>LR880968.1:33551080-33563418 GCA_904067115.1 Aegilops sharonensis | reverse complement strand
AGGATCACTTCTTGATCGCTACTAGCTTCACGACCGTGGCTTGCTTCTCTTCTCGCTCTCTTTTGCGAATGTAGCCACCATATATGCTAGTCGCTTGCTGCAGCTCCACCTCACAACTCTGTCCTTCCTATAAGCTTAAATAGTCTTGATCTCGCGGGTGTGAGATTGCTGAGTCCCCGTGACTCACAGATTGTACCAAAACAGTTGCAGGTGCTGACGATGCCAGTGCAGATGACGCAACCAAGCTCAAGTGGGAGTTCGACGAGGAACGTGGTCGTTACTATGTCTCTTTTCCGGATGATCAGTAGTGGAGCCCAGTTGGGACGATCGGGGATCTGTGTAGCATTTGGGGTAGTCTTCTTTTATTTTGGTTCCGTAGTCGGACCTTGAGTGTAATCTGGATGATGGATGTTTATTTATGTATTGTGTGAAGTGGCGACTGTAAGCCAACTATGTATCTCTTTCCCTTATGTATTACATGGGTTGTGTGAAGATTACCTCACTTGCGACATTGCTTTCAATGCGGTTATGCCTCTAAGTCATGGTTCGACACGTGGGAGATATAGCCGCATCGAGGGCGTTACACCGAGCCCTGGCCTGGCCTTGCAACGGGTGCGGTGGCCACTACAACGGCGCGACCGATCCGCTGGCCTTCCTGCTGGCGTACGAGGAGGCCGTCCTCGAAGCTGGAGGCAACGACAGGATCATGGCCAACTGGCTTCCCACGGCCCTCACCGGCGCCCCGCGCGTATGGCTGCTCCACCTGCCGGCGGCCTCCGTGGTCTCTTGGGAAGAGCTGCGCGACCTCTTCCTCACCCACCACGCTGCGCCGGCGCCCCCGGTCGTCGCGGCCCTCCTGGGCGGCTCGCAGGCGCCGCCTTCAAGTCACCACGTCAAGCCATTCGTCCGCCGGGTCGGCGCCGCCTCCACGCGGCAGGGAGCCCCCCAGACCGGCCGGCGCCCAAGGCCAGTCTGACTTTCAGCGAGGAGGACCACCCCTCCAACTCAGCCTGCTCGGGTGCGCTCCCCATGCCGTGCACCCCCACCATCTGCTAGGCGGCGCGGGCCTCAACGTGCTCTCAGTTGAGGCCTTCAACCTCCTCTGCATACCCCGGGAGCGGCTATAGCCCAGCCGGCCCTTCTCGGGCGTCGGGGGCGGGTCATCCAGCTCCTTGGGACAGATCCGGCTCCCGGTAACTTTCGGCACCTACGACAAATTCTGCACGGAGCTGGTCGATTTCGACATTGCCCCCATCGGCCTCCCCTACAACGCCATCCTCGGCTACCCAGCACTGGCCCAATTCATGGCCGCGACTCACCCAGCGTACAACCTCATGAAGATGCCCGGGAGCAACGGTGTCCTCACCGTGCCCGGGGACACTGGAGATGCGCTGCGAGTGCTCAAGCTCACCTTCAGGACGGCGGCGCCAGCACAGCCCGCCGAGCGGAGACCCCTGAGCCCAAGGGGGCTGCACCAACCAAGAAGAAACAGTTGTTCACCCAAGACAAGGCAGATACCAAGCAAATACCCGTCGATGAGGACGGGTCCACTGACACCACTTTCACCATAGGCGCCAACCTCGAGCCCGAGCAGGAGGAGGCCCTGGTCAAGTTCCTACACGCAAACAAGAAGGTATTCGCCTGGGAGCCTGATCAGTTGGCGGGGATCCCTAGGGGCGTAATCGAGCATCACCTCCACGTATGCCCCAACGTACGCCCCGTGAAGTAGAAAGCGAGGCGGCAGTCCACTGAAAAGCAAGCCTTCATCGTCCATGAGACCCGCAAACTAGAAGCCGCTGGGGTTATTCGCGAGGTCCGATATCCTGATTGGTTGGCCAACCCTGTCGTTGTGCCAAAGAAGGGGGGGGGGGGAAGGAGCACATGTGTGTCGACTTCACCAACCTCAACAAGGCATGACCGGAAGATCCGTTCCCGCTCCCTCGCATCGACCAGATCGTCGATTCCACCGCTGAGTGCGACCTGTTATGCTTCTTGGATGCCTTCTCCGGGTATCACCAGATCAAGATGGCGGTAGAAGACGTGGAAAAGACGGCCTTCCTGACCCCGTGTGGGGTGTACTGCTACACGTGCATGCCATTCGGGCTGCGCAACGCGGGGGCGACCTTCCAGCGGCTGATGCACATCACCTTGGGTCCGCAGCTCGGGAAGAATGTTGAGGCTTACATCGATGACATTGTGGTGAAGTCTCGGGAGGCCAGGACCCTGATACAAGACCTGGAGGAAACATTCGCGAGCCTCAACACCGTGAACCTACGGCTCAACCCGGAGAAGTGTGTGTTTGGAGTCCCCTGGGGCAAGCTCTTGGGCTTCCTTGTATCCCACCGAGGCATCGAGGTTAACCCAGAAAAGGTCAAGGCGGTCGAGGACATGAGCCCACCAAAGACCCTCAGGGAAATGCAGAAGCTCACTGGGCGCGTGACTGCACTAGGGCGCTTCATCTCCAAGTTGGGGGAACGAGTGCTGCCTTTCTTCCAGCTAATGAAGAAAAAGAGACCCTTTGAATGGACTGAAGAGGCCGACAAGGCGTTTCAAGATCTCAAGAGGTACCTAACCAGCCCTCCGGTCATGGTGGCCCTACGCCCGCAGGAACCCCTGGTGCTCTACCTCGCCGCCACTCCCTACTCCGCCAGCGCAGCTCTGGTGGCGGTTAGGGAAGAGCGTCAAGCCAAAACCACAGCAGCAGCCCAGGTCAAGGCAAAGCAGGAACAAGGAAGACCCACAGAAACCACTACCATGGCTGAGAAGGATCAGCCGCCGCAGGGGAGCGCACTGGGAACGGAAGGGGTCCCTCCCCCAGACTACCAGCCTCTGGAGGCGCCACGGTCCCCAGAGGGTGCCATCGACACTGGCGCTCCAAACCTCGTTGAGCGCCCAGTGTACTTCGTCGGCACGGTGTTGCGGGACGCGAGGGCATGGTATCCCATGCCTTAGAAACTCCTCCTCGCGCTACTGGTGGCCTCGCGCAAGCTGCGGCACTATTTTCAGGGTCACCCCATCAAGGTCGTCCCAGCATACCCCTTGGAAAGGGTGCTCAGGAGCCCCAACTCAGCCGGAAGGGTCGCTGAGTGGAACATTGAACTGCAGGCGTTTCAGCTCGAATTCAGCACGACCAGAGTCATCAAGGGGGCCACATTAGCGGATTTTGTGGCGGAATCGACGGAGGCACCGGGCCTCGAGGCCGGCGAGGATCAGTCCCTTTCCCCGGGAAGCGAAGCGCCAGAAGGCTGGGTCATGTACTTCGATGGGGCGTTCTCTAGGCATGGCGCTGGGGCTAGGGCGGTGCTCATATCTCCCACTCAGGACAAGCTCTACTACGCTGTGCAGCTCTGTTTCCAGCAAGTTGAAAAGGTCTCCAACAACATAGTGGAGTACGAAGGTCTACTAGCGGGCTTGAAGGCCGCAGCTGCCCTAGGGGTGAAGCGCCTTACTATCAAGGGCGATTCGCAGCTCCTCGTCAATTTCTCCAACAAGGTGTACGAGCCAAAAGATGAGCACATGGAAGCCTACCTTGCAGAGGTCCGCAGGATGGAGTAGCAGTTCTGGGGGTTGGAGTTGCAGCATGTTCCCCGCGACACCAATCAGGAGGCCGACAACATCGCCAAACAAGCATCCAGGCGGTTACCTCGGGAGCCTGGCGTTTTCGAGGAGCAGCTTTTCAAGCCCTCGTCCATGCCATCACTATCAAACACGGCGCAGCCTCGGGAGGAGCTCCCCCAGCCACCTGCCTCAGGAGCCCCGGTCTGTGACCCGGCCTCAGGAGCGCGCCTGCTCCTGACGATGGAGCCTCAGGAGGGGTGCTGGATCACAGAGCTCCGGAGCTACTTAATGCAAAGGACCCTGTCGGAGAAGGAGGAGGAAGCGGAGCATGTGCCGCGACAAGCCACAACGTACTGCATCAGGGATGGAGAGCTCTATCGGAAGCGACCAAATGATGTGTCCCTACGCTGCATCTCCAGGGAGCAAGGGAAAGAACTGCTGGCGGATATACACGGGGGAGACTGTGGGCATCACTCGTCATCACGAACCCTCGTGGGCAAGGCATTCCGGAGCGGTTTCTATTGGCCTACTGCGCTCAGCGACGCCGTCGAACTAGTGAAGGATTGCGAAGCCTGCCAGTTCCATGCCAAGCAGATCCATCAGCCGGCAGGAGGTCTGCAAACTATACCCCTCTCGTGCCCATTCGCAATCTGGGGGCTGGATATCCTGGGCCCGTTTCCTCGAGCGCCAGCGGGCTATCGCTACCTCTACGTTGCCGTGGACAAGTTCACCAAGTGGGCTGAAGTGGAAGCCGTCCGCACCATCCCCGCAGGTTCTACGGTCAAGTTCGTCAAGGGCATTGCGAGCCGGTTCGGGGTGCCGAACGCATCATCACTGACAACGGTTCGCAGTTCAAAAGTAACCTCTTCAAAACATACTGTGCTAACCTGGGAACGCAGATATGCTACGCTTCGGTGGTGCACCCCCGAAGCAACGGCCAGGCCGAGCGGGCCAACGCAGAGGTCCTGAGGGGCCTCAAAACCGGGACATTCAAGAAGAAACTGGAGGCCTGCGGCAGAGGTTGGTACGACGATCTTCAGTCCGTGTTGTGGTCCATCCGCACGACCACGACCAAGCCAACTGGAGAGACCCCGTTCTTCCTGGTCTACGGAGCCGAAGCGGTCCTCCCTCATGAGGTCAGACGTCGTTCCGCACGGATCCTGGCGTTCGACGAGGCGCAGCAGGACGCCATGCGGGGGACGGACCTCGTGCTGCGGGAGGAGCGTCGTCGAGAAGCTGCGTTGCGAGCGGCGAGGTACCAACATGCACTGCGACGATACCACTCCCGCAACATCCGCCCCAGAACTCTTGAGGTAGGGGACCTCGTGCTCAGGCGGGTTCTCTCCAGGGAGGGACTGCATAAGCTCTCTCCCATGTGGGAGGGCCCATTCAAGGTTGTTCATGTTTCCAGGCCCGGCTCCGCGCGCTTGGAGACTCAGGAGGGGTTGCCAGTCAAGAACGCATGGAACATCCAGCACCTTCGGAGGTTTTACCCCTAAAAAGGCCCAGAGCCTATGAAGAAGGCGAATGCCTGTGAAGCTGTCGCGTTTTGGAAAAGGCCCAGAGCCTGTGAAGAAGGCGAATGCATGTGAAGCTGTCACGTTTTGGAAAAGGCCCAGAGCCTGTGAAGAAGGCGAATGCCTATGAAGCTTATCTTTTTGGAAAAGGCACAGAGCCTGCCAAGAAGGCGAATGCCTGTGAAGCTGTCGCGTTTTGGAAAAGGCCCAGAGCCTGCGAAGAAGGCGAATGCCTGTGAAGCTATCGCGTTTTGGAAAAGGCCCAGAGCCTGTGAAGAAGGCAAATGCCTGTGAAGCTGTCGCGTTTTGGAAAAGGCCCAGAGCCTGTGAAGAGGGCCAATGCCCGTGAAGCTTGCTTCCCCCAACAAAGGCCCGGAGCCTGTGAAGAAGGCCAACGCCTGTGAAGCTCGCCGCCCGTGACACTCTCACGTAATAATGAGTTGGGGCTGTACACGCCCCGGAGTCTCAGGAGCGCCGGCCTAAGGCCTGGGGCTCCCTCCCACGCCCAGTGGCAGCACTTAGCTCCACACTGGTGAGAAGACGTCAAAGACTAGATTAGGTACCGGACGCGGATTTTTCATTTGCTTTCTGTAGTTGGCTTGTTCATTCTCATTTGAAGTTTTATCGAAGCTGTTGTCGTTTTTTGATTTCTGGCTCTTCGACCTTTCGCCCTCCTACCTCGATTTCTCTCGTGCAAGGGCTCGCGAGGGGGCAGCCTGAGCGCCCTCGCGAGTGTTTTCTGCCCTTATCGTTCAAGGTTTCCCCACCTGGGTCCACCACAGGAGCGCCCCTCTAGTCCGTGCCTCATGGGCACCGCGACACGAACACAGGACCTGGGTCGGTCGCCCCTCACGGCTGAGGCTGGGAACTACCTACGCACGGGCTTGCAGCCCGAAGGCACGATACCGAAATAGCAGAAACAGTATGATGATTAATGGCGAAAGTCCAAAACACGCCCCCACGGGGCCCCACACTATTGTCTTTCTACATAGGAAAAAAAGAAAAAGGAAGAACATATCAGGCGTGGCTCGCCCGACACCAGCCAGCAGGGAAGACTCGAGCCGCCTCCGGGGCTCAGGCGGACTCCCTCTCGCGCTTCACCAAGGCGTGACGGCGGGCGGACCCGCTACCACCCTCCAAGCAGGCACGACGGTTAGGGGGCTGATCGCGGCCGCTGCTGGAGGAGCCGCCGCCCGAAGAAGAATCGATGAAGCTCGAGGAGCCCTGAGCGCCGCCGACCACGCGTGCGCTGTCCTCTCCGTTATCGCCGGGGCTGGGCCCCCGGCAGCGGTCTTCGTCCTCAGGGCGGCACCCAGCGCGGCGACCATCCTCCCCAAACACCCTCACGTAAAGGGTGGCATCGCCGTCGAACTTGAAGCGCAGGGTGCACCGACGGCTCAGGCCACGCGCGCGGGCAAACTTCTGCCAGCCACGAGTCAGGGCCAGGCTCCCGGCCGCGGAGACATCCAACAAAGCCGAGGAGGCCCGACTGCAGCAGCCATCTGCCTGGAGCCAGAGGCCGCCCGGGGCGCCAGCCGGGAGCTCACCTAGGAGGAAGCAAGGAAGCTGAAGCCAGGCGCAAGTCAGCTCCGCCGTCCACACAACTAACTCCGGCAACACCTCCGCAGCGTGGAAGCACGGCCTAGGGGGCCGCGCGGCCGAAGCGTGCTCCCCGGCTGCGGCCAGCCGTCCATCACCACGCGGGAGATCACCTCCGCGGCCGCTGGGAGTCGCCTTGGGAGCCACAGGATGTTTGCGAGGGCGGCCTCGACCGCGCTTGGGCGGGGGAGAGGCAGGCTCAACCTGGCGGGCCTTCCCCTTCTCTGCGGCCGAGAACTTCCTCGGCGGAGCCATGAAGAAGGAGGAGAAGCAAGAGGGGACAGACTGGAAGGGCACGCGCCGTTCCATACTTAAAGCCAGAGGAGGCCAACCGCCGGCCTCCACAATCGCAGGTAATCATGACCCGCTTTGCGTGCAGGGACTTGTCAATTCGTGCAGTTGCCGAGGGGTCGTGGGGAAGTGGATACGCCCACGTCCAATCAACCGCCACGCGGCGCCCAGGGCCGCAGGCTGTTAGGGCCCACGGCGCTTCGTACTTGCCCCTTCGCCTCTCTGCTCGGCCAAGCCCGGGCGCGCCTTGGTCCCGGGGGCTACGGTCGGTGTTCTGGGAACGTGGGTCCCCAGACTTGCCTGCCTGCGGCCTGCGGCGTGGCTCAAAAGGGGGCCCATCACGGCCCATCTTCATCAACACAAGCTCAAGACCCTCGCGAGGGGCCAAGCCTCGCGGGGCGATGACAGGGAGCTTCCTCAGGCACGGCCTCATCAGGCTGGCTCGCGAGGAGGCGGAGAGATCAAGGCGGGGTACCTCACGAGGTGCCCATGACGCAAGCCATGACGACCAAGGCCGCCAGGCGGGCGCCAACCCGCGCAGTGTCCTCCTTTCCTCTTTGGTGAAAAGGGAGAAAGCGCAGGCGAGAGCATCATGCAAAGGCGTCCATTTCGGTGCAACAAGAACAAGACCAGCCCAACGGCAGGAAGGAAGTCAATGTGGAGCCCAAGCCGGCGTCACCACCAGAGCCTTTGACAGGCGAGGACCAACTTTAGTCAGGATAAGTGTACCAGATGTTCCCCTTCAAAATGGCCAATTGTTTGCGCCCTTCCCGCTCAATATTTGGGAAGAGGCCCAGGGCCTCCGTCTATAAATAGGACTAGCCACGCACAGAGCTAGAGGACAGCTAAGGAGCTTGATCTTGAATCGAGAGAGAGAGAGAGAGAGAGCGATTGAACTCCTCCAAGCCGTTCATCGCCCAGCCAAGAACAGACCCTCGCGAGGCTGTTCTTCCTTGTATTGTTCATCACCATCAGCCTAAGAGGCAATCCACCACACCACAAACTACAGTAGGGTATTACACCACAATGGTGGCCCGAACTAGTATAAACCTTGTGTCTCTTGTGTTGTTCCTTTCATAGTTTAGATCCTAGCGTGGCGGCGGGGTGCAGGTAGGTAGAGGGCGAGATCTCCACGCGCACCCCAGTGTTCGAACCTCAAGGGTCTGCCGGAACCCAAAATCCGACACAGGCCGACTGGGGGAGGCCGAGCCGCCTCCAGGCATCTCTCTGACCAGAGGGGCCCGCCGCCTGCGGGTAGTACAGACAGCCTGTCGTGGGTGACGTCATAGTCGACATGGCAACAGTGCCGCGCCGGATGGGTGGTGGCTGCCCCGTACGTTGCACTGTAGCCACGCGCGCTCCAGGATGCGGGGGTGGCAGGCTTCACTGTAGCCATGCCCCGTCTCATCACCGTTATGTGGGTGCAGATTCTGAGGGTGCGGCCTTGGCCGCCTGCGGGGTGGCTGGCTCCTTGGAGTCGGCCTTCTCGTGGCCGGCTGCACGGAGTCGGCCTCTGGTAGCTGGCTCCTTGGAAGCCGACCCTCTCGTGGATTTTCTCTATGGGTCTTGGGGCCAGGCCGCCTCCTGACAGCCGGCCGGGGGAAGGCGGCCCAACGTCTTGGATGTTGGATGGCTTGATTGGATTGTAATTTTTCTAGAAGCCCCAGGGGGAGTCGGCTAGGCTACCTGTGGTCATTTACTCCGACAGTAGTCCCCAAAGCTGATTGGGCTTCGAGGTCGAAGGGAGGACAAGAAGCTCGATCAGCTTCCTATCCTAGGAAGCCGGCAGCTAGGAGCCGGCCTTGAACGGGTGCGCCGTCTTCGGGAAGCTCCGTAGTTAGAAGGAGGGAACGTGAGCCGGCTTGCGTGTTGAGTGCGCGTCACCTTGCGCGCCACGCGCACGACGGGACGTCGCCGCAGGCCAGGGCCTACCAAGCCTACGCCTCGGCCCACGCGCGGATTCTCTGCGGCCCAAGTCGACTGCTCGTCTTCTCGCGGTGGTTTCAGCACGCCTTTAGGGCACCATAATCGTGGGACGTGGGGGGAGTGTGCGCAGTTAATCCCACGTTCCCCCATGCCTCGTCTCCTCGGCTCCACCGCCCAAGCCTATAAGTAGGGGGAGGAGGGGGAGCGGCAGGGGCTCGCACTCTCGCCCTCGCTCCTCTCCTTCCTCTACTTTCTTCCTCACTCTTCCGCCGCCGCAGCGCACTCACCACCACGTCGTTCCGCCGCGAGCTATCTTGGCTTGCCGCGGTTCCTTCGTTGCGTGGTCGTGCTCTCCGCCTCCGCGGCTCTTTCCTTCCACTCGTTCCCATGGCGTTGTCGAGCTCGTGGGATGGCTCCAACGTCCACGAAGATCACATCGATTGGCTCCGCCGGACGCGGCGGTTGCCGGGTGAGGACCTCGTGAAGACCCGCCTCACGCCGGAGGCGGAGATTTCGCCGGCGCCGGAGGAGGGCGAGCGGGTCATCTTCCGCTCGCACTGCCTGGGCGGCCTCGGCCTGCCGGCGAGCGGGTTCTTCCGCTCCTTCCTCGACTTCTACAATCTTCAGTCGCATCACCTCATCCCCAACATGGTGATGCTGCTATCTTCCTTCGTCACCCTGTGCGAGGGTTTTCTCGGAGTCCTCCCCACTCTGGAGCTCTATGGGGAGTTCTTCCAGTGCAAGCTCGGCACTGTCTCCGCGGGCGTGCCCGCCCCCTGCGGCGCCTTCATCGCCAAGCGGAGGACGACCGACAACAACCGTTTTCCGCCTATCCCGCTGATCCAGTTGGTGAAGCTTTGGCAGCAGTCGTACTTCTACGTGAAGAACGTCGCCGCGCGGGGCGATTACCTCAATCTGCCGGCTTACGTAGCCGGCCCGCCGCCTGGGAGGCCGGCGTCTTGGTCCTTCCGAGCCCGGTCGCTCACCTTGGCCGGGAACGCCGAAGTCACCCGGCTCCGGGTGATGGTCCAATCGGAGGGCTTGGTGGGGGCCGACTTGGTGGCCGCCTTCGTGGAGCACCGGGTGCTTCCGCTCCAAAGCCGGCCGCACATGATCTGCCAAATGAGCGGCCACTTCGACCCGTGCCGACTGAGCACCAGAGAGATGCCTCGCGACGAGGTATCTTACATGGTGAATTATATCTCCAACTTCAAACTCACCATGGAGTGGCAGCATCGCAAGGCGCCATATTCTCGGGCCAACCCGCCACCTGTGGTGAGTTTTTCCTTATTCTCTTCTTCTTTTGTTGCCGTGTTCGCGATAGCCGACTCTTGACTAATTGGCTTTGTCTTTCAGCAGAGTCCTCTTCTTCGACCGGCGCCCGGGGCCGTAGGGCCGGAGTGCCAGTTTACGGCCGACCGTACCGTGGACGACCCCGACGACCCGGATCTGTAGGCGGCCGCCATGGACGACGCCGTAGTCGCAACCAGTGGAGAGGCAGGCGGCCTCGACCTTACGGCCGGCTTCGGAGACTGGCCGGAGGATGACGAAGCCAAGGCCATCCCACGCCGCCAGCTGGCGGCCGATCGCCAAGGCGCGGGACCTTCCGCCGCGCCAACTGCTCGGGGTGGGGCGCAAAAGCGTCGGGGCGAGCCGGGTCTCTTCGGCAGCCGGCCAAAGAAACCCAAGAGCTCCGCGGCGGCGACCAAACGAGATGAGGCGACCGCGAAAGCGGCCCACTTCCGCAAGGTGGTGAAGCAGCCACAAGCGGTCCCGGCGTAAGTGTTATGTGTCTTGTACTTTTGTTGTCTTATTTGGTTGAGGCTCATCTGAGCCGTCTTCTTGATTTGTTGAACAGGGCACCGCTTTCCGTTTAGCAGGTTGACGCCGCCTCCATAGTCGGGCCGACGGGAGGGTCTTCGAGTTCCCGCCGAGTGGACCCCCGCGCCGACCTCATGGAGGCAACAGAGCAGAACGCGCGGGAGGCTCGGGAGGAGCGGGAAGCGGCAGAGCGGAGGGCTGTCCAGGAGGCGGCGGAGATGTCGGCCGAGGCGCAAGCCGACGCGGCGGCCAAGGCCCAGGCGGAAACCACGGCCGCGGAGAGGGAGGCGGAGGTTTTGCGCAATCAGCCTCCGCAACTCGTCATTCCCCTTCGCGCCATGGCTCCCGATATCCCCGTGCCTCCGTCGGAGGAAGCCGACCGCGACCAGCTGGTGATGGAGAGGAGGGAGGACGATGTGACGATCCTGGGGGAGGCGCCACAGTCGGCGCCGACTGGAGCGGGCCAAGGCGGCCGACCTGCTGCGGCGGCGCCTGGGCAGCCGGTCGGGGGCGAGTCGGCGGCGGGGGCGGATCTCGTGGTGCAGTCAGCGCCTCACCGGCGCGTGGGGGAGGCGTCCTCGACGTCGGATCCGCAAAGGGCTGCGGGCGCCAGCTCGACGGCACAGGACCTGGAGGCGGCCTGTGCCAGCACGTCCGAGTGGACGCCTTGCGGCGGGACGGCCGAGCTAAACGTGGCGGCACAGGAGGTCCGACGCCGGCTTCAGGCTCAGGCCGGCTTGCTGCAACGATACACCCAGGAGTTCCTAGCTACACGCGCGGTCGTCCGGGTGAGTCTTCTGGCTTTGATCAATTTCTTTTTTGATTTCTTTCGTGGGGGCGCATCAGCGCACCCACTGGGTGTAATCCCTGAGTTTCGAGTCGCCTGCTGAGCAGGCGGCTTGAAACTTCTTGGCGGGCCTTGGTGGCAATCTCGTTCTTACATGCACCCCGTCTGATTTTCAGGAGTATCACAATCTTCGTGCGGCCGCCTTCAACTCCAAGGCCCAGGAGCTGAGCCAGAAGGCCGCTTGTGACGCCCCCGATTTAATCGTACACTAATCATGCACGCAAATGTGTATGATCAAGATCAGGGACTCACGGGAAGATATCACAACACAACTCTACAAATAAAAATAAGTCATACAAGCATCATAATACAAGCCAGGGGCCTCGAGGGCTCGAATACAAGTGCTCGATCATAGACGAGTCAGCGGAAGCAACAATATCTGAGTACAGACATAAGTTAAACAAGTTTTCCTTAAGAAGGCTAGCACAAACTGGGATACAGATCGAAAGAGGCGCAGGCCTCCTGCCTGGGATCCTCCTAAACTACTCCAGGTCGTCGTCCGCGGGTTGCACGTAGTAGTAGGCACCTCCGGTGTAGTAGTCGTCATCGACGGTGGCGTCTGGCTCCTGGGCTCCATCGTCTGGTTGCAGCAATCGAGTAGAGATAGGGGGAAAAGGGGGAAACAATGCAACCGTGAGTACTCATCCAAAGTACTCGCAAGCAAGGAGCTACACTACATATGCATGGATATATGTGTAAAGGGCCATATCAGTGGACTGAACTGCAGAATGCCAGAATAAGAGGGGGATAGCTAGTCTTATCGAAGACTACGCTTCTGG
>LR880968.1:33488220-33534461 GCA_904067115.1 Aegilops sharonensis | reverse complement strand
GGGGGGTTGCGCGAGGAGGGGGGCGAGAAGGCAACGGCGATGGCAATCCGGGGCGGTGGCGTGGTCTCCCCGATCTCGATCCAGATCGGGGGGGAGTGAAGGGAGAGTGGGGGAGTGGGGATCGGGGAGGAGTGGGGGACCGGCTAGGGTTCCGGTCAGGGAGGGGATTAAGGGGAGGCCGGTTGGGCCAGGTGCGCCAGCCTGGTGGCCAGCTGGGCCGGTTGGCCCAACGGGTGGGGGTTTCTCTTTTTCCTTTTCCTTTTCCTTTTTTTTGTTTGCTTTCGTTTTACCTTTTGTTATTTTTCTTTTCTGTTTTATTTTAGTTACACATTAATTTTAGTTTAGTAAAATATGACTATAGCCCCTAAAATAACGTTTCAGAACAATCCACTACTGTAATAAGTTTTGGCCCGATATAAAATAGTTTAGTATTTTATAAAATACCAAAGGCGTTTAAATTGCGGTTTTTGCTACTGTTTCAATTATTTTAGAGTATTTAGACATTTTATAAAAGTGTGGTTTTTCCAACATAATTACCTATGCATTAGTTGGATCACTCCGAACATTATAGTTTTAATATTTGAAAACTTTTATTGTTTGATTGATTTTGAATTTGAATTTGAATCGTTTTCGAACTAACACGAGGTTAGCAACAGTAACCGAGGTGACGTGGCATCGTTAACGCGGGATTACTGTAGCCTAATTATCCGGGCGTCACACCGCCGACCTGACGAATAGCCGGAGTAAGTACTTGATTTCTTCTATCTCAAGTGGGGGCGCGTCAGCGCACCCACTGGGTGTAGTCCCCGAGATGCGGGCCGGCTGCTGAGCAGCCGGGTGGGATCTTCCCTGACGACTTTTCCCTTACTGCTTTTTTTCTTTTTCTCCATGCTTGCAGGAGCTAATGCCGACTTGAGGGGGTAGCTAGGCGAGGCCCAGACCGCTCTTCGTGCCAAGGAGGCCGAGATCGTCGTCTTGGCCCAAGAACGCGACCGCCTGGCCAAGATGCTGGCCGACCAGGAGGAGAGCCACAAGGCGGCCCTGAAGAAGGCACAGGACAACGAGGCCGCCCATAAGGATGAGTTTGAGACCGAGGCGGCGGGCTGGGCTGAAGCGCTGAGCGAGGGCTATGGGTGGGTCGAGGATCTAATCGACGGTAGGTCGTCTTCCTCTCTTCACTCCCTTGCTTGCTCCTTGCCCTCTTGTTCATCTTCTGATTTTTGTGTCGTTTTCTTGTTCTTCACGCAGAATACTTCCCCGGCTACTCCATCGCCGCCAGCCACGCCTTCGAGGCCCACCACGAGACGCGCCGGCAAGCAGGGGTTGCAATTGCGCCGGACGCTAGCCGGACGCTCGAGGAGTAGCTCTTGGCTATCCAGGCCCGGCTGCAGCCGGCTTCAGCGTGCCGGGGCGCAAGTGTTGGCCGCTCTCTGGCCTCGCGAGGTGATCCCCCGCACCCCCAGTCGGACTGCCGACTGGCTACTGGTTGCGGTTGGCCGCTTCGAGGCCTGGAAGGCTTCCGCTGCTCGGTCCGGCGCTGGAGTTCGTCCGGGCCTGGTACCCTAGGCTAAGCCTGCTCCAGCTGAGCACTTGGAGGCAGGAGGCTGACGAGGAGCTGGTGGCGGTGCGGCCGGCTATCATCCAGCGCGCCTCGGCTATCGCCGAGTACAGCGACACCAGCGTCTTCACTCCTGAAGTGAACGACAGCAGAGTCGCCCAGCCGGAGGAATGGTTCGGACTGAACCCGGCGGAGGGCGAGGACTCGGCGGAGGAGATTGCTTACGAGGAGGAGGGTGGCGAAGACGTCGCGCCAGACGGCGAAGCGACCAGCCAGCTTCAGCCTGATCGTGCCTCTAGCAATGAGGCACATGCGAGCGAGCCGCCTGCCAGGGGTGAAGACCAGGCAGAGACTCGCCAGCCGGCCACTCCTCTAGCCAGCACTACCGCCTCCACCGACCTGCCCGACTCGCCTGTTGCTCCGCTGGCTTGATCTGCCGCTCTTGCTTTTCTGCTGTTGCTCTTTGAACAAATTTTATTAACTTTGCGCAGTTCCATCCACTGGGGGTGTATTCAGACTATGTTGAATGCCGGCCTTTCGAAGGCTTTTGTGTAAATATAATTATGCGTGTGTTTGGCTTCCATTCGAGTTTGCTTTTTATCCTTAGGCCGTTTCCTTTGGCTCCTTCCCTTGATTGCCGCCTTCCCAGCCGAACAGCTGCTCTGCAGTCTGTGGCTGTGGAGGGACTTGGCTATTTGTGGGGAGGCAAGTACTTGAGCTTTGTTGGATTGTGGCAGGGTTGAATGGGAAGCCGGCCGGCCGGCTACTCTGGTAGCCGGTCGGCAATGGGAGGAAGCCGGCTTTTGTTATATAAGTTTGTTAGTCCTTAGCCGTTTTTCGTGTGGGCATCCTTTCCTGCCTTTGACTCTTGCCAGCCGGACAGTCGGTTCTTCGAGCTACGGCTTTTGACAAGAGAGGGCTTGGGTGCCGGCACACTACTTGTCTGACTACAGGTGGAACTTTAAATATAACTCAAGGCGGCCAGTCCCCGGGCCGACTAGTCAAACCCGGTGCCGGACGAAAAAAGGTGAAATGACAAAATCATGGGCATGATACTCTTCATTCATAGATAAAAGGTGGCAGTCCCCGAGTGCTCCACGGGGGGCCCATTGTCTCATACTTAGTACAAAAGGTAGCATGATACATACTGCATTTTAACTGTAAAATCTTCGGAGGAGGTTGGCGTTCCATGGTCGTTCCGACTCCTTTCCGGAATCATCTCTCTTTAGTGCCTTCGGCTTCTGTGCTTCGATTAGGTAGTAGGAGTCGTTTCCCAATGCTCTGCTGATGATCAAGGGACCTTCCCAAGGGGCCGAGAGCTTGTGCTGGCCGGCTGTTCGCTGGATCAGCCGGAGCACAAGGTCGCCCTCTTGAAAGGATCTTGGCTTGGCCTTCCGGCTATGGTAGCGGCGCAAACCCTGCTGGTAGATGGCAGACCGGCTGAGGGCTAACAGTCGGCTTTCTTCCAGCAGGTCGACGCCGTCTTCTCGTTCTTCTTTAGCCTCTGCTTCCATGTACATGGTCACCCGAGGAGAGTCAAACTCGATGTCGGTTGGGATGACAGCCTCGGCGCCATATACAAGGAATAAAGGGGTGAAGCCGGTTGACTTTTTTGGGGTAGTGCGCAGACTCCAGAGGACGGCCGGCAGCTCGTCGAGCCAACAGTCGGCCGAGCGCTCCAGCGGCACGACCAGCCGGGGCTTGATGCTGGAAAGGATGAGGCCATTGGCTCGCTCAACTTGGTCGTTTGACTGCGGGTGGGCAACGGACGCTAGGTCCAGTCGGATGCCCTGCGTCGCGCAGAAACGTGCCAGTGCTCCCTTGGCAAAATTCGTGCCGTTGTCGGTGATGATGTTGTGTGGCACGCCGTACCTAGTTGTGATGTCTGCAATGAATGTCACGGCAGTCGGCCCGTTCAGCTTCTTAATCGGCTTTGCTTCGATCCACTTGGTGAATTTATCCACGGCGACAAGCAAGAGTGTCATGCCGCTGCGCGCCGTCTTGAATGGGCCCACCGTGTCCAATCCCCAGACGGCAAAAGGCCAGGTGAGGGGAATGGTCTTGAGTGCTGAAGCCGGCTAGTGTTGCTTGGAGCTTTCGCCTTGGTGAATGTCTTTGAGGATTGCTATGCCCTTCTCTGGCTCGACGCAGCGCTGGAAGACTCCAGTGACACTGCGCCTGACGAGCTCTCTGTTGGCAATTGTATATGCGCCGGCTCGGCATTGGACTTGTCTTGCCGCGATCTCGTCAGCCGACAGTTCTCTGTTTATCAGGAAGTTGAGGATGGGCTGAGCCCATGATGGAGCTGTGACTTCTTCTATAGCCAACACGGCTACTGCAACCAGGGCGGGTGGGCTGGGTGGTGAAGAGCTGGAGCTGGCCACCGCCTGTGGCCTTGAAGTAGTCCCCGGGCCGGGTTCTGAAGTCCCCGGGCCGGGTGCGACTATGGCAGTCCCCGAGCCGCCTATTGAAGTCCCCGGGCCGCCTGCTTGGCTCCCCAAGACAGATTCGGCTGCGTCGGGGTTAGGCGGAACAAAGATGGAGTCGGATTCTGGAGACGGCTTGATAGACGGCTTGAGGAGGCGTTGGAGAGAGACGCCGGTTGGTATAACTTGTCAGGTTGAGCCTATCCGCGCCAGGGCATCTGCTTGCTCGTTGTCGGCCCGTGGCACGTGGAGGAACTCGCAACCTTTGAAGTAGCCGCTGATTTGCTGAACGAGGAAACGATAGCTTGCCATGTTTGCGTCCTTGGCGTCCCAGTCGCCAGATGACTGCTGGACCACCAAATCCGAGTCGCCATAGCACAGGATGCCAAGCTCTTTGGCTAGCCGGAGTCCGTGTATGAGCGCCTCGTACTCGGCCACGTTGTTGGAGGCGGCGAAGTGAATCTGCAGCGTGTATCTGAGTTTGTCGCCTTTGGGAGAGGTGAGAATGATGCCGGCTCCCAAGCCGGTGTGCATCTTGGACCCGTCGAAGTGCATCCACCAATGAGTGGAGTCGGGAGCCGGTGGCAGGTACTGGGTCTCGGCCCAGTCGACGAGGAAGTCGGCCAATGCTTGCGACTTGATGGCGGTGCGAGGCTGGTAGAAGATCGTGTAAGGAGCTAGCTCAATGGACAATTTTGCCACCCGGCCGGATGCGTCCTGGCTGCCTATGATCTCTGCGAGCGGGGCGGCGCATACGACCGTGATGGGGTGCTCTTGAAAGTAGGGCTTTAGCTTCTTGGCGGCGAAGTACACGCCGTAGCACATCTTCTGGTAATGCGGGTAGTTTTGCTTCGAAGTGGACAGTACTTCGCTTAAATAGTAGACCGGCCTCTGGACTGGCTGACCTCGGCTGTCTTCCGAGCGCTGGACCATGATGACGGCGCTGACCACCCGGCTGGTGGCGGCGATATAAAGGAGCATGGGCTCTTTCTCAGTCGGCGCCGCCAAGACAGGCGGCATGGCAAGCATCTTCTTCAGCTCATGAAAGTCTTGGTCGGCTTGGTCGTTCCACTCAAAGTGAGTGCTTTTCTTCATGAGTCGGTAGAGGAGGAGTGCCTTTTCTCCCAGCCGGCTGGTGAAGCGGTTCAGGGAGGCCAGGCACCCGGTAATCTAGACGTCTCGCAGCTTGGTGGGAATCTCCATTCTCTAAATGGCTTTGATTTTCACTGGGTTGCATTCAATGCCGCGTTCGGAGACCAGGAAGCCTAGGAGCTGGCCGGCTGGCACTCAGAACATGCATTTCTCGGGGTTGATCTTGATCTGAAACTGGCGCAGGTTCTCAAATGTTTCCTTGAGGTCCTCCAACAAAGTGTTGCGCTTCTCCGTCTTCACCACGATATCGTCTACATAGACGTGGGCATTTCTGCCGAGTTGCTTGAGGAGGCATTTCTGCATGCAACGCTGAAAGGTGGCACCGGCATTTCTCAAGCCGAATGTCATCGTCAGGTAACAGAAAGCTCTGAATGNAGCACATCTTCTGGTAGTGAGGGTAGTTCTGCATCGAGGTGGACAGTACTTCGCTTAAGTAGTACACCGGCCTCTGGACTGGCTGAGCTCGGCCTTCTTCTGAGCGCTGGACCACGCTGACGGCGCTGACCACCCGGCTGGTGGCGGCGATATAAAGGAGCATGGGCTCTTTCTCAGTCGGCGCCGCCAAGACAGGCGGCATGGCAAGCATCTTCTTCAGCTCATGAAAGTCTTGGTCGGCTTGGTCGTTCCACTCAAAGTGAGTGCTTTTCTTCATGAGTCGGTAGAGGAGGAGTGCCTTTTCTCCCAGCCGGCTGGTGAAGCGGTTCAGGGAGGCCAGGCACCCGGTAATCTAGACGTCTCGCAGCTTGGTGGGAATCTCCATTCTCTAAATGGCTTTGATTTTCACTGGGTTGCATTCAATGCCGCGTTCGGAGACCAGGAAGCCTAGGAGCTGGCCGGCTGGCACTCAGAACATGCATTTCTCGGGGTTGATCTTGATCTGAAACTGGCGCAGGTTCTCAAATGTTTCCTTGAGGTCCTCCAACAAAGTGTTGCGCTTCTCCGTCTTCACCACGATATCGTCTACATAGACGTGGGCATTTCTGCCGAGTTGCTTGAGGAGGCATTTCTGCATGCAACGCTGAAAGGTGGCACCGGCATTTCTCAAGCCGAATGTCATCGTCAGGTAACAGAAAGCTCTGAATGGCGTGATGAAGGCGGTCTTCAGGCGGTCGGCCGGGTCCAACTTTATCTGGTGGTAGCCTGAGTAGGCATCCAAGAAACTCAACAGCTCGCATCCGGCTGTGGAGTCTATTACTTGATCAATCCTGGGTAAGGCAAACGGATCTTTAGGGCAGGCTTTGTTGAGGCTTGTGTAATCTATACACATGCGCCATTTGTTATTCTTCTTCAGCACGAGGACCGGGTTCGCGAGCCACTCCGGGAAGAAAACCTCCATGATGAAGTCGGCCGCCAAGAGTCGGGCTATCTCTTCTCCTACGATCCTTCTCTTCTCCTTTGATAGTCGGCGGAGGGGCTGCTTGACCGGCTTGGCATCTGCTCGGACGTGTAGCTTGTGCTCGGCGAAATCCTTCGGAACACCCGGCATGTCCTTGGGAGGCCATGCGAAGATGTCCCGATTCTCACGGAGGAAATCGACGAGCTCGCCTTCCTATTTACTATCCAGGTTTGCCCCGATGACGGCAAACCTTTCTGGGTGCTCTGGGTCTAGAGGTATCTTCTTTGTTTCCTTGGCCGGCTGGAAGGAACCTTGGGCATCACACTCTTTGGGGTCGGGGGACAGGGCAGGCTGCTTGTCGGCCATGGTCACGACCCGGTCCAACGTCTTCTTCTCTTCGGCGACCACGAGGGACTCGGCCAGCCGGCTGCTGGCTGCAGTGCACTCGGAGGACTTCTTGTAGTCGCCGGCTATGGTGATGATGCCCTTGGTACTCGACATCTTCATCTTGAGGTAGGCATAGTGGGGTACAACCATGAACTTGGCCAGAGCAGGCCGGCCAAGCAGCGCATAGTAAGGGCTCTCGAGGTCCACCACTTCAAACCAGATTGCTTCTCGGCGGAAGTGATCCTTGTCTCCGAAGAGAACATCTATCTTGACCTTTGCCGATTGGTGAGCAAGACAGGCCTGGTACAATGCCATGGAACACAGTCCGGCTTGGCATGAGGTGCTTGGCCTTGATGTTCAGCTTCTTCATAGTGTCTCGGTACAGGATGTTGATGTTGCTCCCGCCGTCTATCAGTACGCGGGTGAATCGGGCAGCAAGCCTGTCCGTTGCTAGGGTTGCCTCCAAAACCAATGCATAGGAGCCCGGGGAAGGCATCACCTCTGGGTGGTCGGCCCGGCTCTAACTGATAGGCCTCTCCGACCAGTGCATGTATTCGGGGTTGTTGGAGGCGACCGTGTTGACTTCTTGGTGCTGTCAACGCTGGCTGCGCCAGTCTTCGGGTTGGCTCGTGAAGACGACGTAGGCGGCGTGCTCGTTGGGGAACTCGTCTTGGACGGTCCCGACTGCTGGTCGAGCGACATGCTACTGGGGAGCCGGAGGCGGCTGTCCTGCAGGCGGAGGCGGCACCAGCCTTTCGCCTTTGGTGATTCGGGTGAGCCAGTGGCACTTCCGGGTTGTATGGTTGGACGGCTTCGCGCCGCTGTGGAACTTGCATCGGGCGTCAAGGGCTTGCTCGTAGGAGAAAGCCGGCTGCCAAACCGGCCTGCCGCCCTTCGGCTTCTTGGGCGCGAGCCGCCCTTCATGTTGCTCGTCTTCGACGGTGGCCACCTGCCGACTGGCTGGAGGTGGCATTGGGCCTTTGCGCTTGTTGTCGTGCTGGTACGGACGTCGGCTAGAGTCGCCGGCCGGGGTTTTGGGAGCCGGGTTGAGTACCTTCCCGGCGGCGTCTACCCGGAGCTCGGTTTTCGTTGAGGAGTCGGTGGTGGCGTACTTGTCGGCTATGACAAGTAGCTCGTCGAGGGTAGCCGGCTCGTTGCAGAGAAGCTTGTGCTTGAGGAGGGTGCCCTCTCGGCACCCGGCGGTGAAGTACTCTATGGCTTGAACCACGTGCACCCCCTCGCAGGAGTTGCGGAGCTCGTCCCACCGCGTGAGGTAGTCGCGAGTCGAC
This sequence comes from Aegilops sharonensis, assembly GCA_904067115.1. Lineage (NCBI taxonomy): Eukaryota > Viridiplantae > Streptophyta > Magnoliopsida > Poales > Poaceae > Aegilops > Aegilops sharonensis. Next base: position 33,526,313 of record LR880968.1, on the reverse strand, counting down.
TCGGTGGGTCCTTGTACGCACAAGGAGAGTTGCCTGGGCTTGGGAGCCCGCTTGTAGGTGCTGGTGAAGTTGCGGATGAAGGCTTCGATGAAGTCTATGTCGGATCACGGGTTCCGGCAGACCCTTAAGGTTCGAACTCTGGGGTGCGCGCGGAGATCCAACCCTCCACCGTCTCGTACCTCGCCGAATCGCAGGGATGTAAACTACTAACAAGAACAACACAAGAGACGCAAGATTTATACTAGTTCGGGCCACCGTTGTGGTGTAATACCCTACTCTAGTTTGTGGTGTGTGGATTGCCTCTGGGGCCGACGAAGAACAATACAGGGAAGAACAGCCTCGCGAGGGTCTGTTCTTGGTGGGTGTGATGAACTGCTAAGTGGTGCCCCGTCGCTCTAGCTTGAGGAACGGGTTTCTCTCTCTCTCTCTCTGGATTCCGACTGCTCGATCCGATCGTCCTCCCCCTCTGAGTGCGCTTACCCGTATTTATAAGCGAGGGCCCTAGGCCTTTTCCCAAATATTGAGCGGGAAGGGCGCCAACAATTGGCCATTTTGAAGGGCAACAGCGGGTAGACTTATCCTGACTAAAGTTGGTCCTCGCCTGCCAAAGGCTCTGGTGATGACGCCTGCTTGGGCTCCACGATGACTACATTCCAGCCATTGGGGCTGGTCTTGGTCTTGTTGCACTGAAACGGGTGCCTCTGCCTGATGCCCTTGCCTGCGCTCGCCCCCTTTGCACCAAAGAGGAAAGGAGGACGCTGCGCAGGCTGGCGCCCGACTGGCGCCCTTGGTCGTCATGGCTTACGTCACGGGCACCTCGCGAGGCACCCCGCCTTGAACTCTCCGCCTCCTCGTGAGCCAGCCTGACGAGGCCGTGCCTGAGGAAGCTCTTGGTCGTTCGCCCCGCGAGGCTTGGCCCCTCGCGAGGGTCTTGAGCTTGTGTTGATGAAGATGGGCCGTCCTGGGCCTCCTTTGAGCCACGCCGCAGGCCGCAGGCAGGCAAGTCTGGGGACCCCCGTTCCCAGAACGCCGATAGTCTAGCCAGGTGTTGATGCTGTACGGCTTGAGGCTGTTGAGCCAGGTTCGCGCCGTGCCCTGAAGCATGAGGGGGACATATTTCACGGCAACGTGCCTGTTGCCGTTCACTATGCTGACGGCGGTTGAGTAGTCGATCAGCCAATCCTCCGGCTTCACGGAGCCGTTATACTTGGGCGTAACTCTCGGGAGTGAGAACCCTTTGGTGAAGGGCTCGTCGCGGATGCGGGGGCCGAAGCAAAGCGGCCCAACATCGTCTTCTTCTTCCAACGCCAGGGATCGCGCCAGGCGGTCGATCCGGTGGCGGGTGTCGTTTTCGCCGACTCCTTCGCGGCGGCCAAGTCGTCCGCGGAGAGTCGGATGGGTGATGGGCGGCGGGCTAGGATATCTTTCCCCGCAAGGTGGAGGAGGGGGCGGGTTGCCTCGCCGTTCCACGTCTCGAGGGCGGCCTTCTGCGTCGCGCTCGATGGAGATCCGGGTCCAGCTGCGGCTGGCAGCCGGCTCCTTTTCTTGCCGTGCGCGGGCGTTGCCCGCAGTCGGCGTGCGTGACGTTGCTTCGTGCTCTCGACGCGGGCGAGGGCTTTCGGCGCGGGCGCTGTCTTCTTGCCGCTCTGCGGCCGCGCCGATCAGTTGCTTGATGCGTCTTGCCATGTAGGGAAGCTCGTCGGGCCCTAGCCCATTCAGCTCTTCTACGGCCGCCTAGGCGGCTCGCAGGTTCTCGAGGGGTGTGGCGTAGACGGGGCGGTCCACGCCCAGCATGTCGGCGATGGCTGCGCCGCGTTTCTTGACAATGCCGAGTCAGCTCGGCCCTTCAGGAGGCGGCGTGCCAAAGGCGGCGCGGTCAACTTCGCGCTGGTGGGCCTCGGTGAGGCGTCTCACGGAGGCTATCATCCGGCCCTCCGCGTGGAGGGTGAGGCGGCGTGCCTCCAGCGCCTCGGCGTCGGCATCAGGCGGGAGAGGGGCGGACAGGTCATGCGGCGCTGCTTGCAGGGCGTCGTCGGCATTCTCGCCCGAGGGGCCGCTGTGACTGATGACCAGCACCTCGGTGATGGCGCTGCCGCAGCTGTCAGCTTGGGGGAGCGGGTCGTCGAAGATGACGACGTTGGTGGGGAAGGCATCGAGCGATGCCGTGTCGGAGTCGACAAGCATCGGGTCGGTGGAGCCAACTGACTCCAAGTCCACAGTGGGCACGCTGGAGACGTGGAGTTGGTCGAGGAGGCTGATGAGGTGGCTCTCGAGGCAGCCGGTTCCCGCGTCGGATGCAGGCTCATCGGAGATGCGAGCTTCGCCAAGAAGGTCGGCGAGGCAGCTCGCCGCGCAGGCATGAGCGACGCCTTGCAGCGCGTCGGGGCAAGCGCCATCAGGCGTGCCGGGCTGGCTACGCCCGCGGGGGAGGAAGAGGGTTCCCGTCCAGAACAGGTCTCCGGACGACGGTGCACCTGGCCCCATGGTGGGCGCCAAATGTCGGGGTGGTAGGTGCGACATATGCCAACGGGTGGCTAATCATAGTGGGAGCCAATAAGACGTCGCCGGTGCCTGGAAACAGGATGAGGCGAAGACATGCACGCCGGTGAATCTTACCCAGCTTCGGGGCTCTCCGTAGAGATAACACCCCTACTGCTGCTCTGCGGGGTCTCCGCATGATCACTAGATGAACAAGTTGCTACAAGAGGCTCCTTGAGCTGTTCGGGGTGAGGAAGAAGAAGGGCACGACTAGCTCTCCTCTTCCCTCTACGTGGTGTCTCCAGAGTCCAACCCTTTGCATGGGTGCCCTGGGGGGTTTATATAGGCCTACCCCCCAGGGGTACAATGGTAATCCGGCTAGCCATGGGCCCTGGCCGTCAGCGTCTTCGTCCGCCGGCTTCTCCGCCGGCCGCTGGGGCCCGCCGACTTGGTGGGTCTCGCCGGCTGCTGGCTTCCTGGTCGACAAGCTGGCCCCACCGTTGAGGGCCTTGTCGGCGGCTGGTAACTGTTGCCTCAATCCAGATGACGAGGGCTTTGTCGGGGTAAGCATGGCTACAGTGCCGCCGCCTTGGCGGCGATCACTGTAGCCTCACTTCATCTTGTCTCCTTAATGAGGCGCCGGCCATGTCTCAGGCCGACTGGGGGAGGCCGAGCCGGCTCTGGGCATCTCTCTGACCGGAGCGGCCCGCCGCATGCGGGTAGTACAAACAGCCTATCGTGGCTGACGTCACAGTCGACATGGCAACTGTGTCGTGCCGGACGGGTGGTGGCTGCCCCGTACGGCGCACTGTAGCCACGCGCGCTCCGGGATGCGGGGGTGGCAGGCTTCATTGTAGCCACGCCCCGTCTCATCACCGTTCTGTGGGTGCAGATTCTGAGGGTGCGGCCTTGGCCGCCTGCGGGGTGGCCGGCTCCTTGGAGCCGGCCTTCTCGTGGCCGGCTGCGCGGAGTCGGCCCTCTGGTAGCCCGCTCCTTGGAAGCCGACCCTCTCGTGGCTTTCTTCTATGGGTCTTGGGGCCATGCCGCCTCCTGACTTCCGGCCTGAATGACAGCCGGCCGACGGAAGGCGGCCCAATGTCTTGGATGTTGGATGGCTTGATTGGCTTGTAATTTTTTCACAAGCCCCAGGGGGAGCCGGCTAGGCTACCCGTGGTCATTTACTCCGACACCCTCCTCCCCCTACTTATAAACCTGAGCGCTACGAAACCGAGGGGGCGGTCATGGGATTTATTGCACCCACGACCCCACGTTTATCGCGCAAAGTTACTGCGCGCAGTAACTCCGCGGGAACCCCAACCGTCCGCCACGACCGCAGTGGATCCGCTCGCGTGCCGAGGTGCGGTGGTGGCGGGCCCCGCCTATAGGCCTGTCCCGTCACGCGCGTGGGTGGGCAGACTGGCCCGGGCTCTTGCTGCCACGTGACGGGCCCGAAACGGGCGGCGGCCTGGAAGCTTAGCTAGCACGCCACTTGGATCCCGCCAAGGCTTTTGAAAACTTTGGACAAGTCAAATTGGGCGAGATCGACTCCTAGCAGTCAGCCCGACAGAAGTCAAACGAGGTTTTCACCTCACGCACTCGGAGAGAGAAACTGCTGAGGCTCCTCGGCTGATCATCCACGGCGCCTCACCAGCTTCGAGGACTAGTGTTGGAGTAATGGGCCACGGGTAGGCTAACCCGAAGCCCAGAACCTTTCAAGACATCGGGGCTGACTGCGCCCCTCAAGACTCCAACATGAAGAGCCGCCTTCTGGAAGCCGGCTGGAGGAACAGCCGACTGCCCACTTGTGGCCGAGTCATGGAGGCGAGTTCAAGACAAGCCGACTCCTACCTGGCGGCTTCCAGAGAAGCTGGCCACAGGGAGTCGGCCCACGGCACCAACAACCCCATGCCCTCATCAAGGGGGATGGGACGGTGACTGGCTACAGTGAAACCCACTTCCTCCCCTATCCAGAGGCTGGCGTGGCCATAGTACGCAGTACCCGCGGAGATCTCCGTCCGGCGCGACACTGTTGCCATGCCATCCCTGACATCAGCACTGGCGGGCGGAGTCCTGCACCCACGACGGCCTGTCTGTACGACCTAAGGACGACGGGCCCCACCAGTTAGCGAGAGTCCCGAAGACGGCAAGAGCGCCACCAGTCGGACCCAATGGGAGTCGGCCCCCGAGAGTCGGCCTGCCCCTCCCACGGGTCCCACGCACCATTAACCAGACGATATGGGAAGTGGCTACAGAAACCGCCCGCCAGGCGGCAGGGCTGTAGCCACAACCCCTTGACCAAGCCCGCTTCATTAGAAGCACGGCTACAGTGATCAGCAGCCGGCAAGACCCGCAAGCGGCGGACACGGCCTGTCGGCTCCGTACCGGACTAGTCGGCGGGCCCCAGCAGTCGGCGGAGAAGCCGGCGACCAAAGAGACTGACGGCTGGGCCCCGCGCCCAGCCGGATTACCATTGAACCCCTGGGGGGTAGGCCTATATAAACCCCCCAGGGCACCCATGCAAAGGGTTCGAACCCATTAGCACTAGACCAGATCATATAGGAAGGAGAGAGCTAGCCTTGCCTTCTCCTACCTCCAGCATACAGCTCAAGGAGCAACCTTGTACTCACTTTGCCTTAGTGATCATGCGGAGACCCCGAAGAGCAGGACTAGGGGTGTTATCTCCTAGGAGAGCCCTGAACCTGGGTAAAGTACGCCGGCGTTCGTGTCTACGCCTCATCCCGCTTCCGGGCACTAGCGACGTTCTACTCGCTCCCACCATGATAAGTCATCCTTTGGCATATGTCGCACGCAACCCCCGACACCCATGGCCATCAAGTGCCCGGCAAGACGAAGAACGAGGAGCAAGCGTCGCTGGCTAGTTTCTTCTGCTACCCATATCCTTCATCTATCTTGTGTTACAGGAGAAGGAAGAAAAGAGATCATGCGGGTGGCAGCGGCAGCAGCCGCAAGGTATCTATGACTCGTGGACAAGAAGGGGAGGTCTGACAACACACCCAACGGATGTGGACACGGATGATGCAGCGCTCTTCTCGTACCATATACAATGGAGGCGGTGGACGACGCCGCCGGACCAGAAGACTACACCAACACCGCCAGAGATTGCCTATGACAAGCCAGGCATCACGCTCCTTTTTGGAGATGACTCGGAAGCAGCCGGAGCTCGCCAACGACGTAGCCCAACCGCTAGCTCTGGGTATCTATCATGGTGGCCTACATGTCCTAGGCGCACAGGATCACGGTGAACAGGTCCATGGTGAACATGTTCATGGCAAATCAGACACCGGCGTACAGGTTTTGCACCATACTTACCGAAGGAGACGGTGTGGCGGAACCGGAGCTCGCGATGGCGTAGCCCGAGTCAAGTCCATGGAGAACAGGTCTCTGCATTGCACAGGTCTTTGGCGTCCCGATCGCGGCGAACAGCTCACTTGTCTCGCTTCCCGGAAGAGACAATATGGAGGAATCGGAGCTCGCGGTAACGTAGCCCGAGACAAGTCCATGGCGAACAGGTCTCTTCGACGCACAGGACCTCGACAGACAGGTTCATGGCGAACGGGCACCGGCGTACAGGGTTTGCACCATGCTACCCGGAGGAGATGGCATGGCGGAACCGGAGCTCGCGATGACGTAGCCCGAGTCAAGTCCATGGCGAACAGGTCTGCGTAGTGCACGGGTCTTTGGCGTCCCGATCGCGGCAAACAGGTCGATGGTCTTGATTTCCAGAGGAGATGGCATGGAGAAACCGGATCTCGCGACAACGTAGTCCGAGACAAGTCCATGGCGAACAGGTCTTTTCGACGCAAAGGACCGCGACGAACAGGTCCATGGCGAATAGCCCACCGGCGTACAGGTCTTCTGCCACCCTTTGTCAGAGGGGATGACATTGGCGGAACCAAAGCTCAGGATGATGCAGCCAAGACCGGTCCCTCCTTTGAGAGGCGCACATACCATGGCCGAGAAGTCTCCACGTACAGGTCCACGGTGTTGCCAGCATACAGGGCACCCTGTGGTGTAGCACCTGCCAAGATGGCACGGCCTCTACGACACCTCCTTTCGTCGACCCCATCAGGAGGCACCCTTGTTTTGGCAAACCATGGAACCTGGTATCGAGCTGAGACAAGGCGACGCAACAACTATGATCATCTCCACAAGTTTGCCAGACGGTGCCCTTGATAAAGTGGACTGCCATGGACTTGGCATTCAATCAAGTGAGGTGCACTCATCACGGCGATAAGATCCTTGGCATACAGGTCCATGGCGTTGCCGGTATATAGGTTCCGCATTGACACAACACAATCCCAAGGCGACGCGACCTCTACGACACCACCTTTACACGGCCCTGTGAGGCGGTGCCCTTTGTCTTGACGGACCGCCGAATACTCTGCGTCTACCTAGATGAGGCGCCAACCACACCGACCATGCCTATGTCAGTGTGCGACGGTTTTTACACTGACGCCGGTCTCCTAAACAACTTACTACTCCCGCGAGGCATACCCCTTGCATACTCCGACGAGTCCGCTAGGTCTTCTAGAAGTCCGAGCCAAGCAGGACCCATGCAACTTCAACCCCAACTACATCATCGCCGTCAAGACCGATGAGGCGTGACGGCGAGGGCGAACATGACTAGCAAAATACCATGTTTTGAGCGGTGCGTGTACTGACGAGGACATCGGCTCTGCCGCTGCCCACACACACCACCATCATCATGCATGGAGAACACAAAGCGAAGACGACAAAGAAGACCACATGGCTTAATCGGAGGTATCCCGTGGAGTAACCCACAGGAGTAATTAACCGGGAGCCTTCCGAGGCCCCGGGAACCAGAGACCGCAATCGCTACAGTCAGGCTGGCCACGCTAGTAGGCCACAGAGAGCATATGTAAAGGGATCTTGTATTTTTGTTTCACCATTGAGAGATTAATAAAGTGCATGTTTCCCTATCTTTATTTGTGTACTTAGTACACTAGCACGGCCGCAACATTTTATTTCCCCTGTTGCGTAGACAGATAATAATACAATAACCCCCGTTATTTTTATTATTTCTCGTGTCAAACAGTACGGAAGGCCTTGCTTACAAGCGACCGGGCTGTGGCGTGGTGGCCGCCGAGTCCAGCATGGATTTCTGCCAAAAGCTTCCGCCCTTCCTCTTCGGAGATGCACCTTTGAAGGACTCCGGTAGTGCTTTTCTCATAAAGCTCTCTGTCGGTGTCAAAACCGGCGGATCTCGGGTAGGGGGTCCCGAACTGTGCATCTAGGCGGATGGTAACAGGAGACAAGGGACACGATGTTTTACCCAGGTTCGGGCCCTCTTGATGGAGGTAAAACCCTACGTCCTGCTCGATTGATATTGATATTGTGGATGTTTACAAGAGTGGATCTACCACGAGATCAAGGAGGCTAAACCCTAGAAGCTAGCCTATGGTATGATTGTAAGGGTTGTTGATGATGTTGTTCTACGGACTAGAGCCATCCGGTTTATGTAGACACCGGAGAGGGCTAGGGTTACATAGAGTCGGTTACAATGGTAGGAGATCTACATATCCGTATCGCCAAGTTTGCCTTCCACGCCAAGGAAAGTCCCATCCGGACACGGGGGGAAGTCTTCAATCTTGTATCTTCATAGTCTTGGAGTCCGGTCGATGATGATAGTCCGGCAGATGATAGTTCGGCTGATGATGGTAGTCTGGCTGTCCGGACACCCCCTAATCCAGGACTCCCTCAGTAGCCCCTGAACCAGGCTTCAATGACGATAAGTCCGGCGCGTATATTTCTTGGCATTGCAAGGCGGGTTCCTCCTCCAAATGATAGAAGATTGTGAACACCAGGATAGTGTCCGGCTCTGCAAAATAAATTCCACATTCCACCGTAGAGAGAATAATAATATATACACAAGTTCAATCTGCTGACGCTTTTTGTGGCATGACGTCACACCACTACCATGCCATTACTCAAATCGTTTTTTACTTTACCACCTCAGCGCATTTAGCGAAGCGGTTTTCCTTGGCACGTCTTATCGAAGCAGAGATCGTGTTTCCCCTTAATCCGGGATTCTCATCAATACGGGCGTGGGTAACCCAACCGCGCCCGTTCGCCATGCCCCCTCTATCGAAGGCGAGTCCCAAACGGTCACGGAGACGGCTCTTGGTATTCTCCCTCTTTATAACGGGACCAAGGCTCATTTCTTTTTTTTTCAATCCTTCATCGAATCCCCTCCCCGCTCCAAGTTCCAGCACCTAGAGCTCCATATTCGAGCGCTGCGGACTTCCAACGATGTCCGGTTCCGACCTCCAGGGCCGGTGGATGCCCTCCTCCGTCACGGAGGAGGACGTGCTAAAGTTGCGGGAGGCCAAGTACCTGTCTTACGAGATTTCACACAGGTTGCCTGCCGAAGGGCAGGCCATCCCCACCCCCGAGCCCGGCGAGTATGTCGTTTTTGTATCCCACCTCCGTCGGGGTTTAGGCTTCCCGATGGATCCTTTTGTGAGAGGGATCATGTTTTATTATGGGTTGGAATTCCACGATTTGGCTCCGGAGTCCATCCTCCATATTTCCTCATTTATCGTCGTCTGCGAAGCCTTCCTCCGCGTCACCCCTCACTTCGGCCTGTGGCTGAAGACTTTTATTGTGGCGCCGAAGATGATCGGGGGGCGTCAAGCGGAGTGTGGCGGGGCGGCCATAAGTAGGAGGGCCGATGCCCCGTGGCCCGCTGGCTCCTTCCAAGAGGAGCTCGGACTGTGGCAGCAAGAGTGGTTCTATATTACCGTTCCAAGGGGCCGCAGACAAAAGCCGCCGCCCTTATTCCGCCCGGGACCTCCACGACGGTTGATGTCGTGGGTCAACCAAGGGCTCAACTGGGGGCCGTCAAAGGACGTGCCCCTACTGCAGGGCCGGATTCGAGATCTCCAAACGAGGGAGATCGATATGGTGGTGGTGATGCAGGTTATGCTGATTAGGCGTCTCCTGCCCTGCAAACGCCGCCCTCTTCGGCTATGGGAGTTCAATCCGGAGGGTCCACGGATTCTTCAACACTTCATGGGCTTGACACCCTTGGAGATGTACAAATTATTCTTCGGACCGCAAGAGGCATGTCCGGAATTGACCGAGGATGCTGGACTAAGCTGCAATCGCCCGGATACTCAAGTAAGTAGTTCCGAGTCCGGACATACCGTTTATTTGCCTTTCGATGATTCGCCTTATGACCAATTTCCTTCTACACAGGAGTGGATAGCGGAAGCAAAATTGATACGCTGTCCAGCCCCCCTCCCCGAGACCGCGCCGGATCCCGTGCTGGTCTGGATGCTTGAGGTTGCGCCTTCAGAGGAAGACGAAGGGGAAAACAAGGAAGCTACAGCCTCGCCTAAGGAGGCTCTTGAAAGAGGGGGGATCGAGAATCCCTCCCCCCAAGGGGAGAAGAGGACTGCCTCCGAGGACCCGGGGGCAAAAGCCCCTAAACGGGGGAAGAAATCTTCGCCAGAGGGTCCTGCGTCCGGGGAGGCCCCGGCCGCACAATCTCCCTTAATGAGTCAGCCCTCCAACGAGCCGTAAGTAGAAAGAAAGGAGTTTTATAATAAGGGACATCCCTATTTGTGCTTCTGAGGACAACTAAAGTTTTTACCTTGTAGTTCGGATCTCCGTCCTTCGCAAATGAGCTCGTCTTCGGGGGACCTTCGTCCGGAGATGATAGAGAACCAGGCGCCTCCGTCCGGGGCGCCGTCGGATAGGGCGGACGAGCCTGAAGTGTCATCACGGAGGGAGCCCCCGGGTTTGGCCAAGCCGGATAGTTCGGCGCCAACTGGTGTACGGCTGAAGAATCTGCTTGAGAAGGCGTCTATCTCAGAAGATCAGCACGCATTGATGAGCGTGGTGATTGAAAGGATTTCGTCCGCCGAAGGCGGGTTGCACGATGCCGTCAGGAGTTTGCTGGCGGGGTTTGAGGTACGTAAAAATGACACACCTTTTAACAGTTTTGCATATAGAATGCGCCCTATATAGATAGTAGCCCCTGAGACTCGGTAGGTTGTCGAAATCGACAGCGTGCCGAGGATCAAAATCGCAGGTTTAAATTCCCGTCGTGCCGATGCAGGTGGCGGGTCGTCTGGGGGCCAGCCGGACTGATGGAGTTGCTGAACTAAAGTGGCAACTCGATGCTGCTGATCCGGACATCACGCTGGTCAACAGGCGACTTGATGAGTCGCAAGGTAAGTGTTACTGTGCGGTCACTTGGTAAGGGAGCCGAAGCCAGCTCCTTACACATGTTCGTGAAATGCAGATAGTGCCGCTACTGTGGAGAGCCTTAGGGCCGAACTTGCTCAAGCCAAGGAGCAGGCCAAAAGGAGTGATGCGGCGACCTCAAGGGCAGCCGAGGAGTTAGAGGCCGAATGGGTCGCACACTGCCGGAGCAGGGAAGAGGTGGCTGAAATGGCTTTGAAGTTAAAAGATGCTACCGACCGCAATGAGGCTTTTGTGAAGGAGCGCCTAGCGGGGCAAGAAGACCTGGAGAAGGCCACCGCCGAAGCCAAGGATGCCCGCTCTGCAATGCGGGCTATAAAGGAGGAGCTGCGCCAGGCCGGAGATATTGTAGCTGGCAAGCCCTTTCTGCTGCGCCGAAGGTTTACGGATCCAAAGTATGCTCAGCTGGGCCAACTGTGGGGTTCAGAGGACCCTTATATGGACTTAGCAGCGAGTGCGGTGGATGCCGTTGTGCATTTTCGCAGTCAGAAGGATCACAAGACGGAAGAGCTGTTTTGGTCTCAATTTCATAGTCCGGAGCGTTCACTTCCGCTGACCGACCGTTTGGCCGAGTGGGCTGAGCTAAATAGGTTGTCCGGGCTTGTTATGACGGATATAGTGACCCATATCTGGCCGGATAGGCCCAAGCCGAAGAGTTACTTTGGCTTATTGCAGCAATTTCTTGGGGCGGTGCCGCATATCAAGGCGATGAAGCGGTCGGCCTGCATAGAGGGTGCGCGGATGGCGCTCGCCCGTGTGAAGACACATTGGACAGAGATGGATGCCACCGCTGTTGCGACCCCGGGTTCGGATGATAACCGGTTACCCGTCGAGCACTATTTTGGCGAAGTACTGCGTGGTGCTCGTGTAATAGAGTCACAGTGCTCGAAAAATGTTACGTTCAAATGAACGTTTTTATGATGTCAAACAATATTTATGATGTAAGCGCCTTTTATACTTGTGCGTTCAAGTAATAGAATATCTCCTATGCGGCCGTTTATGTATACGTGTGTATAACCTGAAAGATGGCAGTCGTCCGCTTCAGCCCCCACGCACAAGGTGCGGGGGTGTTCGCAAAAAATAGCGCGTTTTCACACTTAATCGGACGTCTCGGTCCTGTAAAGGAGGTGGTAGCGTAGCAAACGAGGCAACTGGACTATAATGCTTTATCACTTTCACTTAGTCATGGAGTTCGAGGGTGGGGCTACGACATAGCCCCTGGGGGCACCGCGCTCTCCGAATTTGGGGCGCGTACGTGCCTGGCCAGGAAACGACCCTTCGTCAAAGCGGAGGAATCCTAAACATTCCCATAGTCGATCTAGTGGTTGACCAGTCTCTCGCTGTATCATGATAGTCAGTTTTCGGCTTTCTCTACTGAGGTGCCCGCCCAGCCGAACTGGGGCACAATCGCAGTAGTTCTCCTGAAGCCGCGTTAGCCGATGATACGGAACGTAAGGCAGCAAAACACAGGAGCCGGGCAAACCCAACATTTGACCAAAGACATGATTCGGAGCTGATGCATATAAGGCCTAACTCGAGACGCCGAACACTCCCGAAGGTGTTCGGTCTTTATAATAGCGGGCAAAACAAAGCCCTAAGCCCCTTGTGTCCAGGTACGGGCAGATTCTTCTGGCGCGGCCGATGCCAACACGCCAGTCTCCACTCTGGTTATAATGATAAACCAGGGGATTATAGCAACAAGAGACAGTAAGAAAGGTGTACGTAGGGTCTTAGTCTGAAAAGAGTCCTTGCAACGGGTCCCTACTGCACGTCTGCGCCTGTGTCTCCGTTGTGCCGTATCCTGGACGGGTGTGCACGTTGTTCATCTGTAAAAAGAGAGGAACTTGGTTGGAAAAGAAATCATGCGAGAAAGTGCATAAAAATGAAATATAGATTAAGAAAGCTGAGCCTATGCTAGCTCATTATGGCTTATATGTGCAAACCCTTGTGAGGGGATGTGCGGCTAGGTAGCCCCTAGCTTGTTTATTCCGGACTCGTCCAGCCGTGTCCGGGGTCTCAAGCGACCTTTTAATGAAATGGTGCCACGTGGACCGGGCATTTTAAGCGTAAGAGACGCGTAAAGTGGTATTGCATTGAAGCGGACGAAAGCTTCCCGTCCCAGTGATGCTTGATAGCTACTTTTAAATGGGGCGACATGAAAGGTTAGCTTTTATCGTCGGAAGTTGTGAGGTGACCCTGACACAACTTCTAGTAATAATTAAACTGTGCACCTGGCGTAAGGGCCTGGCGCCACTCCTTTGAAGGAAGTGCGGCTATGCCGAATTGTAGTAGGGTCTATCCCAACTTGCGGATTGTGTCCGAAAATAGCAGGTTCAAGTCACTGCCGCCGTCCATCAAAACCTGCGTTGATTGCAGTCCGTCTATTATGGGATCCACTATCAGGGCAGTCTATCCTGCGGTCCGGATACTTCTGGACTAATCCAGATGGTCGAAAGTGATTGGTTTTGACGTCCAATCTCGGTCCACTGGGGTGGATCGTGCGACACTTGTCTTAGCGAGTGCCGTGTTGGCTTTCCGTACTATCACGTGACGCGAGTTTACTGTTTTGACTTCTTGTGGGAAAGTCTTTTGACTTCCGGTGCTCTGCTGGTGGGGTTCGTCATCGTCCTCGCTTGGCGCATCGAGCCCCTTGTGTCCGGCGTTGAGTCTGCCGGACTGTTTAAAAACCCAACAATTTCGGTTGGTATGGTTTGCAGGCCTTCCGGAGGTACTGTGGATTTGACATATCCGATCTAAAATTTTGTTTAAATTTGATAGCTCGTCTCTGTTCTCCTTAAGAGGCCGTGTTGTATTGTTTGGCCGCGAGCTTTGGAATCTGGCGTTGACCGCCGTGCCTTTTGGGCTTTTTTCTTTATTCCGGCGCTGGTCTTTCCTGCGCCGTGACTGTCCGTTTCCATCTCTGATCTCGGATGTACTCGGGTCGCTGGTGCTGCATCTTGCTAGCCAGCTGTATTCTCCTGCGCAAAAGCGCGTCATGAGGCTTGTTAGCGCGGCCATTGTTCTTGGCTTCTCTTGGCCAAGGTGTCTGGCGAGCCATTCGTCTCGGACGTTGTGTTTAAAAGCTGCTAGGGCATCTGCGTCCGGACAGTCGACTATTTGGTTCTTTTTGGTAAGGAACCTGTTCCAGAATTTGCGCGCTGACTCTCCGGGCTGTTGGGTTATATGACTCAGATCGTCTGCATCCGGAGGGCGGACATAAGTCCCTTGAAAATTTGCTCTAAACGCGTCCTCAAGCTCTTCCCAACTTCCAACAGTATTTTCTGGGAGGCTTTTGAGCCAATGCCGAGCTGGCCCTTTGAGCTTGAGGGGTAGGTATTTTATGGCATGGAGATCATCTCCTCTAGCCATGTGTATGTGTAGTATATAATCTTCTATCCAGACTCCGGGGTCTGTCGTGCCGTCGTATGCCTCTATGTTTATGGGTTTGAACCCTGCTGGAAATTCATGATCCAGTACCTCATCGGTAAAACATAGCGGGTGTGCGGCGCCCCTGTATTTGGGTGTGCCGCTGTCTTCGAACACTTGTCGTAGTGTGTTACTTCCTGGGGTCCTCTTTTTTGGCCCGTAGATGGACCTAGATGGGCCGTCCGTTTTCCCAGGATTATAATTCGGCTTGTGTGCAGCCCCGCTTGTCGCTTTGGGCCTGTCATCTGGCCGTCTATCCGGCCAGGCAGCCTCTTTATTTTTTGACCGTGAAGGCTCTATGGCTTCCTCGTCAAATTCTGGCAGCAACTTGCGCTTCGGGTAGCTCTTAGTTTGATGGCCATTGCCATATTTGTCTGCAGTCTTGAATACTTTGCTCCATTTCATTCTGAGTGTGTCTTCTGTTGTTTTGAGCTCCCGTTTCGCCTTCTTCAAACTTCTTGCAGTGGCGACGAGTTTTTTGTGTATGTTCTTATGCTCCGGTGTTGTGTCCGGACTGTTGATTGCTCCGTGAAGGGGTTGATTATCCGGCTCGTCCTGTTCGTCGTCCGCTGGTTTGCCCTGCTCTATCGCTGGGTCGTTAGGAAGGCTGCTTTGATCGAGGCCGGACTTAGGGCGACGTTTACGTCGCCGTTTTGGTTGTTTATCGGCGGGATCATCCTCTGCCGCGTCCCGTTGTTCCTCATTGTTGCTTCCCTTTGGGGTGTCCACCATGTATATGTCGTATGACGAGGTGGTCTTCCAGTGTCCTGTAGGCACTGGTTCTTGGTAGTCTCCGGCATCGTCGTCCATACCGTCGATGTCTTCGGAGTCGTAGTCGAGTACGTCGGTTAAATCGTCGATGGTGGCTACGAAGTGGGTGGTGGGTGGGCTCTGAATTTCTTCGTCGTCCGCATCCCAACCATCTTGGTCGTAGTTCGGCCAGGGCTCTTCGGATAGCGAGAGATGCTTCAGTGAATTTATGATATCGCCGAAGGGCGAGTGCTGAAAGATGTCCGCAGCAGTGAATTCCATGATCGGCGCCCAATTGGATTCAACTGGCAGGGGCGCAGGAGGTTCGGAGTCCGGCAGGGAGTCCGGCACCTCGGAGTCATGAGCTTTATTCGGGACAAGGTAAGTGTTCGGCTCCATCGCCGTAGAAGTTGCAACTCCCGAGGCGGTGTCCAGCCATCCGTCCTTGATCCGAGCGATCGGCTCCGGACTATGGGTCGGAGCGGATTCGTGTGCGGCCTCCAAGGTGCTGTCCGGCGGCAGAGTTAGGTCATGCCCATCGTGACAGTGCGGCACGCTCTGCTATGGCTCAGATCCATCGAAGATCAAGTCTCCGCGGATATCGGCCGTGAAGTTTAGGCTTCCAAACCTGACCTGACGGCCAGGGGCGTAGCTTTCGATCTGCTCCAGATGGCCAAGCGAGTTGGCCCGCAGTGCGAAGCCGCCGAATACGAAGATCTGTCCGGGGAGAAAAGTCTCACCCAGGACTGCGTCGTTGTTGATTGAAGAGGCCATCAAGCCTATCGGTGACGACACAGAGGAACTCTCAAAGAAAGCACCAATGTCGGTGTCAAAACCGGCGGATCTCGGGTAGGGGGTCCCGAACAGTGCGTCTAGGCGGATGGTAACAGGAGACAAGGGACACGATGTTTTACCCAGGTTCGGGCCCTCTTGATGGAGGTAAAACCCTACGTCCTGCTCGATTGATATTGATATTGTGGATGTTTACAAGAGTGGATCTACCACGATATCAAGGAGGCTAAACCCTAGAAGCTAGCCTATGGTATGATTGTAAGGGTTGTTGATGATGTTGTTCTACGGACTAGAGCCATCCGGTTTATATAGACACCGGAGAGGGCTAGGGTTACATAGAGTCGGTTACAATGGTAGGAGATCTACATATCCATATCGCCAAGCTTGCCTTCCACGCCAAGGAAAGTCCCATCCGGACACGGGGGGAAGTCTTCAATCTTGTATCTTCATAGTCTTGGAGTCCGGTCGATGATGATAGTCCGGCAGATGATAGTTCAGCTGATGATGGTAGTCCGGCTGTCCGGACACCCCCTAATCCAGGACTCCCTCACTCTCCCTCGTGGACCTTGTAGGCTTTAGACCGCCGCACTATGCAGCATGCCTCATTTTGGTCCGCAGGTAGTTCCTGCCTGGTTAGGTACGCCAGGAATGGTTTTGTCCACGTGGTGATGATGGCCATTATCACGTGGGCTGAAGGTGTTATTTCGTTGTCAGAGCCTCCGATTGTGTCAGAGTGTTCGGTATCTGGTGTTGTGGCCGGGTCCGGACTATTGTTACCGGTGTCCCCTTCCCATACCACGGATGGCTTAAACAACCTTTCCAAGAAGATGTTAGGTGGGACAGGGTCGCGCTTAGCGCCGATAAGGGCGAGGCTATCCGCCGCCTGATTGTTTTCCCGAGCCACATGGTGGAATTCAAGCCCCTCGAACCGAGCTGACATTTTGAGGACGGCATTGCGATAAGCCGCCATTTTCGGATCCTTGCCATCGAAGTCTCCATTTATTTGAGATATTGCGAGGATCGAGTCCCCACGCACCTCGAGGCGTTGAATGCCCATGGAAACTGCCATTCGGAGACCATGTAACAGGGCCTCGGATTCGGCTGCGTTGTTGGAGTCTGTGTATAGTATTTGGAGTACGTATTGGACTGTATCTCCGGTGGGGGACGTCAGGACGACGCCAGCCCCCAGACCAGCCAACATTTTAGAGCCGTCGAAGTGCATGATCCAATTGGAGTACGCGTCGTATTCTTTAGGGAGTTTGGCTTCTGTCCACTCGGCGACAAAATCGGCCAGTACTTGAGACTTAATGGCTCGCCGTGGTCTATATGTTATGTCGAATGGGAGGAGCTTGATAGCCCGTTTGGCAATCTGGCCCGTGGCATCGCGGTTGTTTATTATGTCATTGAGTGCTACTTCTGAGGCCACCGTAATTGAACACTCTTGAAAGTAGTGTCGTAATTTCCGGGATACCATAAATACCGCATATGTTATCTTTTGATAATGTGGGTACCGTGATTTGCATGGAGTGAGGACAGTGGATACATAATATACCGACTTTTGAAGTGGGAATTTATGTCCGTCCGTCTCTCGTTCGATGACGAGCACTGTGCTTACAACTTGGTGAGTTGCCGCTATATATAACAGCATTGGTTCGCCGACATTTGGCGCGGCCAAGATTGGGCTGGTGGCCAGGATGGCTTTTATTTCTTCCAATTCGGCCGTGGCCGCGTCCGTCTACTCGAAGTGTTCGGTGCGCCGAAGAAGGCGATAAAGGGTAGTGCCTTTTCTCCTAATCGGGAGATAAAGCGGCTTAAGGCCGCCACGCATCCAGATAACTTCTGGATTTGCTTGAGGTCAGTTGGGATAGCCAACTGTGACAGAGCTCGGATTTTAGCCGGATTTGCTTCAATTCCTCTACTGGATACGATGAAGCCCAGGAGCTTTCCGACGGGCACGCCGAAAACGCATTTTTCCGGATTGAGCTTGATGTCGTATGTTTAGAGATTGTCGAACTTGAGCCTCAAGTCGTCTATTAAGGATTCGACGTGTCTGGTTTTAGCGACCACATGGTCTACGTATGCCTCCACTGTTTTGCCGATCTGTTTTTCCAGACATGTCTGAATCATGCGTTGATACGTTGCACCGGCGTTTTTGAGCCCGAAGGGCATTGTGTTAAAACAGAAGGGGCCGTTTGGAGTGATAAATGCCGTTGTGGCTTGATTGGACTCCGCCATCTTAATTTGGTGGTAACCGGAGTTTGCGTCGAGGAAGCACAATGAGTCGTCTCCTGCGGTAACGTCGATAATTTGATCGATGCAAGCGAGGGGGAAGGTTTCCTTTGGGCAGGCCTTATTAAGGTCCTTGAAGTCGATGCATAGGCGCCAGGATTTGTCCTTCTTTGGTACCATCACCAGGTTTGCTAGCCAGTCCGGATGTTTTATTTCTCTAATGAATCCGGCCTACAGTAACTTGGCTAGCTCCTCTCCCATGGCTTGTCGCTTAGATTTAGAGAAACGCTGAAGAGTCTGCTTGACCGGCTTGAATCCCTTTAGAATGTTAAGGCTATGCTCGGCTAGCCTGCGTGGGATTCCTGGTATGTATGAAGGATGCCAGGCGAATATGTCCCAATTCTCGCGCAGGAACTCCCGTAGTGCGGCATCTACAGCGGGGTTTAACTGTGCCCCGAAGGATGCTATTTTTGTAGGGTCCGTTCGGTGGACTTGGAATTTACTATTTCATCCGCTGGTTTAAAAGAGGTGGACTTGGATCTTTTTTCGAGTATCAAGTCGTCCCTATCCACTTTGGAGCGCAGCGTAGTTAATTCCTCGGCCGCGAGGGCTTCGGATAATGCCTCGAGGGCCAGTGCGGCTGTTTTGTTTTCGGCGCAGAGTGCTATGTCCGGATCACTAGCTAGAGTGATGATTCCATTGGGCCCGAGCATTTTGAGCTTCATGTACCCGTAATGGGGTATGGCTTGGAAGATCATGAATGCCTCCCGCCCTAGAAGGGTGTGGTATCCGCTACTGAACGGGGCCACTTGGAATGTAATTTCTTCGGACCTATAATTCTCCGGCGTGCCGAATACCACATCGAGTGTGATTTTCCCAGCGCATCGTGCCTCCCGACTAGGGATGATTCCTCTGAAGGTCATGCTTCTTTGCTCAATGTGGTTTCTGTCTATTTCCATTTTTTGAAGAGTCTCCTCATAAATGAGGGTTAATCTGCTGCCGCCGACCATGAGCACTTTAGTAAGCCGAAAGCCGTCCACAATTGGACTAACGACCAAGGCGGCTGGTGCTCGGGCTGTTCGAAATTTAGGTTCGTCACTGGCATTGAAGGTGATAGCCGTGTCGCTCCATGGATTTATTGCTGCCACGTGGCAGACTTCGGCAAGGCTGCGGAGTGCTCACTTACACCTATTATTTGAGGTGAAGGTGTCGAAGACTATCAATATTGTATTGTTGTTATCCATGGGATGGTGCTCTGCGGTATTTTTAATGAGGAGATCCTCACCGCTCTTGGCCACCTTCCGGAGCACCCAACAGGCTCTAAGGCTGTGTGTTGGTACGGTATTTGCTGTACTATGAATTTTGCATGGCCCATTAAGCCATCCTTCCAATACATTTCCACGCCCTGTAGTGGTCTTTTGCTTCTTTGTAATTGAGTCGGGCGACTTATGAGAGTGCACCCTTCTAGTTTGGACTGGGGGTTTTGTCAGAGCCGGATTATCCCAAAATTTTGTTTGGGTTTTCCACGCGCTTTCCATCGCACAGTACTTNTTTAATCCACTGCCACCGTCCATGAGCACTTTAGTAAGCCGGAAGCCGTCCACAATTGGACTAAGGACCAAGGCGGCTGGTGCTCGGGCTGTTCGAAATTTAGGTTCGTCACTGGCATTGAAGGTGATAGCCGTGTCGCTCCATGGATTTATTGCTGCCACGTGGCAGACTTCGGCAAGGCTGCGGAGTGCTCACTTACACCTATTATTTGAGGTGAAGGTGTCGAAGACTATCAATATTGTATTGTTGTTATCCATGGGATGGTGCTCTGCGGTATTTTTAATGAGGAGATCCTCACCGCTCTTGGCCACCTTCCGGAGCACCCAACAGGCTCTAAGGCTGTGTGTTGGTACGGTATTTGCTGTACTATGAATTTTGCATGGCCCATTAAGCCATCCTTCCAATACATTTCCACGCCCTGTAGTGGTCTTTTGCTTCTTTGTAATTGAGTCGGGCGACTTATGAGAGTGCACCCTTCTAGTTTGGACTGGGGGTTTTGTCAGAGCCGGATTATCCCAAAATTTTGTTTGGGTTTTCCACGCGCTTTCCATCGCACAGTACTTCCGTACTATGGCCGCCAAGTCAGCGAAGTGTGCTATGTCACGGTGACTTATGGTGTTGAGGATTCCCTTGTCCGTGCAATTATTGCAAAAGAATGAAATTGTGTCTTCCTCGCGAAAGTCCTTGACCTTGTTCATTACAAGGAGGAATCTGGCCCAATAGTGATGTACTGTCTCCTGGGGCTCTTGCCTAATGTGGGAAAGATCGTTTATATCCGGGTGGGTGGGTGGATTTAAGTCCGGACCTTGACCCGATTTGAGACCCAGGGGCGGAGGGGTTTCCGATCTTGGAAGTTTGGGCTCCAGGATGTTGCCCAGTGGGTCTGGCCTGCTGCCTCATTCTAGGTTCAGGGTTTGGGTGATGTCCTCCCTTAGATGGGTATCCGGCTCGGAGAGCTCGGGAATCCGGACATAGTTTTGTCGGTGTTTTGGGAATGGGTGTCCCCAGACTTGCCTGCCTGCGGCCCACGGCGTGGCTAAGCAGCGGGCTGTACGGCCCATCTTCATCAACAAGGCATCTAAGACCCTCGCGAGGGTCCAAGCCTCACGAGGCAGACGACGCAAGACTTCCTCTGGAGTGGCGTAGCCAGGCGGCCTCACGAGGAGCGGAGATATCAAGGCGGGGCAAACCTCACGAGGGACTCGTGACGTGAGCAATGACGAACGGTGCCAGGCGGGTACCAGGCGGGCGCCAGAGCGCGCAGCGTCCCCATTTCCTCTTTGGTGCTAAGGAGGCAAGCGCAGACGAAGAGTACCGAGGCATCAGGCAAAGGTTGCGATATTGGTGCAACAAGACCAAGACCAGGAGGACGGCAAGGCGGAGGTCATCGTGGAGCCCAACACGGCGTCATCCCAGGGCTTTTCGCAGGCGAAGACCGCTTTTTTCAGGATAGCTTGTACTAGCTGTCCCCCTTCAAATTTGCCCGCCGTTGTCGGCTCCCTGCCTGCTCAACATTTGGGAAGAGGACCAGGGCCTCTATAAATAGGCTTAGCCACCACAGTAGAAAGGGACCCGAACAGATCGAGAAGCCAACACACGCACAAGAACACCTCAACCTCAGGAGGCTGTTCTTCTCTTGTACTGTTCACCATCAGCCCGAGAGGCAATCCACCATCACCACACTGGAGTAGGGTATTAAACCAGAATGGTGGCCCGAACCAGTATAAACCCTGTGTCTCTTTCTGTGTTGTGAGTTCGTCGAGTTCGTCCGCAAGATCTTAGCGAGCTAGAGCATAAATCGGTAGGAGGGAAAGACTTCGCGCGCACTCCCGTGTTCGAACCTTAAGGGTTTGTCGGAACCCCACATCCGACATTTGGCGCGCCAGGTAGCGGTGTGCCGGAGCGTCTTCCCCGCCAACCAGCTCTTTGACGTTCATTGGCTACAATGTCTGGCGACCCAAGGACCGGCTCCGACCGCTGGGCAGCCTGGACGGCCCGGACGACGCCGCCTGCCCATGGAGATCTAGACCCCGCACCTCAAGCGGCACGGGCGCCACCAAGCTCCGCTGGGCGCAGACAGCGCGGTCAGGCGTCATCCACCCTCACCCCACGGCAAGTACGGGCTGCGGCGAGAGCGGCGAGCCACGCCACAGCAACGGCGCCGCACTCGCGGCGGGAGGAAGCGAACATGCGGGCGGCACTTACGGTGGCAAAAGAGCTGTTGCGATGAAGGCTCATGGAGAGTGGCCGGGACATGCTACTCGAGCGAGTCGCTGAGCTGCTGGACGCAGCGGCATCGGGAGCACCACCTTTCTGCTATCAAATTCCCCCCAGGCCACTGCAGGGCCGCGCGGCGAGCATCACCACGTCTGCGCACCACCAACTACGCACGGGGGCTTCGTCAACATCAGCACGGCCAGTGGCGCAGGGGGATCCAATCCCCCCATGCCTCCCTCGATGAGCACAAGCACAAGTGTCGCCCCCACGGTTCCGGCAGGGTGTCGTATCGTCATCCCCAGGATGTCGTCATGGGTGGAGCAACATGGAGCGTGGGGCACCATGGCGAGGTGTTCGGGGTGACGGCCTCGGAAGCCTACGTGCCCCACATGATGGACCAAGAGTACGCACCAGAGGACGACGTCGGCTCATTTGTTGGGGAAGATTGGGGAGAAGGGGCGCTAGGAGTGGAAGCTTTCCAAGAGCCAACGAAGAACCATGACGATTGCGCCAACAGCGGCAATTACAGGGTACCACTAGTCTCTCAGGAACAAGTTTACGCTAACCATGGGCTATAGTTGAACCAGGTTGCCCCGTCGGTCGACGACCCAGGCGCGGCGACACCCGCCCCGGCAAGGGAGAGGCGCTGGGGGCCACCGAGAGGGAGCCAGGAGCAAGGCCCCTCCCCGCGGCGCGTGCCGCCTGACGACACCCGGAGGCAGGCCCTCTACCGAGGAGGCCTCACCAACCCTTCCCCCGGCAGAGGACATGTGGTCGTCGAGGGAACCGCTGGCATCCTCTTTCCCTCTTCTGTTTCGTCCCGGTCTCCGGTCGGCTCAGAGGAGGTCGAGAGTGGCGCAAGGCAGGGCCCTCGTCTGGCGATATGAAGCAAGGCCAGTACCTGTGAAGAAGGCCCGGTGCCTGTAAAGCTCGCCGCCCGTGACACTCTCACGTAATATTGAGTTGGGGCTGTACATGCCCCGGAGTCTCAGGGGTGCTGGCCTCAGGCCCTGGGGCTCCCTCCCACGCCTAGTGGCAGCACTTAGCTCCACGCTGGTGAGAAGACTTGAAGACCAGAAGACTAGACTAGGTGTCGGACGTGGCCTTTTGCTTTGGATCTTTCCTTCTGCAGCTTTTCTTTTTGGATCTGGATTTTAGTTGAAGCTGAGTTTTTATTGATGCGCGCGGGGGAGCCTTTTCTCGTTTGAGCAATTTCTTGCCTTCTGGATCTCGTTTTGTTTGGGACTCATGTCCGTCTCCTTTCCCTCACGAGCTCCTCGCGAGTAGGACCGCGTGAAGCACGCGCGCGCTGCAACTGTTTCCCACTCCACGTGGGGCCCCATTCGGCAGGGCGGCGAGCTCCGCAAGGTTCTCGGAAACTCGGCACGTCACGGCCTAGCTCAAGGCTGGCGCTGACTAAAGTAAACCAAGGCAGAAAACTCGCATCAGGATTCACAAGTTCACGAGGACACAAACTCAAACCGCATGGAAAAATAAAAGCTGCAATTTGTTTACATGAGGGGATCCCCCTCTCAAAATGCTCTTACAAGTTTCCAAGGGCCAGGCCCGAGTTTGTACGCAGGAAGAAATGACAGGAGAATGAGGGATCAGCCGGAGATGTCGCTCGCTGCGTCACTTGCAGACGCGTCACTCGCTTTGTCTTCGTCTTCATCGGCCTCATCGCCATCATCGGCAACGCCCCCGTTGCCATCATCGACCACACCGCCTTCGTCTCCGACGACCACCACCGCATCATCCTTCGAAGCGAAGGCCGTGACCAACGCGTCCACACGGTCCTCGACCCAGCGCGCCAGGTCGCCCCGGATAGCCGTCGGTACGGGGGCGATGGCGGCGTCAAAGTCGAAGTTGGGATCGGCATTCAGGAGGTGGCTAAAGACGCGCGAGAAAGCACGATCAAGCAAGCCGCACCCCCTTTCCTCCATGAGCTGGCGAGCTTGGGTAGATCGAGCCTCCAGGCGCGTCACCACCTCAGTGAAGAAGGTCAGGTGGCTAGCGTAATCGTCCGAGCGAGGAGTCGGCACCTCCACATCGCAAATGTGGCCCAGGGCGATATTGGCCCTGTTCCGAAGCTCCGGAAGCATGGGGGTGTGCTCGCGCTCTAGCGTTCGGCGTCGGAGCACCTCCTCCATGTTCTGCCGCGCGATGGCCTCTCCGTCATCAACCCGTCTCCGGAGGGAGCGCAACTCAGCGCGGGTGGAGGCCAAGTCCGCCTGCACCGTGACCAGGGCTGCGGCCGTGGCTTCCGCGCGTCTCTCAGCCTCGTTCAACCTGGGCCTGAGGGCAGCGGCCCTGCCATCATCCTCCATGCCCGCGAGGTTCAGCTTCAGGTCGTACCTGCCCTCCAGGTCCGCACGAACATCGGTCACTCGGCGGTTCACCTCCTCCTCGACTCCAGCCTCACGAGCTCCTACAGCATCTTCTGCTTGGGCAACTTGACGCTCCCTCGTCTCCAGTTGCTCGAGCTCATGGCTACGCTCCATGGCATCCAGGGCCAACGCCTCCTCATGCTTCCGGACCTCCTCTTCCTCCATGGGCGTCCCCCTCAACGATGCAAGGGCGGCCCTGCGCGCCTCCACCTACTGCTCCAGAGACGCGCTCCAGACCTGGAGTTCCCACGCGCGCTTCTCCGCAGCCTCGCGGGCCTCCTCCAAGGCCTGAGAGCAGGCTTCGTAGGAAACCTGGAGAGATGCCTCAGCCTTGGCTTCTCAAGGTCGTGCTGATAGCGGCCAAGGTTGATGGCCACCTTCAGCTTGCGCCGCTCCTCTACTAGCGGAGGCCTTCAGCCTCGATGCGCGAATCAACACTCACAAGCTCTTCACCAAGCCGGCCCATCGCATTCATCGCCTCCTGAAAGAGCTCGTGGCGAACCACGCTCCGCCCGTGCTCAAGCTCGAATGCCCGGCCTTCTTCGTCCTCCACCTGGGGGCTGCGGGCGGGCCTCTAGGCAGCGCGCCACCCTTCGGCAGGAGGCTGGAGGGCTGGCGCCTCGCTCGACACCAGCCCGTCTTCACGAGAAACCTGAGCCTGCGGGAGCTTGCCGCTTGAGGAGGAGCCGAGGATCGAAGCCAACAAGTTACAGCATAAGATCAGCGGAGGAGTCTTGGGCACGCCTGCCAAGCTCCACGCCAGGCCAGTGGGGAGAGGCAACGGGACCACAGGATCAACACGCCAAGAAGGCATGGGTGCCCCTTCGACCAACTCCGCCCCAGGGGCAGGACTCGGAGCGCCCGCGGCTGGCGAGGTAGTTGGCAAAGGAGGAGGCTACTTCTCGGGAGATCTAGCAGCCTCAGTTGATGGATCCCTGAAAGACGGGTGTCAGAAGAAGAAAGCAGCACATGGAAGGCCACAAGCATGTGATACTTACACGTCAATGGCGAAGTACTTCCTCCGCTTCAGCGGTACGAAGACGTTGCTGCCGCTGGGGATCCCTTCCTCTTGTGGAGCTCCTCGAAGTCCATGCAAAGGCGATCGAAACGCTGAACGTGGCGGCCAGAGCACGGCGGGACCGCAGAAGAGCTCGGGAGAATGTCTTCAGGGGTGCTCGGTTGCCGCGAACAGCCGGGCACCGTTTCACCACGATCTCCCGAGGCTCCAGGAGCCTTGGCCTCGGGAGTCTCACGCGGCGTCTCCTCAGCAACCGACGCCTCAGGAGGGGTGTGGCATGCTCCTGAAGACGATGCCCCAAGGTCACCACCCGGCGCGTGCTCATCACCACACGAGCCGCCGGTCTCTGCCCTGGCTCGCCCACCAGCACCGTCACTTGGGGCGAGCCCAGCATCAGGAGCGAGAAAGGGAACCACAACGACAGGGTTCTCCCGAGGCCCCTCCAGGCCGACCGGTCGCGGCCCCCATTCATCGAAGAGAGGCATGGCCTTCACAAATTCGTCCTTGTTCTCGCAGCGGTATAGCAGGCAACTGTTCCTGGGCAGATCAGCTGGCAGAGAGACACCCGTCAGGACCCTGAGCACTGTCCCTCGCGTACCAAGGAGGAGCCCGGACTCCTCAAACCTCATGTGGTCTTGGCTTCTGAGCAAAGTCCACATGGGGCGAGAATGGCGCTGGAGTGGAGCGACTCGACGTCGCTCGAATTCCTTCACCATCATCTGTGTAGTTACATCGCGATCCTTCAGCAACTTCAACCTGAGCAATACACGGGCAAGGCCGGGGCTCGCGAGCCGCTGATGGCCCCAGCCGGGGTTAGGAACAGCGGGCCCCGATGGAGCCTGGAGCAAAGGACTGAGCACACCGGCATCAACGAACACCCATCGTATCCAGAAGTCGCTCGTAGATGGAGGAAGCTCAAAATCAATCCCCTCGCCTGTTGTCGCGGCCACTGCCTGGAAGCTCACGCACCCCAAGCATTGCTGAGGGTCGGCCAGATGCAATGAAAAGAAGTGGCGGAGGAGAGCCACTGAAGGAGCAATGTCGACCATGGCTTCGCACATGAAGGCGAAGACGGCGAGAAACGTCACGGACTGAGGGTCAAGATGCAGCAAGTGGATCTGATAATGCTCCAGCACAGCGTTGAAGAAGGCAGAGAAGGGAGGAATAAGGCCTGCCAGAGGGCGTCGATGAAGATTGGAATCTCAGTAGCTGTTTGAACCAAGCGAGTGCGGGACGCGGGCCAAGCCACCGTCTCCCCCCACTCATTGAAGCTGAAGGCAAGCATCGGGCGCACCTTGTCCATGGCCTCGTCGTTGAGCACGCGAGACCGGCCGAGCGCCGGCGCGAAGGGCGGAGGCGTGGCCGAAAGAGGCAAAGGGCTCTTCCCCTTCTCAGCTTGCTTGGGCGCCATGGCTATGGAGCCGGTGGAGTGCGAGTCACATTGGGGAACAGAAGAAGAGTCGCAAGGAAGCAAAGGAATTGGGGAGGTAAGACGCAAGAGGTGGAGGAATAACTGTGTAGGCCGCGGGGGCCGCATAGCCAGGTGGATTCAAAGGAAGCGTGGGGAATTGGAGACGCCCACGTCCAATCAACCGCCACTCATCGACCAAGGCCACAGGCTTTTTGGGGCCCGCGACGCAATGAACTTGACCCTTGGCTTCGCCACAAAGCCAAGCCCGAGCGCGCCTTGGTCCCGGGGGCTACTGTCGGCGTTCTGGGAACGGGGGTCCCCAGACTTGCCTGCCTGCGACCCACGGCGTGGCTAAGCAGCGGGCCGTACGGCCCATCTTCATCAACAAGGCATCCAAGACCCTCGCGAGGGTCCAAGCCTCGTGAGGCAGACGACGCAAGACTTCCTTTGGAGTGGCCTAGCCAGGCGGCCTCACGAGGAGCGGAGATATCAAGGCAGGGCAAACCTCATGAGGGACTCGTGACGTGAGCCATGACGAACGGTGCCAGGAGGGCGCCAGTGCGTGCAGCATCCCCATTTCCTCTTTGGTGCTAAGGAGGAAAGCGCAGACAAAGAGTACCGAGGCATCAGGCAAAGGTTGCCATATTGGTGCAACAAGACCGAGACCAGGAGGACGGCAAGGCAGAGGTCATCGTGGAGCCCAAGATGGCGTCATCCCAGGGCTTTTCACAGACGAAGACCGCTTTTGTCAGGATAGCTTGTACTAGCTGTCCCCCTTCAAATTTGCCCGCCATTGTTGGCTCCCTTCCCGCTCAACATTTGGGAAGAGGACCAGGGCCTCTATAAATAGGCTTAGCCACCACAGTAGAAAGGACCCGAACAGATCGAGAAGCCAACACACGCACAAGAACTCCTCAACCTTAGGAGGCTGTTCTTCTCTTGTACTGTTCACCATCAGCCCGAGAGGCAATCCACCATCACCACACTGGAGTAGGGTATTACACCACAACGGTGTTCCGAACCAGTATAAACCCCGTGTCTCTTTTTGTGTTGTGAGTTCGTCGAGTTCGTCCGCAAGATCTTAGCGAGCTAGAGAGTAGATCAGTAGGAGGGAAAGACTTCGCGCGCACCCCAGTGTTCAAACCTTAAGGGTTTGCCGGAACCCCACATCCTACAAGTTTGTCCTCAATATAGAGGAAGAATCGACCCGTTGCTCCTCCACCACCGCTATCTGATGGGTGACCGGCGGAGAGTTAATCTCCCTTTGGTCGGGTTTAAGCCCAATCCAATCATAGTCCGTAGTGACTCCCAAAGTGGCAATGCGATCCAAGAGCTCGTTCAAAGAGGAGAGCTCCATTGGATTCATCTGCTCGGTAAGTTCCGAGCCGATGTGGAGGCTGTTTTCGATGACCCGAGAAGTCATCGTCGGCGCAGCGGCCGAACGGGCGGTCATGACGAAGCCGCCTAGTCAGAGAGTTTGGCCCACAACCAGGGCTCCCCGAGAGGTGATGTTGTCCCTGACAACGAGACAAGCCATCCTTCCTTATGATGACGGCACAGTGGTACTCTCAATGAAAGCACCAATGTCGGTGTCAAAACCGGCGGATCTCGGGTAGGGGGTCCCGAACTATGCGTCTAAGGCGGATGGTAACAAGAGGCGGGGTATATGGCAATTACAAGTCCCAGGTTGAAGTTTTTATGAGTATAAGGCAATTACAAGTCCCAGGTTGCTGCAAGCATGACAACCCGGCACTTGGGGGCTACATATATGGAGTATTCAGTTGTGACTAATGACTGAGATGAACAATCTGGATTTCTTCAAGGTTGCAACATTTATATTGAAGCAAGTCTTAAGCCATCACTTTGTTCTACTCAAGACTTGGGGGCTACATGTATTATATTATTATCAAGGAAATATTTTCAAATTCTCTGATTGAGAAAACCAGATTGACCCGGCGTCACCAATCATTCTGACCCTGTGGCTGCAACCCGGCGTCATCAATAATCATGAACCGGCGTTGGCAACAATCATGAATCGGCATTGGCAACAATCATGACCCGGAATTATCAGTTTTTATAACCCGACAATTTTGGCAATAATAAACCGACTAGTTCTACATTTTCAAACCGGCTGATATTAGTTGAATATTTGAAGACCAATATTTTTGTCAAACCGGCGCTTTGGAAGCCGACTCAAGTGGATTATTCTTCACAATATTTCTCTGTGAGAAACCAATGTCAGCAAATTGAGTATGAAGTTGGCTTATTGACCTGGATTTTCTAAAAGAAGGAAATGACAAGGAATTAAGGATGATCAGGTGCCGGTTTACAAGAATACTTAACCCGGAGCATAATCTCTCAAGTTTGTTCTTGTGTTCATTTTACAGGAACAGTTTAACATGGATAAATCCAAATTAAACTGGGGGCTAATGTCGGGGATATACCCCGCGGCGTAAACCGGTCGGAGGTATAACCTGAACGGACTTGGCGGTTTATTTGAGACCCTGCTGACACTTGGCGATTCACTGGCGACCCGCCCTGACCTAGCAGTTTACAAGCAACCTGCCTGGACATTATAACTCACTGGTGACCCGGCGGGCGAGACAGACGGATGACAGGGCCCAAGGCCTAGAGGGCCGGTTTATATTAATGGTGGGCCGGTTTAAGAAGAAAGGCGTGAAGAATATTACCTTACAAGGAGTTAAAGACCCGGACTTGTATCCGGTTTGTATTAGAAGGTAGACTACTCTTAATCCTAAAAGGACTCCACATGTAACCCGCCCCTCTAACTTATATAAGTAGGGGCAGGGCTCCCCAAAGAGGAACAAGCAAGAGAGAAATAATCTTAGGGCTAGACACAACTAGAGGAGAGCTGGTTTACGGCGACTCCCTCGTGATGATAATGAGACCTAGCCTCAAACAGCATGTAGGGTTGTTACCGGATGATGTTTCCCGGGGCCCGAAGCTGTCTAAATCCCTGTCTTGTGTCTTGATCCGCTGCACGTCTCTCGATTCCGCTCAACCCCTCTCAAGCTACCACATAGATGCGTTGGCCTCGCGACTAAGTCCTCACCCTAGGACATCTGCCGTGAAAATTCCACGACACCATCCTTCTTATCAGCCAAGTATTTAGGGCAGTTTCGCTTCCAGTGACCATTTCCTTTGAAGTAGAATCACTCCGTTTCAGGCTTGGGTCTAGCTTTGGGTTTCTTCACGTGAGTGACAACTTGCTTTCCATTTTGAAGTTCCCTTTCTTTCCCTTGCCCTTTTTTTCTTGAAACTAGTGGTCTTGTTAACCATCAACACTTGATGCTATTTCTTGATTTCTACCTTTGCTGATTTCAGCACTGCGAAGAGCTTGGGAATCGTTTTCATCATCCCTTGCATATTATAGTTCATCACGAAGTTCTAGTAACTTGGTGATAGTGACTAGAGAACTCTGTCAATCACTATATTATCTGGAAGATTAAGTCCCACTTGATTCAAGCGATTGTATTGCCCAGGCATTCTGAGCACATGCTCACTAGCTGAGCTATTCTCCTCCATCTTGTAGGCAAAGTACTTGTCAGAGGTCTCATACCTCTTAGCACGGGCATGAGTTTGAAATGTCATTTCCAGCTCTTGGAACATCTCATATTCTCCATGGCGTTCAAAACATTTTTGAAGTCCCGGTTCTAAGCCGTAAAGCATGGTGCACTAAACTATCAAGTAGTCATCATACCGAGCTTGTCAAATGTTCATAACGTCTGCATCTGCTCCAGCAATAGGTCTGTCACCTAGCGGTGCATCAAGGACATAATTCTTCTGTGTAGCAATGAGGATAATCCTCAGATCACGGACCTAGTCCGCATCATTGCTACTATCATCTTTCAACTTAGTTTTCTCTAGGAACATATCATAAATAAAACGGGGAAGCTATACGCGTGCTATTGATCTACAACATAGATATGCAAATACTATCAGGACTAAGTTCATGATAAATTTAAGTTCAACTAATCATATTACTTAAGAACTCCAACTTAGATAGACATCCCTCTAGTCATCTAAATGATCACGTGATCCATATCAACTAAACCATGTCCGATCATCATGTGAGATGGAGTAGTTTTCAATGGTGAACATCTCTATGTTGATCATATCTACTATATGATTCACATTCAACCTTTCAGTCTCAGCGTTCTGATGCCATATCTGCATATGCTAGGCTCGTCAAGTTTAACCCGAGTATTCCGCATGTGCAAAACTGTGGGTGTGGAACGACGCCTATGGAATCACAAGAATCCCTACTACGGTTGCCGGGGCGCAGGGTTGCAAGGAGAGCAGGGCTAGTAGACAGCACAAGGATCGTTTACCCAGGTTCGGGCCGCGAGGATGCGTAAAACCCTAGTCCTGCTTTTGTGGGTATATTTCTGAGAGTTCTTGAGCTCTCGAACTAGCTGTGGTCAGCGTGTGGTTCGAAAGAGCCGAATCCCTCTCCTGGTCGCCTTGGGCCTCCTTTTATAGGAAAAACGGATTGCCACAGTGGCACACAGGAGGTGGAAAGGTCTACAGTGGCACGAGGTTATCCCTTGTATTACAGGACAAGGTGCATTTAATGCATCGCTTAGGTGTCTCTTGCTTTATCGGGGACAGGGGCAAGGCCCGTCCCGTCCGTCGCCGCTCCTCCTCGCTTCGACACGCACCTCGGCAAGGGATGCGTGCGGTGCCATGTAGGCAGGAAGGCAGCTGAGTTGGCGCGATGGTGGAGCCTTCACGAAGATCTGCATGTCGCCACGCAGGCGCTTGATGAGTTGGCCTAGGGGCTGCATGTTGACACGCAGGTGCCCGCCCAGCTGGTTGGGCTGGGAGCTACATGTGAACGGCGGTGGAAGCTTGGTTGACATGGGCTTGGCGGTTGCCTCGCCGGCATCTTCCACGAGGGCCTTGCTGGGTGGCCTGGCAAGGGTCTCGTCGTGGCGTGCTGTCGTCCCCGGCAAGGATCTTTCCGGGGGTCTGGTGGCCTTCCTCGGCAAGGATCTTGCCAAGAATCGTCGTCTTCTAATCCTCATCTGATCTTGAATATGTCTTCACAAAGATCTGCATGCCACCATAGAGGTGCCTTCCCGAGCCCTGGCCCCATGCTGATGATGGTGCTGGGGGTCGTGGGCTCCAGGGTGGCTCGCTCTGTTGGTGCGGGGCGAGCTGTCCCGACAAGGGTCTTGCTGGGGCCGCTGAGGCCGCCCGGCAAGGGTCTTGCCGGGGGAACCTGCTTCGTCCCTCTGCTCTTTGCGGTCTTGGCCTTGCCGTTGCTTTGATCGTCTTGGGCTTTGGTCTTACCTTGGCTCACCTTCCTCGTTCTGCTTGGTGTGGCCGTGGGCGCGGCTCTGACTGCCCGTGCACAGGTAAAGGGGTACAAAAATGTCGGTGTACAAAAAGAGGGGTACACTCTTTGTACCCCTACAACTGTGCACGGGCAGTCTGAGCCGCGGGCACCACCGCACTGAGCAAGGCAAGGGAGGTGAGCCAAGGTAAGGCCGAAGCTCAAAATGAGCAGAACGACGCCAAGACCAAGAACACAAACAGCAAAGGGGACGAAGCGGACTCCCCCGGCAAGATCCTTGCTGGGGGTGGTTTTAGCAAACCCGGCAGGACCCTTGCCAGGGCGGCTCACCCCACACCTACTGAGCGAATCACCCTTGAGGCCACTGCCCCCATGGGGCAAGGATTTGGGAGACATCCCCGTGGTGGCATGCAGATCTTTGTGAAGACATTCAAGATCAGATACACACCGTAGAAGATGACGACCCTTGGCGGGATCCCAGCCAAGGAAGACCACAAGGCCCCTGGCAAGAGCCTTGCCGGGGATGACAGCAGGCACCACGACAAGACCCTTGCCGGGGCCCCGGCAAGACCGTTGCCGGGGCTACGGCAAGGCCCTCGCCAAGAACCCCCGTAGGGCCACCATCAGGCCCACGCCCATCAAACCTCCACCACCGTTCGCATGCAGCTGCCGACCCAACCAGTTGGGCAGGCACCTACGTGGCGGCAAGCGGATCTTCGTGGAGACCCACCATTGCGCCACCTCAGCTGCCTGCCTGCCTACATGACACCACGGGCACCGCTGGCCAGGGCGCGTGTCGACACGGAAGGGAGCGGCGACGGACGAGACAGGGCCCTCCCCCGTCCCCGATAAAGCAAGGATAAACTCGCATCACTGTACCCTTTCCACCTGCTGTGTGCCACTGTGGCAACCCCTTTCCCTATAAAAGGAGGCCCAAGGCGACCAGGAGGAGGATTCGGCTTTTTGGAGCTCCTCACGCCCCATTGCTAGTTCAAGAACACAGATAAACCAACCACCAAAGCAGGAGTAGGGTTTTACGCATCCTCGCGGCCCGAACCTGGATAAAGAGACCGTGTGCTATCTGTTTGATCCGCTCTTCTCACGACCCCGCGCCCCGCAACCGTAGTAGGGATTCTTGTGATCCCATAGGTGTCGTTCCTACACCAACATCTTTGGCGCGCCAGGTAGGGGGCACAGTTGTGAGAATCGGCTCTAGCAGTTAGTTCGACGTTTCTTCATCGTCATGGCGCCCAAGAAGAAGATGACGGTGGCGGTTGGCTCGTCGGAAGCCGGGCATCCCGTCTCGACGCGGGCGAGCAGCGGACCGGTCGCAGAAAGGACCCGGGGCGCCGTTCGCGAACACCAACACCGTCCCAGCAGCCGAAATTTGGGAGGCGGCGATGTTCGTGCGCCTGGTAATGGGCCGCAAGCCGCCGAATCCCAAGACGGAGCCAGGCCCACCGCGGGTGGCGCGGGGCCTTCCAAAATCGCTGCCACCCCGCCCGAAGGCAACGCGAGGGCTTCCAAGACTCCCACGCCGGCGCCAACGGTGCGCTCCTCTCAAGCGGCACGCGACGAACGGCGTAATCACGCTGAGGACCCCGGGCGTCGCCGTGGAAAAAGCCCCGAGCGCCACTCCCGGGATTTAGAAGACATGCCCGCTCGCCGAGGCGCTGGTGAAGATGGCATGCGACCGCGGGGTCGTGATAGAGCTCCTTCTGACATGGTCAGAAGTCGAAGCGCGTCGCGATCCGTGCAGGTTTCGCTGCCACCAACGCCAGCAGAAGCCCTGGCGCGCGCGCAGCTGCTCCTCGATTTCCCTCCCACTACGGGGAAACTCGACGAATGGAGAGCCACTATCCGAAGCCTTGTTGCGGTGGCCAACAAAGACGAACCGGGTCCGGTGCAGCCCCCGGGTTGGCGCTCCGACGGAGTCCCACGCACCAGTGGCAGGAGAGCCGGCGGTGCCGCAACCATGGTGCACTCGCCTCCTCCTCTCCCGGTACCGCGGACGCCAGCCCGCCGCGACGTTACGGGCAACGAGATTGAAG
Organism: Aegilops sharonensis; assembly: GCA_904067115.1. Taxonomy (NCBI): domain Eukaryota; kingdom Viridiplantae; phylum Streptophyta; class Magnoliopsida; order Poales; family Poaceae; genus Aegilops; species Aegilops sharonensis. The sequence goes on along the minus strand of LR880968.1, from coordinate 33,492,433 downwards.
CACCCAAGCGAATCAAGGATGTGCGTCGGCTTGCTGGTTGCGTCGCCGCCATGGGAAGGTTTATTTCCAAGTCTCCCGAACGCGCCCTTCCCTTTTTCAAGATCCTGAAAAAGGCGGGCCCGATGGAGTGGACGCCAGAAGCCGAAGCCGCATTGCAAGGTTTGAAGAAATACCTCTCTTCCGCGCCAATACTAGTTGCGCCTAGGCCACAGGAGCCTTTGCTGCTATACCTGGCGGCAATGGACCAGGTGGTCAGCGCCGCACTAGTGGCACAGAGAGAGGTTGACGACGGGGTGATGGCAGCGGTAGAGCTCGACACCACCAATGCAGAGACGACACAGCCAGTTGACGTGCCGCCGAAGAAGAAAATGATGCAGCACCCGGTCTACTTTGTTAGTTCCCTCCTGCAGGGGGCTAGATCGAGGTACTCCGGCGTGCAGAAACTGCTCTTCGGCCTTCTTATGGCCTCGAGGAAGCTGCGTCACTACTTCCAGGCACACGAGATCACTGTCGTCACTCGCTTCCCTCTGCAACGGATATTGCACAATCCGGATGCAACGGGAAGAATTGTGGAATGGGCACTGGAGCTGTCCAGCTTTGGCCTCAAGTTAGAAAGTACTTCGACGATTCAGAGCCGAGTCCTAGCAGAGTTCATTGCAGAATGGACCGCAACGCCTGACGAAGAAGCCCAAGAGACTGCTCTCCCCGGTAAGGAAGCAAGTTGTGATTGGATCATGTACTTTGATGGAGCTTTCTCCTTACAAGGCGCCGGGGCTGGCGTACTGCTTGTCGCACCCACCGGAGAGCACCTCAAGTACGTGATCCAGATGCACTTCCCCAGGGAGGTGTCAACAAACAATACGGCAGAATATGAAGGGCTGCTTGCCGGTCTTAGGATCGCGGCAGACCTCGGAATCAAGAAACTCATCGTCAGGGGGGACTCGCAGCTTGTCGTCAAGCAAGTCAACAAGGATTACCAGAGCCCGTTGATGAAGGCCTACGTCGATGAAGTGAGAAAGCTGGAAGAGCGTTCCGACGGTATACAGGCTGAACACGTTCCCCGAGCGGAGAACGATATCGCCGATTACCTGTCAAAACGCGCTGCCCTCAAGCTATCTGTGGAACCAGGTACCTTTGTGCTTCAGCTAACTCAGCCATCCGTTGATCCATCAACAGAGCAGAATAAGAGGAGGAAATCAGGGCTCGGCAAGTACTTTCCCGCCGAGCTCCCTGGAGCTGCCGGCAAGGATGTTGCCGAGGATACTGAGCCCGCCACGGGATGACTGGCTCCGGCGGAGCGTCAAGCTCTTGCCGTCGAGACAGCCGCTCCTATAGCGGAGGAAATGCCTTTAGTCCTCGCCGTCGAGCTCCAAGCTCCAGCGTGGGCACAGCATACCGTACGATTCCTCCAAACAGGGAAACTTCCTGAGGAGCAGGAAGAAGCGGAAAAAGTAGCCCGTCGCTCTACCATGTACCAGTTCGTCGATGACGTCCTATACAGAAAGAGGCTGAACGGTGTGTGTCGGTGTCAAAACCAGCGAATCTCGGGTAGGGGGTCCCGAACTATGCGTCTAGGCGGATGGTAACATGAGACAAGGGACACGATGTTTTACCCAGGTTCAGGCCCTCTTGATGGAGGTAAAACCCTACGTCCTGCTAGATTAATATTGATGATGTGTGTTACAAGAGTGGATCTACCACGAGATCAAAGAGGCTAAACCCTAGAAGCTAGCCTATGGTATGATTGTTGTTCGTCCTACGGACTAAAACCCTCCGGTTTATATAGACACCGGATAGGGTTAGGGTTACACAGAGTCGGTTACAATGGTAGGAGATCTACATATCCGCATCGCCAAGCTTGCCTTCCACGCCAAGGAAAGTCCCATCCGGACACGGGACGAAGTCTTCAATCTTCTATCTTCATAGTCTTGGAGTCCGGCCGACGATGATAGTTCGGCTATCCGGACACCCCCTAGTCCGGAACTCCCTCAGTAGCCCCTGAACCAGGCTTCAATGACGATGAGTCCGGCGCGCATGTTGTCTTCGGCATTGCAAGGCGGGTTCTCCTTCAGTCTTCATGTTCCCGTCGAATAGTGTCCGGCTTCTTTATAAATGTTGCGCTCCTTGGCTTCTACGCCCAATAATGGCCTTCTTCCACGTGTCGTACGAATGCGAAAGGCTGGGATATTTTTACATTTTACCCCCTAGCCGTGCGAACGAGCCGCCTACAAGAGAGGCGAGGATCTAGATCCAGCTCACACCATCCTCCATCCGTAAGTTCTCATCGAAGCGCCTCTGACAAAAATCCATTCCATCATGGATAGCCGACGCGACTCCTCCTCTCGCGCTCCCAGCCCTAAGCCAGGAGATTGGGGGAGATGCTCAGTTCCACACAGCGAGCTAGTGGTGCTTCAAACCGAGGGATATCTTCCCCCAGCTTTCATGGTTCCGGTTTGAGCCGGACTGGCCACCTACAAGGGTGGGAAGCAGGCGGAGAGGGTCCCCAACCCTTCTAAAGGGGAGCGGGTATGCTTTGTCCCCTATCTAATAAGGGGACTCGGATTTCCCATACATCCGTTTCTCCGGGGGCTCCTAGAGTTCTACGGACTCCAACTTCACCACCTCCATTTTGCACATCGCGGGCTTCGTAGCTTTTTGCGAGCTGTTCTTGGGCATCGAGCCCCATTTTTCCCTGTGGAAGAGATTGTTTTGTCTCGTACCCCGTTCTCATGAGGGGTCGATATACCAATTGGGCGGAGCCGAAATATGGTGCATCGCCGGGACCGGATATCTATCCGGCACCCCGAAGAAGGCGTCCGAAGACTGGCCTTCGGAATGGTTCTATATGGAGGACGCCCCTCTGCCGGATCCAGTCCGGATCGGCCTCCCGGAGTTCAACAATGCTCCCTTGAAGAAACGCCTGAGTTGGCGCCCGCGGAGCCCTCAATGGGAAGATGACAGGAGCGTCTATTATCTGATGGGCCGGATTAGGTTACTGGCCCATTCCGGATTGACCATGATTGGAGTCATGGCCACGTGCATTATGCGAGGGGTGCAGCCACTCCAATATAGGGGCCACCCTATGTGGGATTTCAACGGGGAAGATGACGCCACCCGTCATGGCCGCAAAGGGCTAGGCTCGGCAGCCGATCTGGCAAAGATCCTGTCCGGCTTGTACAAGGGAGAGGAGGAGGACTTCCTCCGCAAGAATCCGTTGAATGGATTTTCTATGCATAACCCTCGGAGCTGGGTAAGAGGATGCTCATCTACCCGATCCATACCTTTTTTTAAAGTCAAGTATCTTACTCTGTGATTTCGATGCAGGAGCTGCGCCGGGACGTGGAGGGCATACGAAGCCTAGCTCCACAGCCCGAGGATCCGGAACGATCCCTTGATCCGGCCTCCGAAGAGGATCCGGACATAAAGGTGGAGCTGATTGACGGGGTGTTCCACCAATGTAGCATAGACAATGCCCTAGTCGCCATTACGGCTGACTACCCCGGTTTGTTTTCGGCCTCCCAGGTGACTACGACCGAGGTCTTGACACCATCGTCTGATCCGCGCTCAATTCTGACCATCCCATGCTGGTGGTGTATCGCAGGATGTGCCTTTAAGGCGGGAAGCCGAACCCGCGGCGGCCGACCAACAAGGATCAGTCCGGCCCGGTAGGAGGATAAGGAGTGCGGCGCGAACCGAGACGTCGCCGCAACGGTACGGAGCACCGCTATTTTTAAGGGAAGGATCCCCAGAAGGTATATTAATGCTCATAACTTTTCCAGAAAGAGCACTCGCCGGACAGTGTCCGGAGAGGTTGCCAATCAAACCTCCGCCGGCCATGCTCCAACGCATGGTCCGGGAGGGGAGGTGAATACAAGGCGTAAACCGGACGCTCCTCCGACGGAGGATGCCGACAGGTTGTCCGCCACCCGGTCTGAGGTGGAGAGCGCCATGAATCACAGGCGTCGCCGGACAGTTCTTCGTGACGCGTGTTTCTCCCCGGAGGCGTTAAATGCCTTTAAAGCGGGAAACGCGCACCTCCGTGCCGCTCAAGATGGGTTAACCAGAGCCACGGAGCAGTATGTGAAAGACATACGGGTAAGTAATTTTAATAGTTATATATGCCAGTAGCCCCCGAGACTTAAAATAGTTGAAATAACTGATTTAAGGATCAATTATTATGCAGGGTCTTGCGGAGAAGAATACCCAGCTGTCC
>LR880968.1:33465140-33475297 GCA_904067115.1 Aegilops sharonensis | reverse complement strand
AGTATCCACTTTCACTTGTCTATGAACTGATATAGGCAACCCAGAAGTCCTTCTCCGCGGACACGGCTATTCGAATAGATCATATTAAACCCTGCAGGGGTGTACTTCTTCACACACGCTCTCACCACTTACCGCCGTTTACACGACATGTACTCGGCAACCTTCAAGCGGAAGCCCAACGTGGGTGTCGGCCACGGCCTACCTAAACACTCAAGTCCCTAGTCCAGGTTTATCGCCTATTCGGGTTCCATCCGCAGGGAGTCCGGCCGAGGTTTCCCATACAGCCCCGAACGATGTGTGCAGGGTTCCCGAGATACCAAACGGGCACTCGGTACACCGGGCCACGGTGCCTACCGCAACACAACCTACCCCTAAGGTCAGCGTTGCGTGCGGCCCCCAGCATGCTACAAACACCAGAAACTACTTGCAACTCCCGGACTTAGAACAAGGGTGGTTAAGAAGCCGAGAGGGTCCATTGGTTTCGGGCCCAATGCGTGGTAGTAACTGTTTCATGGATCACAAACACAGAACTCAGTTCCTGAGGACGGCTGCAATGAGACAACCCACCGTGTACTCCTACATGGCCTCTCACCACTACCTTTACCAAATCGTGTTCACACACTTAGCTCACACACACAGTAGGAGATGTTCATAACAATTCCAATTCATTCCGATAATCAGACCCGACTCAACTCTAAGCAGTAGCAGGCATGACAACAAGCATAAATGAGTAGGCACAACATGGCTCAAACAATTCCTACTCATGCTAGTGGGTTTCATCTAATTACTGTGGAATGACAGGTCATGCAAAGGATCAAGGGGTTCAGCTACCGCAGCAAGTAACAGTTGAATCGATGTTGTCCTAATGCAATAAAAGAGAGCAGGAGCGAGAGAGTGGGATTTTATCGGAATGAACAAGGGGGTTTTGCTTGCCTGGCACTTCTGAAGATAATATAGTTCTTCATCGGTGTCATCGAATTCATCGTCGGTAAGTCGTCTACCGAGAGGGAACAGACACAAGTAACTGAGAAAGAATACAATCAATGCAATGCACATTCATATGAATGACATGATCATGTTAAGGAACTGAATTGACCTAATGCAGCAGTAATCCAAGTTAATTGAAGTGGAATTCAAACAAGGTTGAACTCCAACTCCAAATGCTAGTTCATAATTTAACCTAATCATGATTCATCTTATTCAGTGAGGTTAACTTGTTCAAACATGCATTATCATGGCATAAACAGATTCTTCATATTTTTCTGATCATTTTTCATATATAACTTATTTCAATCCGAGTTACGGTTGAATTTATATGATTTTTAGAAGTTTGGGATATTTTCTGAAATTTCCTGAATTAAATTAAATCTAGAAAAAGAATATTACTGCGTCAGCCTGACGTCAGTGTGACGTCAGCGAGTCAACAGGCGGCCAGGGTCAAACCTGACCTGCGGGTCCCGCGTGTCAGTGGCACAACTATTTAACCCAGTTATTTAGCCTTAAGTTAATTCCAGCTAAGCTGTTTGTGGGGCCGGGGCCCACTAGTCAGCGACTAACTAGCTAAACTAACCTAGATTAATTAGTGTTAATCTAATACTAACTAAAAGTGTCAGGGGGGTGGCCCACACGTCAGTGACCCTGGGGANAATTTCCTGAATTAAATTAAATCTAGAAAAAGAATATTACTGCGTCAGCCTGACGTCAGTGTGACGTCAGCGAGTCAACAGGCGGCCAGGGTCAAACCTGACCTGCGGGTCCCGCGTGTCAGTGGCACAACTATTTAACCCAGTTATTTAGCCTTAAGTTAATTCCAGCTAAGCTGTTTGTGGGGCCGGGGCCCACTAGTCAGCGACTAACTAGCTAAACTAACCTAGATTAATTAGTGTTAATCTAATACTAACTAAAAGTGTCAGGGGGGTGGCCCACACGTCAGTGACCCTGGGGAAGTCAAACCCCTGGTCAACCGGGGCTAATCCACCGGCGGCTTGACGCCGACGACGGCGAACGCGGCGGAGCGCTGCGGGGTTGCTCCTCCGGTGGCTAAAAACGTGGCGGAGGGCACCAGGGGGGAGCCCTTCCTCCTGCGCATCCAACAGAGGCAGCAGGGGGGGTGCAGGGTTGCCGGAGTTGGCGACGGTGTCGTGTTTGGCGGCGGCCGGAGCTCGGGCGAGCTCGGGCACGTCGCTAGGAGGCACGGCAGGAGGTGTGGAGGGTGCTGGGTGCTCCTGCAAACGTGCTGAGCACGGTGACGCACTCAGACGCGGCGGAGGTGGGCTCTAGCCACGGCGGCGACGAAGCGCAACGGCGGCGAGCTTCGGCCGGGGTGGCCAAAGGTGCTAGAGGAGAAAATCGACAGAGGGGAGAGATGGGTTGGGTAGAGGGGCTCACGGTGAGGCCGTTGGTGCCCTCAACGTGCTCGGGGGCGGCCGGAAGGCGGCGAATTCGTCGATGGAGTCCGGCGGGTCCGAGAAGGGGAAAAGTGGCGGGGCGGCGCCTCGGGGCGCTCCGGTGTCGGGAGGCTCAGTGAGGAGGGGGAGAAAGACTAGGCGGAGCTCGGGGGCATGTCGGGGAGGAGAGGGGGTGGCGGTGGCCGCGGGTATGGCGAACGGCGGCGACGAGCTCGTTCGGGCTCGGGAGAGAGAGCGAGACAGAGGAGGGGGAGGAGCTCGGGGAGAGAGTGAGAGGCCTGGGGGGGGCGCGTGGCTGTCTCCAGACGCGTCGGAGGCGCCTTGGTGGCAAGCAGGAGGGCAGGTAGGAGGCGTGGCGAGCTCGGCACGGTCGCCGTGTCCCTCCTCTGCCTACTGGCGGAGGTAGGCGACGAGCGGCGAGGCGGTTGGTGGGCTGGGCCAACTGGGCCAGCGAGGAGGAGGGGGGGGGAGAGAAGGCTGGGCCAGGTGGGCTGCACAGGTAAGCCAGGTAAGGTATTCTCTCTCTCTCTTTTATTTCCATTTTCTATTTTCTGTAATTATGTTTGGCTTTAATAAAAATGCCAGGGCATTTCCAAAAATCATGAAACTGGTCAATGTCACTGTTTGGAATGTTTCCAACAACAAACATTTCAGTTTATGATTATTTGAGCGTTTAAAATATTTTATAGTATTTAAATGCCCAAATGCAAATACCATAAGAATTAATTCAAAAGTCCAAATGTCATGGAAAAATGTGCAACATCTCTGGTTACTGTTTCCAGCATTTTTCCAAAAATGGTGAACATTTTTTAAGGCCATTTGGTTCATTGAAAAATTATTTCTTAGTTGAACCTATTTGAATTGTTTTTGGTGCTAGGGCTTGGTCATCCCCATTTCAAATTTCATGGAAATTAAACATGATGCATGGATGCAATGCTACTAGTTATAAGCAAGCTCTAGGGCTGTGACAATAATATTGCAGAGGGCGCCGGACTAGATCCGGACAAGCAACAGCTACTGCGTCAGCTAAAGGCCGGCGAGAGGGTGCTTATGAAGGTGCAGCAGGAGAGAAACAAGCTCCAAGATGCCCACACCCAGCAAGGAGAAGAGCTGAAAGGTGTTCGGGCCCAGTTGTCTGGCTCCGTGAAGGAGAATCAGCGGCTTCGTCGCGGCATTTATAGTAAGTGCTTGAACGAATTCCTTTGAAAAGAAGAATTCGGCGAGGAAGACGATTGACAGAAATATGTCTTTAGGTGTGCTTACAGGTTGCCCTGCGGAGGAAATGCTTGAGTCAACGGGTGACCAACTTCCCGAGCTAGTGCAATTGCTCGAACGTGTTCGGCAGGCGATGAGTGGCGTCGTTCATGCTTTATGGCCATCCGTCTCCCTACCCGAGGGCCTTGGTGAGCTTGCTGAGAAGCTTCAGGGAGCACGGCGATGCCTCCGTTTGTGGAAGATATCGGCCTGCCGTCAGGGCGCCAGGGAGGCCTGGGCCATGGTGAAGACACGTTACCCGAAGTCTGACCCAAACCACACGGTCGAGGTCGGACCTGCGGGGCCTGATGGGAACGAGATCCCTGTGAGCTTGATGTACGGCCAAGTAGAACTGGCCGCGAAATATTCCCAACAGGACTGTAAATTAGACAGCCTGTTAGATAGGATTGAAGAGGAGTACAATCAGTCGGTTTGACGATGTAATTTGAAATGACATGTAAAATGCCTTCTAGCCGGATTGTAGATCGTTTGTCTATGCGGACCGTTTCGCTTCAACCTCGGGACCTAACAGTCCGGAGTGTGTCCGAATACCCTTACGGTTATAAAAGAACCGGGGCATGCATGGAGACAAGGCGTCAGGGTCATAATTGCTTTATCAGACAAGTGCCCAACTAGTTATGTTATATTACATGGTTAGTAAGAAACATCTTCCAGGGAGAATAGTTCCGTTAAGGGTTCCTTTCCATGGGAGGCATGCCCTAAAGTGCAATGCCGGACTGCGAAAATAGCAGAAAAAGCATCTGGGGGCAGATAAATAAGTAAGTAATAAATAATCTTTCAAGTCACCGACCGAATATTCTCTTAAGAACGCTAGCTTTCGGCTTCACCCAGTCTGAGGTACACATCCGGCTGACCCGGCAGTAACAATCGCAGAGGTGCTCCCTTTACCTCCTAGCCGAACAATCGGGAACGTAGGGGTAAGCACAGGAGCCAGGCAACCCAGCTTGGCCAAAACTTAAGTCATATCGATGCATATAATGGTGAATAAAAGGTACATGTGGAAGTATGACACATGTATTGGGCATGAAGCCCGTATGAATAAGCATCTGTAAAAGTAGCCCCCATGTATAATGAGTGCCAGGGGCACATCAAGTGTGTGCGAACAAAGCGCAAATCAGCCCATAAAAGGTAAAAAACGTGGGAAAAAGGAGGAGGAGGAGAGACAGTAAAAAACAAGGAGTGGACGGGGGAGTGAGACGAACCCGGAGTCCGGCGTTAGGCGTAGAATCTTCGGAGACGGGCTGCGTTCCATGGGTTCGGCTCGAGTCGGTTGTCCGATGCGTTACGTAGACGGTACGCTCCGCCGGTCAGGACTTGGTCGATGATGAAGGGACCTTCCCACTTGGGCTTGAGTTTGTCCTTTTTCTTGTCCTGCAGGCGTAGAACAAGTTCGCCAACATTGTAAGTTTTGGCCGTACTTCTCTGCTTTGATATCTTCGAGCCTACTGCTGATAAAATGCGGAACGAGCCTTTGCCACGTCCCGCTCCTCCTCTAAGGCGTCCAGACTGTCCTGCCGATCTAGCTCGGCTTCTCTTTCTTCGTACATGCGCACACGAGGTGAGTCATGAATTATATTGCAGGGCAGGACTGCCTCTACGCCGTATACCATGAAAAATGGTGTGAATCCGGTAGTTCGGTTTGGCGTGGTCCGCAGCCCCCAGAGTACGGGGTCGAGCTCCTCTACCCAGTGCGTGTTAGATTCCTTGAGGGACCGCACTAGTCTGGGTTTGATGCCGCTCATGATTAGACCATTTGCTCGCTCAACTTGACCGTTAGTTTGGGGGTGATAGACTGAAGCGTAATCGAGCTTAATGCCCATGTTTTTGCACCAGAGTTTAACCTCGTCGGTCGTGAAGTTCGTGCCGTTGTCAGTGATGATGTTGTGGGGGACACCGAAACGGTGTACTACCTCGGATATGAAGTCTATCACCGGTCCGGATTCTGCCGTTTTAACCGGCTTGGCCTCAATCCATTTGGTGAATTTGTCCACCATGACCAATAAGTATTTGAGCTTGTGGGTTCCCCCTTTAAGGGGTCCGACCATGTCAAGCCCCCAGACCGCAAACGGCCAGGTAATGGGTATAGTTTTGAGGGCGGTGGGTGGCATGTGGCTCTGATTAGCAAAGAGCTGGCAACCGACGCATCGTTGGGCTAAATCCTGAGCATCTGCCCGGGCTGTCGGCCAATAAAATCCTGTACAGAAGGCCTTGCCTACAAGGGCCCGGGCTGCAGCGTGGTGCCCGCCGAGTCCGGCCTGAATTTCAGCCAGGAGATTTCGCCCTTCCTCTTCGGAGATACACCTTTGAAGGACTCCGGTTGTGCTTTTCTTATAAGGCTCTCCCTCATGGACCTTGTAGGCTTTAGATCGCCGAACTATGCACCGGGCCTCATTTTGGTCTTCGGGAAGTTCCTGCCGCATTAAGTAGGCTAGGAATGGTTCTGTCCACGGGGCAATGACTGCCATTATTTCGTGAGCTGAAGGTGTTATTTCGTTGGCTGAGCCGCCGATTGTGTCAGAATGGTCTGAGTTAGGTGATGCAGCTGGCTCCGGATTGTTATTTCCGGACTCCTCTTCCCATAAGAGGGATGGCTTAAAGATCCGTTCCAGGAAGATGTTAGGAGGGACGGCGTCTCGTTTTGGGCCGATGCGTGCTAACATGTCTGCTGCCTGGTTATTATCCCGGGCTACATGATGGAATTCTAGTCCTTCGAACCGAGCTGACATTTTTAGGACGGTGTTGCGGTAAGCTGCCATTTTTGGATCTTTGGCGTCCAAGTCTCCATTTACTTGGGATATTGCGAGGTTTGAATCCCCGCGCACCTCTAGGCGTTGAATGCCCATGGAGATTGCCATCCGGAGGCCATGTAGGAGGGCCTCGTATTCGGCTGCGTTGTTGGAGTCCATGTACATTATTTGAAGTACGTATTGGATTGTGTCTCCCGTTGGGGACGTCAGGACGACGCCAGCCCCCAAGCCATCCAACATTTTGGATCCGTCGAAATGCATGATCCAGTTGGAGTACGCGCCGTACTCTTTAGGGAGTTTGGCTTTGGTCCATTCGGCGATGAAGTCCGCTAGAACCTGCGACTTTATAGCTCGCCGTGGTTTGTAGGTTATGTCAAATGGTAAGAGCTCGATAGGCCATTTTGCAATCCTGCCCGTTGCGTCGCGATTGTTTATAATATCGTTTAGAGGTACTTCGGAGGCCACCATTATTGAACACTCTTGAAAGTAGTGACGCAGCTTCCGGGATGCCATGAACACCGCATACGCTATCTTTTGATAATGTGGGTACCGGGATTTGCATGGAGTTAGAATAGTGGATACGTAATACACTGGTTTTTGAAGAGGGAATTTGTGCCCTTCTGTTTCTCGTTCAACGACGAGTACCACGCTAACAACTTGATGTGTTGCTGCGATATATAATAACATAGGCTCGCCCAGGTTGGGCGCGGCCAGAACAGGATTTGTTGCCAGTATGGCCTTTATTTCTTCGAGTCCGGCTGTGGCAGCATCCGTCCATTCGAAATGTTCGGTGCGCCGGAGGAGGCGGTAGAGGGGCAGAGCCTTTTCTCCCAAATGGGAGATGAAGCGACTTAAGGCCGCTACACATCCGGTTAGTTTTTGTATCTGCTTGAGGTCTTTTGGAATATCCAATTGTGACAGAGCTCAGATTTTGGCCGGGTTTGCTTCAATTCCTCGACCGGATACGATGAATCCCAAGAGCTTTCTGGCTGGTACGCTGAAGACGCATTTTTCCGGATTGAGCTTAATGTCATATGCTCGGAGGTTGTCGAATGTCACCCTCAAGTCTTCTACTAGAGTTCCGACGTGTTTGGTCTTGACGACCACATCGTCTACGTATGCCTCTACTGTTTTGCCTATCTGGGTTGCCAGACATGTTTGAATCATCTGCTGATATGTTGCGCCGGCGTTTTTGAGTCCGAAGGGCATTGTGTTGAAGCAGAATGGCCCATATGGAGTAATGAATGCCGTTGCGGCCTGGTCTTTCTCCGCCATCTTGATTTGATGGTATGCGGAGTATGCATCGAGGAAGCACAATGAATCGTGCCCTGCGGTAACATCAATGATTTGGTCGATGCGAGGGAGGAGAAAAGGGTCCTTTGGACAGGCCTTGTTTAGGTCTTTAGAATCGACGCAAAGGCGCCAGGATTTGTCCTTTTTTGGTACCATTACTAGATTGGCTAGCCAGTCCGGATGCTTTATATCTCTGATGAATCCGGCTTCTAAGAGTTTGGCTAGCTCTTCTCCCATTGCCTGTCTTTTGGGCTCGGAAAATCGCCGAAGAGCTTGTTTGACTGGCTTGAATCCTTTTAGGATATTTAGGCTGTGCTCTGCCAGCCTGTGTGGGATTCCTGGCATGTCTGAGGGATTCCAGGCAAAAATGTGCCAATTTTCCCGAAGGAATTCTCGTAGTGCGGCCTCGACATCAGGACTTAATTGTGCCCCAATGGAGGCCGTCTTTGTGGGGTCCGTTGGATGGACCAGAAATTTGACTATCGCGTCTGCTGGTTTAAAAGAGGTGGATTTGGACCTCTTATCGAGTATCACATCGTCCCTATCCACCGTGGAGCGCAGCGTAGCTAGTTCCTCTGCCGCTAGGGCTTCGGACAATGCCTCTAGGGCCAGTGCGGCTGTCTTATTTTTAGCGCGGAGTGCCGTATCTGGATCACTGGCGAGAGTGATTATCCCATTGGGTCCGGGCATTTTGAGCTTCATGTACCCATAGTGGGTTATAGCTTGGAAGATTGTGAATGCCTCTCGCCCTAACAAAGCATGATATCCGCTACCGAATGGGGCCACTTGAAACGTGATCTCCTCGGACCTGTAATTGTCCGGTGAGCCGAACACTACATCTAGTGCGATTTTTCCTGCGCAGCGTACTTCTCGACTAGGGATTATCCCTCTAAAGGTTGTGCTGCTTCGCTCAATGCGGCTCCAGTCAATTTCCATTTTTTTAAGGGTTTCCTCATAGATGAGGTTTAATCCGCTCCCGCCATCCATGAGTACCTTAGTAAGACGAAAACCGTCTACTATCAGACTGAGGACCAATGCGGCTGGTGCTCTAGCTGTTCGGAATTTAGGTTCGTCGCTGGCGTTGAAGGTGATAGCCGTGTCGCTCCATGGATTTGTTGTTGCTACTTGGTAGACTTCGGCGAGGCTGCGGATTGTTCGTTTCCGCATGTTATTTGATGCGAAAGTCTGGAAGACTGTTAATACCGTACTGGTACTACTGGGTTGGTTGCCCGGGGCTAAAAAGCCTACGCCACTTTTGGCCACCTGCCGTAGTATCCAACACGCTCGAAGGCTGTGTGTTGGAGTGGCGCCCTCCGTGCTGTGGATTTTGCAGGGTCCGTTGAGCCAACCCTCCAGTACGTTTCCGTACCCCTTAGGGGGTTTTGGTTGTTTGGTATTCAACCCGGGTGCTTGATAATGATGCACCCTTTTGTTCCGGACTAGGGATGTATTCGGGGCCGGATTATCCCAAAATTTACTTTCGGTTTTCCAGGCGCTCTCCATCGCACAGTACTTTTGTACTATGGTTGCCAAGTAAGTAAAGCGTGTAATTTCGCGATGACTTATGGCGTTTAGGATTCCCTTGTCCGTGCAATTGTTGCAGAAAACTGGGATTGCGTCCTCCTCTCGGCAGTCCTTTATCCTGTTCTTAACCAGGAGGAATCTGGCCCAGTAATGATGTACTGTTTCAGCGGGCTCTTGCCGAATTCGAGAGAGATCGCTAATGTTTGGGTGGGCGGGTGGGACTAGATCTGGAACCCTGTCCAATTCAGGACTCAAGGGCCGAGAAGTTTCCGAACTTGGGAGTTTGGATTTTTGAGTGTTATCCAATGAGTCCAACCCGCCGCTTGACTTTAAGTTTAGGGCTTGGTCGACGTCCGTCCCTCTGCGGGAATCCGGCATGGAGGGATCGGGAATCCGGACGCAACTAGTCTTTAAGATACAAGAAGAATCGCCGCATTGCTGCTCTATCACAGCAACATGATGGGTAGCCTGGGGAGAGTTGATCTCTCTCAGATCGGTTTTAGGCCCGATCCGGTCGTAGTCTATGGCGACTCCCAGGGCAGCGATGCGATCCAAGAGCTCGTTTATGGAGGAGAGCTCGATCGGATCTAACTGTTCGGCAAGTTCCGAACTAACCTGGAGATTGGTTTCGATGACTCGAGAGGTCATCGTCGGCGCGGTGGCCGGACTGGCGGTCATAAGAAAACCACCTAGCCGAAGAGTCTGGCCAGCAGCCAAGGCTCCTTTGGCGATTGTATCGTCTCTAAAGACGAGATGAGGCATCCTACCTGACGGCGACGACACAGAGGAACTCTCAATGAAAGCACCAATGTCGGTGTCAAAACCGGCGGATCTCGGGTAGGGGGTCCCGAACTGTGCGTCTAGGCGGATGGTAACAGGAGACAAGGGACACGATGTTTTACCCAGGTTC
>LR880968.1:33419644-33435392 GCA_904067115.1 Aegilops sharonensis | reverse complement strand
TACCAAAGTAATCCAGGAGTGGATCACTGGACAGCGGTCAAGAACATCCTGAAATACCTGAAAAGGACTAAGGATATGTTTCTCGTATATGGAGGTGACAAAGAGCTAGTCGTAAATGGTTACGTCGATGCAAGTTTTGACACTGATCCGGACGATTCTAAATCGCAAACCGGATACGTGTTTTTATTAAACGGTGGAGCTGTCAGTTGGTGCAGTTCTAAACAAAGCGTCGTGGCGGGATCTACATGTGAAGCGGAGTACATAGCTGCTTCGGAAGCAGCGAATGAAGGAGTCTGGATGAAAGAGTTCATTTCCGATCTAGGTGTCATACCTAGTGCATCGGGACCGATGAAGATCTTCTGTGACAATACTGGTGCAATTGCCTTGGCAAAGGAATCCAGATTTCACAAGAGGACCAAGCACATCAAGTGACGCTTCAATTCCATACGGGACCAAGTCCAAGTTGGAGACATAGAGATTTGCAAAATACATACGGATCTGAATGTTGCAGACCCGTTGACTAAGCCTCTTCCACGAGCAAAACATGATCAGCACCAAGACTCCATGGGTGTAAGGATCATTACTTTGTAATCTAGATTATTGACTCTAGTGCAAGTGGGAGACTGAAGGAAATATGCCCTAGAGGCAATAATAAAGTTATTATTTATTTCCTTATATCATGATAAATGTTTATTATTCATGCTAGAATTGTATTAACCGGAAACATAATACATGTGTGAATATATAGACAAACAGTATGTCACTAGTATGCCTCTACTTGACTAGCTTGTTAATCAAAGATGGTTATGTTTCCTAACCATGAACAAGGAGTTGTTATTTGATTAACAAGGTCACATCATTAGTTGAATGATCTGATTGACATGACCCATTCCGTTAGCTTAACACTTGATCGTTTAGTATGTTAATGCTTTCTTCATGACCCATACATGTTCCTGTAACTATGAGATTATGCAACTCCCGTTTACTGGAGGAACACTTTGGGTACTACCAAACGTCACAACGTAACTGGGTGATTATAAAGGAGTACTACAGGTGTCTCCAAAGGTACTTGTTGGGTTGGCGTATTTCGAGATTAGGTTTTGTCACTCCGATTGTCGGAGAGGTATCTCCAGGCCTTCTCGGTAATGCACATCACTTAAGCCTTGCAAGCATTACAACTAATGAGTTAGTTGTGAGATGATGTATTACGGAACGAGTAAAGAGACTTACCGGTAACGAGATTGAACTAGGTATTGGATACCGACGATCGAATCTCGGGTAAGTAACATACCGATGACAAAGGGAACAACGTATGTCGTTATGCGGTTTGACCGATAAAGATCTTCGTAGAATATGTAGGAACCAATATGGGCATCCAGGTTCCGCTATTGGTTATTGACCGAGAATGGTTCTAGGTCATGTCTACATAGTTCTCGAACCCGTAGGGTCCGCACGCTTAACGTTTCGATGCCAGTTCATAATGAGTTTATAAGTATTGATGCACCGAAGGTTGTTCAGAGTCCCGGATGTGATCACGGACATGACGAGGAGTCTCGAAGTGGCCGAGACATAAAGATTGATATATTGGAAGCCTATGTTTGGACATCGGAAGTGTGCCGGGTGAAATCGGGATTTTACCGGAGTACCGGGAGGTTACCGGAACCCCCCGGGAAGTCTATGGGCCTTAATGGGCCATGGGAGAGGAGGAAGGGCAGGCCAAGGTGGGCTGCGCGCCCCCCCTCCCCCCTCTAGTCCGAATAGGACAAGGAAGGGGGGGGGGCGGCGCCCCTTCCCTCTTCCCCCCCCTCCAATCCTAGTCCAACTAGGAGAAGGGGGGGGGGGGAGTCCTACTCCCGGTGGGAGTAGGACTCCTCCTTGGTGCGCCTCCTCTAGGGCCGGCCACCTCCCCCTTGTCTCCTTTATATACGGGGGCAGGGGGCACCCCAATACACACAAGTTGATCTACGGATCTTTCCTTAGCCGTGTGCGGTGCCCCCTTCCACCATATTCCACTTCGGTCATATCGTCGCGGAGCTTAGGCGAAGCCCTGCGCCGGAGAAGTCATATCGTCGCGGAGCTTAGGCGAAGCCCTGCGTCGGTGGAGCATCAACATCGTCACCACGCCGTCGTGCTGACGGAACTCATCCCCGACACTTTGCTAGATCGGAGTCCGGGGATCATCATCGAGCTGAACGTGTGCAGAACTCGGAGGTGCCGTACGTTCGGTGCTTGGATCGGTCGGATCGTGGAGACGTACGACTACATCAACCGCGTTGTTTTAACGCTTCCGCTTTCGGTCTACGAGGGTACGTGGACGGACACTCTCCCCTCTCGTTGCTATGCCATCACCATGGTCTTGCGTGATCGTAGGAATTTTTTTGAAATTACTACGTTCCCCAACACTTAATACACTAGATGCATGATGGATAGCAGTCGATGTGTGGAGTAATAGTAGTAGATGCAGGTAGGAGTCGGTCTACTAATCTTGGACGTGATGCCTATGTAATGATCATTGCCTGGATATCGCCATAATTATTTGAAGTTCTATCAATTTCCCAACAGTAATTTGTTTACCCACCGTTTGCTATCTTTCTCGAGAGAAGCCACTAGTGAAACCTACGGCCCCCGGGTCTTCTTTCTCATATATTTGCTTTGCGATCTGTTTTATTTGATCTTTTTATTCAGATCTATTAAACCAAAATACAAAAATAATTTGCTGCACTTTATTTTATCTGCGATCTATTATTTCAATCTATTACAATTTTCTCCCGTCAACACGCAATTTCTGGCGCCGTACCCCGAAAGGCATTGACAACCCCTTTAACACGTCGGGTTGCGAGGTGTTGTTATTTGTGTGCAGGGGCTGTTTATGTTGTGTTGCTTGGTTCTCCTACTGGTTCGATAATGTTGGTTTCATTTCTGCGGGAAGTACCTACCGTTGCTGTGTTGCATCATCTCTTCCTATTTGGGGAAATACCGACGTAGCTTCAAGCGACATCAAAAAGAATTTCTGGCGCAGTTGACGGGGAGGATCTTCAACATAACCAGGTTCCTAATCACAAATCTCATCTCCTTGCAATTTACATTATTTGCCATTTGCCTCTTGTTTTCCTCTCCCCCACTTCACAAAAATTTGCCGTTTATTCGCCTCTCTTTTTCTGTTCGTTGTTTTCTTGCCAGATCTGTTTTTGAGTGCAATATTGTTGTGTGGTCATCATGACTCAAGAGAACACCAAGTTATGTGATTTCTCAAATACCAACAACAATGATTTTATTGGCACTCCGCTTGCTCCTCCCGCCACTAGTGCGGAGACTTGTGCTATTAATACTGCTTTGCTGAATCTTGTTATGAAAGACCAATTTTCTGGTACACCTAATGAGGATGCCGCATCCCATCTTAATACCTTCATGGAATTATGCGATATGCAAAAGAAAAAAGATGTGGACAATGATGTGGTCAAGATGAAATTATTTCCGTTCTCTTTGCGTGATTCTGCAAAAAATTGGTTCTCTTCTTTGCCTCGCAATAGTATTGATTCTTGGAACAAGTGCAAAGATGCTTTTATCACTAAGTATTTTTCCTCCTGCAAAAATTATTTCCCTTAGAACCCAGATCATGAATTTCAAGCAACTTGAACATGAGCATGTTGCACAATCTTGGGAAAGGATGAAAATGATGCTAAGGAATTGCCCAACTCATGGGTTAAATCTTTGGATGATCATACAAAAAATTTATGCGGGGTTGAATTTTGTTTCTCGTAATCTTTTAGATTCCGCTGCGGGTGGTACTTTTATGGAAATTACTTTGGGTGAAGCCACCAAATTGCTTGATAATATCATGGAAAATTATTTACAATGGCATACCGAAAGAGCTCCTACTAGTAAAAAAGTTAATTCGGTTGAAGAAATTTCTTCTTTGAGTGATAAAGTTGATACTCTTATGAAATTGGTTGCTAGTAAAAGTGCTCCTATTGATTTTAATGATATGCCTTTGTCAACTTTGATTGGGAAAAATAGTGATGCCATTGATGTGAATTTTATTTCTCGCAATAATTTCAACAACAATGCTTATACAGGAAATTTTAATCCTAGGCCTTTTCCTAGTAATTCCTCTAAAAATTATGATAATTCCTATGGAAATCAATCTTATAATAATAATAGGAACACCTCTGATCTTGAGAATAATATTAAAGAATTTATCAACACACAAAAGGTTTTCAACACTTCCATAGAAGAAAAGTTGAATAAGATTGATGATTTGTCTAGAAGTGTTGATAGAATTGCTCATGATGTGGAAAATCTCAAGATGAAATTTTTTGTGCCTAAAGTAGATGAATCAATTAAAGCTCTTTATGTTTCTATGGATGAAAGCAAGAAAATAACTGCTATGCTTAGAGCTAAAAGAGAATTTTGAGAAAAAGCTTTTTCTAGTGATTATTCTTGCAAAGATGATGAAGATCTTAAAATGATTGGTGTTTCTTCTATGGATTCCTTGTTTAATAACGTTAAGAATGATGAAAAGGGGAATGGATAAGAGTCAACTTTAGGTAGAAGGCGTCCCAATATTTCGGAGGGTGAAAATCTTGTTAAGAAAATTGATGAAAGTGGGTTTGGAGAGGTGAAAACTTTAGTTAGTAATGCACCCACTATTTTGGTTTACAAAGACTTTAATTATGATAGTTTCTCTCTAATTGATTGTATTTCTTTGTTGCAATCCATGCTAAATTCACCCCATGCTTATGAACAAAATAAAGCTTTTACTAAATATATTGTTGATGCTATGATGAAAGCTTTGGAAGAAAAGTTGGAATTGGAAGTTTCAATTCCTAGAAAATAGCATGATGAATGGGAACCTACTATCAAAGTCAAGATTAAAATTTACGAGTGTTTTGCTTTGTGTGACTTGGGTGCTAGTGTTTCTACAATTCCGAAATCTTGAAGAATGTTCCTTGAATTTGCGCTTGGCGGATTCTACTATTAAAAGCCCTATGGGGAGAATTAATGATGTTCTTTTTCTTGGAAATAGGAACTATGTGCCCATAGATTTTATTGTTCTTGATATTGATTGCAATCCGTCTTGTCCAATTATTCTTGGTAGACCGTTTTTACGCACTATTGGTGCCATGATTGATATGAAAGAAGGCAATATCAAGTTCCAATTTCCTTTGAGGAAGGGTATGGAACACTTTCCTAGAACAAAAATAAGTCCACCTTATGAATCAATCATGAGGGCATCTTATGGATCTCGAACCAAAGATGACAAAACTTAGATCCTTTCCTTACGCCTAGCTAAGGGCGTAAAACTATAGCACTTGTTGGGAGGCAACCCAATGAATAAAATTTATTTTTGCTTTTTGCTTTATGTTCTTGTGTGTTTACACAATTATTCTACTCTTATGATTGTGTTTTAATTAGTGTTTGTGCCAAGTAAAGCCTTTAGGATCTTCTTGTGTGATAGTTGTTTGATCTTGCTGAAAAAGACAGAAACTTTGTTGTCACACCCTGATTTTCATGCCACTACACTTAAGCTAACAATCATGATAAAATGTGGTTTGACAAAAACTTTTGACTGATTTGGACCTTTCCTTGATTGGTTTTTGTCTGCTGTTTGCAAGTGCTCTAAAAATCAAATAAATCCTCGAACTCCTATACTTCATCTCCTTGCTCCAAACTCTTGAACCAATGAACATGCCATGTGTATAGGACATAAAAATAATTTCTTGCAAAAATAATTTGGCCAAATAGTATTTTCAAAAATTAGTTTTTCAAAACCCCTGAAATTGAGGTTTGCACTGCAAGTACTTAATTATGGGCAGTAAAAATCTTTCCAAAACTATATTTGACTCCTATTAGATATAGTATACCCAGAAACCACAAAAATATAATTTTAAAAGTTATTTTCCTATTTAATTTAAAGGCTTTTTCTTAAGTCCAGAAATGGTCTTTAATAGGTTAAAATTATTTTAATTGCTTTAAAAATATTTGGGAAAAACCTAGGGAAACTCAGTGGACATATAGTGTCCATATATAAGAGTTTCGACACATGGTCATGTTCAAAATATTGGTCAAATCCCTCAAAAACCCTTTCTGGATATTTCAAGCTTTTGAAATATTTACAAAGGAAATATTCTCAAAAAATTCCAAGGAAATTCTAGCATGTCACATATGACATGTTTGATGATCTTGACAAGTATCATGTCATGGAGAATAGTATAACCCCATGAAATCCCCTCAAAACTGTTTCTGTCCATTTTGAAGTTTGAGCAACTTTACATTGCCAAACATGTCCAAATGTTCTCAAACCTTTTGAACATGCTCAAATGGTCTAATCATTCATCTAGACCAAATGGCACAAGTTGGAGAAAATGTTATATTGATCAAAGTGCCCTAAAACCCTTCCTGTCCAGAACCAATTTTGAACTACTCTACATTGGCAACTTTCTCCTTTTGATCTCAACTTTTGTGGACATGTTCATAACCTCAAATTATGACACTAAACCAAGTGGTGCATCAAGGAGAACAGATTTGCATGGCTCAATCTTGGAAAGCCCATTTCTGCTGATTTCTAGGGTTTACCAAAGTTGCATTGGCAACTTTGCCCAAATAAGCTCCAAATTGGTGGAAGGCACTAATTATATGTGTCATTTCACCCTGTGGAGTCTCATGGCAGTTGGAAATCATCTGCTGGCCCAAACCATTATCAAACACCTTCTGCCACTTTTCAAAAATCACCATTTTGACCACTAACACTATTCTCCTTGAGCTCAAGTTTTTACCACAGCCCCTCAGAGTCCCCTTGCACCTCCAGTAACTCTTCCCTGGCCTCAACTCAATGATTGAAGGGTGAAACATCCCCATTTACCCTTCTGGACAGCAGCATTCTTCTCCTTTCTCACCTCCCTCCTCACTCCAGTGGATCTCCAGGGCATCCAATGCCCCTCCCCACTTGTTTACTTCTCCCTAGCGCTACCAGACATGAGTGGGCACGCCTCTGCCCCTTAAACAATGCCATGGCAGCCAAAGGCACGCTCTGGAGCGCGCTACAGTGCGCTCCCACACTGTAGCTGCCCCCTTGCTAAGCACCTCCGGCCACCTCGAGCCTCCTCCTCGCGCCAGCTGAGGTGCCTCGACGTCCGCAACACACCACCATGCTGGCCCTCTCCTTCCCCTCTCTGTCCTGCCCGTGCCGCACGTGCCCAGAGCCGCCCGAGCCTGCCAATGCTTGCGCGAGCCCGTGGCTCCACCTGGAGCTCACCCCCCCCCCCTCTCTCTCTCCCTTCCCTGCACCCAACACCACCCCCACGAGGGGCGTAGACAGTCCTGAGCCTTCTCCCGTGGCCACCCTAGCCATTTCCGCGGGCACCCATAGGCCGCGTCCACGGTGAGCTACGAATCGGCTACTTAAAGCCGTCCCAAGCCCTCCTCTCCACTCCGTTTGCTCCCCCTCTCCCCTAGAGCCCCTCTGGACCAACCCACGCCCCTCCTCGTGCCCTCCTTGCATCTCCAAGGCCGGAGCAATGCCGCCGGCCTCCGCCTAAGTTTTCGCCACCTAGTGCCCCTCCTCCCGACCTCTTTGTTCCAGAGCAGCACCAGCACCACCGCCAACTCTCCCCGCACCTCAGTCCTTCCTCCCCGTGCCTGCCCCACCGTGCCCAAATCTCACCGCCGGTCTCGTCCATCACGGCAAGCACCCAGCTCCACCCGGTGGCCCTGGGCGACCGTGCCACCGACGGTTGGATGCGGCGTGGCCTCCTGAGCGTGCCGGTACGCCGGGCGTCGCCGGAGGTGGCCGGTACCGCCGGGGAGAATGCCAGCGCCAGCTCGGCCTTGCCTCCCCTGCCTCTGCTCTATTCGAGCAGGAGGTAGGAGACGGGCTGAGCACCGGGCCCCGCTCGTCAACGACCCGATGGGCGGGCCCCGCCCGTTTAAGTGGAGACGGGCTCTGCCCGCTGCCGCCTTCGCTCAAGGAAGGCGTTTTCCCTAGAATACGCCTTCGACGTCGCCCCTGACACCCGCGCCGCTGGGCCAGCCCACTGCTATCTTTCGCCAGGTGCGCTGGATAAGGGCACACCCCCTTTCCCTTTCCTTATTCGGTGTTAATTATGCTTAATGCTTGCTTATGAGATTATTCGTTTCTTGGTTGGTCGCTTCTCAATCTTTTTGCTAGCCTTCATTTTGCACTAAGTATGACCTCTACTCGTGCATCCAAAATCCTTTAAACCATGTTTGCCACATGAGTCCACTATATCTACCTATATGTGGTATTCTTTTGCCGTTATAAGCAAAGTTGCATGTGCCATCTCTAATTTTCAAAATAAAGTTCTCTTTTGTGTGTTTGTATCGCTCGCGGAACGGTAACGGGTGGCTAATATTTTCCATGCTAGATGTGTTATTCTCATGATGAGTGTTTATTCACTTGTCATTGCACGGGGGTAAGGAAAAGGTTTTAGGGATGCCCAGTCCCGAAATGCAAAAATAAATTTACTTTATGTTGTCAAATAATAAATTCCTTGGAAAGTGTTTGTATGGAGGGCACCCGTGGATACGGTTAGCCATGGAAAGTGAAAGTATGGTGGAAAAAGGAATAAACTTTATTTTCTGTTTGGGAACCGCCTATGGCATATCTAGCATGGAAAGTGTTCGTAGCTCTACATCGTTTTCGTTGGTGGGATGGATACACCTCCCAAAATGTTTTTATCTCTATTTTTTCGCTTTGATCTCTGGCACCTCTACAAATCCCTACTTCCCTCTACGAAGGGCCTTTCTTTTAATTTATGCAATTTTTATTTTGAATTTGAGTCTCCATCTTCTCTCATAAAAAGCACCAACTAGGAGGCAATATGATCATGCTTAAGTATTGGGTATAGCTTTTATTCGAGTGTGTTTCATGAATCGATCAATGTTTGAGCATGATGGACTAGGGATAACTTGTTTTAGCATTGATATTTTGAAAGCCATGGTTGCTTGTTGATATGCTTGAGTATCTAAACTAGTACATATGCCCGTGCGTTGCAACAAGCGGAAAACTTGACAAAACCTGCTTCACATGCCACTACGCTCCACTTACATTCAAGTCTAACAAACAAATAAGGTTGCCCTCATCTCTATAAGGTGCATATGCGGGAGTGTTGCCTCGACTGAATTATCCTTAGAAACTAAGGGCCCCAAATATCAAACAATAAACTCTGTTAACAAGAAAAGCAGTCAGTAGTAAGTTCACTTAGTATATGGTTGTCGACCTAGATTTTCCAAAATGCTTTGAACTGATGCATTTCCCTTGCAAACTATGCACACAGAAGACCAAACTTGAAAGATTAAATAATTGTTTTTCTGGAAAGGAGAGGTGCAACAAGAGGTTAGTTTAAATTGCATAATAAAGACCACCATTTTGACATATCATGTAATTCCATCCTAGAGACAAATCTTGCGACCAGTCTGTCATGCATTCCTAAAATAGTATGCCTCTTCAGCGATCACAGGTGCATGGCTGGGAACTTTTCCCGAGCGTTTTGTCTGCAAGAGATGTTCAGATTACTTCATTTGTGAATAGACGGCACACCCAGCTAGTATTTAAGAACAAAACAATAAAATGCCATTGAATTCCCATCATGTAGAATAAGGCACTGCCTCCATGAAACCTACAATGACAAGAGCATGTAAGTTTTCTCGGCGTGGTATTTGTAATCCACATGCCCTAACTATCAAGTTCTCAACTAAGAATATATATATATATAATAACGACACCTTATAATATCACCACTGCTATTTATAGATGCTGGTTCGTAGACAAATATGATCTGAAATGGTTTATGTCAGAGGAAAGAGCAGAGGGCACTTTTATTGTGTTTTTAATAGTGAAACTTCTATCTCTACAAAGTTTTTCCCTCTGTTTCATCTACATGTCGTGGCACAAAATATTGTTGCTACTTCACAAGCTGATGAAAATAGTGTGTACAAAACCCGCGGACAAAGTTGCTCCATGTGAAATTCAACATATAGAAACCTACACAAAGTATAAGTATAATCAAGGACATCTAGTGCATTATTGTCTTTTGGTATTCCAACTCTTCACCAAAAAAATCTACTGAAACCATATGCATAGATTATAGTAGTTATGGTAGCTCATTTCATGTCCAACAAAAATTCATGTGTTCTCTAAAATAAAAACATAGGTCTTAAATATAAACACAAAGAAATAGGCGTTTTCTTTAAAAGAAAAGGTGTAGAGAATGAACTATATAAACTGAATAGTCATTACATGAATCAGAAGTAGAAGCGATACTTTAGTACAAAAACATATATTGTACAACTGGTTCTATCTGTATCTAACCATGCGAAATTAAGCTCAATATACCTCATTTTCCGCTGAAGTCAAGATCTATTGCGGATCAATGCGAGCAGCTTCAGTGTTGAACCTTCCATATAGAACAGGCCCTTGTCAATACAATTGCAGTCAGAGTTGATTGCAATATTGACGCGTATGTCATGAGCAGCAAAATCATATGCTCCTGGGTTCTAGCACTTGCCCAATTGATATAGTTCAAGCAGGAAAAAAACATTCAGTAAACCAAAATGGAAACCTTTTAGAAAGTAGAGGGTCTCAGTGTTAAGCAATGGTTTCAGGTAACTATCGGGTTCAACTAGTACTATGCTACCTTCTAATAAACATGGAAGATGATTAAGGTCTCAATGAGATAATGTGAACTGTAGTGTGGTCAGCAGCAAGAGGAACATTTAAACATTCAATGTGCCCATTGCAAGTGCTCCAATAAATGCAATAAGGAGAACTCAAATAAAGCAACATCTCTAGGACTGTATTCTGGAAAATATAAATAGAAGACCAGGTAAACTTTGCAACAGTCAATGTACCTTTTAAGAAGAATCAATCGGCTATCATAATTTTTTGACGGGCTAAGACTATCATATTCAGCAACCAAAACGATACAATATATGTCATAGAAAAATAACTACTAAGTGGAGGTGGCAAGAAAAAGAGAGATATGAGTGGTCAAACTCTCCTGGAAGCACAGAGATCTTGACTTACAAACTCGAGGCACATAGCAGCATAACAAAATTTCTAGCTAGTTGTACTTGTAGGTAGTGAAATTAAGCAGGCAATGTTAGGAGAATCGAAAGAAGGCTTTGGCCACCCTGTGATCCTCACATTATATGATCATGTGCAGGTTCGTATTTTACTGTTTAAATTCTTGAGGCTCTCTCATCTTGTTTTGAAATAGCTCCATGTTAAGACTTCTTATATCCATAGTTTGGTAGTTGCTTGAGAATAATAGATGGCAGAGAAACAGCTCGGGGAAAATAAGCATACTATAATTAGAACAAGCTTCTCTGGTTACAAGCTGCACATTCAAAAGCCAAGATAAGCTTGTGATTCCCCAAGCTGTTTCTCTGCTAGCTCTTTTATCCTTAATGGCAGGAACTCCGTGTCGATGGCAGTTTTTTAGGGCCTCGGCATTCTCACTTCAGAGAGCTACCATAGTTATATTACACCCCCAAAAAGATCGTCTTCACTACACAAGAAAGCAATTAGTGTCTCACTCCAGATGATTATTTAGTGTCTCTTTACAAACTCTCTGCTTCATATTTGGTGGTGGTGTCACTCTACAACTGTCAAATAGTCTATCTCTGTTAACTACTTTCCTGCATGGTACCCAAACCAAATAGAGCATTTCCATTTTTCTAGTTTATTGTTGTGTTATTCACCCATGAGCAATGTGATGCCGATATGGTAATAACTATTCACTATACTATTGCTCGCTAGATTATTTTCAGCTCAGCAGGTGTCATTCTCAAACTTCATATTCCATGGGAAATCATTAAATTTCAAGAAACTCAAAGAAGTTTAATCGATATCAATTCTGTTATTATTGTACAACGACACAAGTAAATGGGAGTAAACTCTAAAAGAAAAACCAGAGCAGCTTCATGGGCAAATATGCCTATGTATATTGATTTTCGCACAAAGAAAATCCTGCAGCAGGAAGTTCCTAAAAGAAGGGTAACATAGAGCTAACAATGCATTAAGTGGAAAGCACAAAAACATATGCGTGCATTAAGTAGAAGTATCTTGGTGGCCGGCAACGCCGGCAAGGCTTAGTGCAGGAATCCTCGTGGCGGACACAGCGGCCGGCCCCTAGTGGGTGGACATGCTCCGTGCAGCCATGGTCGACTCCTAGATAGAAAACAGACATAATTGGAAAGTGTGCATATGGTGAATCAATGGTACTCCAGTACAAGGATAAGCAAGTACATTCGGCAAGCCAGACATTGTTAGCAACAAAGAAGCAAGTCAACACTCAAGGTCAAATGAAATTCCACCAAAAATGCATGAAACGGTGATAGGCCAAAAGATTAACTAAATTCATATGTAACTGCTACTTTTGGCCCAACAAAGGCATATGTAATTGCTATTGTGATCTTGACTTTTCCATATTGAATCAGTACAATCTTTTTTGGTGCATCAACCATCTTTCAACTGACAAATGATTCACTAATTGTTCTAAAAATACATGGCATTAGTTCAAACTGAGGGGATTCAAAGATTGGAGAGAAATCAGACCGAGGGAGGGTAAGCGGAGAAACTTCATGAAGATTTTGACTGCTGCCGCCATGGCCTTCCAAGCGCCCTCACATCCGTGGTCTTCCACCGCAAGCGTCGAGGTCTTGCTAGTAGGCTCGCCCGTGTAGTTGTCTCCTATGATTTTTGAGGATGAAGGAGTGGCTGGTGGCGAAGCCGGCGGGGTTGGAGGAACCATTGTGGAGGTGGAAGCAGTGGGGAGGAGTCCCGGCGGTGCCATGGTAGCAGGGGCAGGAGGCAGGGGTAGGCGCGACGGCGGTGTGCGGCAGCGCCGGTTGGGGCGGGGCGGGGCGGGGAGGGAGGCGGCGGCGCCAGGCGGGGCGGGGCGGGAAGCGGCGGTGCCAGGCGGGGCGGGGCGGGGCGGGAGGCGGCGGCGCCAGGTGGGGCGAGGCAGGACGCGGGAGGCGGCGGCGCGATGGAGGTGGAGATGGGATCGGCACTCGGGAGGCAGAGTCGTGAGGATGGCTTTTTTTCTATCGCCTGTACCGGTTCGGTTGACTTATCATGAAGACTGTGGGTTGAATAGCAAAAACTATAGGGACTTTTATGCAAAAATGTCAACGACGTACCACCAGAAGCGATCGCTGCTTTACTAGTAGGGAAAGATTATTATGTCAAAACTAGACTATTGCTTTGAATCACATAAAAGTCCAAATGTCCATGCTATAAAGAAAAGAATATGATATGACTTGACGAACAACACTCCACTTCAAAAATTCTGTTTTTATCACTTACCTACTCGAGGACGAGTAGGAGTTAAGCTTGGGAATGCTGATACGTCTCCAACGTATCTATAATTTTTGATTGTTCCATGCTGTTTATTTATCAATCTTGGATGTTTTATAATCATTTTATATCTTTTTTTGGTACTAACCTATTTACATAGTGCCAAGTGGCAGTTGCAGTTTTTTCCATGTTTTTTACGTCGCAGGAACTCAATATCAAATGGACTCCAAATGCCATGAAACTCCACGATGAATTTTTATGGGCCAGAAGGAAGGCAATGGGCCCTGGTTGCACCTGGGGGGTGCCCCGAGGGGGGCACAACCCACCAGGGCACGCCAGGAGGCCTTGGCGCACCCTGGTGGGTTGTGCCCACCTCGGGTGCCCCCCGGACCGCCTCTTTGCTCTATAAATACCCCAAAAATCCCAGAACCCTCGAAGCATCGACGAAATATTCATCCAGCCACCGCAGAGTCTAGAACCACTAGATCCAATCTAGACACTGATACGTCTCCAACGTATCTATAATTTTTTATTGTTCCATGCTATTATATATTCTGTTTTGGAAGTTCAATGGGCTTTATTATACACTTTTATATTATTTTTGGGACTAACCTATTAATCGGAGGGCCAGCCCTAATTGTTGTTTTTTGCATATTTCAGTGTTTCGAAGGAAAGGAATATCAAATGGAGTCCAAACAGAATGAAACCTTCGGGAACGTGATTTTCGGAACAAACGTGATCCAGAGGACTTGGAGTGGATGTCAAGCAACCAACGAGGAGGCCACGAGGCAGGGGGCGCACCTACGCCCCTGGGCGCGCCCTCCACCCTCGTGGGCCCCTCGTAGCTCCACCGACCTACTTCTTCCTCCTATATATACCTACGTACCCCAAAAACATCAGACACGGAGCCAAAACCCTATTTCCACCGTCGCAACCTTCTGTACCCGTGAGATCCCATCTTGGGGCCTTTTTCGGCGCTCCGCCGGAGGGGGCATTGATCACGGAGGGCTTCTACATCAACACCATAGCCTCTCCGATGATGTGTGAGTAGTTTACTTCAGACCTTCGGGTCCATAGTTATTAGCTAGATGGCTTCTTCCCTCTTTTTGGATCTCAATACAAAGTTCTCCTTCATTCTCTTGGAGATCTATTCGATGTAATCTTCTTTTGCGTTGTGTTTGTCGAGATCCGATGAATTGTGGGTTTATGATCAAGATTATCTATGAACAATATTTGAATCTCCTCTGAATTCTTTTATGTATGATTGGTTATCTTTGCAGGTTTCTTCGAATTATCAGTTTGGTTTGGCCTACTAGATTGATTTTTCTTGCAAGGGGATAAGTGCTTAGCTTTGGGTTCAATCTTGCGGTGCTCGATCCCAGTGACAGTAGGGGAAACGACACGTATTGTATTGTTGCCATCGAGGATAAAAAGATGGGGTTTATATCATATTGCATGAGTTGATCCCTCTACATCATGTCATCTTGCTTAAAGCATTACTCTGTTCTTCTGAACATAATACTCTAGATGCATGCTGGATAGCGGTCGATGTGTGGAGTAATAGTAGTAGGTGCAGGCAGGAGTCGGTCTACTTGTCACGGACGTGATGCCTATATACATGATCATACCTAGATATTCTCATAACTATGCTCAATTCTATCAATTGCTCGACAGTAATTTGTTTACCCACCGTAATACTTATGCTATCTTGAGAGAAGCCACTAGTGAAACCTATGGCCCCCGGGTCTATTTTCCATCATATTAATCTCCCGTCAACAAGTTCTTTCTATTACCGTTTATTTTGCTTTCTTTACTTTTAGTCTTTATCATAAAAATACCAAAAATATTATATTATCATCTCTATCAGATCTCACTTTTGCAAGTGGCCGTGAAGGGATTGACAACCCCTTTATCGCGTTGGTTGCAAGGTTCTTCTTTGTTTGTGTAGGTGCGTGGGACTTGAGCGTGGTCTCCTACTGGATTGATACCTTGGTTGTCAAAAACTGAGGGAAATACTTACGCTACTTTACTGCATCACCCTTTCCTGTTCAAGGGAAAACCAACACAGTGCTCAAGAGGTAGCAAGAAGGATTTCTGGCGCCATTGCCGGGGAGTCTACGCACAAGTCAAGACATACCAAGTACCCATCACAAACTCTTATCCCTCGCATTACATTATTTGTGATTTGCCACTCGTTTTCCTCTCCCCCACTTCACCCTTGCCGTTTTATTCGCCCTCTCTTTTTTGTTCGCTCCTTCTTCTTGCTTGCCTCGTTGTTATGGCTAGTCCATTATCTACTGCTTTGTCTCCCGAGAATGAAGTTCTTAATTTTAAACAAAGGGAGGTAGAAAATCTAAAATATGCTTGGTACAGAATTTGCAATGCGCAAAATAGATCTACTAGGAAGCAATCTACTTCCGTTCTTCT
>LR880968.1:33398463-33418549 GCA_904067115.1 Aegilops sharonensis | reverse complement strand
GTTCGCCGCTCCTTCTTCTTGCTTGCCTCGTTGTTATGGCTAGTCCATTATCTACTGCTTTGTCTCCCGAGAATGAAGTTCTTAATTTTAAACAAAGGGAGGTAGAAAATCTAAAATATGCTTGGTACAGAATTTGCAATGCGCAAAATAGATCTACTAGGAAGCAATCTACTTCCGTTCTTCTTCGCAATTTTTATGTAGGCATCACTCCTTGGAATAGATATATTCTTGATACCATTATCGAAGGAAATTTCTTGGGTAGCCATACTTTTGATTCTTATAATGCTATGATAGATTTGTTTGGCCCACCACCTCTTTTGGTTAATGGAACTACTTTAACCTTGGAACATGTGATGCAACGGCTTGAAATTATTGAAAATAAAGTTGCCACCTAGAGTTGATTGAAAATTTGGATAGAAAGATCCACAACCAAGTTACCCAATACAGATCTAAGGTAGGAGTTGCTCTTAAATTTTTTAAAGAAAAGGAACCTATGGTTAATGAAAAGATAGATCAAGTTTTCACTAGAATTGATAAAATTGAGGATATTATTACCAACCTAGGGTCTGCCTTTTCTTCCGTGAAAAACACTGCTTCTAATGCTAAGATTGGCAAATTAATGTATGTTCCTAAAAATAAGGGTGAAACTTCTAGTAAGGGAAATGCGGACCTCAAATCCATAAGTGTTCACCCCAACATTCACGCTATCCTAAAGGAACCTTTTGCTACGAATGATTTTCTCGATTTTGTGCCTAGGAGTTTGATAATTAATAAAAAGAAAGAAACTCCTAGGGGTTATAGGCGTCTTATTGAAGAACTGCCTACCAAAGATGGCAATACTTAGATCTATCCTCGCTTTTATGCCTAGCTAGGGGCGTTAAACGATACTGCTTGTTGTGAGGCAACCCAATTTTATTTTAGTTTTTTGCTTTTTGCTCCTTTTTAGTAATAAATCTTTGATCTATCCTCTAGTTAGATGTGTTTTTATGTTTTAATTAGTGTTTGTGCCAAGTGAAACCTATATGATCTTCTTGGATGATAGTTATTTGATCTTGCTGAAAATTCCAGAAAGTTTCTGTTCACTAAAACAATTGTTTAAAATCACCAGAACGTGATAAAATACTGATTCCAATTGCAGTAGATCAATAAACAAATTATCTAGGTCCTCCTAGTTTTGTATATTTTTCTGAGTTCCAGAAGTTTGCGTTAGATACAGATTACTACAGACTATTCTGTTTTTGACAGATTCTGTCTTTCGTGTGTTGTTTGCTTATTTTGATGAATCTATGGCTGGTAAAAGAGTTTATAAACCATAGAAAAGTTGGAATACAGTATATTTAACACCAATATAAATAAAAATGAGTTCATTACAGTACCTTGAAGTGGTGTTTTGTTTTTTCCGCTAACGGAGCTCACGAGATTTTCTGTTAAGTTTTGTGTTGTGAAGTTTTCAAGTTTTGGGTAAAGATTTGATGGATTATGGAACAAGGATTGGCAAGAGCCTAAGATTGGGGATTCCCAAGGCACCCCAAGGTAAAATCCAAGGACAACCAAAAGCCTAAGCTTGGGGATGCCCCAGAAGGCATCCCCTCTTTTGTCTTCGTCTATCGGTAACTTTACTTGGGGCTATATTTTTATTCACCACATGATATGTGTTTTGCTTGGAGTGTCTTGTATGATTTGAGTCTTTGATTTTAGTTTAACACAATCATCCTTGATGTACACACTTTTGAGAGAAACACACATGATTTGGAATTTAATAGAATACCCTATGTGCTTCACTTATATCTTTTGAGCTATATAGTTTTTGCTCTAGTGCTTCACTTATATCTTTTAGAGCACGGTGGTGGTTTTGTTTTATAGAAATTATTGTTCTCTCATGCTTCACTTATATTATTGTTCTCCCTTCGAATTATCAGTTTGGTTTGGCCTACTAGATTGATCTTTCTTGCAATGGGAGAAGTGCTTAGCTTTGGGTTCAATCTTGCGGTGTGTCGATGGGAAACGACACCTATGGGATCACAAGAATCCCTACTACGGTTGCCGGGGCGCGGGGTTGTGAGAAGAGCAGGATTAGCAGTCAACACAAGTATCGTTTACCCAGGTTCGGGCCGCGAGGATGCGTAATACCCTAGTCCTGCTTTGGTGTGTATTTGAGAGTTCTTGAGCTCTCGAACTAGCTATGGTGGCTACGTAGTTCAAAAGAGCCGAATCCCTCTCCAGTATGCCAAGGGCCTCCTTTTATAGTCGGAAGGGGCTGCCACAGTGGCACACAGGAGGTGGAAAGGCCTATAGTGCTGCGAGCTTATCGCTCGTGTTACAGGACAAGATGGATTTAATGCGTAGCTTAGGTGTCCCTTAGCTTTATTGGGGATAGGAACGAGGCATGTCCCGTTCGTTGCCGCCTCGCCTTGCTTTGACACGTGTCCAGGCCAGTGGTGCATGCGGCGCCATGTAGGCAGGTAGGCAGGCAGCTGAGGTGGCGCGGTGGTAGGGTCTTCACGAAGATCTGCATGCCACCACGCAGGTGTTTGCTGAGTTGGCGTAGAGGCCGCCCTTCGCCACGCAGGTGCCTGCCCATCTGGTTGAGCTAGCAGCTGCTAGGGGACGCGGTGGAGTCTTGGTCGACGCGGGCCTGGCTGTGGCCCTGCTGACGCCCTCGGCAAGGGCCTTGCCGGGGGCCCTGCAAGGGTCTTGCCGTGGCGTTGCAGTCGTCCCCGGCAAGGCGCTTGCCGGGGGTCTTGTGGATATCCTAGGTAAGGATCCCGCCGAGGGTCGCCGTCTTCTGGTTCTCATCTGATCTCATGTCTCTATGGTCTTGACAATGATTTGCATGCTACCACGGAGGTGCCTCCCGAGCCCTAGTTCCAATGTGGTTGGTTGAGTTGGAACCCGTGGGCTCAAGGGTGGCTCGCTCTGTTAGCATCAGGCAAGTTGCCCCGGCAAGGCTCTTGCCGGGGCCGCGGAGGCTGCCCCGGCAAGGGCCTTGCCGGGGGAGTCCACCTCGCCCTCTCGCTCTTTGGTATCTTTGGTCTTGGCGTTGCCTTGGCCATCTTGTGCTTCGGCTTCTCTCCGGCTCCCCTCCTCTGCCCTGCTTAGCGTGGCCGTGGCGCGCGGCTCCGACTGCCCGTGCACAAATAAAGGGGTACAATGGTGTGCCCCTACTTTTGTACACCAACAGGAGCCCCAGGGCCTGGGCCACACATAAGCGCGACACGTTGTTGGGCCAGGCCCAGAACGGTGCACGGCCAGGCGGGGCGGATTTTCACCGCAGTAACTCTTCGTCCATTGCACTTCCCCACGACCTGCCTTGAACATGCGTCGTGGAGGATCATGCGTGACGTGGGGGGCATGCGTGGGGCGGTTNTGTGGCTATCCTCGGCAAGGATCTTGCCGAGGATTGTTGTCTTCTGATCCTAATCTGATCTCATATACCTATGGTCTTGACAAAGATCTGCATGCCACCGCGGAGGTGCCTCCCGAGCCCTGGTCCAATCATAGTCGGTTGGGTTGGAACCCGTGGGCTCAAGGGCGGCTCGCTCTGTTGGTGTTTGGGCAAGTTGCCCTGGCAAGGCTCTTACCGGGGCCGCGGAGGCCGCCCCGACAAGGGCCTTGCCGGGGGACTCCACCTCGCCCCTTTGCAGTCTTGTGTTTCTGGTCTTGGCGTTGCCTCTGACCATCTTGTTCCTCTGGCTTCTCTCCGGTTTCCCTCCCCTGCTCTGCTTAGTGTGGCCCTGGGTGCGGCTCCGACTGTCCGTGCACAAGTGAAGGGGTCAAAGGGAGCGCCCCTACTTTTGTACACCGACAGGAGCCCCCGGGCCTGGGCCACACATAAACGCGACACGTTGTTGGGCCAGGCCCAAAACGGTGTGCGGGCAGTCGGGGTGGGACATTACCACAGTAATTTTCTGTCCGCTGTGCTTCCCCACGACCTGCGCGACGTGGAGGGTCGTGCGTGACTTGGGGTCATGCGTGGGGCGGTTTCCGCATACATGCGTCACATCATGGTAAAGAGGCGGCTTGCGCCTTCCCATAAAAAGAGGGAGGCATGGAGGCGCGGATCATTTACTCGGTGGAGTCGGGTTGTAGTCTTCAAGGCGCCTTCGCCCCACTATCACGGGGCAGGGAACGGTCGCCTCACCCGTCTTTTTGACCCTGCTCGCTCGCCATGCGTCCTTCATGCAGGTGGCGGGCGTTGGAGGCAGGAAACCGGGCCGTCGCTGATTGGGGCAGCGGGTCGGTCCTGATTCCCTGCGCCTCCGACGGCCGGATTGGCTGAGTGGGGTGGCCGAGCCTCGACCCCGCCCCTTTATTAGGAGGGGGAGGGGGCGTCATCCCACATTCCTTCAGCATCCATCCTCCTCCACCTCCGCTTCTTTCTTCCACCTGCCATGGCGAGAGGAGGCGCTGGGCCTTCGACGGTGGCGGCGAGGGTTGCTGCTCATCAGCGCGTCCCTCCTTCCCATGAACCCGTGGCGATGGAGCCAGCCATGAGAGGAAGGGGGAGGGGGCATGGCCGAGGTCACCGCGGCAGTCGGGGGAGAGGGGGATGAGGTGGCGCGGCGGTCGTGCCTCCGCCAGCGGTGCCTCCCGCGATGGAGGGTCACGTCGGGGACCAGCCCGCGAGTTCTTCATCAGGCTGCGCCGGCCACCGCGTCGTTGTCTCCGTCTCCCCACCCCCTTCGCCGAGGAGATGGACCTCGATCCGCCCCAGACACTCAGATTGCACATGAGGCTGCAGGACCGGCGGTACGCGGGTTGACGTCGACTTCCCCGCTCTGCATGTTATGTATCTCTGTTGTGGTGGAAGACATTTGCTCGCATCCATAGCCTGACGGTGGGGCTCGTCCTCTACTTCAAGTTAATGGAGGGTGGCCTACTCACCGTCATGGTCTTCGGAGATCTTGGAACTCGCCTGAAGTGCTATGTGGAGAGCTCCTCCGACGATGAAGATTCTTCCTCGAGCGGGAGTGACGAGGAGGACAGCAATAGCGACGACGAGGGAGTTGGGCGGCAGGATGCCGACCCCGACTTTGACTGATCGCATCACCCCTCCCTCGGCCTCGCACCTTGCCGATGTCCTTCCTTGTCAAGCACTCCGTCGACGCGTTTCCCATCGCCTCCTTGGGCGGCTGGCGTAGGAGGGCCGGAGAAGGCGAAGAAGTTGGGAGGTGGCCGTCAACTCGGAGTACGCGGGCACCGACGCCTTCATCACGTATTGTCGGGTTGTTGCCTCATCTTCCAGCCCCTCCACCGGCACCGGGATGCTCTCCTGGCGCCCTCTGCTTCTCGCACCTCGCCTAGGCGCTCCTTTCGCCCTCCTGCTGTCTTGTTTCACCTCCTGAGGAGAGGGACAAGAAAGGTATTACGGGCACCTTATCTCTTTTTAGTTTGTAAGCCTGCGGGCACTTGTTAATTTTTAGACTTGTAATCCCCTTGCTCATGTTTTTTATTCTGTACGAATTGTACCTGTATGGGACGTTTTTAATGAAAAAGGGTGTTTGTCGGGTTCTTTGTGCGTGAGCGAGGCCCATGCCAAGGACGAAGCCTTGTTATTTATAAGGTAAACATTGTCGCCCGGCAACAGGCCTTGCCGTCCCCCCGTTTTGGTCGACCATTCTCACGCTCTTGGCGGAGGCAGGGGTGAAGCAGGGTTAGGCCCCTCATTCATTTCTCTTGCCGCCGCGACTACGACCAAGTTCCGACCCAGGGGATAGCTCTTGGGTACGGGAAAAGGGGAGCACGGTGGCCTTAAGAATATAAACGAGGTTTCATATGTCCCAGTTCTATACGGAAGTGCATAACAGGGGATAAAAGACGTATCTGAATCCGCAGCCCCCGGCAACCTTGGCTTGCCGTGGTTGGATCCTTGTGTCTTCAGCCCCCGGTGATCCTGGCTTGCCGGGGCCGGAGCGCCGGTCCATCCTCTTTCTCCCAAGCAGCTCAGGAGATATGTCCACGTGCCCTGCGAACCAAAGAGGACAGAAAGACGCACACTCGACCTCTAGGCTAGGGGTTAGTCGCCGCTAAGCACTATCAACCCTAACCGAGGAAGAGACTTAACTTAGCATGCATGCTATAACTTAGGGCGCCAGCGCTTCATTTATCTATGCTCAGGGTCTGCGCCTGGCTTTGTACAGAGGGTTACATGCCTTGCCGGCAAATCTTGTACAAAAGGTGGCTTTTCGGGGGGCCCGGCAAGCCGCGCCTTACGGGTAAAACTTGCGAAGATGCTCGATGTTCCATGAGTTGCTCACTGGGACGGCATCTTTGGTCTCCAGGCGGACTGCGCCGGGCCTGGTGACTCGTATTACCCGATAAGGGCCTTCCCACTTCGGCGTCAACTTGTTGGTATTCTTGGCCGACTGAACGCGCCAAAGAACAAGGTCACCTTCCTCAAAGCTTCGGGCATGAGCCTTGCGGCTATGGTAGCGGTGCAAGGCTTGCTGGTAGCGTGATGCTCTCACAGCCGCCCGAAGACGATCTTCCTCAAGGAGCGTTGTGTCATCTTGCCGCAATTTCTCTTGCTCAAGCTCGTCGTAAGCGAGCACTCGAGGTGACCCGTATGTGAGTTCTGTGGGGAGAACTACTTCTGCCCCATATACCAGGGCAAAGGGTGTCTGGCCGGTGGCTCGATTTGGCGTCGTCCTCATCGACCAAAGAACCGCCGGCAACTCATCGATCCAGCGCCTTCCGCTCTTGTGGAACTTGTCAAAAGTCTTTCTCCTCAGGCCTCGCAACACTTCAGCATTTGCCCTCTCCGCTTGGCCGTTGCTCCGTGGGTGTGCCATGGAGGCAAAACATACCTTGCTACCGAGGTCTTGGATGTATTGCATGAAGGTGTGGCTTGTGAATTGCGTGCCGTTGTCAGTGATGATTCTGTTTGGCACACCAAAACGACTGACTAGTCCCTTGAGGAACTTGATGGCTGACTATGCTATCACCTTCCTCACTGCTTCCACCTCCGACCACTTTGTGAACTTGTCAATTGCGGCCGTCGGATTAGGTTTTTGGCTCCGTATTTGATCGTTTCGGGGTACTTAGGTATATATAGGAGGAAGGAGTACGTCGGTGGAGCAACATGTGACCCACGAGGGTGGAGGGCGTGCCTGGGGGGAGTAGGCAAGCCCCCTACCTCGTGGCTTCCTGGAGGCTTCCTTGACGTAGGGTCCAAGTCTCCTGGATCATGTTCGTTCTGAAAATCACGTTCCCGAAGGTTTCATTCCTTTTGGACTCCGTTTGATATTCTTTTTCTGCGAAACTCTGAAATAGGCAAAAAACAACAATTCTGGGCTGGGCCTCCGGTTATTAGGTTAGTCCCAAAAATAATATAAAAGTGAATAATAAAGCCCAATAATGTCCAAAATAGAAGATAATATAGCATGGAGCAATCAAAAATTATAGATACGTTTGAGACGTATCAAGCATCCCCAAGCTTAATTCCTGCTCGTCCTCGAGTAGGTAAATGATAAAAACAGAATTTTTGATGTGGAATGCTACTTGGCATAATTTCAATGTAATTCTTCTTAATGGTGGTATGAATATTCAGATCCGAAAGATTCAAGACAAAAGTTCAATATTGACATAAAAATAATAGTACTTCAAGCATACTAACTAAGCAATTATGTCTTCTCAAAATAACATGGCCAAAGAAAGTTATCCCTACAAAATCATATAGTCTGGCTATGCTCTATCTTCACCACACAAAATATTTAAATCATGCACAACCCCGATGACAAGCCAAGCAATTGTTTCATACTTTTGGCATTCCCAAACTTTTTCAATCTTCACGCAATACATGAGCGTGAGCCATGGAGATAGCACTATATGTGGAATAGAATGGTGGTTGTGGAGAAGACAAAAAGGAGAAGATAGTCTCACATCAACTAGGCTTATCAACGAGCTATGGAGATGCCCATCAATATATATCAATGTGAGTGACATTACAAAAAAAAGGACACATCCGTGACATTTTGGGCCGAACAAAAAAAATTTCTGTCATACATATGACACTTCTATGACGATAATTGTGACAAAACCCGGTATCATCATAGATGTGGTGGGCTCATACTTCTATGACAAAAAATCATGATAGAAAATGGGCTTTTCGTCCTGGGCGGGCCGGAGACGCAGCTGCATGACATTCTTTGGGTCGTCCATGACGGAAAAAACCGTGGTAGAAGCGAGGGCGAGGAAAATTTCGGGGAGGTCCCAGTTATGGTGAGAGGTCGGGGGCCGAGCGATGCGCGTTTCTCTAGTACACATACGCGCATGCGTGCGAGGCGTTGGCTCTAACTGAACCCGAGCGAGGTGTTGGGCTCTAACTGAACCCGAGCGATTGCACTACAGGCTACGCATTACTGAACCCGAGCGATCGATAGATGGCTGTTAACTGAACCCGATCGAGCGATTCCTTCTCTACTGCTGCTAACTGTAGCCGATCAATGATGCCTCTGGGATGAACAGTAAGCGGTGGCGTTGCCTCTGGATGAACAGGGCCCCTTGGTGTGGAGGGCTGGATGAACAGTAGACGGTGGAGGGGTGCCCGTGGAGGGGTGGTTGAACTGGACCCCGTGGTGTGGAGGGCTGGATGAACAGTAGACGATGGAGGGGTGGTTGAACAGTAGCCGGTGGAGTAGCGCGCGGTGGAGGCTGGATGAACAGGAGCCCGTGGAGGCTGGAGGAGGTCGACGGTAGCCCGTGGAGGCTGGAGGAGGTCGACGGTGGAGATGAACAGTATCCCATGGAGTCCCGTTTTGCGGTACGCCACACCCCTCTCGATGAACAGGAACCCCGTTTCAACCGTAGGAGGTCTGTTTCGTCCGTTTTGCGGTACGTCACACCCCTCCCGATCAACAGGACCCCCGTTTCGACCGTAGGAGGTCCGTTTCCTCCATTTTGAGGTACACCACACCCCTCCCGATCAACAGGACCCCCGTTTCGACCGTAGGAGGTCTGTTTCCTCCGTTCTGCGGTACGCCAGGCCTCGTTTCCATCACCTGTTCCGTCCAAGCCCTCCCGATGAACACGACCACGCATTCCGTTCCAACCCAGCCGGTTGGCTCCCACGCGTTCCGTTGCCTCCCGATGAACACGACGCATTCCGTTGCCTCCGCATGAACATGACGCATTTTGTTGCCTCCCCATGAACACGACCACGCATTCCGTTCCGACCCAGCCGGTTGGCTCCCACACGTTCCGTTGCCTCCCGATGAACACGACGCGTTCCGTTGCCTCCCCATGAACACGACGCATTCTGTTGCCTCCCCATGAACACGACGACGACGTTGTTTCTCCGTTCCGAACCAGCCATGTACACGAGCCCTGGCCGTACGTATGCGTGAGTAGGCTTTCGAGACCCTGCCCGTATGTACACATACATGGCCGTATTTTCTTTCCTGCACCCTGGCCGCTGTACGTACGTGTACATGCTACGTGCGCACCTCTACTATGAGACGTGCGCGCCTCTACTACGACACGTGCGCGCCTCTACATCGACCAATATGTACGTACACATTCGCGACCAGAATGACAATGCTACGTACGCTTCGACCAGGCGGGTCCTGATTGTCAGGCACTTCCTTGCCTGCGAAGATGTAGCTGGTGGATCCCAGCAGTCAGGGAGTCGAATCATTTTGTTTATTTTTGCCCGAACGCACTTCCTTGCGTGCGAAGGTGTAGCTGCTGGGTACCAGCAGTCAGGGGGTGAATCTTTTTTTTGCCCAGACGCACTTCCTTGCGTGCGAAGGTGTAGCTGGAGGGTCCCAGCAGTCGGGGGGCGAATCGTTTTTTTTTGGACGCACTTCCTTGCGTGCGAAGATGTAGCTGGTGGGTCCCAGCATTCAGGGGTGCGAATCGTTTTTTTTCGGACGCACTTCGTTGCGTGCGAAGATGTAGCTCATGGGTCCTAGCAGTCAGGGGGCGAATCATTTTTTTTATGAAATACGGTGGCCCATCTGGTGGGTCCCCGCTGTCAGGTGGAGGAATAATTATTTTGCACGTAATAAGGAGGCACTTCCTTGCGGCTGCTGTGGACCCAGCTGTCAGCTTCTCCACGTACAGTCCACGTCCGATGGAAGTCGTTCCTTGACCACGTTGACCACGCCGCGCCGAGAGCACCAGGGCGGTGGACGACGGCGAGGGCTAGGAAGGGGACGACGCGGAGCCGGGGAAGACGCTACAGTGGATGCACATGCGAAGAGGAGTACGAGGGTTCACTGGTTCGGTTGCGCTGCCGTCGCTGCAGAATAACAGGGGTGGGAGTAGTAGGGGGCGGTGAGGCCTCCGCGGCAGCACAGCCGGCCACGGGAGGTAGGAGTAGGCGGCACGACCTGCGCTGCTTTGGGCGGCTGGAGCAAGAAGACCAGAGGTTGAAGAAGCACGACGGCCGTTGGATGGACATCGTACGGTCACTGCAGCTAGAATCGTTTATATTGACTAAGTTGACAAAGCCCTTGGTACGTCAACTTAGTAGGCCCACAGGTCAGCTTCCGAAACGGTGCGCCCCAGATGTCAGGGGGAGGAATCATTTTTTGGGCGGCTGAAGCTAGAATTTTCGAGATTGAAGAAGAAGCACGGCATCCATTAGATGGACATCCAACGGCCACTGCTGCTAGAACCGTGTGTTGACTATAAGTTGACAAAGCCTTGCATACACGTCAACTCTGTTTTTTTAGGGGATGCGTCAACTTAGTAAGGCCAGAAGTGTGTGGCAGAGAACTTATAGCCCATTTGAGATTTGTAAGAATGTGTAGCCCATTTTTGAATTCTAATGGAATTTACTACAACCCATTTACAGTTTGTTAAAAGTACAGCCCATTTCAACCAACCGTTCAAAACAGAATTCAGTAAAGTTTCCCACATTTTGATGGGATCCGAAATATTTTTATCCCAAAATTTCTAGTCAGATTAAATACAATTTCACTATAAATTTATATTACGTAAAAATCCAACAAAACATTGTGCTCGCAACAATTAATGAAATTAAAATTTTCAATATCCAAAAATAATACTTTATAAAGTAATCACGTGTTTGGTGCATTTTTTTATAGTTACTGCCCAGTTTTATAATTACATCCCATTTATTATTTCTTAAAGCCCATTTTCTTGTTAAGCCTAATGCATCCCTCCTAGGGGCAGCCCAGCGGGGCGGAGAATAACAACTTGACCTTGCGTGGGTAATCCTAAAAAAATGTATAGCTGGGCTAGCCATTTTCAGCTTGAAAAAATTTAATATCTGGGCTGGATATCTGGCCTGGGCTAGACGGGCCACAGCCCGCCCAGTTAATACCTGCAGTGATGTTTTCGTTGTTGTTCAGAGGAGAACAATTAATATTTGGGCTAAACATCGAAAAACTCTGTAGTGCTCACACCTCAAAAACACAAATACTGCTCGAGCTGCTTGGTCCCAGCTGTCGGCCGCTTCTAGTGAAATTCTCTCGTTTATTGACTACTACATAGGTTGACAATGGTGTGGGACCGTGATGTCAGGAAACCAGGAGGAAGCAAATTAAATTATAGTTATATATATATATATATATATATATATATATATATATATATATATATATATATATATATAAAATAAGGAGGTACTTGCGTACGTGAGGCTATGGACCTGGTGGGTCCCCATTGTCATCCTCTCCAACTAAAGTCATCTCCTCGCCCGCGCGCGCTTTCCGCCCGAAACAGTCAGCGCCGCCCGCCTCGCTTCCCGGTGTAGGCGATTGCTCCGCCTTCAAATCACACAAGTGTCGTCCGTCCGTCCATCTGCCGCCCACATTAATGATACGCAGTTGCCGAGGCGGCTACTTTGGGGCCACACGTCCGTCCCTCCGCCCGCCCACCATTGCTATATAAACTGCTGCGCCGGCCATAGCCGCAGTCATCTGCATCCGTTCCCTTTCTCCAGTCCACACCACTACTGCCCACCATGGCTTCCTCGCGCTCCAGCGCTCTTCGGGACGGGCGGACGACGAACCACAAGGAGATGGTAGCCATTGCTGCCGACCGGCTGGCCGGCAGGCAGCCGGAGGATGACGACGTCCCAATGGAGAACATGGTAGTCGATGATCCGGCGCCAACCCCCTCCTCCGCGCCATCCTCACTGGTGCATTGCACCATGACCATCGGCGAGGCTCGTGCCCAATATATGGACAGGGTGAGGCAGATGCATGGGG
This sequence comes from Aegilops sharonensis, assembly GCA_904067115.1. Taxonomy (NCBI): domain Eukaryota; kingdom Viridiplantae; phylum Streptophyta; class Magnoliopsida; order Poales; family Poaceae; genus Aegilops; species Aegilops sharonensis. The sequence continues at coordinate 33,406,370 of LR880968.1, read as the reverse complement.
AGCAGTTCCGGGAGGCGCAGGCCGACGCCGCCTACAACCACCATCTCCTCCAGGAGCACCTGCAGGCGGAGGAGCAGATCGCCGCGGAGCGGGCGGAGCAGGAGGCGCTCCTCGACTCGTACCGCTCCGCCCGCAAGGGCCGCCTCGAGCGCTGGCGGTACCGCATGCGGGTGGCGGAGGCTGTGGCCGCCTACAAAGAGGCTAGCAAAGAGGGCGATGAAGCGGGCGAGGCGCTGTTTGGCGAGACCGAGGACGAGGCAGAGGACAATGCTGGCTCCGACGAGTCCCTGCTCCGCTGGCGTCAACGAGGCCCTGCTCTGCCGAGGCCCCACGGCGCCAACAATAAGGCAGAGGACACCGCCGGCTCCGCCGAGGCCCCGCCCCGCCAACAATGAGGCAGAGGACATCGCCGGCTCTGCGAGGCCCCACCCTGCCGGCAACGTGGGGGAGGATTTCCACCGCTCCGCTGAGGCGCCGCACGCCGGCAACGAGACAGAGGACATCGCCGGCTCCGCCGAGGCCCCGCCCTGCTGCCAACGAGGCCGCGCCACACAGAAAACAAGGAAGAGTAGAACATGGTAGGTCGCCGCCGCTCGGGTCCAAGTAAGGCCACCGCTGCTACCCTCCGGTTGAAGCAAAGCTAGGTGGGTTGACCATTGACAGCCGGTTAGCTTCTTGGCAGCGACGTGGAGTCGGAGAGCTGCGCTGGAGAAGAACGATGCTTCTACTTAACTGCTGGTGCAGTTGGCTGACTGACACGTGGGCCCAACAGGCCACATGTCACTTACGCAACTGCACCTGCAGTTAAGTCACTGAAGCTTCTGTTCGGCTCAGCGGGACACAGGTGGGTAGCTTTGGTTAATTAATTATACCTCCAGTGCACCCCTTTTTAGTTGAAGAATGTATGAAATGTAATGAAATCTGGCATGTTTATATGAAATCCGACCGTGTATGAATGAATTTATTTCGATTAGTTCAAATTCCTGTATCACTTGCATTGGATGAACATGCAAAACAATACATACTAGCATTATTCCCAAGGTGATCACCTCGTTTGCAGCAGTTTCACATGTACTCCCTCCGGTCCTTTCTAGTCTGCATACAAGTTTTGTCTGCAGTCAAAGTATCTCTACTTTGACCAATCTTATACAAAAAAGTATGCACTTTCACAATGTGCGAAGTAAAAAGGGACATAAGGAGTACAAAGTGTTTGAGCATCTTTTTAGCGTTTCTGTACATTGCAATCAAACACACAGGCCTGGCAATTCATAGAGAACATTCAAAACAATCGATGATTATGCTTCTCAGCGACTCATGTCAGAGGCAATATTTACTTCACAACTAAAGAATAAAGAAAAAAATGATCGACGCTGCTGACAGCAAAGGGCGTCCCATTCGAAAATATCAAATGCATGTCTTGCTAAAATCAATGAGCAAAATTTGACAAGGTTGTCCCATTCCAAAATATCAAATGCCTACGATTGTGGAATGGGCAGGGTTTGCCATCAGTTCGGACATTGACATGGCACCTCGTGCTAAATAAACCAGCTATTCTTTTTGTGCAGTTCCACCAAAATCAACCAAATTCGCGCGTAGCTTGTATGATTTCGCCCTTATATGTTGCAACGCCTTGAACTTATCGGCACCTCCTTTCTTGTGGTGGAAATGAATGATTCGATGTATTCATGAACATTTTGTGTAGTTCCCATTGAAATCAAGCTGAGCACCCCTGTTTGCACAAATACAAAAAAGTGATTAGTATAAAGCAAACTGTACTATGAATTGACAGTTTCAACAACCACATACATGGTCCATGTAGAGCACACTTTAGAAAAATGGAACTCACCAGAAAGAGTCCTAGAACAACATTGTACTCGCGCATCACAGCAAAAAAATGGAGATTTGTTAGTCCTTCTGAGCTGAAGTTAGTTTTGTCTTGTGGGGAGTAATGTAACCATCCTTCAATTGCACCTTCTGATGAGAAGATAGACAGGGCTTCTTCATCCTGACATAATCGGAACTAGTCACTTCACGTACTCCATATTCTTCTTCAGAGGAAGACGATCCTGTTGTGCAAAGATAAGAGGACTGCTAAATGCTAGCATCCCTGTTTGCTCGAAAAAAGAAAAGGAAATATTTAAAACAGCACAGATGAAGCACTTCTCAAGGATAATACCACTTTTTCATGACAGTATCTAAAAATAGTAGCACAACACCAATAGAGATGACAAAGCTCAATCATATGGATGAAATCAGTGGGTGAGTACCAACCTTTGTCTGGAGGCTTATTGTGTAGAGCATACAGATGAAGCACTTCTCCGGAATCATCTGTTTCTATCTACGGTGGTGGCCATGCTTACTATATACTCCTCGATTAGTTTAATGTTTCCAACATCTTCTTGTGCAGTTCCACTAAAATATATGGTATCTTCAAAGAAGATCCCTGTTTGCACAAGTAGAGATAATTACATATTACATTAAGAGTGGCATCAAATCAGTGGCAAAACAATTGTTCGTTCCATCCATAGCAATAAATTAAGATGTGTCGGTGTACTAGAGTAGGGGTACCCTAGTACCCCGAACTCGTGCACGGACAGTTGCAGCGCCCCACGGCAGGGCTGGCTTGATGGCCACCAAGATCCTCAGCGGCTCCTTTGGAGCCATTTAAGAACGAAGCAGTCAAGACCCCGGCAAGAGGAGCTTGCCGGGAAGGCCACTCAGGGCACAAAGGAAACAAGGCCCCGGCAAGAGGAGCTTGCCGGGAAGGCTTGGCGGGCGCTGAACCCCCAAGCGCGACAAGGTCCCCGCCGCGGCAAGGCGATTGCCGGGGCGGGCGACCTCTCTTCATCTCCGCTCCAGCTCACCCGCCAACGTGTCACCACGGGGCTCTCCCAAGTACGCGTGTCGACGGGCTGTGTAGCCAGCGGGGAGTAGCGACAAACGGCGCTGATAAGCCACCATCGTGGCGGACGGAGGTGTACTTAACGGTCTCTGTTACACTGTTCGGGCGACTGAGACGGGCATTGACGACTCTTGTCCCTTGCCGTCAGAGTTAGGTATAGATTACTGAACACTGTACAAAGCGGTGTACCAACCTATGTTTTTACCATTATAACCTTGTCTACTTGCCACATGTGGTAACCCCTTGTGCCTATAAAAGGAGGTCCGAGGGCAACGTAAAAGGGGTTCGGCTGGTTTTCTAGTCCAGCTCCAACTTAGTTCATCACACTCAGGCTAGGTCTTGTAGCCAGCATTGCTCCCTAGCAAGAACACAAGAGAATCCACAAAGCAGCAGTAGGAGTATTATCTCTCCGGAGAGCTCCGAAGCTGGGTAAACCCCCTCGTGCGCATCACCTCGATCCGCTCTTTGTGCAATCTCCGCTCCCCTCCGAACCACAAGGGACCCAGGTCCCATAGGTGCTCGTGGGGCACGTTCAGCTCACCCCCGACATCTTTGGAGCGCCAGGTAGGGGGACGTCGAGACTGTGTGAACCCGATCCGGCGGTCGCACGAGCAACTCCATCGACATCTTCGTCGACATGGCGCCGAAGAAGAAGCCTTCGGCAACAGCTGAGCCGTCCGCGTCGAACCCACCACCACCGGAGCCGTCAGGTGATGGGGGAAACGCTGGCGGAGGGACCGGCGTCGTCGAAAGAGCCCACGATGCCGCCAGGTCCAAAGACAACGCGGCGCGGGCGTCGGTGTCCGAATCTGCACCGCGTCCGTCACAGGAGGCGCGGGACAGACAGCGTCATGATACCCGCGGCACCATGCGATCTTTGGACCAAGGCCAAGCTGGAGGATCCCGAGGCCCTCGAGACCCGCATGCACCTCAGCATGCCGGTACGAGTGGGGTACGGTCGCTGGGGCGGGATGCTGCTCCTCCTAACTTGGTTAGGAGTCCGAGCACATCCCGTTCTTCGCTCCGTACGCCGTTACCGCCAACCACACCAGCGGAAGCCTTGGCGAGAGCTCAGTTACTACTAGATTGCCCTCCGACGGCCGATAAGGTCGACGAGTGGAGGGCCACAATTCAGAGTCTTATCGGCTTCGCCAACGGCGACGTCCCGCGGCAACCGAGCGCTTCGCAACCGCGGCGGGGCGACAAGGCGCGAGCCGATGGCGACAAGACTTGCGGGGGTGCACCCACCGTACACTCCCCTTCCCGAAGGCCAAGATCGCCGACTCGCCGGATCCACCTCGACAGCGACTCCACGGCGTCGTCGGATCCGCGAGCTCGTCGCGACCAACGCCAAGTCCTTCGGGAATGACAAGAAGAGGACGCTCGAACCCGTATCGAGCGCCGAAGAGAAGCGCGCCGTCAATCTGACCAACGCGCCGGGCCCACTGTCGCTATGCACGCGCCAGGGGAACCAGGCGACTTGCCGTACGCGGTGGGTTTCCCTGCGTTCACTCGTGAGCTGCGGCAAGTCCGGTGGCCCGACAAGAAAAACTTCAAACCAGACGTGCCGGAGAAGTATGACGGCAGGACACACCCATCGGAGTTCCTCAGCATCTACACCATCGCGGTACAAGCTGCGGGGGGACGAGACGACAAGATCCTCGCCAACTACTTCCCCTTGGTGCTCAAACCAAACGTCAGATCTTGGCTCATGCACTTGCCGTATGGCTCTATTTCTTCTTGGGCAGATTTGTGCCATCAGTTTGTTGGCGCCTTCACGGGCGGCCACAAGCCTCATGGCCAGGAGAGTGATCTACACCTGCTTGCCCAAAAGGAGGGTGAGTCTCTGCGCAAATTCATCCAGAGATTCAGCCGAGTGCACTACAACATCCCAGACGTCCACCCTGCTGCAGTGATTAGTGCATTCCATCAGAATGTACGAAATCGCGGGATGAGGGAGGAGATGGCGATGTGCAAAGTGAAAGACGTCAGCGAGCTCTACGCCCTGGCCGACAAGTGTGCACGCGCTGAAGAAGGAAGAAGGCTCCCAGGAGAGAGTGTGGGAGCAGAGTCTGACAGTGAGGGGACCACCCCGGCAAGGAATAACCGGCGGCGGAACAACAGGAGGAAGAAAAACCAAGAAGTACTAGTTGTCGAGCAGTCCGGCAAGGATGGTGCCGCCAACAAAGCCAAGGCCGGTGGCTCCGGCAAGGAGGTTGCCATTGACACCGACCGCCAAGCTGTGGCAGCCGCCGACAAGCCTGGCAGCTCCAACAAGCAGTACTGTAAAATCCACCGCACCAAGGGCCACGATCTCCAGAGCTGCAAGAAAGTCGAGCAGCTTGTTGAGCTACAGAAAGCTGAATACGAGCGGCGAGACAAGGAGAAAGCCCAAGAAGGTGCAGGTGCGGTAAGTAAGAAGAGGCCCGGTCGGGGAGGACGCCGCGGCAAGGCCAAGCAGCGGCAAGGAGACAGACCTCCCCGTGGCCGCGACAAGGAAGAAGATGAAGATGAAGATGACGAGGACTATGAAGACGATGAAGCTGATGAGCAGGAGTTTCAAAAGGCAACAGAGGTCCTTTGCGTTGACGGTGGTGCGTCTCTGCATACCTCACACCGCCAAATCAAGCAATGGTTGCGTGAGGTCAATGCAGCAGAACCATCCATAGAGTCACACAAACCTCTGAAGTGGTCTAGCACGCCCATCATCTTTGACATTGAGGATCACCCTGATCGCATCACTGCGGTCGGGTGCTTGCCGATGTTGGTCTCACCAACCATCCGCAACCTCAAGGTCACAAAGATGCTGGTTGACGGCGGGGCCGGCCTGAATTTGATATCCTCTGCAGTGCTCCAGAAACTTCAAATCCCTGACAGCGAGCTCGAAGAAACTGGTACTTTCCAAGGGATCAACCCAGGAAGGAGCAAGCCCAAGGGGAAGATCGCGTTGTCGGTAACATTCGGCAGCGAGCTCAATTTCAGAACTGAGAGGGTCACGTTTGACGTCGCCGACTTCCCATTGCCCTACAATGGCATACTTGGCCGTCCAGCACTCGCCAAGTTCATGGCCGCCTCTCATTATGCTTACAACCTACTCAAGATGCCCGGCCCGATAAGTGTCATTTTTGTCCATGGCGACAAGAAAGATGCACTTATCTGCGCCGACAAGATATACCGGGATGCAGCAGCCGCGACAGATAGCAAACCACTTACCGCTGAAGCTCCCGGGGCGAAGAAGAAGACCACTAGGTCCGGCAAGAGCACTGTTGCCCACTCCGGCAAGCGCACCTCTTCGGAGTGCTGCGCTACCGTCGAGAACGCACCATCGAGCTCCACCGGCAAGTGCAACAAGACGATGGCAGCTCCGCCAAAGACCAAGAAAGTGCCCGCCAAGGAGGACGGCACTGGTGGTACCTTCACCATCAGTGCCACGCTTGATCCTAAATAGGAAGGCGAGCTCGTTGCTTTCCTGCGGGCGAATGTCGATGTGTTTGCATGGCAACCATCTGATATCCCCGGTGTTCCCAGGAAAGTAATTGAGCACCACCTAGCTGTCTGTCCCCACGCGAGGCCCGTCAAGCAAAAAGTTAGGAAACAGGCAATGGAGCGCCAAGAGTTCATAGCAGAAGAAATCAAGAAATTGGAAGCAGCAGGGCTTGTCAGAGGAGTCCTCCACCCCACGTGGTTGGCCAATCCGGTAGTGGTATGCAAGGCTAATGGGAAATGGAGACTTTGTATTGACTTCACAGATGTTAATAAAGCTTGTCCCAAGGACCCATTTCCCTTGCCGCGTATCGACCAGATTGTTGACTCCACGGCTGGATGCGATCTGCTTTCATTTCTTGATGCATATTCAGGATATCATCAGATCTTCATGGCAGAAGAGGATGAAGAGAAAACCGCATTCATCACACCATGTGGCACGTACTGCTTTATACGGATGCCTTTCAGTTTGAAGAATGCTGGTTCAACCTTTGCAAGGGTAGTCCATAATGCTTTTGGACCTCAGATACACAGAAACGTAGAAGCTTACATGGATGACATAGTGGTCAAGAGCAAAGACAGGGCAACCTTGGTTCAAGATTTGGATGAGACGTTTGCAAACCTACGCGAGATCAACCTCAAGCTCAACCCTGAGAAGTGCGTGTTTGGAGTCCCTTCCGGCAAGCTTCTCGGGTTCTTTGTATCTCAGCGGGGAATTGAAGCCAACCCCGACAAGATCAAGGCCATTGAGCAGATCGAAGCACCAAAGCGCGTCAAGGATGTCAGAAGGCTTGCCGGTTGCGTGGCTGCTCTCAGCAGGTTCATCTCTAAGTCTGCTGAGCGCGCCCTGCCATTTTTCAAGATTTTGAAGAAGGCAGGTCCAATGAAATGGACTCCAGAAGCGGAGGCTGCGCTACAGGACTTGAAGAGATACCTGTCCTCCACTCCAATACTTGTCGCACCTAAGCCACAAGAGAAGTTGCTGCTATATATAGCAGCGACCAATCAAGTGGTTAGTGCTGCATTAGTAGCGGAGAGGGAGGCGCATGAAGAGCTAGCGACCGAGGCAGGTGCGTCCAGCGACAAGCGGGGGGCTTCGCCGTCAAGCTCCGGTCCCGACAACGACGGATCAGCGCAGGGTTGCGACAAGATACGGAAGAGGATGGTGCAGCGCCCAGTCTACTTTGTCAGTTCCCTTCTGCAGTGGGCTAGATCGAGGTACTCTGGTGTGCAGAAGCTGCTTTTCGGCCTCCTCATGGCCTCGAGAAAGCTGCGCCATTACTTCCAGGCACATGAGATAACAGTTGTCACTCGCTTTCCGCTAAAGAGGATTTTGCAAAATCCAGAAGCAACAGGCAGGATTGTTGAGTGGGCACTGGAACTGTCAAGCTTTGGTCTCAAGTTTGAAAGCACTTCAACCATCCAGAGCAGGGCATTGGCAGAATTCATAGCAGAGTGGACGCCAACGCAGGATGAAGAGATTCCGGAGACGAGCATCCCCGTCAAGGAGGCAAATAAAGAA
>LR880968.1:33337831-33350433 GCA_904067115.1 Aegilops sharonensis | reverse complement strand
GTGCCCCCTTCCACCAAACTACACCTCGAATATACCGTTGCGGAGCTTAGGCGAAGCCCTGCGCCGGTGGAACATCATCATCGTCACCACGCCGTCGTGCTGACGAAACTCTCCCTCAACACTCGGCTGGATCGGAGTTCGAGGGACGTCATCGAGCTGAACGTGTGCAGAACTCGGAGGTGCCGTACGTTCGGTACTTGGATCGGTTGGATCGGGAAGAAGTACGACTACTTCCTCTACGTTGCGTCAACGCTTCCGTTGCTGGTCTACGAGGGTACGTAGACAACACTCTCATCTCGTTGCTATGCATCACCATGGTCTTGCGTGATCGTAGGAAAATTTTTGAAATTACTACGTTCCCCAACATCCCCCCCCCCCTTATTCTGGCATTCTGCAGTTCAGTACACCGATATTGCCTCTTTACACATATACCCATGCATATGTAGTGTAGCTCCTTGCTTGCGAGTACTTTGGATGAGTACTCACGGTTTCTTTTCTCCCTCTTTTCCCCCTTCCCTTCTACCTGGTTGTCGCAACCAGATGCCGGAGCCCAGGAGCCATACGACACCGTCGATGATGACTCCTACTACACCGGAGGTGCCTACTACTACGTGCAGCCCGCTGACGACGACCAGGAGTAGTTAGGAGGATCCCAGGCAGGAGGCCTGCGCCTCTTATCTATATCCCAGTTTGTGCTAGCCATCTTATGGCAACTTGTTTAACTTATGTCTGTACTCAGATATTGTTGCTTCCGCTGACTCGTCTATTATGGAGCACGTGTATTCAAGCCCTCAAGGCCCCTGGCTTGTATTATGATGCTTGTATGACTTATTTATGTTTTAGAGTTGTGTTGTGATATCTTCCCGTGAGTCCCTGATCTTGATCGTACACGTTTGCGTGCATGATTTGTGTATGATTGAATCGGGGGCGTCACAAGTTGGTATCAGAGCCGACTGCCTGTAGGAATCCCCCTTCCACACTCCTTGGCCGAAGTCGAGTCTAGTCACTACAAAACTTTTACTAACATGGCTGTGAGTCTTATGGGCCCACGTCGCCATTGGTTGGTATTAGGATCTTTTACTCCTCGATCTTTACTCTGGGACTCTCATCTCTCCCCTATTCGGGTTAAATGATTTTGCTAAAAAAAGACTAACTTTAGTTTCTCGAAAGACTTTCTTCCGGAGAGCCAGTCACTCCAGATGATCGCTTGCTACACCAGATGATTCCGAAGATACTCTCCGAGGTTTTCCCGAGACCCTTGTGCCCACCGACTTTACAATCCCCTACCACCGATATACCCTTATGGATAACTACCTACAATTGTCATTCATACCTTCATCCTCACTTGCTCTTGTAATTACAAGATGCCCTAAATTGCTCTCCGTTGGTCCGAAAATCCTTTAAGCTTACTGCCTTGCAGTTCTTTACCACATGAATACCCCTATTGAAAATTCCTCGCACTTATTGAGTATCTGTTCATCCCCAGTTGTTTGTATGCTTCATAAGATACTCTGAAATACTATCCGACCTTCTGAGCATCCTCTTCAAACTATTGCTCTGCAAATACTTGTATGCTTACATTATGGATGCTCCCATATCACTAGCAATATTCGCTAGTATCTTTTGACACCGTCATTTTGATCCTATTGATTCAACAGGTGTGCGAATGCTCACAATCATCAATCGACCCTTCTAAATTATCTTTCCGGCTCAGACGTCATTTTGAACATGAGCTGGTTCTCAACCAAACTATTTGTCGTCAATTGTGCCTCTAGTCTATCCAACTTATCTATCCTTGATCAGAGCGTCTGCTTCTGATCCTTTGTTTTGGAAATCATAATTCCTTTGTTATCTAAGCATCGAATTATTCAGATGTTTTATAATATGATGCCCGTGCATTCTTTCTTCCTCTGATTGAGTACCGATACTCACATCAGCTCCATTGTGGATCGCCCGATCCATTGTTGGATCTCATCTGACATCGTCCTTCTTATTCAATAACATTGTGAGCCTTTCCACGGGTATATAATGCCTTTGGTAAATTGTATCCTCTGCTTTGTCAACCATGCTCTACTTTTGAGCTTGTGTTATTTATTCTTGAAGTTCGTGGTATATGTTCTAAGAAGCCCCGATGGCTTGAACCTATGCATTCCTTAATATGTGTGAACTCAAAAGTTTTCACGAGTCATACTCTTATGGTATTTTTCCAGATAAAATTTCTACACTACAACTTCATCGAACGCGAGAAGTAAATGAAAGGTTATGCATTGGAGAAGTGGGAGTCGACCTTGAACTTTGTGTTCATGCCCATGGACACGATGTAGATCCTATCATGGAAGCTTCTTGTAATAATAACTATTTCCTTGATAAATATCATCTGGTATCTGTGAATTGATCATTTGCAACTGTGGTTCCGACCATGATTGTTCCCCTTTGATTCTATTTCTCGGACAAGTTAAAGTACTTGCCTTCTGCAGATCAGTACGCCTTCCCAACCTCTATTTTATTCTACCTTCGAGTATTACCCCCTGGTATCTCAAGGATATCAAACCATTGCACTTCATCTTATGAATTTCTGATGAAGTAGTACCTTTCACCATCATAGTCACTCCACGGGTTCTGGGTTGTCATCAACCGAGAACACCGATTTGTGAATCGACTGAACACTGAGATTCGGTACTCCCAGTACTTTGTTGTTGAGAAGTTTAATACTCCATCACGTCACTCCTAGCCTGATCGGCTACATGGTTATCATGCTAATTTTAACTGTGCTACCGGGTCCTTAATTCCGGAGTGCAACTTTCGATGATGAGCTAAGCTTACGCCGATTTCCTCGTCTTATCGTTCCACCTTGAACGACAAGCTTGAGTTTGAGTTTGTGTCGTACTCATGGTCCCAAGAACATTTTGCTTCATCATTCCTTTGACTTGATGTCATCGCCGACCGATTATATCTCCATGAAACCTCTCGACAAAATTGGTCATGATCATCACCAACATTCTGAGTTCCTCCAGGATATCAATTGAATTCATGATGAGAAATACCATCCTTGCCCCTCGATGATTTGTGTTATCGTCGGCAACATTCTTGCTTTCCCTTCAACACAAACTTGTTCATGTTTTCTGTTGTACCATGAGATCCTGGCTACCCAACTTATGTTTTGTTCTACCTTAGAGAATTACCACCTTTTATGTCAAGAATGTCGTGGGAATTTCACCACCTCTTAAGAATTCTTGGTATAGTGATACTTATCACCATCACCATTCTTTCTTGGTCCTCGTGTTGATTCCAACCGGGGTACCAACAAGTGAACGGCGCTGTTTGGTTTCTGCACTTCTAGCAACCCTATTGCTTTGAAGTTAATGGTCGGCCGTTCATTCTTAGACTATTGATTATTGAATCACCATTCTGACATTGGTCGTGCAACCCAACCCATATTTCGGGCGCACCTTTCAACCAATGTTTAATTGTGTATATTTTCCTTGAGCATACGTCGTTATATCATTTGATCTGGAAAATGTTATCTCATTGTTCACATAATTGTGGAAATCTGTCTTTTGTTAATCTCGATGAATTATCGCGGAGTCCATTAGCCACCTCCTCATCTCCTTGGTTTAATGATGAACCCTTATTTCGGAACTCGCGTCCATAGTTCATTGCCCGAGAATTTTACAATGTCATCTCGTCAATTTGTGTTGCACCTTTCCTCTCAGGCATCCTGAGCCTGTGTTATCCTGACATAATCAGATCTGAATCTCAGTCAGATATGATGGTTGGAACATATTCCAAGAATTATAACATTTGCCTTTATATGACCCGGTAAGGTGATGTCATGCCTGGCACGCCTGGCCGAAGAACCTATTGTTATAGTTCCATTTCAGCAAGGTTAGCCATTCTCCCATGAGGAAATTGTAAAACTTATTCTATAAGTTGTTTCTGATGGGTCCTTTGTGTATCTGAAGTATCATCTTTACATGAAGACCATGTCAATGCTATCTCGAAGCATGTCTGTGGTACTCCGAATTTCAACAAGAACATTTGAAGCCCAATGCTAAATGTTTCTTCTTAATTATCCTAACACCGTTGTATGGGTAATGCCATGAAAATTATCTCCCATTACCTAAATGATTTTCTACGTTATATCATGTCATGGATATCATGCTATGCTTGTCCTTGGGAAGGATATACCCCCGAATTATGTGTTTAAACACATTTTTCTGTCTGTTATTCTGATTAAATCTGATAAACACTTTTCCCTTTCCATTGGTTTGTTTAAACCCTTTCTATGATCTATATGATATAAGCAGTAATAGTTCCCTGCTTGTGCAAACACCTCGGTGTGCGACTCTGTCAGTAAGACCCTGTTACTATTGTTGATGACATTCCGGTAACCACCGATGGACGAGAACTTTGCCTATTGGTCCGCCTCGTTTCAACGAGCAGGGAAATGGTTCTCTTCGTCCCTCGCCCTTGGTACCGACGTTATTACTGACAGGCTAACCTCTGACCTGCCTTGCTATCATGACCGTGCAAGATGTCACTACTCTTCCTACCTTTAACCCACATGGTGGGCCCATAACCCACAATTCCACAGGATCGAAACTTGACTCTGCTATACACCATGTTGCCAAAGATATTCCTCGCTCTTGGCTCCGTAAGTAATTCATGAGCCACCTTCCTAGTGATCTATTCTAGTATCAGACGCAATAATTTTTTTTTGTTGTTGCTCTGGACCCCCTTTTCACCTTTTGATTAGGCGTCGAATGATTGCCTTCCCGCTAAACTTCTCATGGTGCCCTCATACTTTGCTCTTGACGTTTTATTTAAGTTTCAATTCGAGAGTTGCTATCCGCCACCCTCCCCGATGTTATCGACCAGATAGTCGACCTTGCAGAGGTCTGTTCTCCCGGAATTCCCACTCTTTATTCTTTCGTAAGTACGATGGAGTTCCTGAAGAAAGGACGACAATTTAATCATGATGCATTGAGGCATAGGAGTGAAGACATCAATGCTATGGATCGACCTCTTCGAGGAGAGCAACCAAAGACGAGAAGATCCGTTAGAATTTTGTAACCAAATCCCTTCCCCCTTACTCCCCCTCTTAAATCTCGAGACGAGATTTCTTGTAGTGGAGGAGAATTGTAGCGCTCGGGTAGTTAAGCTACAGTAACCACACACTAATGGTGCCATGTCATCGCGATTAATTTTCTAAACCTCACCTTGATCCAAACCGAACTTGAATTCAAATTCAAATGCAAGTAAAATTATTAAATTTTCAGATAATAAAATAAAAATGTAGGCTGGGTTGAGAATATTCCCTAACTATTTATCATAAAGTATCCAACATTTTATGAATTAATAAAATGACCCTCACCTGTTTAAAACAGAGTTAGCAACAATTAAATTACTGTTTCAATTTAGATAAATATCCGACCTTTTCAAAATAAGTTGTAGCTTTGTGTGCTGCTTTAAAATGTTGCCTAGTAAATTTTTGCTAAGTGGCACATTTGAAAAAGTTTGTTTGATAGCTAAAATAAATAGAAAACCATAGAGAAAATAGAAAACAGAAAATAGTAAAAGTAGAAGGGACCTAATCTACTGGCCACTTTGGCCCAATTAGCTCAACTAGTCATCAACCCGTGCGCCTGCACGGGCTAGGAACTATTCTATTTCTGCATTAATAATTTAAAAGTCAATTCTCCACGATTTAGAGTATGAATCTGTTGCTCATATATACTTTGGTCACATAATAGAGGAACATAACTGAATAGGCATACCCAAATGTAATTTACGGTTGGGGTTTTACTGACAATCACGGAATCTATTACTATGAACTCTTGGATTATCACCACGAGCGTGCACACTCTAGCAGCATACGTACTCCATGACGTACATCCACTCCTTAGGTCCTGGCTATTGACATCACCAGTGAACTCTCCAAGTGTAGTGTGAACCTTGCCCCTCGTGAACGACGCTCACACTGTTGAAGACGGCCCAATAGCTGCCTAGTAATTTTGATAAGGTCAGCTGCGCTACCCAGAATGCCCACTGTATGGTCCCCGAGTATAACATTGAGGTATATAGAAAGGACTACTATAGCGCCTGCACACATTTGGTTTCCTCCCCCGGTCGAAATTTATTTTTCAAAATCCAGTTTGGACTCTCCTATTTTTAACGTGAAGCTCAATGCCTTTTTTTTACGTGCATGGATCTTATTTTTTCTGGGACCATGGGATGTGGAGTGTTTTTTTAACTTGGGACTTTTTTTTGGAAAAAAATCTGGGACCTAACTTCCTATTTATACACATCTTTGTTTTCCTTTTCAAGGAAAAAAGGTACATTTTTTTCTTATAACTTGGGCATGGGCGTTGGGGACTCTTTCTTGTATTTTTGGCCTTAAGCCTATTTATGTACATAGATTAAAAATATCCTTTGCATGTACGTGTTGTTTCCTTCTTGCATGAGGGAAGACTCTACTTTTTTAAACGTGAGACTTGAGGTCTCTTTTTTTACGTGGGAGAGTGGGATCTGGACTCTTTAAAAGGCATGTTTTTTCATTGATTTGACGTGGGCAGTGGAACTCTTTTTTTTGCATGTGTGGCCTTCATCCTATTAATGTACGTGTTGTTTCCTTCCTTTAATGAGGCAGCGTTTTCTAATAGATCTTCACCATTAAATTTTATATCTAATGGCTAAATTAATTTTGCTGATGTGGATTAACGTGGAGGCTCTTATGATGCCTTTAATTAGTAAATATAAGATATAAGATGGCAGGCCCAACCCACCTAACCTCCTGTCATCCCCTTCCTCTGTTCACCTCAACCCCCGTGGACACAGAGCGATTGTCCATGGCACCGATGGCCATGGGGAGGCCATCCAGGCCCCTTGGCGCCCTACTAGGTCGACCCCGCCACCTCCCTTGACCCGTACCCAGCCCTAGCTTCCACCACTTTCCCCCCTCTCGCCGCTCTATCTCTCACACACACTCTGGATCGATCTGGCCACCGCGCCCGATGCGCCGCCGTCGTTCCCGTGTCCAACGACCGCCCCTCGTTGCCTCCACTTGCCCGGGAGCCCCGCCATGATGCGCTGAGCATCTCCGTCGAAGGAAACCAGACCGGGAAGGCTCCAGGTCGGCACCACCATCGATCCCCTCCGCCTCGGCAGCCCCCTCACCGTTGATCCGCGCGACTCCGACCGCATCCGGCTCCCACGAGACACCCACGAGCTCCGCTGTAAGCTCGCACCACACCTGCACCTCCTCCTGACCTCAACCGTTCCTTCCCGTAGCCTCTCGTTCGAGCGCACTCGCCGTCGCCACCGTCAGACTTCGTCCCTGTGACGTGCCCACCCCCACGGCCATGTCCGTCGTGCCCAGCCTCCCACGCGCGCGCCCCGCGCCTGCCGCGTGTGCGCTCGCCTCGCCCGCCCCGCTCCTTGGCCGCCCGACGTTGTCGCTGCGGCCCTGTTTCCTCGCGCGCCCGTGTTCGCTAGCCGCCGCTGGACACCGGCGCTCGCCGCTGCGCTGCTACTGCTTGCCACCACTGCTCTTTTGCTGCTTGGTGCTAGCAGTGCCACTGCTAGATGCGCTGCTGCCGCTACAACTCCGCTGCTGCTGCCCGCAGCCCGTCCGCCGCTGCTCTGTTGCCGCTGTTGCTGATTTGCTGGACTTCAGTGTGTGCGTGCTCATGTGGACTCCAGTGCATGTGTGCCCAATGCAAGTGGCCGGCTTGGCCATGGCCGGGGCGGCTTCACCCGTCGTGCTCTATTGATGCTTGTCTGCTTGTAGCCACCACTGCTACCTTTTGTATACTGCTGCAAGTACTGTAGTGGGTAGCTAGCTTTTGTATTTCTATAATGACTAGCCTTCTAAACTGCCACTAAACAGCGATAAGACAAGTCCTAACATGGGTAAAAAAATTATATGAACGGAAAGTAGACGTAACAAGCCTCATTTTTGTTCCATTGGACCTGCTTCAAATAATGCATGGATTAAATCCTATAAAAATTACAAAATGCTATCTTGTGTTAAAAGGAATAGAGTTACTCTCTAGCATTGTGTGTGTGCGTTGTGTGTGCGTGGGCTGTGCCACAGCCGTGTGTGGCCGGCCTAGTATAAATAGGTCTAAACTAATTTAGTTTAGATTAGTTGGTTAATTAATTAGCTTAAGCCTATTACATGTGGACCCGCATTTATTTAAGCTAGTTTTAGTTATTTGTTTACGTATAGCTTATGACATGTGGGCTACCATCTTCCCTTTTGACCAGTTAAATTAACTTGGTCGATTCAATTAAATAAATGCAGAAATTTAGAAAATCATTTAAACTTATAAAAATTATATAAAATAATCCGTAACTCAGATGAAAATACTTTGTACATGAAAGTTGCTCAGAACGACGAGACGAATCCGAATACGCAGTCTATTCGCCAGCCACGCGTCCCTAGCATAGCGAACCTGCAACATTTCACCTCCGGTTCATCTGTCCGAAAACGCGAAACACCGGGGATACTTTCCCGGATGTTTCCCCACTTCATGGGCATCACCTACTACTGGGTTAGGTCACATCTAGCACCGTGTATTTCCATGTTACGCTTTGTGATGCTTTGATTTCTCTGTTATTTATTGTGTTCCCCCTCCGTTACTTCTTTTCGGTAGACCCCGATGGCTGCCGGTGACCCCCAGTTCGACTACGGTGTTGACGGCCCGTCCTTCTTGCCAGAGCAACCAGGCAAGCCCCCCTCTTGATCACTAGATATCGCCTATTCTTCTCTATACTGCTTGCATTAGAGTAGTGTAGCATGTTACTGCTTTCCGTTATTCCTATCCTGATGCATAGCCTGTCCTTGCTACTACTGTTGATACCTTTACCTGCAATCCTACCTGCTTAGTATAGGATGCTAGTATTCCATCTGTGGCCCTACATTCTTGTCCGTCTGCCTTGCTATACTATCGGGCCATGATCCCTCGGGAGGTGATCACAGGGATATACTATATACTTTATACATGATACATGTGGTGACTAAAGTCGGGTCGGCTCGTGGAGCACCCGCGAGTGATTCACGGATTGGGGGCTGAAAGGACCTTTGTCCCAACGGCCCACTGTGTGGATCTTTGTGGCGGAGCGACATGGCAGGTTGAGACCACCTAGGCGAGAGGTGGGCCTGGCCCCGGTCGGTGTCTGCGGTTACATCATTAACACGCTTAACGAGATCTTGGTATTTGATCTGAGTCTGGCCATTTGGTCTATACGCACTAACCAACTACGTGGGAAAGATATGGGCACTCGGCGTCGTGGTATCAGCCGAAGCCTTGGTGACGTCAGCGACTGAGCGGCGCGCGCCGGATTGGACTGGAACGCCTGCTAGGCTAGGTCTGCTTCCGGCCGCGTTCGCAACATGCAGGTGCGCTAAGGGCGATGGGCCCAGACCCCTGTGCGCTTAGGTTTAGACCGGCGTGCTGACCTCTCTGTTGGCCTAGGTGGGGACGCGACGTGTTGATCTTCCGCGGCTGGGCATGACCCAGAAAAGTGTGTCCGGCCAAATAGGATCGAGCGTGTTGGGTTATGTGGTGCACCCCTGCAGGGAAGTTAATCTATTCGAATAGCCATGATCTTCGGTAACAGGACAACTTGGAGTTGTACCTTGACCTTATGACAACTAGAACCGGATACTAAATAAAACACACCCTTCCAAGTGCCAGATACAACCCGGTGATCGCTCTCTAACAGGGCGACGAGGAGGGGATTGCCGGGTAGGATTATGCTATGCGATGCTACTTGTAGGACTTTAGTCTACTCTCTTCTACATGCTGCAAGACGGAGGCTGCCAGAAGCGTGGTCTTCGATAAGATTAGCTATCCCCCCCTTATTCCGACATTCTGCAGTTCAGTCCATCGATATTGCCTTTTTACACATATACCCATGCATATGTAGTGTAGCTCCTTGCTTGCGAGTACTTTGGATGAGTACTCACGGTTGCTTTTCTCCCTCTTTTCCCCCTTCCCTTCTACCTGGTTGTCGCAACCAGATGTCGGAGCCCAGGAGCCAGACGCCACCATCGATGACGACTCCTACTACACCGGAGGTGCCTACTACTACGTTCAGCCCGCTGACGACGACCAGGAGTGGTTAGGAGGATCCCAGGTAGGAGGCCTACGCCTCTTTCGATCTGTATCCCAGTTTGTGCTAGCCATCTTATGGCAACTTGTTTAACTTATGTCTGTACTCAGATATTGTTGCTTCCGCTGACTCGTCTATGATCGAGCACTTGTATTCGAGCCCTCAAGGCCCCTGGCTTGTATTATGATGCTTGTATGACTTATTTATGTTTTAGAGTTGTGTTGTGATATCTTCCCGTGAGTCCCTGATCTTGATCGTACACGTTTGCGTGCATGATTAGTGTACGATTCAATAGGGGGCGTCACACTCAGCAGCTCCAACGACAGAAGGGTCCAGCACAGCAGGGATCCGGCCTCCAGACTGTCTTTCGCCGCCTCAGATCTTCTTCCCCGCCGCTGGCAGCCATGAAAACTGCATTACCATCATCAACCGAGCAGATAACCTCGAGGACTACACGGGTCCGCAAGAGAGGTCGCACTCTTTCGTGTCTGCTTACGTTATGCATCGCTTAATATTACATGCTACTTTATCGTCCTGTTCACCGATTAGACTCTGAGTCAGCTCCAAACTAATGGTCAAACTTGAGTTTTAAAATGGTTGTGGGGTACATATCGGGGCCTCTATCAATAGTATCTATCTACTATCTGGTTAATCTCCGGTGTCTACTATGAGTTTCATGTTGGGTGGGAAACAAACAGTAAAGAAGCCACTGTCTGTATTTTTTAACTGAAGCCATTATCTGCCTGCTATTATTGGTTTTGGGTCTATCCACAGGTTGCTACCATCACTCTGGATTTCTGCATGCACTCCTTACATAATCTCACTATGTTTTATTCCTACGCATGACAGTTATTGTAAACAATGGAACTGAACATGTAGAGCAAAAGAGACAAGCCTTGTGTGGCAATAAAATTTCATGCAGACGTCGCTCCATGGTAGGCGCAAAGGCAGCCCCCCCCCCCTCCACGCATTTCGGATTGTAATCGAGAGGAAGATATTTGTTCTGAGGGGGATTCAGAAGGAGAAGACAACTCCTATTTACCCCCTGAGGTCTTCGCTCTAACTTGGCATGCTGATGTTGGTTATATCATGCATATGGTGTCTTGCATTGCTTACTTTATATATCAAATATGTCATCTGCTTAGTTTAGACATCCTTTGTGCGAATGCCATCTGTTTAGTCTATTCATAGTTTATGTGAATTATGCAACGCCATCTTGTTTAGCCAGGCATCATATTTGTGAATTTTGCAATGCCATCCTGCTTAGCCAGTCATCTTATATGTAAATTATATCAGGCCATCCTTTTTTTCGTTACATATTACATTTGTCAACAATGTTAGTATATTCAACTGCTCTTCGTGTGCATCAGCCATGTGACACGGTGATGGCAAATTCTGGAGTGAAAACAAGGTCTTCAGTGCAGACTATGCTATCTGACGAAGCGCATATCTCGCTGGTTACGGATAGCTCCTCAGAGGAGGATTCAGAGACAGATGACCAGTCCTATTCCCCCCCCCCCGAGGTGTATGCTCTAACTTGGCAGGGTTATATTGCTCATATCGTGCGTATGGTGTCTCGCATTGCTATGTCATTTGATTAGTTTAGACATGCTTTGTGTGAATGCCACATGTTCAGTGTCTAATTACCATATATGTGAATTATGCATTGCCATCTTGTTGCAAGACATTATATATGTGAATTATACAATGCTATCTTGTTGCAAAGGCATTATATATGTGAATTATGCAATGCTATGCTGTTTAGCCAATCATCATGTATGTGAATTATATCATGCTATCATTTTTTTTGTATTACGTGTACCATTTGTCGACAACGTTTGTATATTCAACTACTCTTCCTGTGCATCAGCCATTTGAAGCGGTGATGGAAGTATCTGGAGTGAAAACGAGGTATTCAGAGCAGACAATGCTACCTGCTGAAGCAGACATCTTGCTGGTTACAGAGAGCTCCTAAGAGGAGGATTCAGAGACTGATGACCAGTCATATTTTCCCCCTGAGGTCTATGCTCAAACTTGGCAGGGTTATATTACCCATGTCATGCATGTTGTCTTGCATTCCTTAGTTTTTACATCATATATGGATTGCCATCTGCTTACTTGCTTACTATATAAATCATATATTTGAATTATATCATGTCATCATGTTTACATAGTACATACACATCATCTATCTGAATTATGGCATGGCAACCCGTTTAATAAAGACATCATATAGTTATATCATCTCATCCTGTTTAGTGTTTACAGTCATCATATTTTGAATTATGGCATTCTATCCGTGAATGTATGTGAATTATGGCATGCCAACATATTTAATAAACACATTATATAGTTATGTCATGTCATCCTGTTTACATAGTCTCATATTTTGAACTATGTCTTTCCATCTTTTTTAGTTAGCCATCATAATGTGAAATTGTGTCATGCTATCCTGTTTAGTTAGCCATCATATATGTGAAATT
>LR880968.1:33315149-33325855 GCA_904067115.1 Aegilops sharonensis | reverse complement strand
GAAAGGGTGATGCAGCAAAGTAGCGTAAGTATTTCCCTCAGTTTTTTAGAACCAAGGTATCAGTCCAGTAGGAGGCTACGCGCGAGTCCGTCGCACCTACACAAAACAAATAAATCCTCGCAACCAACGCGATAAGGGGTTGTCAATCCCTACACGGTTACTTGCGAGAGTGAGATCTGATAGATATGGTAGGATAATATTTTTGGTATTTTTATGATAAAGATGCAAAATAAAATAAAAGCAAAGTGAAAAAGCAACGGAAATAACTAAGTGTTGGAATATTAATATGATGAAGATAGACCCGGGGGCCATAGGTTTCACTAGTGGCTTCTCTCAAGAGCATAAGTATTTTACGGTGGGTGAACAAATTACTGTTGAGCAATTGACAGAATTGAGCATAGTTATGAGAATATCTAGGTATGATCATGTATATAGGCATCACGTCCGAGACAAGTAGACCGACTCCTGCCTGCATCTACTACTATTACTCCACACATCGACCGCTATCCAGCATGCATCTAGAGTATTAAGTTCATAAGAAAAGAGTAACGCCTTAAGCAAGATGACATGATGTAGAGGGATAAATTCATGCAATATGATAAAACCCCATCTTGTTATCCTCGATGGCAACAATACAATACGTGCCTTGCTGCCCCTATTGTCACTGGGAAAGGACACCGCAAGATTGAACCCAAAGCTAAGAACTTCTCCCATTGCAAGCAAGATCAATCTAGTAGGCCAAACCAAACTGATAATTCTAAGAGACTTGCAAAGATAACCAATCATACTTAAAAGAATTCAGAAGATTCAAATATTGTTCATAGATAAACTTGATCATAAACCAACAATTCAGCGGTCTCAACAAACACACCGCAAAATAAGATTACATCGAATAAATCTCCACGAGAGAGGGGGAGAACATTGTATTGAGATCCAAAAAGAGAGAAGAAGCCATCTAGCTAATAACTATGGACCCGAAGGTCTGAGGTAAAATACTCACACTTCATTGGATGCCCCCTCCGACGGAGCTCCGAAACAGGCCCCAAAATGGGATTTCGTGGGTACAGAAGTTTACGGCGGTGGTATTAGATTTTTGGCTCCGTATCTGATCGTTTGGGGGTACGTAGGTATATATAGGAGGAAGGAGTACGTCGGTGGAGCAACATGGGACCCACGAGGGTGGAGGACGCGCCTGGGGGGTAGGCGCGCCCCCTACCTCGTGGCTTCCTGGAGGCTTCCTTGACGTAGGGTCCAAGTCTCCTGGATCATGTTCGTTCTGAAAATCACGTACCCAAGGTTTCATTCCGTTTGGACTCCGTTTGATATTCTTTTTCTGCGAAACTCTGAAATAGGCAAAAAAACAGCTATTCTGGGCTGGGCCTCCTGTTAATAGGTTAGTCCCAAAAATAATATAAAAGTGAATAATAAAGCCCAATAATGTCCAAAACAGAAGATAATATAGCATGGAGCAATCAAAAATTATAGATACGTTGGAGACGTATCAGCAAGCAATCCCTCGTATTCAGCAGTGTTGTTGGTGGACATCTCCCTGGGAAAGTGCATCTGGATTACATACTTGAGGTGCTCTCCGGTGGGTGCGACGACCAGCACACCAGCACCGGCGCCTTGCAGCGAGAAAGCTCTGCCAAAGTACATAATCGAGTCGCGAGCTATTTCCTTGCTGGGGAGAGTGGTCTCCTGGATCTCTTCGTCAGGCGTTGAGGTCCATTCTACAATGAACTCCGCCAGGACTCTGCTCTGGATGGTTGAAGTACTTTCAAACTTCAACCCAAAGCTTGACAATTCCAAGGCCCACTCCACAATCCTTCCGGTTGTGTCTGGGTTGTGCAGTATCCGTTGCAACAGGAGGCGGATGACAACGGTGATCTCGTGGGCTTGGAAGTAATGACACAGCTTCCTCCAGGCCATAAGGAGGCCGAAGAGCAATTTCTGCACACTGGAGTACCTTGACCTAGCCCCCTGCAAGAGGGAGCTGACAAAGTAAACCGGGTGCTGCATCATCTTCTTCTTCTACACCACCTCATTTGGCCGCTCGGGCTCCGCCCTGACGGCATCAGTCTCTGCCGGGAGCCTTGCCTTGCTGGGGGAGTCTCTGACTTGCCATCCGCCGGTCCTACCATTGCCACTGCCTCTTCGTCAATCTCCCTCTGCGCCACTAGCGCGGCACTGACCACTTGGTTCGTCGCCGCCAGATACAGTAGCAACGGTTCTTGTGGTATTGGCGCAACTAGTATCAGCATAGAGGAAAGGTATCTCTTCAGGTCTTGCAACTCCGCTTCAGCCTCTGGGGTCTACTCCATTGGGCCCGCCTTCTTCGGGATCTTGAAAAAAGGAAGGGCGCGCTCGGCAGACTTGGAGATGAATCGGCTCATGGCGGCAACGCAGCCAGTGAGCCGACGCACATCCTTGATCCGCTTGGGCGCCTCAATCTGCTCAATAGCCTTGATCTTGTCTGTGTTTGCCTCAATCCCACACTACGACACGAAGAACCCGAGAAGTTTGCCGGACGGAACACCGAAGACACACTTCTCAGGGTTCAACTTGAGGTTGATCTTGCGCAGGTTGGCAAACGTCTCTTCTAAGTCTTGTACAAGAGTTGCCCTGTCCTTGGTTTTGAACTCTATGTCATCCATATAGGCTTCCATATTTCTATGTAGCTGGGGTTCAAAACCAATTTGGACTGCCCTTGCAAACGTTGAGCCAGCACTCTTCAACCTGAAAGACATCCGTAAAAAGCAGTACGTACCACATGGGGTGATGAATGTTGTCTTCTCTTCATCTTCTCTTGTCATGAAGATCTGGTGGTAGCCCGAGTAGGCGTCGAGGAATGATAACAGATCACACCCGGCCGTGGAGTCAACAATCTGGTCGATGCGCAGCAACGGGAAGGGGTCCTTAGGACAAGCCTTATTGATATCTGTGTAATCAATACACAGCCTCCACTTCCTGTTTGCCTTGCGCACCACTACCGGATTGGCCAACCACGTTGGATGGAGCACTCCCCTCACCAAGCCCGCTGCTTCCAACTTCCTGATCTCCTCTATGATGAACTCCTGCCGTTCCAAAGCTTGCTTCCTGACCTTCTGCTTGACGGGTCGCGCATCAGGACAGACAGCAAGATGGTGCCCAATCACTTCCCTGGGAACGCCGGGGATGTTAGATGCTTGCCATGCAAACACATCAACATTCGCCCGCATGAAAGTGATGAGCGCGCTTTCCTATTTGCTGTCAAGGGTGGGGCTTATGGTGAAAGCCCCTCCCGTGCCATCCTCCCTGACGGACACCTTCTTGGTCTCTGGTGGCGTAGCTCTGGATTTCTTGCTCTTGCCGGTGGAGCTCTCTGGCACGTCCTTGACGGCAGCACAACACTCCGAAGAGGTGAGCTTGCCGGAGTGGGTGCGAGAGGTCTTGCCGGTCTTCTTCTTCCCTCCGAGGGCTTCAGCGGCAGGAGCAAGTGCCTTGGCGGCATCTGCTGCAACTGCTTCCCGGTAGAGTAGGTCGGCGCAGATCAGCGCGTCCTTCTTGTCAGAGGGGATGGTGATGATGTTCATCGGCCCAGGCATCTTCAGCGTGTTGTAAGCGTAGTGCGACGCCGCCATGAACTTGGCCAGTGTCGGGCGGCCGAGGATCCCGTTGTAGGGCAAGGGGATCTCGGCTACGTCGAAGACAATCCTCTCCGTCTTGTAGTTTAGCTCGCCTCCAAACGTCACGGGCAACATGACCTTCCCCTTTGGCTGGCTCCTACCAGGGTTGACCCCTTGAAACGTGCCCGTTTCCTCAAGGTCTCCATTAGGAATTTGCAGCCTTTTGATCACAAAGGGTGAGATCAAGTTCGGACCGGCCCCGCCGTCAACCAGCATCTTGTTCACCTTGAGGTTGCGTATCGTTGGTGAAACCAACAACGGCAAACACCCGACCACAGTTGTGCGGTCAGGGTGATCCTTGGCGTCAAAGATGAGGGGCGTGCTGGACCACTTCAGCGGCTTCTGAGCATCGAACGAGGGCTCCGCCGCTGTAATCTCACACGCCCACTATTTGAGCTGGCGGTGAGAAGTATGCAGTGAGGCGCCACCGTCGACACACATGGCCTCTGTAGCCTTCTAGAACTCTTGCTCGCCGGACTCGTCGTACTCGTCATGATCATCATCTTCCTGCTTCTTGTCGCGGCCCCGAGCGGGCCTCTCTTGTTGGTTATCCTTGCCGCGGTGGCCTCCTTGGCCGCCACGCTTCTTGTCGGATCCCTCGGCACCATCCTGGCCCTTCTCCTTGTCCCGCCTCTCGTACTTAGATTTTTGCTTCTCAGCAAGCAGCTCGACTTGTCGGCAGTTCTGGAGGTCGTGGCCCTTGGTGCGGTGGATCTTGCAGTACTGCTTGTCGGAGCTTCCTGGCTTGTCGGCAGCCCCCAAGGCCCGGCAGGCGGCTCACCCGGAAATCTCCTTGCTGGGGTCGTCTGCCTTGGCCTTCTTGGCAGCGCCGATGCTATCGGATCCCTCAACGGCAAGCATGGTCTTGCCCTTGCGTTTCCTGATGCGAGGCCGGCCCTTCTTTGTTGGGGGTGGCGGTGTCTTCATCAGTAGAGTCAGTTTCCGCTTCGGCGTCCTCGCTGGGGTACTTCCTTCCCTCTTCAGCCCAGGCGACCTACCGGCCAGAACATAAAGTTCGGCCACATCCTTAACCTTGTTCATCGCCAGCTCTTCGTGCATCTTGCGATTGCGCATGTTCTGATGGAACGCGCTGATCACGGCGGCGGGATGAACATCGGGGATGTTGTACCGCACCCGGCTGAACCTCTGGATGTACTTGCGCAGGGTTTCCCCTTCCTTCTGGGGAATGATATGCAGATCGTTGGCTTGGCCATGAGCTTGGTGGCCCCCGGTGAAGGCAGCAACGAACTCATGGCACAGATCCGACCAAGAAGAGATGGAATCAGCCGGCAAGTGCATCAACCAAGACATGACATTCGGCTTTAGTGCCAACGGGAAGTAATTGGCAAGCACCTTGTCGTCGCGAGCTCGGGCAGCTTGCATCGCGATGGTGTAGATACTGAAGAACTCTGACGGATGGGTCTTGCCGTTGTACTTCTCGCCAACGTCGGGCTTGAACGTGTGGTAGGACGGCCACTGGAACTGTCGCAGCTCACGGGTAAAAGCTGGGCAACCCACCTCGTAAGGTAGGCCGCCGGAGCTCCCCGGCGCTGGGTGGTCCATAGTGGGTCCCGCCCGCTTGTCCGACTGGTGGCGCATATCGCACCGGCGCTCGATAGTGGTTCGAGCATCTTCGTGGGCTCGTTCTCGAAGAACTTGGCGTTGGTCGCGGTGGGTCCGTGGGTCGGACGACGCTATGGAAATATTATCACAAGCGTCATCATGACAGACCGACACCCGCGGTGGCTGGCGTGGAGGAGGAGAGTGCACCGTGGCCGCAGCACCCTCGGCCCCTCAACCGCTAGCATGCGGTGGTTCGACAGAGTGCTGGCCCGAAGGCCCCGCCGGTCGCGGATCATATTTATTAGCGACTGCGATGAGGCTCCGGATGGTGGCTCTCCATTCGTCGAGCTTCTCCGCAGCAGGAGGGAAGTCGAGGAGCAGCTGCGCGCACACCAAAGCTTCCGCTGGCGTGGGTGGTGGTGACAGCTGTGTGGACCATGGCGCGCTTCGACTTCTAACTACATTAGAAGGAGCTCCACCACGGCCCAGTGGCTGCGTGCCATTTTCGCCAGCACTTGGGCGAGCATGCTGGACTCCTTCGTCCCGCAGACGATGCACAGGGCTCTTCCCACGGCGGTGTCTGTGGTCTCTAGCATGGTGGCGCTGCTCGTCGCGTGCACCCTGGGAAGAGCGCGTTGTGGGCGCCAGCGTGGGTGTCTTGGAGGTTGCTGCATCACCCGTGGGTGGCACAATGACACTCCTGGAGGGCCCCGCGCCGCCTGCGGGGGGGGGGGGGGAGGCAGCTCCATCTTTGGATTTGGCAGCATGCGGCCCGTCGCCTAGCGCACGAACGACACCGCTCGCCAGGCTCTGACTGCCAGAGCATTGCTGGTGCTCGCGGACTGCGGCCCGGGTCCTGTCCGCGACCGGCCCGCTGCTCGCCCACACTGGCATGGGCCGTTCGGCTCCCGACGAGCCGATCGGTGTGATCGTCTTCTTCTTGGGAGCCATGGCGATGAAGAACTGCTAGGCTAACTACTAGACCAGATTCTCACAATTGCACCCCCTACCTGGCGCGCCAAAGATGTCGGTGGGAAACGACACCTATGGGATCACAAGAATCCCTACTACGGTTGCCGGGGCGCGGGGTTGTGAGAAGAGCAGGATTAGCAGTCAACACAAGGATCGTTTACCCAGGTTCGGGCCGCGAGGATGCGTAATACCCTAGTCCTGCTTTGCTGTGTATTTGAGAGAGTTCTTGAGCTCTCTAACTAGCTATGGTGGCTGCGTAGTTCAAAAGCGCCGAATCCCTCTCCAGTATGCTAAGGGCCTCCTTTTATAGTCGGAAGGGGCTGCCACAGTGGCACACAGGGGGTGGAAAGGCCTACAGTGCTGCGAGCTTATCGCTCGTGTTACAGGACAAGATGCATTTAATGCGTAGCTTAGGTGTCCCTTATCTTTATTGGGGACGGGAACGAGGCCCGTCCCGTCCGTTGCCGCCTCGCCTTGCTTCGACACGCGCCCAGGCCAGCGGTGCATGGGCGCCATGTAGGCAGGCAGGTAGCTGAGGTGGAGCGGTGGTAGGGTCTTCACGAAGATCTGCATGCCACCACGCAGGTGCTTGCTGAGTTGGCGTAGAGGCCGCCCGTCGCCACGCAGGTGCCTGCCCAGCTGGTTGAGCTAGCAGCTGCTTGGGGACGGCGGTAGAGTCTTGGTCGACGCGGGCCTGGCTGTGGCCCTGCTGACACCCTCGACAAGGGCCTTGCCGGGGGCCCGGCAAGGGTCTTGCCGTGGCGTTGCAGTCGTCCCCGGCAAGGCGCTTGCCGGGGGTCTTGTGGATCTCCTCAGCAAGGATCCCGCCGAGGGTCGCTGTCTTCTGGTTCTCATCTGATCTCATATCTCTATGGTCTTGACAAATATTTGCATGCTACCACGGAGGTGCCTCCCGAGCCATAGTTCCAATGTGGTTGGTTGAGTTGGAACCCGTGGGCTCAAGGGTGGCTCGCTCTGTTAGCATCGGGCAAGTTGCCCCGGCAAGGCTCTTGCCGGGGCCGCGGGGGCTGTCCCGGCAAGGGCCTTGCTGGGGGAGTCCATCTCGCTCTTTGGTATCTTTGGTCTTGGCGTTGCCTTGGCCATCTTGTGCTTCGGCTTCTCTCCGGCTCCCGTCCTCTGCCATGCTTAGTGTGGCCATGGCACGCGGCTCTGACTGCCCGTGCACAAGTAAAGGGGTACAAAGGTGTGCGCCTACTTTTGTACACCAACACGGTGCTCGATCCCAGTGATAGTAGGGGAAATGACACGTATTGTATTGTTGCCATCGAGGATAAAAAGATGGGGTTTATATCATATTGCATGAGTTTATCCCTCTACATCATGTCATCTTTCTTAAAGCGTTACTCCGTTCTTATGAACTTAATACTCTAGATGCATGGTGGATAGTGGTCGATGTGTGGAGTAATAGTAGTAGATGCAGGCAGGAGTCGGTCTACTTGTCACGGACGTGATGCCTATATACATGATCATACCTAGATATTCTCATAACTATGCTCAATTCTATCAATTGCTCGACAGTAATTTGTTTACCCATCATAATACTTATGCTATCTTGAGAGAAGCCACTAGTGAAACCTATGACCCCTGGGTCTATTTTCCATCATATTAATCTCTCGTCAACAAGTTATTTCTATTACCGTTTATTTTGCTTTCTTTACTTTTAGTCTTTATCATAAAAATACCAAAAATAGTATCTTATCATCTCTATCAGATCTCACATTTGCAAGTGGCTGTGAAGGGATTGACAACCCATTTATCGCGTTGGTTGCAAGGTTCTTATTTGTTTGTGTAGGTGCGTGGGACTTGAGCGTGGCCTACTACTGGATTGGTACCTTGGTTCCTCAAACTAGTTCTTTTTGAAAAACCTTCTGAGAACGCAGATGACCTCTCCAAATTCCTTGCAACTATACTCTGTTCACAAGTACTCATGTCCGCTGCTGAATCACTAGGTTCTCATCAACTTAACTCATTTGCAGCGTTCCCCGAAGAAAAGTTGCATACTTCTTCAGAGAATTCGTTTGTTCAAATTCATCACCTGAAGAATATGGCAGAAGGAAAGAAGCCACGGAAAGGAGGAAAGAGGCCTGAGGTCATGACTGCGTTTGAGATCCCTGAGGAAATATATGCTGATTATTGCACACCTGATGAAGCCGAGTTTGGCAAAGAAAACAAAAATCAGCGCAAGGTGCGCATTCAAAGGATTGAAAGGAGATGGGCAAGGGAATGGAGGGAGTACAGATATGTAACTCCAAAGTACATGAAGAAATTCGCTCTCAATCCTCCATGCCCAAGATCTCCATTGGCACCTGGTCAAGAAGCTGACCCCACCAGCATCAAGCGTGGTGAGGACTTTCCTGAAGAATGGGCCAAGCACCAAGCCAAATTGGCAAGACGAGCCAATGAGGCTGTGAGGAAATTTAATGAGGACTATGCTACTGCTACTGCCACTGAGGCCTCTGTCAAGCCAAGAAAATCTATGGCAAAGAAGCCCGCACACAAGCCAAGTGCTTCACCAACAGTGCCCTCACGGCCAAGTTCCTCAGCTGTGCCCGCACGGCCAATTCCTCATGCTGCTCCTGCTCCTCCCAAGTCCCCAGCTGCTCCTACAAAGTCCTCAGCAGTTCCGACAAAGTCCTCAGCACCTGTGCATCTGGCCACGTGCCAAAGGACTGCAGGCATCTCCATTGCCTCTGGTGTTTCAGCAAGTTCCTCAGCTGCACCAAATTCTTCATCTGGCCCGACTCTGCTGAAGACTAAGGCCACAGCTGGACGAGGTCCTCGGCCAAGTCCCGAGAAGAAACAGGTCGCCTTCCAAGAGCCACCTGAATATGATGAGGCTGATGATGATGAACTTGCGGAAATCATCAGAGACCGCCAAGAAAGGGCCGCTAGAGCCAAAGGCACACCTGTGCCACTGCTGTTGGATCCAAGAGCGATCCTAGACTACATTGATCTCTGGCACAAGGACCCAAACACTCCTATGCCTGACTTCAAGTTGACACCTGGCCAAAGTCACATGTTGACTCATTTCATCCAAGAGGAGAAATGGAAATTTGATACAGCCAGAGAGATCAAGAAATCGCAGTACAGAAAGGAGAAACCGCTGAAGAAAAACGTTGTCAAGATGACAACTGAAGAACTTATCAAGATGCAGGCTGACATCAAAGCCCTCAGCGACAAATTTAACTCCTATTATGCTGATTGGCAAGGAGCCAAAGTCAGATTCGTCAACCTGACGAAGAAGTTCACCAATGTTGCTGCCCCAACGCAACATGAAATTCCTCAGGCTGGAGCCTCAGCTCAGCAGACTGAAGAACATGCCAGCACCGCTGATGAAGTTCAGGCTGCTGAAGATAATGCTAGTTCCAGGGCTGATGATCCTATTCCAGCCGCTGAAGAAATTGCCAGGGCATCCACTAGTGGTGCGCCTGAAGAAACTGAAAAAGTCAGGGCAACTGCATCAGTTGCGCCTTAGGAAAATCAACCAGATTCCTCAGCTCCTCCTGCGCCAACACCAACTCCAAGTCTTCCATCTGCCTCTGATGTGAAGAAGACCAAGGCTGCAGAACGAGCTGCAGTGAAGAAACGAAAAGCATTAGCTGCGTCAAATTCTTCGGCTGCGAAGAAAATGAAGCCAATGACCAGCTCCTTTGAAAATCCTATTGATGTTGTTCCAATTTCCTCAATTCCATCAAAGGACCTTGTTCCTTTTGGTGAAGATTATGAGATCCCAGGCGGATCTGATAAAGAAGATCATTCTGCTGCTTCGTCAGAGCAGATTGATGAAGAAATTGAAGTGGAAGCAATCCCTTCAACCCCAATCATTTCCTCGCCTATGCCTCAGTTCACAGCTGAAGAGGCCGGTGTTGAGGAAATTGGAACATATTCCTCATGTGGACATGGAATCTCTGCCAGGCTTCGAGCCAGTCCTTAGTGTTCTTCACGACGCAGGACTTCTGAATTTCTGCACTGATATCTGTGATTGGAATGAAGAACTCATTCTTCAATTCTATGCAACATTGCGCATCACCGGAGACGCTGAAGACGTGAACTCATGGGTGTTAGACTGGATGTCTGAAAATACTCACTACAAGGCACCAGCAACTGAATTGCTTCGTGCTCTACCACTCAGTCCTCCCCTTCATGGTGCTCGTTGTATCTACAACGAACCTGAGCATTCAAATCACTATATGCAAGTGCTGATGAAGCCTTTGAAGCCAAGGCAGGCCCCAAGAACCAAATTCCTCGTCAAGGAATTATTGTATGTGCCTCGGACTGTCTATCGGATTCTGACGAAGACAATGAGTCCTATCAAAGGCCACGACTCAAATGATGAAGAAGTCGTTGGCATCATGAAGAATATGCTTTTCAATATCATTCATGGCGTTCCCGTCAACTTCCATGATTTCTTCATGAGGACTCTGGCGAATATTGCTATGTCACCTTTTGAGCTGAAGCCTTATGCACCATGGATTATGAGGTTCA
>LR880968.1:33300440-33314858 GCA_904067115.1 Aegilops sharonensis | reverse complement strand
ATCGGATTCTGACGAAGACAATGAGTCCTATCAAAGGCCACGACTCAAATGATGAAGAAGTCGTTGGCATCATGAAGAATATGCTTTTCAATATCATTCATGGCGTTCCCGTCAACTTCCATGATTTCTTCATGAGGACTCTGGCGAATATTGCTATGTCACCTTTTGAGCTGAAGCCTTATGCACCATGGATTATGAGGTTCATCAGGACAAGGTCTTCACTCAATTACAAGGCTGATACTCTGAACCACTGCAGCTACTTGCCCCCGATTGAAGTCCTCAAACGGACATTTACCTCAGCTGATGACAAGGGCAAGGCAACTGCTGTGATCGATGAAGGCACTCGTCCATTGGATCGACAGTTTCGCAAAGCTGCATCCTACTCCACCAATGATGACTCTGCCACACATGACTCTGCCGCAAATACCTCAGCCAAGCAAAGTCCTCAAGCCACATCACCCAGGGTGATGACTGATCGTGAGTTACTCCTCAGTCTTCATCAGAAGGTTGATCGCAATCATAAATGGGTCAAGCGTCAGTTTGGCTCAATTCTTCACAACATGACCTCTACACACAATGCAGTGAAGAAAAACCACTACTACCTCCATGAAACCTTCAAACGCACCTGGGCTGTTCTTTCAAATGTCTACAGCACGGAAGATCTGACGACAATGGGTCTCAAGGAAGAATTTGACTGGTTTGCACCTCCTCCGAAGAAATACAAGAAGGTCAAAGTTCCTTCCTTGGTGGCCAGCTCCTATTCTTCATCACGAGACACTGATGAAAATGAAGACTTGGACGACACTGCGGCAGGCCCCACTACAACACCCGACCCCAACAACGCTGGCGCTCCTTCATCAACTTGAAATTCTTCAGGGGCGTTAGTCCTCAGTTTCGATCCTTTTGGTCATTCAATGACAAAGGGGGAGAAATTTGAGTTAGTCTTCAAGCGGGTCTATTATATGGGCATTTTTCTGTTAAGTTACAACTCTCGTTCTTCTGAACCTTTTATTGGATCGAGTTGTAATCTTAAACCCGATGGTGTTTTGATACTTTTGATGCACTGTGCTCTGATACTCTTGATGCGTTATTTTGCATGCTTGTTCCTCATTAATGTTATCGCACGCATGCTGAATTTCATCAAGCACCATATTTCATCATGCATTTCAAATTCTTCATATTATATGTCAAATGCGTGTATGAATTACAAGATATAGGGGGAGATCTCCATGATTCAACTCTTCAAATGTGCACTGCCTCAAAAGCAAATTCCTCACTATGCACATCTTCAGGGGGAGTTCTTCTATATCTTGCAATAAAATTCCTCAACATTAGTATTTACACTTCATATGTTTATCCCCGTTGAAAACTTAACCTATATTTTCATCAATCACCAAAAAGGGGGAGATTGTAAGTGCATCTAGTGCCCCTTAGTGATTTTGGTGTATTGAAGACTTATAGGTTAAGGGACTAATGTGTTTATGAGTGTACACAGGTCTATAAGTCTATGAGGAGTTTGATATTTACAGTGAAAGTCGATCCCTAAAAATGAAGTTCTTCGACTGAAGACTTTGATATTCTGAAGACTTTTTGAAGACTTTGAAAGTGAAGAAATTGGTGTGACCTTGAAGACTTGGTATTCATTTGAGGAACATGAAGCGTGAAGACTTCTGTTTTCGTAGTTTCGTTTTTCTCTTTCTTGAGTCATAGGAAACACCGTACTGTTAAAGGGGGTCAAGGAAATACTAAGGAAAAATTTCCATGTGATGCTCAACTCAAAATCCTACACCTACCAATCCCTTCGAGTGAAGCCTTTGGAAATCTCATACAGTTCAGTCAATTTCTTCAGTGACAGAGACGAAGTTCTTCTGTTCGCTGAGGAATTTGTTCTAACTGAGGAGTTAGGAATTCGCCAGTGCGGATTGCCTACACAGTGAGGAACATGATAGCCCTGAGGAATTTGAGAGTCAAATTTCTGACCGTTGCTGTGCTGCGCGCCAGCTGTCCCAAAATATCTTATCCACCTAACGGTCGTATCATTGAAGGGCATTTATGTCTTATCATGTCGGGCTGCTCCCAAGGCTATAAATAGCCGCCCCCTACAACCACTAGCTGGTTGGCTGCTCCGAGAGAACTTGACACTTGTCATTTGAGAGCAACCCATCCTCTGAGGACTTTGAGCGAAAATCATCGAGTGAGGAAAAACCCAAAACCAAACCCCTACAAACCCAAAGTGATTGAGCATCACTGAAGAGATTGATCCTGCGTGGATCCGACGCTTGTTACCTTTGAAGACTGTGCTTCTTCCAGACGGTTAGGCATCATGGTCTAGAGCATCCAAGAGGAATTGTGGATCGCCGAGTGACCAAGTTTGTGAAGGTTTGGAAGTCGCCTGAAGACTTACCATGAGTGATTGGACGAGGTCTGTGTGACCCTAGTTCAAGGAGAATACGGTGAGGACTTGGTGTCCTGAGCTGCGTGCTCAGCGACTGGGTGTCCCGGACTGTGTGTCCTCGAGTTTAAATACTCAGCCGCTCCAACCAGATGTACAACTGAGACAGCAGTTGGAACTGGTCTACCAAATCATTGTCTTCACCAACCTAACTGGTTCTATTTCCTCAACTCTTTCATTTCCTCATTACTGTGTTGAGTGTTCATTCATATCTGTGTTTGAAGACTTTGACTGAAGACTTTCTCAATTTCTTCAGTTCAATTTCTTCAGTTCAATTTCTTCAGTCTGTTTGTCTTCATCTTGTGCTATCATGTGTTTATGCTTTCTGTACTCTTTGATTGTCTTCATTTCATCATGATGACCATGCCCGCATTCTCTTATGCTTACTTATGAGTACTTATTCCGCTGCAAGTAGTTCTTCGCCAAGGAATTTCCTCACCGGCAAATTCCTCAGTGAAGAATTCATAAAAATCGCCTATTCACCCCCCTCTAGTCGATATAACGCACTTTCAATCCATATGATGTAACTCTTTTGCGGTGTCTTTGTTGGGATCTGATGAACTTCGAGTTTATGATCAGTTATATATTTTTATATCCATGAAAGTTATTTGAGTTTCTTTGATCTCTT
Source organism: Aegilops sharonensis (assembly GCA_904067115.1). Taxonomy (NCBI): domain Eukaryota; kingdom Viridiplantae; phylum Streptophyta; class Magnoliopsida; order Poales; family Poaceae; genus Aegilops; species Aegilops sharonensis. The sequence continues at coordinate 33,311,778 of LR880968.1, read as the reverse complement.
ATATGCATGATCTCTTATAGCCTTGTATTTCTTCTCCGATATTTGGGTTTTGTTTGGCCAACTTAATCTATTTATCTTGCAATGGAAGAGGTGCCCGGTAGTGGGTTCGATCTTACGATGCTTGATCCTAGTGACAGAAAGGGAACCGACACGTATGTATCGTTGCTACTAAGGATGAAAAGACGGGATCTATATCTACCGCCATAGAGAAATGGATCGTGTCTACATCATGTCATCGTTCTTATTGCATTACTCCATTTTTCCATGAACTTAATACACTAGATTCATGTTGGATAATGGTCGATGTGTGGAGTAATAGTAGTAGATGCAGGCAGGAGTCGGTCTACTAATCTTGGACGTGATGCCTATGTAAAGATCATTTCCTGGATATCGTCATAATTATTTGAAGTTCTATCAATTGCCCAACAGTAATTTGTTTACCCACCGTTTGCTATCTTTCTCGAGAGAAGCCACTAGTGAAACCTACGGCCCCGGGTCTTCTTTCTCATATATTTGCTTTGCGATCTATTTTATTTGCTCTTTTTATTCAGATCTATTAAACCAAAAGTACAAAAATACTTTGTTGCACTTTATTTTATTTGCGATCTATTATTTCAATCTATTACAACTTTCTCCCGCCAACACACAATTTCTGGCGCCGTACCCCGAAAGGGATTGACAACCCCTTTAACACGCCGGGTTGCGATGTGTTGTTATTTGTGTGCAGAGGCTGTTTGCGTTGTGTTGCTTGGTTCTGCTACTGGTTCGATATCCTTGATTTTATTTCTGAGGGAAATACCTACCGCCGCTGTGCTGCATCATCCCTTCCTCTTTGGGGAAATACCGACGTAGCTTCAAGCGACATCAACCTCGAAAATGGCTCAAGGGTCATTAAGAGTGAGCTCATCAAACTCACCGAGTCTCATGCACAACTTAAAGCTTCATATTCAAAAGAGCTTGTAAAGTTGCCTTCTCCTCTTGCTATTATTTATGATGCTTGTGCTACTAACTCTATTACTTGTGAAGCATCCGTTTTGAAGGAGAATGTTGAGCTTCGGACTCAACTTGAGTTGCTATCTAGCAATTATGGGAAATTGGAAGAAAGCCATGAAAAGCTCTCAAGCTCTCATGATGATCTTCTAGTATCCCATAATGTGCTAAAGATAGCTCATGAGGCCATGATTGCTAAGGTAACATCTAGTGAGCCTCATGTGGATACTAGCACTACTTTTAGTCAAAATGCTAGTCCTCGTGATTCATCCATGGTACATATTGTGATGAATTGCTTTCCTTGCCTTGTTGCTCTAACGATGAAGCTTATACTTCCTCTAGTGCTTGTGTTGAGACTAAAAATTTATAGGAAATCAAAGAGCTCATGGCCCAAGTCACTTCTTTGAAGAAAGACTTGGAAAAGTTTCATGAAGGGAAGGCCACACTCAACATTATCTTGAGTGTGCAAAAATCCCCCAATGACAAAGGTGGACTTGGATTCAACTCCAATAAGAAGAAGAAGTCCAAGAGCAACAAGAAGAAGGGCCAAAAACAAGTCAAGAATTCGGCCAAGACCATTTGCTTCAAGTGCAAAATTGAAGGGCATCATGTTAGATCTTTCCCTTTTAAGAAGAAGACCATTAGTGACAAGCAACAAGGGAAGCGGCCACAAGTTCATTCTCATGCTCAACCTCAAGTTGAAGAAAGGCCTCTTCCCAAGAAAACTCAAGCTAATGCTTCTCAAGTTAAAAAATCAAGTGAGAAGAAAGTGAAGAGTAGACGTTGCTACCTATGTCGTGAGAAAGGTCACCATGCTTCCTCATGCACTAGTGGTAACTTATCCAACCCAATTATTATTGATGATATCTATTCTCTTGGGAAGGATAAGGTTGCCAATGTGTTTGCCAAGTTTCTTGGTACTCAAAGTGGTTTCAAGCAAAGAACCATTTGGGTTGCCAAGCCTATTGTGACTAACCTATTAGGACCCAAATTGGTTGGGGACCAACAAGCTCAAACTTGATCAATAGGTGTTGTTGGAGGGCATTGGAGACTTGGCTACATTATGAAGAATTAAGGGGACTTCATCATTCTTATTGTCTCAAGCCAAGTCAATTGGGCTATCAAGTTTCTGTACTATATACAATGTGCCTCCTTCCAGTAACTTGTACTTAAATTGTTTACATTGAAAGTTACTTGCCTCTTTGCATGTTTTGGTTTTTTTTCCTTGCATGTGTTTGTATATGTTGTGTCTCCAAATTGCTTATCTTGAGTAATCAAGTATGTGTATGTTGGTTTGCACTTCATGTACATGTGTGTCGTTCTTTGAGCCTTTGTGCATCTTGTTTGTATCTTAGTTGGATCTTGTGAGAGATTAATGGAATACCCCATTGTGGGGCAGTGATGTGCTTTGTGCACCTCACAATCCTATAAATGTGTGTACATGAGTAATACCATCTAGTTTTGATATTACAAGATTATCTAGTCGCTATGTGGTATGTCTTCTCATGAGAAATTCAAATTCTAAATAGTCCATTAACTATCTCTTGTTGGATTCCCTTATTGCCTCTTGTTAAGTTTTTATTGGTATCACATTATGGGGGAGTAATATGCTATGTGCATATTACAAGCCTAGAAAATGTGTTCATTTGTGATATTGTCACCTAGAATTGATATTGTAAATTATCTTGTTCCTAGGTGGCATGTTAGCTCTACAAGTTGTAATTTGCTTTTGTATTTGATGTGAAGATGATGATGGATATCATTGAAATCTACCACCGGGAATCATTTCCAAATACTTCTTGTCTCTTGACAATTGGTAATCATTTATGTGGTAGAAATTGTTGATCATCTTTACATTGGCCTTTGCTTTTATTTGCCTTATCTCTTGCCAAGGATTGTGTCAACTCCCGTTGTCTTCCATACCACTTGTGGATCTTGTTAATTTCTTGATCTCGCCTAGTGTTTTCTAGATATAGTGAAAGTGGTAATCCCACCTTGTGCATTTTGTATTCAAATGCAAATTCTCTATAATGCACTACTCTTGGGGGAGTGCTACCTCTTGAGCACTGCGTTGGTTTTCCCTTGAAGAGGAAAGGGTGATGCAGTAAAGTAGCGTAAGTATTTCCCTCAGTTTTTGAGAACCAAGGTATCAATCCAGTAGGATACCACGCTCAAGTCCCACGCACCTACACAAACAAATAAGAACCTTGCAACCAACGCGATAAAGGGGTTGTCAATCCCTTCACGACCACTTGCAAAAGTGAGATCTGATAGAGATGATAAGATAATATTTTTGGTATTTTTATGCTAAAGACTAAAAGTAAAGAAAGCAAAATAAATGGTAATAGAAATAGCTTGTTGACGGCAGATTAATATGATGGAAAATAGACCCGGGGGCCATAGGTTTCACTACTGGCTTCTCTCAAGATAGCATAAGTATTACGATGGGTAAACAAATTACTATCGAGCAATTGATAGAATTGAGCATAGTTATGAGAATATCTAGGTATGATCATGTATATAGGCATCACGTCCGTGACAAGTAGACCGACTCCTGCCTACATCTACTACTATTACTCCACACATCGACCGCTATCCAGCATGCATCTAGAGTATTAAGTTCATAAGAACGGAGTAACGCTTCAAGCAAGATGACATGATGTAGAGGGATAAACTCATGCAATATGATATAAACCCCATCTTTTTATCCTCGATGGCAACAATACAATATGTGTCATTTCCCCTACTGTCACTGGGATCGAGCACCGCAAGATTGAACCCAAAGCTAAGCACTTCTCCCATTGCAAGAAAGATCAATCTAGTAGGCCAAACCAAACTGATAATTCGAAGAGACTTGCAAAGATAACCAATCATACATAAAAGAATTCAGAGGAGATTCAAATATTGTTCATAGATAATCTTGATCATAAACCCACAATTCATCGGATCTCGACAAACACACCGCAAAAGAAGATTACATCGAATAGATCTCCAAGAGAATCGAGGAGAACTTTGTATTGAGATCCAAAAAGAGAGAAGAAGCCATCTAGCTAATAACTATGGACCCGAAGGTCTAAAGTAAACTACTCACACATCATCGGAGAGGCTATGGTGTTGATGTAGAAGCCCTCCATGATCAATGCCCCCTCTGGCGAAGCGCCGGAAAAGGCCCCAAGATGGGATCTCACGGGTACAGAAGGTTGCGGCGGTGGACATAGGGTTTTGGCTCCGTATATGATGTTTTCGGGGTACGTAGGTATATATAGGAGGAATAAGTAGGTCGGTGGAGCCACGAGGGGCCCACGAGGGTGGAGGGCGCGCCTAGGGGGTGTAGGCGTGCCCCCCTGCCTCGTGGCCTCCTCGTTGGTTTCTTGACGTCCACTCCAAGTCCTCTGGATCACGTTTGTTCCGAAAATCATGTTCCCGAAGGTTTCATTCCGTTTGGACTCCGTTTGGTATTCCTTTCCTTCGAAACACTGAAATAGGCAAAAAAAACAGCAATTTGGGCTGGGCCTCCAGTTAATAGGTTAGTCCCAAAAATAATAAAAAGTGTATAATAAAGCCCATTGAACATCCAAAACAGAATATATAATAGCATGGAACAATGAAAAATTATAGATATGTTGGAGACGTATCAAGCATCCCCAAGCTTAATTCCTGCTCGTCCTCGAGTAGGTAAATGATAAAAACAAATTTTTGATGTGGAATGCTACTTAGCATAATTTTCAATGTAATTCTCTCAATTGTGGCATGAATATTAGGATCCAAAAGATTTAAGATAAAAGTTTAATATTGACATGAAAATAATAATACTTCAAGCATACTAACAAAGCAATCATGTCTTCTCAAAATAACATGGCCAAAGAAAGTTATCCCTACAAAATCATATAGTCTGGCTATGCTCTATCTTCATCACACAAAGTATTTAATCATGCACAACCCCGATGACAAGCCAAGCAGTTGTTTCATACTTTTGGTGTTCTCAAACTTTTTCAATCTTCACGCAATACATGAGCGTGAGCCATGGACATAGCACTATATGTGGAATAGAATGGTGGTTGTGGAGAAGACAAAAAAAAGAGAAGAAGATAGTCTCACATCAACTAGGCGTATCAATGGGCTATGGAGATGCCCATCAATAGATATCAATGTGAGTGAGTAGGGATTGCCATGCAACGGATGCACTAGAACTATAAATGTATGAAAGCTCAACAATGGAAACTAAGTGGGTGTGCATCCAACTCGCTTGCTCACGAAGACCTAGGGCATTTTGCGGAAGCCCATCATTGGAATATACAAGCCAAGTTCCATAATGTAAAATTCCCACTAGTATATGAAAGTGACAACATAGGAGACTCTCTATCATGAAGATCATGGTGCTACTTTGAAGCACAAGTGTGGTAAAAAGGATAGTAACATTGTCCCTTCTCTCTTTTTCTCTCATTTTTTTATTTGGGCCTTCTTCTCTTTTTTTTGCCTCTTTTTTTCTCTTTTTTTCTTTTCGTCCGGAGTCTCATCTCGACTTGTGGGGAATCATAGTCTCCATCATCCTTTCCTCACTTCGGACAATGCTCTAATAATGATGGTCATCCACTTTTATTTACTTACAACTCGATACTTCGAACAAAATATGACTCTATGTGAATGCCTCCGACGATGTACCGGGATATGTAATGAATCAAGAGTGACTTGTATGAAAGAATTATAATTGGTGGCTTTGCCACAAATACGATGTCAACTACATGATCATGCAAAGCAATATGACAATGATGGAGCGTGTCATGACAAATGGAATGGTGGTAAGTTGCATGGCAATATATCTCGGAATGGCTATGGAAATGCAATAATAGGTATGTATGGTGGCTGTTTTGAGGAAGGTATATGGTGGGTCTATGATACCGGCGAAAGGTGCGCGGTATTAGAGAGGCTAGCAATGGTGGAAGGGTGAGAGTGCGTATAATCCATGGACTCAACATTAGTCATAAAGAACTCACATACTTATTGCAAAAATCTATTAGTTGTCAAAACGAAGTACTACGCGCATGCTCCTAGGGGGATAGATTGGTAGGAAAAGACCATCGCTCATCCCCGACCGCCACTCATAAGGAAGACAATCAATAAAGAAATCATGCTCTGACTTCATCACATAATGGTTCACCATACGTGCATGCTACGGGAATCGCAAACTTTAGAACAAGTATTTCTCAAATTCACAACTACTCAACTAGCATGACTCTAATATCACCATCTTCATATCTCACAACAATCATCAACTATCAAACTTCTCTTAGTATTCAATGCACTTATATGAAAGTTTTTACTAATCTTGGATGCCTATCATATTAGGACTAATTACACAATTTAAGCAAATTACCATGCTGTTTTGTAGGACTCTCAAAATAAGGGAAGCATGAGAGAACAATAATTTCTATAAAACAAAACCACCACCGTGCTCTAAAAGATATAAGTGAAGCACTAGAGCAAAAACTATATAGCTCAAAAGATATAAGTGAAGCACATAGGGTATTTTAATAAATTACGAATCATGTGTGTCTCTATCAAAAGTGTGTACACCAAGGATGATTGTGGTAAACTAAAAGCAAAGACTCAAATCATACAAGACGCTCCAAGCAAAACACATATCATGTGGTGAATAAAAATATAGCCCCAAGTAAAGTTACCGACAGACGAAGACGAAAGAGGGGATGCCTTCCGGGGCATCCCCAAGATTAGGCTTTTGGTTGTCCTTGGATTTTACCTTGGGGTGCCTTGGGAATCCCCAAGCATAGGATCTTGCCAATCCTTGTTCCATAATCCATCAAATCTTTACCCAAAACTTGAAAACTTCACAACACAAAACTTAACAGAAAATCTCGTGAGCTCCGTTAGCGAAAGAAAACAAAACACCACTTCAAGGTACTGTATTGAACTCATTATTTATTTATATTGGTTTTAAACCTACTGTATTCCAACTTTTCTATGGTTTATAAGCTCTTTTACTAGCCATAGATTCATCAAAATAAGCAAACAACACACGAAAAATAGAATCTGTCAAAAACAGAACAGTTTGTAGTAATCTGTATCTAACGCAAACTTCTGGAACTCAGAAGAATCTAGCAAAATAGGAAGACCTAGATAATTTGTTTATTGATATACTGCAATTGGAATCAGTATTTTATCACGTTCTTGTGATTTTAAACAATTGTTTTTGTGAACAGAAAGTTTCTGGAATTTTCAGGAAGATCAAATAACTATCATCCAAGAAGATCCTATAGGTTTCACTTGGCACAAACACTAATTAAAACATACAAACACATCTAACCAGAGGCTAGATCAAAGATTTATTACTAAACAGGAGCAAAAAGCAAAAAACTAAAATAAAATTGGGTTGCCTCCCAACAAGCGCTATCGTTTAACGCCCCTAGCTAGGCATAAAAGCGAGGATAGATCTAAGTATTGCCATCTTTGGTGTTGGGAAAGAAAAGAGAAAATTTATTATCTATAGCATTTATCTTTCTATTTTGAGAAAGCACGTGGCCATTAATGGTGGAAGAAAGATTAAGCACGCTACGGAAATTTGCATCTAAGCTAGCCTTCATCTCTTTGATAATTTCGTTTTGGTAAAAGCACAAAAGAGAGGTGGATTCAACTTTCTCACTCATGGGGTGCCCAAATATAGTTTTCATCTTTTCATAGGTATCTATGGGACCCCCTTCAAGAAAACCCTCTTCAAAAATAGAATCTAAAACTTGCTTGAACGAAGCGGGCAACCCAACATAAAAGCTTTTTAGGTATATCTCAATTTGATATTGGGGCACATAGCTAGCTCGGATCCTTAAAAGCCTATCCCAAGCATCTTTCAAAGACTCATCAAGTAAATAACGAAAAATTCCGGGATCATCTTCATTGAAATTATTCAAACCCTCATTGATAACCCCGGTAGGTCTTTCCATAGCATCATTATTTATGAGCTTAGAGAGGACAGAGGGACTATCCAAAGTATTAAAACACTGGAGAGAGCCCTTAACCCTTTTTGATTCGGCCATCGCACAAGAAAAACAACGGGAAATAGACGAACGGAAAGAGAGGGCGAATAAAACGGCAAGGGTGAAGTGGGGGAGAGGAAAACGAGAGGCAAATGGCAAATAATGTAATGCGAGGGATAAGAGTTTGTGATGGGTACTTGGTATGTCTTGACTTGTGCATAGACTCCCCGACAACGGCGCCAGAAATCCTTCTTGCTACCTCTTGAGCACTGCGTTGGTTTTCCCTTGAAGAGGAAAGGGTGATGCAGTAAAGTAGCGTAAGTATTTCCCTCAGTTTTTGAGAACCAAGGTATCAATCCAGTAGGAGAGCACGCTCAAGTCCCACGCACCTACACAAACAAATAAGAACCTTGCAACCAATGCGATAAAGGGGTTGTCAATCCCTTCACGGCCACTTGCAAATGTGAGATCTGATAGAGATGATAAGATAATATTTTTGGTATTTTTATGATAAAGACTAAAAGTAAAGAAAGCAAAATAAACGGTAATAGAAATAGCTTGTTGACGGGAGATTAATATGATGGAAAATAGACCCGGGGCCCATAGGTTTCACTAGTGGATTCTCTCAAGATAGCATAAGTATTACGGTGGGTAAACAAATTACTGTCGAGCAATTGATAGAATTGAGCATAGGTATGAGAATATCTAGGTATGATCATGCATATAGGCATCACGTCCGTGATAAGTAGACCGACTCCTGCCTGCATCTACTACTATTACTCCACACATCGGCCGCTATCCAGCATGCATCTAGAGTATTAAGTTCATAAGAACGGAGTAACACTTTAAGCAAGATGACATGATGTAGAGGGATAAACTCATGCAATATGATATAAGCCCCATCTTTTTATCCTTGATGGAAACAATACAATACGTGTCGTTTCCCCTACTGTCACTGGGATCGAGTACTGCAAGATTGAACCCAAAGCTAAGCACTTCTTCCATTGCAAGAAAGATCAATCTAGTAGGCCAAACCAAACTGATAATTCGAAGAGACTTGCAAAGATAACCAATCATACATAAAAGAATTTAGAGGAGATTCAAATATTGTTCATAGATAATCTTGATCATAAACCCACAATTCATCGGATCTTGACAAACACACCGCAAAAGAAGATTACATCGAATAGATCTCCAAGAGAATCGAGGAGAACTTTGTATTGAGATCCAAAAAGAGAGAAGAAGCCATCTAGCTAATAATTATGGACCCGAAGGTCTGAAGTAAACTACTCACACATCATCGGAGAGGCTATGGTGTTAATTTAGAAGCCCTCCATGATCAATACCCCCTCCGGCGGAGTGGTACGTCTCCAACGTATCTATAATTTTTGATTGCTCCATGCTATATTATCTACTGTTTTGGACATTATTGGGCTTTATTTTCCACTTTTATATTATTTTTGTGACTAACTTATTAACCGGAGGCCAAGCCCAAAATTGCTGTTTTTTTGCCTATTTCAGAGTTTCGAAGAAACGGAATATCAAACGGAGTCCAAACGGAATGAAACCTTCAAGAACGTGATTTTATCACCGAATATGACCCAGGAGACTTGGACCCTACGCCAAGGAAGCTTCGAGGTGGGCACGAGGTAGGGGGCGTGCCCTACCCCCCCAGGCGCGCCCCCACCCTCGTGGGGCCCACGAAGCTCCACCGACGTACCTCTTCCTCCTATATATACCTACGTACCCCCAAACGATCAGATACGGAGCCAAAAACCTAATTCTACCGACGCAACTTTCTGTACCCACGAGATCCCATCTTGGGGCCTGTTCCGGAGCTCCGCCGGAAGGGGAATCCACCACGGAGGGCTTCTACATCACCATAGCCTCTCCGGTTGAGTGTGAGTAGTTTACTTCAGACCTTCGGGTCCATAGTTAGTAGCTAGATGGTTTTCTCTCTCTTTTTGGATCTCAATACAATGTTCTCCCCCTCTCTCATGGAGATCTATTCGATGTAATCTTCTTTTTGCGGTGTGTTTGTTGAGACCGATGAATTGTGGGTTTATGATCAAGATTATCTATGAATAGTATTTGAATCTTCTCTGAATTCTTTTATGTATGATTGCTTATCTTTGCAAGTCTCTTCGAATTATCAGTTTGGTTTGGCCTACTAGATTGATCTTTCTTGCAATGGGAGAAGTGCTTAGTTTTGGGTTCAATCTTGCGGTGTCCTTTCCCAGTGACAGTAGGGGCAGCAAGGCACGTATAGTATTGTTGCCATCGAGGATAACAAGATGGGGTTTTTATCATATTGCATGAATTTATCCCTCTACATCATGTCATCGTGCTTAAGGCGTTACTCTGTTTTCTTGAACTTAATACTCTAGATGCATGCTGGATAGCGGTCGATGAGTGGAGTGATAGTAGTAGATGCAGGTAGGAGTCGGTCTACTTGTCTCGTACGTGATGCCTATATACATGATCATACCTAGATATTCTCATACTATGCTCAATTCTGTCAATTGCTCAACAGTAATTCGTTCACCCACCGTAAAATACTTATGCTCTTGAGAGAAGCCACTAGTGAATTCTATGGCCCCCGGGTCTATCTTCATCATATTAATCTTCCATCACTTTATTATTGCTTTGCTTTTTTACTTTGCCTTTTATTTTACTTTGCATCTTTATACCAAAAATACCAAAAATATTATCTATCATCTCCATCAGATCTCACTCTCGTAAGTGACCGTGAAGGGATTGACAACCCCTATTCGCGTTGGTTGCGAGGAGTTATTTGCTTTGTGTAGGTACGAGGGACTCACGCGTAGCCTCCTACTGGATTGATACCTTGTTTCTCAAAAACTGAGGGAAATACTTACGCTACTGTGCTGCATCACCTTTCCTCTTCAAGGAAATCCAACGCAAGCTCAAGAGGTAGCAAGAAGAATTTCTGGCGCCGTTGCCGGGGAGGTCTACACAGAAGTCAACATACCAAGTACCCATCACAAATCCCTTATCTCCCGCATTACGTTATTTGCCATTTGCCTCTCGTTTTCCTCTCCCCCACTTCACCATTGCCGTTTTATTCGCCCTGTCTTCCTTTCGTCCTTCTGTTTGCTCGTGTTACCATGTGCCTTCTTTTTGCTTGCATATTCGCTTGCTAAAAGTTTATGGATCCTCATTCACTTGCTAATCTCTTTAAGAGATCCAATTGTGATGAACCTATTGCTAGTGAGTTTGGTGCACTAGATTATCTTTATGAGGTTTTGCTTGAAATTCGTGAATCTGAAAATTGTGATGAAGTGTTGAAAGAAGAAACTTATGAAGTGATTCACGATAGATCTTTGAATAAAAAGCATGAT
>LR880968.1:33239967-33284899 GCA_904067115.1 Aegilops sharonensis | reverse complement strand
TTCGTGACACATGTTTCTCCCAAGAGGCGTTGAACGCCTTCAATTCGGGAGATGCGCACCTCCGTGCTGCTCAAAATGGTCTAGCCAGAGCCACGGAGCAGTATGTGAAAGACATACGAGTGAGGAAATTTAACGGTTATATATGCCAGTAGCCCCCGAGACTTGAAATAGTTAGAATAACTGATTTAAGGATCATTTATTGTGCAGGATCTTACAGAAAAGAATACCCAACTGTCCCAGGAGCTTGAAGAGTGCAAAGCCCAACTTGAGGCTGCACAAGCCGCGACAGGGGAAGCCAAAGAGACCCCCTCTGGTAATATACGCTTTTAAAAGATAAGTATGTTATGAAGTGTGGCGTGTATATAGATCTGATAATAACATTGCAGATGGCGCCGGGGTAGATCCGGACAAGCAACAGCTCTTGCGCCGGTTAAAGGCCGGCGAGAACGTGCTTACGAGGGTGAGGCAGGAGAAAAATAATCTCCAAGAAGCCAACACCCAGCTGGGTGAGGAACTAAAAGATGTTCGTGCCCAGCTGCCTGACTCCGTTAAGGAGAATCGGCGGCTTCGACGCAGCATTTTTAGTAAGTGCTTAAACGAACTTTGAAAAAAAAGAGTTCGGCGAGGAAGTCGACTAACAGAGTTATGTCTGTAGGTATGCTCATATGACGTCCTGCAGAGGAAATGCCCGGTTCTACGGGTGACCTTCTTCCCGAGCTCTTACAACTGCGCAAACGAGTTCGGCAGGTGATGAAAGGCGTCGCCCAGGCCTTGTGGCCATCTGTCTCCCTGCCCGAAGGCCTTGGGGAGCTTGCAGAGAGGCTCCAGGGAGCGCGGAGGCGCTTCCGATTATGGAAGATTTCGGCCTACCGTCAAGGCGCCAGGGAGGCCTGGGCCATGGTGAAGACGCGGTACATGAAGGCTAACCCAAACCACATGGCCGAATTCATTTATATACAATAATACCATATCTAGCCATGTGCTATGCTTTCAAGCAAATATCTTATTGGTATATTTATGACTTCCTTTTGGATATCTTCTTCCTTCGTGTTGTAACTGTTTCGAGTGTACATCCTTCTTTGTAGATAGATATCATCATGATTTTCATCTACCTAGAATCTTATACACATGAGAGAAGTTACATCTTTAGTGGATATCCTTATTCTTTCATGTCCACCTTTTTTTCCTTTGTATTTCCTAGGTGGCTCCGTGAAAGGATTTGTCTTGAGTGCGGATCTTATCTTGTTGCATCTTGATGCACTCATGTGTGGTGAAGATTTTTCTTTTTTTTTCTTTTTCTCTCTTGCTTGTCTTGATGAGGCTTTTGCCATTTCGATTGGTATCCCTCCTCATGACAAAGCTATATTTTTCCTTCTTCACCTTGGGCTGTCACAAGCATTGGTTTTTCATTTTGCATTTTGAGTGTTCTTCTGAACCCCTTTGCTTGTTGTGTGTGGGAAGGACATATCTTGCACCTTGTATCTCATTTATTCAAGACTATGTTGATGCTTCATGCTCATCCTTATATTAGTCTTCTCAAGTGCTTTGGCATGACTCACACACATCATTTTGGTTGAGCCTTTTTCTAAGTTGCCTCTTTTACTTGTTGCTCAACCATTCGTTTGTTGCTTGTGCTAGGATTTGTTTCCTACATGCTCACTTGCCCTAGTTGTGAGGTTCTATTGATTTTTGGAGAGTAATGATCCTATTTTGTGCATACAAAAATTCTTATTTGTGCACAAATCATGGGGAGCTTCCCTAGTTTCTTTAGAACACTCCCTTGCGTGTATCATAATATCTTTTCTTCATGTGGCTCGTAGGATCATTGGTCTAGTTGGTTCAATTGATATCCTTTGATTGCTTGCTTCAATTGATATCTTTTGATTGCTTGATTCTGTGTGTCTCTCTTTGTTATGTCTTCGTGGCATATCATTCTTTAGCAATCTTTGTGCCTCGATATAGTTTGTCTTCCTCCCTTTGGATATGTGTATTGTATTCCACTCTCTTGTTGAGAAATACACAACTTATGGAGGAACACTTTTTATATTGGCCTTCTAAGCTTCTCGCCCATTTTGGTAATCGATGCCAATGGGGGAGAAGTTTCGGAGAGTTTTGTGGAGAAGTTTTCAGAGTTTCTTCTTGCTTTGGTTTTGTTCCTAAGCATTTGCATCTCATACTCATGCATTATTGGTTGTTGCATTGCATGGTGATGCATAATTCCTTATATAAACTCTCTTGAAAGTGATTGTCATCAATTACCAAAATGGGGGAGATTGAAAGGATATGCAGTGCCCCATGTGTGGTTTTGGTAATTGATGACATTCTCTATGGACTAATGGTTGCATTGAGTTATATTTGAAGAATTTGTCCATAGGCATTTCTTGAAGTCCATGTGTTGGTTTCAAGGAGTTTATGTGTTGAACAAGGTGCTATTAAGGAATTATCCAAAGATTGGTCATGTGAGTATTGAGCTTATTGCAAGCATATCTTGAAGAAGAAGAAGAAGATTGTGTGATCATTCATGTTTACCGTCAAGACATCATCCAAATGAAGAGAGTTGCAAAGAGTCAAGGTTGATCAAGACTAAGTACAGAGAGTGATTCAAGTTGATCATCACACAAAGCGTAGAAGATATACCGAGTGGGATCAAGTGATCTCACGGTTTGGTAAACATTGTCCATTGCGCTTTGTGTACTAACCCATGGGTCTTTGTGAGAGTCCTATGTGGGGTTAGGTTTGCTTCCATGGGCTTGCGTCAAGAGGAGGATCACATACAACCCATGAAGGATGACATCAAATCAAGGTTGTGTTGTGCAAGTTCAAGTGGAGCATCACGAAGAAATCATGCTTGTAGCTTGCGGTCCATTATGGTGACAATGGACTTGTGAAGGTGTGCCAAAGAGTGACTCACCCATAGTGGAGTATGGGGGAGCAATCAACTAGCCTTCATCGAGCCAACGCAATCACGAAAGGTGGTCCAACTTGAGGGAGTCAAGATCATCATCATCTAGCTCAAGTGGACTTCGTGCAAGGCAAAGGTTTGCCCTTGATAGGTTCTCTATTTTACCGGTCTCATGGTGGTAGTTTGGAGACCGGGTTATAGGATCGATTGTCGTACTATCAAGGGGGCTCTCTAGTGAGTAGCTTGATCGTATCATTCGTAGAGAGCTCAAACCATTGCATGCTTGCATCATCTTTCTTGGTTTTTGTTTGGTTTTATCCTTGTGAGATTTTGAGCTTATGGTCATCTTCTTTACAAGCTCAAGTTCATCGAAAACGAAGTTCACATGCTTCTTCTATTGCGTTTTCGGTGTTGGAGGTTTTACCGGTCTTATTCGAGGAAGGGTTCTCACCATTTTCTTATGGGCCTTTTCTAATTTCCTCTTATTGTTATTTCTATCAATATTGTGTTATTCCTTGTCGCTAGCTTTCCAACAAACTTGGTTTCGTTGAATTCAGAGTCCGTTTGCAGAAGTTGTGTCAGTTTTGGTGTCCTTAAAAAGGCTGCAGCGGTACTACCGCTCATGGGAGCGGTACTACCGCTTGGAGGGGATGTAATATTTTACTACCGCTCTTGGGAGCGGTACTACCGCGGGTACTTCCGTGGCTACTTCCGCTCCGGACCAAAAACTCATCTTAAGTCCAGCGGTGGTAGGCACAAATGTATATTTTTAGTACCGCCCGCAAGCAGTAGTACCGATACCCTTTGAGGTAGTACTGCTACCCCTAGTGGTAGTACCATGAGGAAGAGCGGTAGTACCGCTCTATGCAGGCTGTCAGCATAATGGTTGGATTTTTCCCCACCTATAAAAGGGGGTCTTCTTCCCAGATGACCCTTATCCTTTGAGCTCGTGTTCTTCCCCCATTGTTGACCTTCTTCGAGCTTGCTATCTCTCAATCCCTCCATGGATTCTTGGTAGTTTTTGGGGAAAAAGAGAGAGGAGATCTAGATCCACATTTCCACCAATCACTTTCTCCTCTATGTGAGGGGAACCCCTTGGATCTAGATCTTGGAATTCTTGGTGTTCTCCTTCTTGTTCTTCCTCTCATTTCCCTCCCTAGCATTAGTTACTTTTGTGGGATTTGGGAGAGAAGGACTTGGGCACTCCGTGTGCCCTTGCCATTGCATTTGGTGCATCGGTTAGAGTTCTCCATGGTGATACGTGGAAGCTACAAGTTGAGTAGCTTATTACTGTTGGGTGCTTGGTACCCTTGATGTGATGCCCCCGATTTGACCGTACACTAATCATGCACGCAAACGTGTACAATCAAGATCAGGGACTCACGGGAAGATATCACAACACAACTCTAAAAACATAAATAAGTCATACAAGCATCATAATACAAGCCAGGGGCCTCGAGGGCTCGAATACAAGTGCTCGATCATAGACGAGTCAACGGAAGCAACAATATCTGAGTACAAACATAAGTTAAACAAGTTTGCCTTAAGAAGACTAGCATAAACTGGGATACAGATCGAAAGAGGCGCAGGCCTCCTACCTGGGATCCTCCTAACTACTCCTGGTCGTCATCAGCGGGCTGCAAGTAGTAGTAGGCACCTCCAGTGTAGTAGGAGTCGTCGTCGACGGTGGCGTCTGGCTCCTGGGCTCCGGCATCTGGTTGCGACAACCAGGTAGAAGGGAAAGGGGAAAAGAGGGAGAAAAGCAACCGTGAGTACTCATCCAAAGTACTCGCAAGCAAGGATCTACACTGCATATGCATGGGTATATGTGTAAAGGGGCATATCGATGGACTGAACTACAGAATGCTAGAATAAGGGGGGGATAGCTAATCCTGTCGAAGACTACGCTTCTGGCAGCCTCCGTCTTGCAGCATGTAGAAGAGAGTAGACTGAAGTCCTCCAAGTAGCATCTTATAGCATAATCCTACTCGGCGATCCCCTCCTCGTCGCCCTATTAGAGAGCGATCACTGGGTTGTATCTGGCACTTGGAAAGGTGTGTTTTATTAAGTATCCGGTTCTAGTTGTCATAAGGTCAAGGTACAAATCTAAGTCGTCCTGTTATCGAAGATCACGACTATTCGAATAGATAAACTTCCCTGCAGGGATGCACCACATAACCCAACACGCTCGATCCCATTTGGATGGACACACTTTTCTGGGCCATGCCCGGCAGCGGAAGATCAACACGTCGCAGCCCCACCTACGCACAACAGAGAGGTCAGCACGCCGGTCTAAACCTAAGCGCACAGGGGTCTAGGCCCATCACCCTTAGCACACCTGCACGTTGCGTGGGCGGCCGGAAGCAGACCTAGCCTAGCAGGCGTTCCAGTCCAATCAGGTGCGCGCCGCTCAGTTGCTGACGTCACGAAGGCTTCGGCTGATACCACGACGCCGAGTGCCCATATCTTTCCCACGTAGTTGGTTAGTGCGTATAGACCAAATGGCCAGACTCAGATCAAATACCAAGATCTAGTTAAGCGTGTTAATGATGTAACCGCGGACACCGACCAAGGCCAGGCCCACCTCTCACCTAGGCGGTCTCAACCTGCCCTGTCGCTCCGCCACAAAGATCCACCCAGAGGGCCGTCGGGACAAAGGTCCTTTCATCCCCCAATCCGTGAATCACTCGCGGGTGCTCCACGAGCCGACCCGACTTTAGTCACCACATGTATCATGTATAAAGTATGTAGTATATACCTGTGATCACCTCCCAAGTGATCACAGCCCGATAGTATAGCACAGCAGACGGACAAGAATGTAGGGCCACTGATGGAATACTAGCATCCTATACTAAGCGGGTAGGATCGCAGGTAAAGGTAACAACAGTAGTAGCAAGGACAGGCTATGCATCAGGATAGGATTAATGGAAAACAGTAACATGCTACACTATTCTAATGCAAGCAGTAGAGAGTAGAATAGGCGATATCTGGTGATCAAGGGGGGGGGCTTGCCTGGTTGCTCTGGCAAGGAGGGGTCGTCAACTCCGTAGTCAAACTGGGGTCGCCGGCAGTCTTGGGGTCTACCGGAAAGAAGTAACGAAAGGGGAACACAATAAATAACAAAGCAATCAAAGCATCACAAAGCGTAACATGGCAATACGTGGTGCTAGGTGTGCCCTAACGCGGTAGTAGGTGATACCGATGAAGGGGGAAACATCCGGGAAAGTATTCCCGGTGTTTCGCGTTTTCAAACAGATGAACCGGAGGGGGAAAGTTGCGTGTTTGCTATGCTAGGGGTGTGTGGCGGACGAACGGGCTGCATATCCAGATTCGCCTCGTCGTTCTGAGCAACTTTCATGTACAAAGTTTTTCCATCCGAGCTACGATTTATTTTCTATTCATTTTCAAGGTTTTAAATGATTTTTTGAATTTATTTTAATTCAAAATATAAGCTAAAATGCTACAAGTACCCAGCTCTGTGTACACAGATGTGCACCCAAAGGCTGACAGGTGGGCCAAGGGGGACCCAGTTGACCGGTCAAAGCTTGACTGGTCAACAGGGGTGGGGCCCCCTGTCATTCTCTGATTTACCTAATTATAGTTTAATTAGTTAACTAGAAGGTTAACTAAAGTTAAGTTAATTAATCAGCTTAATTAATTAATTAATTTTAATTCTTTTTATTATTACTTTTTTTGATCGTTTTCTGGGGCGGGTCCCACTTGTCATTCAGACAGGGGCCTTAACGGGTCGCGGTTGGCGGTTCTCGGGCGCCAGCCCGCCCAACAGGGCGCTGCGGCCAGCGGGTGAAGGGGGCCGGCGCATGGCACGTCGCCGACGATAGTGGCCGGAGCAGGGCGACATAGCGAGGTGCGGTGGTGTGAGCGGGCGCGCACTGGGTCGCGGCTGGGCGAGCACGCACGACAACTGGCACGGCCGGACGCGGCCAGGGAACGTGGCGGGCGCCGCGATGGATGGGCATGGTCGACGCGCTGTGAGCGCGAGCACTCGCGCGGAGGGGAACGAGGCGACGACGGCAGCGAGACACGACGCAGGACAGATGGGGGCGCGGCGACCGCGGGTTCGGGTGTGCCCCGGGCGTGGTGGCCACGGGCGAGCGGCGACGAGGGTGGGGACCGTGTGGAAGCGAGGGCAGAGGAGGGAAGGAGAAGGGGTCCTCACGTGCGAGGAGGGAAGGGGACGACGAGGCCTGGTGAGGCCGACGGGGAGGAGGACGAGGAAGCGGGCGACGGAGGCGGTCCAACGAGGTGGTCCCACGACGACGGGCGACGGCGTTGGGTCGGGGCGGAGGAGCTTCGGGCGGCGGGGACGAGATGATGTAGAGGCATCCGACGAGGTGGAGGTAGACGAGGGGGGTGGCTCCGGCGATCGTGGACGGCGACGGCGGTTCCGTGCTCCGATCTAGAACGAGCAGTGAGGGAGAGGGGATCGGGCTCGATCCAGATCCCGCGAGGGTGGGGGAGAACGAGAGAGAGACATGGGGGAGTGGGGTAGTTGGGCTAGGGTTACGGGGGAGTGAGGTTATACAGCCGGGGTATGCCTGCTGGGCCGCGGGGGTGGCCAGCTGGGCATGTTGGCCCAGTTGGCCAGGGGGTCCTCTTTTGTTTTTAGTCTCTCCTTTTTCGTAATGTTTTCTTTTAGTTCTAATTTATTTTAATTTTATAAAATATAAAAACAGTTCATGTATTAGTACTATTAATTATGCTACTGCCCCATTAAGTTTTGGGCAACTAAATGAATGGTTTAATATTTTATGAATTACAAAAGGCAATTATTTAATTGTTTTACCTATTGTTTTAACTATTTAAGTGCAACTAAATTTTTATAAAAAATGTGGTTTCTCCATCATTATTACTTAGGATTTATTTGTCCCATTTTGAACATTTTAGTTTTAGTGTTTCAAAACTTTTAATGTTTGACTTGATTTTCAAATTTGAATTTGGATCGGTTTCGAACTAACGCGAGATTAACAACAGTAACCGAGGTGACGTGGCATCATTAGCGTGGAATTACTGTAGCTTAATTATTCGAGTGTCACACTTGAGCTTGTTCATCTTGGGTGCTTGGGCGCCCTAGACGGTTGGTGGTGTTTGGAGCTCAATCATTGTGGTGTAAAGCTCCGGGCATGCGTCAGGGTCTCCAATTAAGTTGTGGAGATCATCCCGAGCAATTTGACGGGTTCCGGTGACCGCCCCCAAGGGTTGCCAAAGTGTTCGGGTTCGGTGACCACCCCCAAGGGTTGCGATTTGTACGGGTTCGGTGACGGCCCTCAAGGGTCCCTTAGTGGAATCACGGCATCTTGCATTGTGCGAGGGCGTGAGGAGATTACGGTGTCCCTAGTGGCTTCTTGGGGAGCATTGTGCCTCCACACCGCTCCAGACGGAGATTAGCATCCGCAAGGGTGTGAACTTCGGGATACATCGTCGTCTCCGCGTGCCTCGGTTATCTCTTGCCCGAGCCCTTTACTTATACACTTCACTTTATGATAGCGATATTGTTTCTTGTCATATATTTTTCTATCACTTAGTTGTTTATCTTGCTTAGTATAAGTTGTTGGTGCACATAGGTGAGCCTAGTTGTTGTATGTTTTGTGCTTGATTAACCGCTAGGTTTATTCCGCATTTGTTCAAGCCTAAACAATAATTATTTTAAAGCGCCTATTCACCCCCTCCCCTTCTAGGCGACATCCATGATCTTTCAAAGTGGTTTCTCCCGTGTGGTTGAATTGTCAATACAACCATTAAGGCTTATAAATATTTTTTGGCTCCTCTTGTATCGAATCAATAAATTTGGATGAAATACTACCCTCTAAGACTGTTACGATTCCCTGTACTTATGGGTCATCTGTGGTGGCTGGACGCACCACTTAGCGCGCTCCAGGACAAAAAAGTGACCCCTGTGAGAGCTCCCGGAGGGGTAACTGTTGGTTAGTTGTTCCCAACAAAGTTGCCCATAAGCTTGCTAAGTTAGCTAGATTTTTTTCTACTTTTGACTGGTTTGAGGAGCCTTTAAGTGAAATTGTACCCTTCCTCATAAACGATGTACTTGTTATTGCGAATGAATAAAATTCTGCGTTTTTCAAAACAAACAACCTACTTTATTTTTTGTAGCCCTTTTTTTTCCACCAAACCAACAGTACAAATAATCCAAAAATTAAGTATATTAATGCCTATGAGGGTTGACCGTTTTCTTGCTCTCAAACAACCATTGTCGTGTCACCACAAGCTGCTCCATCACCGGAGTCAACCTATCATTGTCGATGGTGGATGTGAAGTCATCAACATCACAGCCTTGCCGAACCATCGCCCTGGTGAAGAAGCCATCACAACTAGAAGAGCCGCAAGAGTCGTAGATCCAAGAGCGTAAAGCATACTTGGTTTGCTGCCAAAAATTAACACGCCAATGTTCTGCCAAATACTGGCTACTACTTGGTTGGTTAGGAGTTGTCTTACCTACCTCACATAAAGTTGTCAATTATTGGCAAGTCTTGGTATTGCCAATATTTGGCAATGCCAACATTTGGCAAGCCAAATATTGGCAGCAAACCAAGTATGCTCCATAATTCAAGTAGGCCTCACGTGAACAACGGAGTGTGCACTGATGTGGCAGAGATGAGTCTTCAGGACCAAACTACCAAAGGGAAGTCGCTGCCACTATTGCACCAACATACCCTGCAAAGTGCAAACCTTGGTGTCTTCGCCTATAATGGATGGAAGGAATCTACACTTGGAAACCATCGAAGCTCCATGAAAATTATTCACCATGAAGACATCGTTGCCTTGTAACATCCCAGGGTATTTTACCTAAATTATAAATTGATTGTTATTTTAGTTTTGCATCATCATTGTATCATAAACATTGCATAAGCATCATATTTCACTAATAAAACATTTTTTTGGATATTCTATTTTGCCATGTTGTAAAATGGTGAATAAGTAAACCCTTCTCCCCTTCATTATTCTTCACCTATACTCACCCCCAAACCTTGCGCCTGGTCTTTTTGTGATATTTGAGAGCTAGCCAAATTATTTCACAAGTTTAGCTAGCTATCACCCCTAGTTCAAACCTCCTTTATACCTTTCTACCCTTTTATTCCTAAAAAATGCCAAACTCTTCCCAAATGGGTTGAATATATTTGTGTGGCCTTATGCTCCATAGAGACTACATTTAAATCTCTTCGGACTTTGTTTGCCCCTCCAAACCATATATAAGAGAGCTTTCCTTTTATTTCTCAAAAGAAATAGAAAATGATGTAAGACCGCACATCTATAATCTATAATACCTAAATAGTTCATCCCCACTATCTTATTTCTCTTGACATGCAAGCTATCCACATCATCAATCTACATGCAGCCATCCATCTCAGTCCACCTTAGCATTCTAGCCACATCATCAATTCCAAATACTTTTCCTATTCCTGTAATTTAATTTCTTTTTCTCTCTTTTTTGTTTCTTCACCATACAACTTCATTTTCGCCCCAAGGCCCACTGCTCTGCCCGATCACACCGCTTCTTCTAGTTCACAGATATTTACAGGAGTTACTTTCCACAATTAATTCCCCATCGTAGGGCCCTCCGTTGGTGCGTCCTGCTTCTCTGCAATCACCACGGCTTCCGTTTCCTTCTCACCTTCTTCAACGTCCATCAAATCCCACTTTTGTACTGCAATAGAAACGGATGGATATTATTTTCCCTCCTCACTGTTAGACTGTATATGTATGTAGACTTGTGTATACGTAGACTTGTATGTTGTACCCTTTGGAACTTATATATAATGAGATAGTCGCACCCCTTGGAGGTGTCGAGCAGTCCACCAAAATATTTGTTCAACATGGTATCAAATTAGGTTACGATGTCTTCCGCTTCCGCTTTCGCCGCCGCTGCCGCGCCGACCACCGTCGTCGCCCCCGCCGCCGCCCCGGCGCCGGCCCTTGCCTCACCGTTCCTTGCCTCGCGGCCCCTTGCGATGGCCTACGGTGCTTCTGCATCCTCTTCCTCTCAAGGCGAGCCGATCTCCCAAGCGATCGGTGTGGATCCCTCCACAGGCAGCGCCCCTGCCCCTGTCCATGGCGGGCCGCCGCCGTCGTCGTCCCATCCGGCTCCGCCCTACGGGGCTCCGCCGCCGCAGGGATCCTACGTCGCCCCGTCACCAGGCTACGGGGCGCCGCCACCGCCGGAACCCTACGTCGCCCCGCCACAAGGCCACGGCGCCCCGCCGTCCTATTACGGCCTGCCGCCGCCCGGATACGGCGCCCCGCCGCCACCCTACGCCGCGCCCCCGACGCATCACTACCCGGCGTCGCCCCTGCCCTACTCGGCGCTGCCTCAGCCCGGCGCGGCGCCGCATGGGGCTGCGGCTGCCTCGCTGTACGGGGCTCCGGGTGCATCTCCAGGGCACTACCCGCTCTACTCAGTGCCTTCGGCGCATCCCGGGACGGCGCCCTCGCTGGCCCCTTATGCACTGCCGCATGCTCGTACCGATCTGACTGCGATGCCGGCGCCGTTCTACTTCTCGCACCTGTTGCCGGTGAAGCTCACGCCGGACAACTACTTGTCCTGGCGTGCTCAGGTGATGCCTCTTCTGCAGAGCCGCTACCTGGAAGGCTACGTTGATGGATCCATCCCGTGTCCGCCTCCTCATCACCCGGCATATCACACCTGGGTGGCCCAGGATCAGGCCATCCTCTCCGCCGTCCAGTCCTCGCTCACCCCGAGTGTCTCGTCGTTGGTCATCTTCGCCGCTACTTCCCGAGAGGCGTGGGCGGCCCTTCACACCAGCTTCGCCTCTCAGTCTCAGGCGCGTGCTCACTCTATATGCACTGAGCTGGGTGAAACTAAGCTTGGTGATCTCAGCATCACGGACTACTTCAACAAGATGCGGGGTCTCGCCGACACGTTGGCCTCCGTTGGCCAGCCACTGCAGGATGAGGAGTTTACCACCTTCGTGCTCAACTGGCTTGATGATGACTATGACAACCTCGTTGAGAACGTCCATGGTCGTGATGATCCGCTCCCACCTCGGGAGCTCTATGCACGCCTCCTTGGTCGTGAACAACGCATCAAGGCGCGCCGCGCCTCCCCCAGCTTCGCCTCCGCCAATGCGGCCACTCGTGGCAAAACCTCCCGGGCGTCATCTTCGGGGGGTAGACCAGCGCCATCTTCACAGCCGGCCTCGCGGGGCAATGCTCCGAACATCACGGGTGGTAACCGGCCGGTGGCATGTTGCTCTTCCTGCGGAGCTCCGCAGGCCTGTCAGCTCTGTGGCATTGAGCGCCACGTTGCGTCTCGCTGTCATCGTCGTTACAAGCAAGACTTCCTGGGCCTCGGCAACAATGGCAAAGGGAATGAAAAGCAGGCCGCGGCCGCCGTGACGGGTCCTGACCATGGCCGCACTCCGTCTTACTCCATTGATCCTACATGGTACATGGACACGGGCGCTACGAACCACCTCACTAACGACATGGGCAAGCTCTCCACTCAGGAGCCGTATCGTGGCCATGATCAGGTGCACACCGCTAATGGAGCAGGTATGCGCATCTCTCATGTTGGTCAGGCATCACTTCTTGCACACAATTCACGAAAACTGCATCTTTCTAATGTTCTTCGTATTCCCACTGCTTCACGTAGTTTGTTATCTGTTCCACAACTTACTCGTGATAATAATGTCCTTGCTGAGTTTCATCCTTTTCGTTTCTTTATCAAGGATCGGGACACGAGGGCCGTTCTGCTTAGCGGTCGTCTTCGCGGTGGCCTGTACGCACTTGACGCGCCCACCGCATCTCCTATGCAGCTTTCTCCCCAGGGGCTCAGTGGTGTTCGTGTGTCTCCTACACATTGGCATGCGCGCCTTGGTCATCCTGCTGCTCCTATAGCTCGTCATGTGTTACATCGCCATGAGCTACCAGTTGTGTCAAATAAAACTGCTGAAACTATTTGTGATGCCTGTCAGCAGGGCAAGAGTCACCAACTTCCGTTTTCAGAGTCTAGTCGCGTTGTGAAACATCCTCTTGAGCTTGTTTTTTCCGATGTGTGGGGTCATGCCCAAACGTCTGTTAGTGGACACAATTATTATGTCAGTTTCATTTATGCT
Source organism: Aegilops sharonensis (assembly GCA_904067115.1). Lineage (NCBI taxonomy): Eukaryota > Viridiplantae > Streptophyta > Magnoliopsida > Poales > Poaceae > Aegilops > Aegilops sharonensis. Next base: position 33,271,888 of record LR880968.1, on the reverse strand, counting down.
TACAGTCGGTTTACTTGGCTTTATCTTATTAAGAAAAAGTCTGATGTGTTTGATGTTTTTCTACAGTTTCAAGCACACGTTGAGCGTCTCCTTAGTCAGAAAATTATTCATGTTCAAACCGACTGGGGGGGTGAATATCATAATCTCAACTTGTTTTTTAACAAACTTGGGATCACACATCGTGTGTCTTGTCCTCATACACATCAGCAGAATGGGACTGCTGAACGTAAGCATCGTCATCTCGTAGAAACTGGCATTACTTTATTAGCTCATGCCTCCGTTCCCTTTAGGTTCTGGAGTGCTGCTTTTTCCACTGCCTGTTTTTTGATCAATAGGCTGCCCTCACAACTACTGAATATGAAAACTCCACTTGAACTCTTGCTCAATGAACTTCCAGACTACACTTTTCTCAAAGTTTTTGGGTGTGCTTGTTGGCCTCATTTGCGTCCGTATAACAAACATAAGCTAGAGTTTCGGTCGAAAAAGTGTGTTTTTCTTGGCTATAGTTCCCTTCACAAAGGGTACAAATGCCTACATGTTCCCACCAATCGTTTACATCTCTCGTGACGTTGTGTTTGATGAGAATGTGTTCCCTTTTCGTGCACTTCCGAACAACTCCATCACTCCTCTACCGGACGTTTCTTCTACCACACCTTCGCCTGATCAATTTGTAGATGTTGCATATGCCCCTGCGTTGCTTCCTAATCATGCTGCAGGTGTTGGACGTGGTGCTCGTCTTGAGCTCCTTGAGGAACAGGCACCGCCAGCAGCCCTGGACTTGGACGTCGGTCCTCTGCATGGGGCATGCATACCGGGCGGCGCCCGCCTACCCGCCGGGGCTGCACCCGCAGCCACCACCCGGGTATCACCCCCGCCCCCCTCGCGGGCTTCCCCCGAGCCAGCCGCTGCCTCGGCGCGGGCCTCTCCCGAGCCGGCCTCGGTGCGGGCCTCCCCGAGCCGGCCGCCTACTCGCCTGGGTCAGGCGCTTCTTCACGGGGGTCGGGTCTGGCTCCAGATGGGCCGGTCTTGCCGGCCCCAACGTCGCCTAGCTCCTGCGTGAGCGCGGGCGCGAGCTCCACGCCGCCTGGCTCTCCAACATCACCAGGCTCTGGTGTGAGCTCGGGTGGCTCGGCCTCGCCTTTGTCGCCACCCGAGTCCAGTCCGGTGTTGCCGTCGCCTGCTGCTGCTCCTCGAGCCCGCACACGCAGCCAGACAGGCGTGTTCCAGCCAAAGATTCGTACTGATGGGACTGTCGCGTGGCTCGCTGCTTGTATGGCTCATGCTGTGGAGGATCCTACTGCTGAGCCTCGTCACTTTCAGGCTGCCCTGAGCATTCCTCACTGGCGTGCTGCGATGGAACAGGAGTTTCAGGCGTTGTTGCAGAATGACACATGGCAGCTTGTTCCTCCAGTATCTGGGATCAACATTATTGATTCTAAATGGGTGTTTAAAGTCAAGAGGCATGCTGATGGCTCCATTGAACGCTACAAAGCAAGGCTCGTTGCTAAGGGTTTCAAACAGAGGTATGGTCTTGATTATGCAGACACATTCAGTCCAGTTATCAAGCCCACTACTATTCGTTTGCTGTTGTCCCTTGCTGTTACTCGAGGATGGTTCCTTCGTCAACTTGACGTGCAGAATGCTTTCTTGCATGGAGTTTTGGAGGAGGAGGTTTATATGCGACAGCCGCCAGTGTTTGTGGATCCTGATCGTCCTCACCATCTCTGTCGTCTTGTCAAGGCGCTATATGGGCTCAAACAGGCTCCCCGTGCATGGCATGCACGTCTTGGCTCTGTCCTGCGGGCGCTTGGTTTTATTCCCTCCACTGCTGACACATCACTGTTTCTTCTTCAGCGACCTGAGGTTACGATGTACTTGCTGGTCTATGTTGATGATATCATCCTCATCAGTTCCTCAGATGCTACTGCTGATCGTCTTGTGGCTGCTTTGAGTGGTGATTTTGCTGTCAATGACCTTGGTACTCTACACTTCTTCCTTGGCCTGGAGGTTTCACGGTCTTCTGCTGGGTTAACTCTTTCTCAGAAGAAGTACGCTCTTGACCTGTTGCGTCGTGCTGGTATGTTGAAGTGTAAACCTTCCAGTACTCCGATGTCTGCCACTGATCGGTTGTCTGCTCTTGATGGAGATCCTCTTTCACCTGATGATGCCACTGAGTACCGCAGTCTTGTTGGAGGTCTGCAGTATCTTACTATCACCAGACCAGATGTCTCTTATGCAGTCAACCGTGTTTGTCAGTTTCTCCATGCACCCAGGGCTTCTCATTGGTCAGTTGTGAAGCGTATCCTGCGTTATGTCTGTCTCACTGCTTCTCATGGTTTGCTCCTCCAGCCTGCGCCATCTTCTGAGCTCTCAACCTTCTCGGATGCAGACTGGGCTGGTAGTCCTGATGACCGGCGATCCAGGGGGGATATGCAGTGTTTCTTGGTTCTAACTTGGTTGCTTGGAATGCTCGCAAGCAGGCTACGGTGTCTCGCAGCAACACGGAAGCTGAGTACAAAGCAGTGGCTGATGCGACGGCTGAGATCATTTGGATTCAGTCCTTGTTGCGTGAGTTGAGGATCTCTTCAGCTCATCCTCCAGTACTTTGGTGTGACAACATTAGTGCTACATATTTGTCGTCTAATCCTGTGTTCCATGCTCGGACGAAACATATTGAGGTTGACTACCACTTTGTTCGAGAACGAGTTGCACAGAAGCTACTTAGCATCAAGTTCATCTCATCAAAGGATCAACTTGCTGACATCTTCACGAAGCCTCTTCCTCAACCACAGTTTGTAGGCTGTAGGCGCAATCTTAACTTAGTTTGTACTTCAGGTCACAGTTAAGATTGAGGGAGGGTGTTAGACTGTATATGTACGTAGACTTATGTATACGTAGACTTGTATATTGTACCCTTTGGAACTTATATATAATGAGATAGCCGCACCCCTTGGAGGTGTCGAGCAGTCCACCAAAATAGTTGTTCAACACTCACGCATGGGTAACGCATGCAATTCATCTCCCTTTAAGAAGTGTAGACTCGACAGCCAAAGCGCGTGCACGCCGGAGAGCGTCGTCACGGAGGACCGGTTGGGAGATGTAGCGTTGGGTGAGGCCATGCTAGAAGGCTTCGCCGCGCTCGCCGTAGTTAGCCGCCTCCATGGTCAGGCTTGCCGTGGGAGCAGCTACGGGTCAAGCGGAAGGGCTGCGCCATGCGCCGTCCTGTGTCGACAACGATGCGCGCTGCTGATGACGCCACACAGTGTTGCTGTACTGGGACGAGCGGCGTCGTGGCCGAGGGCCTTTTCCGCGCGGGCTGGGTGCCACATCCGCTGTGAGTAGCGGTGCATCCGGCTGGGCCAGCCTGACAGAGAGCCGTTCTTTAAAGCCGGATGCTGTTGTTGCCGCATGTGAGGACCACGTCGTGTTCTTCGCTGCTCTTGATTGCGTCATATTCCTTTTGTGCATGTGTGTGCTGGCTTCCTTTTTGTTATGTTCTGCAGGTGCTGGGTGTATCTCAATATCGATGGCCTTTGGTCGGATGGTTGCATTTGGATCGCTCTGTTTGTTTTCTTTGCCGTGTGTCCCCCGTATCAATATGTCAGGTAGCTACTTCCGTTGGTTCCTGCTATATGGTTGCTTGGTCTATTACATTTGGTCCGGTCATTAGATAATTTATTAATTACCTTTCTCAATTTACTTACCTTGCTCTATGTCATCTATCACAAGTCCTTACAAATTGTTTAAGTGGGATATCAGTTCTAATGTAACTGAGTGGGAGAAAAATTCTATTGTACCGAGGAACAATCTCATATACTTCTATGCGCCTCCAGCATTACAAAATCAAATATATATCAGAGTGAATAAATTTTATATCATGCCTGCATTATATTACTCTTCTCTACTACCTATTGGTCCAAGAAGACACTCCTCCAAACAATGTGAAATAGATTATGCTGACATATGGTTCAAGCAATCTATACAATATATATTTATACCACTAATAATTTTAATCATTGCCTCTATATGAAAGCTATCATATTGTTGCTTATCATTACCTATATGAAATCTCATATTATTGATTTGAATTGTACCTTATTTGTTGTGTGCAAGTTACTTAGAAATCCACAACAAATTCCCGCAGCAACGCGCGGGGCATCAACTAGTTGTTCACATGGGCCGGCCCGTTGAGAAGTCATTAACTAACCTTCGCCTAATGCGAGTAATAGCGTATCCAGTCAGTTGCTTCCTCTCAACTAGAAGGTGTTGGGATCCCAACTGCAAGGGTTTGTAGCAAGCAACAATTTTCCTTAAGTGACCTCAAGATCAAACCAACATGAGTTTATTAACACAACCAATGATCAGGCCCCTGACTGGCGTGCCAACTGACGGTACGAAAAACATCATTAGCCTCAGTAGGGTGGAGAGCATGGCCGGAAGTACCAGAGGGGATCACACATCGGGAGTTTACCCAGGTTCGGCTCTCATGGTTGAGGTAAAACCCTACTCCTGCTTTGATTTAACTGCTGGTGGAAAACGCCTCGCGTGAGTGGGGTTACAAGTATGGGGTAGTTGTAGCTATTGAGACGATGACAATGATGTCGATGCCCCGAGCTATCCCCTGGCCTTGCCTCATAATGGAGGACGAGGCCTATGGTTACACGAGTACTAAATCGACCTAGGGGATTCCTCGGTAGAAGAGTCCTTTGCTTGCGCGCCTAGACGCCAGACTTTCCTTGGGAGGCTCCCTACATTGGTCGGAGGCCCGTAGAATCCTCATGGCCTGCTAGCCCTGTGGCCGGCGCACCATCCGGCTTGCCTCCCGAAGGACCACCCCGACCGGTATAGCGCACTGTCATGTAGCTAGGGAGGTGCATGTTTTCCCTTTGTAATACTCTTGTTAGTTGCAGTACCAGCAAGAAAACTTTATGTTTCAGTTTACAACAGCTTTGTCATAGCGAGTTGAAAGGACCTACAGTAAGTTGGGTCACCATGACTTGCCTGTAATTTCATAGGCCAGAAATTTCCTGATTGTCAGACGTAGCTCCAAGTGTCTAGATTGTCCTGTAGGCGGCACTTGAGCAAGCAACTCAGAAAAGCCAAAAAAAATAGGCCTTTATAGAGCCAATTTTGCCACAAAAGACTCCTAGTCCACCTTGTGATTTTGCTTTGCAAACTTTGGTTCATGCAATGAGAGATGGTCCTTTATCCCCCATGCCATGCTTTCTCCATAAACAACCGGTGATTAATATATTAATCTGATCAATGGCATCTGCTGGAGCACATGTAGAATGTTGCAGGCATGGAAGAGAAAACTAACTTAACTAGCTGCAAGTTTGCCCCCACACGATACAAGTGTGGAGCAACTGGTGAGTCTTCTCTCAACTCTTTGCACCAAAGGCAGGAAATCTGCCATTTTACCATTAACACGGCGAGCTTAATAGAGGAACACACATAGTAAAATCTACTAACTCTCTATCACATCCTTTTGTATGCATTACAATACAAAGCTGAACTAAACTACCTTACAAAGAGTATCATCAACATCATTATGTCATATGTAACACCCCCCTTAATTATATCACAACATACTATCACCTTAACACCGGGAAAACGGCTCACACATCAACCCACTTTCACTACCGACTCCAGCTTATCTCCCACACGATCATCTGCCGCAACTTGTCGAAGCAGGTTCTGCACATCATCGACCCAGTTCTGCTTACTCGTGCCGTCCTGACACTCGAATTCTACGATCCCTTGGGCCGTGCTTAGGCCGANGTAGGCGGCACTTGAGCAAGCAACTCAGAAAAGCCAAAAAAAATAGGCCTTTATAGAGCCAATTTTGCCACAAAAGACTCCTAGTCCACCTTGTGATTTTGCTTTGCAAACTTTGGTTCATGCAATGAGAGATGGTCCTTTATCCCCCATGCCATGCTTTCTCCATAAACAACCGGTGATGAATATATTAATCTGATCAATGGCATCTGCTGGAGCACATGTAGAATGTTGGCATGGAAGAGAAAACTAACTTAACTAGCTGCAAGTTTGCCCCCACACGATACAAGTGTGGAGCAACTGGTGAGTCATCTCTCAACTCTTTGCACCAAAGGCAGGAAATCTGCCATTTTACCATTAACACGGCGAGCTTAATAGAGGAACACACATAGTAAAATCTACTAACTCTCTATCACATCCTTTTGTATGCATTACAATACAGAGCTGAACTAAACTACCTTACAAAGAGTATCATCAACATCATTATGTCATATGTAACACCCCCCTTAATTATATCACAACATACTATCACCTTAACACCGGGAAAACGGCTCACACATCAACCCACTTTCACTACCGACTCCAGCTTATCTCCCACACGATCATCTGCCGCAACTTGTCGAAGCAGGTTCTGCACATCATCGACCCAGTTCTGCTTACTCGTGCCGTCCTGACACTCGAATTCTACGATCCCTTGGGCCGTGCTTAGGCCGAAGCAGCATTTCTCATCTATGAAGGCCTTTCCCGGCTCGATCACCCACGTTGGAAGCTCGCTGTATACGCCGTAAACAACGCCTGCAGACGATTGTTACACGCGAAACACTCAGTGTTAAAATCTCAAAAACTACACTGAGTCACTGAGAGAGGCAGAAATGGTAGTATATGATGTTTGTTTCGGGTGCTGCTGAACTTACTCTTGTTGTTCTTGGACAGTGCACCTCCAATGTGCTTGCTTTTCAGCTTCAGCATGACCTGTTATCATCTGGCTATGCCGTCAGTAATTGGACATACATTTTATTTTATTTTTTGTAGGACAAATGGACAATCAATTGATATTGTGCAGTCAGAGTTTTTTCCTACCTGGGACCTCCTGCTGATGTAGACAGATACTTTTGTCCTGTGTAAATCCCCTGCATCAGGAAAAATAAAATCAGATTGTGCACCTTAATCACCTTGGTTGGAGTATAAAAGATGTTGATCCATGACTGGATGTTTTGAATATTGCACAGGTGTGTGTAGTCTGTACCTTTTCTTGTGCGTTTCAGCAGTTCCCCTTCCTTGCACCAGACATCAGGGCTCCACGAATGGCCCTTCTCGTAAGGAAGAACGCTCGCGTTGCTCCTCGCCGCCTCCCGCTGCACCCTCTGCTTCATCGTCGCAGCTCCTCGCAGCGCTGATACGGATTCCACACGAACTCAGCTTTGATTCTTGCATGACATATCATAAGGAAATGGGACTGCACATTGTGATGGCAATGGCGGCACCGCCATTCACCGCATCGACCCCTTACCGGTTGCAGCGGCCGCTGTGAGCGTGGTCAGATCGCCGGCGCTCCTGACGCCGACCGCGGACTGGACGGCGGAGGCCACCTGCTCGTGGCTCGCCCCGGCAAGCCGAGCCGCCTCCACGCAGTGCGACGCCAGCAGCTCCGTGGCCGGCGCCATGGCCGCGGCCATCTTGGAGGCCTCGGTGTCGGAGCTGGTGGACGCCGCCGCGACGCGGACCACCGACACCATGGCGTGCACGTGGGCCCTGTCGGCGCGCAGCTTCTCCTTGCTGCTCTGCCTCGACCGGCTCGCGTCCTTGTGCTGGAACCATTTGCCGATGGACTGATGGTGGCCGGTGCCGCTGATGGAGCTCCTCCTTGCATCCGTCTGCTCGAAAATGGCCACACAACAGACGGAAACATTCAGAAAGGAGAGGTAGCAGAAAAAGGATGGGATTGGGCAGTGGACTGCTCGCTTACGTGGTGTCGATAGCCCGGAACGATGGCCGTGGTGGCGAGCACGGCGGAGGCCTCCGGTATGCCCATCTCCTGCAGCGGCAGCCTGTTGAAGCAGCTCTTCTTGCCTCCGACGAGGATCTTGGATATCTCCGACGCGGACACGCTCCAGGACCTCGACAGGCCGGTACTCCATGGGCTCGAGCGGCGTCTGCGGCGGCGGTATCGCCGCCGCCGCCTCGTCCTCCTCCTCGACCACATCAAACCGAAACGCGCTGCCGGCCTTCCAGCCTCTCTCCATGGCCATCAGTCCCACACAGTCGCTCTCCGCACTACTAGGCACCAGTGCACTATCCTCCTTGGCTCTTCTCAGTGGTTGGTTGCAGGCAGCAGGAGGCGACGGTCGCCTACTTATAGCGGAGGAGGCACGCACGGAGCACGAGGAGGGGGGCGTGGAGCCGCCATGGCCGTGGCAGAAAGAACAAGGGGGACACGAGGCTGGCGATCGAACAGGCCCCTGGCTTTCTCTGCTACTCCTGTCTGTCTCCAACAAGTCTCCCTTCCACTACCTGGGACTGGAATATTTCTACTACCACCGCTGCAATATAGTAGTGCTGCCGTTGCTGTTCTCTAGCCATTTGTTCCCGGCAGCTGAGCTATCCGGGACCTCGGAGGGTCTCATGACATGACTTCAGAGGAACCAAGCCAACCATGGATTGCTACGGCGGCATTGGCTTCTGGGCGTACCTACCACCTACAGTTTTTTGTGTTGTTTTGTTTGAACTTGTACCTACTGTTGTTGGAGGTACTACAGGAGCTGTTTTCCCGGCGTATCAGCTACCGACGATGCCGGCGTTCCCGCTAATTAACAGGAAGAGATAGATGTATGCTACGGCTGCGCTTGGAGGCCGGTCAAGGTGGAGGAGCTTGACGACAGGAGACCCGTCACCCGGTAAGCTGGACGCCGGTCGGTCTGCTTGATCGGTCTTGGGTTGCATGTATCCATCCATCTTGCTTGTTTGAATTCTACTCATGCTTGTGCGTCTCCGACTCTCTGTTTCCGTTTCTTTTTCATTTTTCATTTTTCATTCAGGTGTGGTGGGGGCCTATGTCTCCGTTTCCACGTACAGCTGTAGGGTACGTGAGGGCGATCGATCGATCGCCGGAGCTTCATTCAAACTCGGTGCGTGAGGGAACACCCATGATGCAACTTTTCCCGCCAACGCAAGTGTGCTACTACATGCGTGAGAGCTGTGCTAGTGCTAGTGTGATATGGTAGTACTAGCTGATGAGCGTCACGTCTCTTTCTCCTTGTGGCTAGCTAGCTCTCCCTTTCGGATTGCGTCCGGTGGAAGCCACGGATTGGTCATCCCAACAAAACACTGTGCACACTATGTATCAACTATCAAGGAAGCCAGGGGCCCCCAAACCCTAGCGAACGCCGCAGGCCTCCTCTCGCGCCTCCCTTTGCCGCCGCTGCCACCGGTGAGGGCCGCGGTGGCAGCGGGCCCGATGCCGAAGGCACCTGGGTGGGTGGATGCGGCGAGATCTCATTTGAGGCGGCAGGGGTGGCCCTTCTCGTGGGATCCGAAGGCGGCGGCTAGGACGGCGATCCCTTGTCGTGCGGTGGTGGCCGAAGCGCCATAAGCCGGCGGAGCGGCGGCCCTGAGATGGACGGCGGCGGTGGCTGCGGATCCAATGCCACGATCGGATCCGCCGTGGGGTGGCCTTCCGCCGACCAGCAGCACGTGGAGGGACCGGTGAGGAGATGTCGGATCTCCTCCGGTTTACCGACGGCGGCGTTCGTCTTCGTGGCGAGACTCCGCTCGGTTCCAGCCAACCGCGAGATCTGGACGACGTGGCTTCCGGTAAAAATCGCGCCTGACCGCGGTCATGGCGGACGATGGCAGCTTCTCGAACGTCGTTCCCTTCTCGAGGCATCGTCGTTGCAGGTCACATCAACCTGATCGGAAGGTTCCGGGGGAATCCTAGATCCGGGTCTAACCGGATCGGACGAAGACGACGTTTCGTTGTCGTTCTCCCTTCTGGGGGCATCGTTTTTGGAGCAAGTGTTGGCTGGAGGGGACAAGAGGAGGAGCGGCGTGGTATCTGACACGTCGACAACGGTGGGTCTCAGCGGCATGGAGCAGCGGGGGTCTCGCCGGTGGGCGTGTGATGATGGACGAGCGCAGGATGGTGGCGTTGTCTGGCGCCGTGGTGGTGTTGTCTGGCGTCGTGGTGGCGTCGACGGCAACTAGATCGGGCAAGGTACATTGCAACAGTACAACACTAAAGGTGGATTGGTGGCAGGTGGCTGCGGCAGCCTCATACCCGACAGGCGTCCTGGTTAAGGAGTGCAATGGACTGGTGGGTGCCCCATACCCGGCAGGCGTCCTGGTTAAGGAGTGCACTGGTGCCCCATACCCGGCAGGCGTCCTGGTTGGGACCTCAGGCCTAGATGTTAGGTTTGGCTGCGAGGTCTGTTTGGCATTAGGCCCAGACTATCAGCGTCACTTCATCAACTGAATAGGAGTAGCGACAGATGTTGCCTAGACGGTTGCTTTAGTTTTACTTTTGTATGACTTTGTAAGGTCTTGTGTGAATAACTAATAAAGTGACTGCATGCATCGTCTAAATGCAGAGGCCGGGGGTCCTCCTCCATTTAGGAAAAAAAAGGAACGGCAACGCACACAGGAGCGGCCCTGATGACGACGGTCTTTCTGCGCGCTTGGATTGGATCTTCCAGGGGGAGGAGAAGATGCTGCTGTCCTCACGCGTGGCGTTTCCTCGTCATGCGAGTATGAATGTATGATCAGCATCAGTCGGCCGGGATTTTTAACCGGCGAGGGGAGCTACTGCAGGCAGGCGACGAAAATGATGGTGTTTGCCTCGTGCCTGTTTCATGAGTGAGCGAGGCAAAGAAGGCGTTGATGATGGATACAGATCCAGGAGGACGGCCCGAATCGCTCGCTCGCTGCCTCTTTTCACTCGGCCGCAATTTTGCTATCACCAAAGGAGCCGTTGCGCACGCTGGGAATCCGTCGCAGGCGCTGCACCAACCCACACCAAACCTAGGCTTTCATTTCAGCTGTAGAAAACCATATCATCACCATCTTGACAACAGAAATGGTACTCCTACAAGAAAACAAGACACCAAAATGTCCAGTGTGGTTGACATTTTCTTTCACATGGAGAAGAGCTGCCCTGGTAAAGCCGTGAAAAAAAGTCTGAAATTTCTTGCAACAGACATGGGACATCCACAAAAGTCACAGGACCGACGGCAGCACAGCGCATTCAACCAAGCCAGCACTCTTCTTCAGCAGCAGGTGTGGAAAGCAGAGCGGCAGCAGGCACACAACAGCAGCAAAATTTTAAAAAAAAAAAAAAAGAAGGATCAGTCGAGGTAGAGCTTGACGTGGATGCCGTTGTCGATGAGCGACTGCACGANAAAACCATATCATCACCATCTTAACAACAGAAATGGTACTCCTACAAGAAAAGAAGACACCAAAATGTCAAGTGTGGTTGACATTTTCTTTCACATGGAGAAGAGCTGCCCTGGTAAAGCCGTGAAAAAAAATCTGAAATTTCTTGCAACAGACATGGGACATCCACAAAAGTCACAGGACCGACGGCAGCACAGCGCATTCAACCAAGCCAGCACTCTTCTTCAGCAGCAGGTGTGGAAAGCAGAGCGGCAGCAGGCACACAACAGCAGCAAAATTTTAAAAAAAAAAAAAAAGAAGGATCAGTCGAGGTAGAGCTTGACGTGGATGCCGTTGTCGATGAGCGACTGCACGACAGCCCTGATCTTGCCCTCGAACCGGTCCCGCTCCCGGGGCGTGTAGGTGCACGCGTACACGTCCGCCTCCTTGGCCCGCTCCGCCAGGAACCGCCCCACCGACAGGCACGCCGGCACGTCCGACCGTGACGTCAGCGCCGCCTTCACGTCCTTGGAGTTGGTGCCCGCCACTGCCACCTGCCGGCACGTCGACCGGTGGGTCAGCGACGCCGACACGAACCGCTTCGAGATGAACACGTCCAGGGTGAAGGGCTCCATGTGCGCGATCGTCCGCTGCTTGAACGAGATGTGCTTGTGCGGGTTCTTGGACCGCTTCTCCTTCTTGTACGTGTAGGGCTTGCTGTTGTCCTCGTCCATGAAGTCCTCCACGCCGAAGAAGCTCCTCGCCGACCTCAACACCTGAATCAATGAATGAATCAAGAGGTCAGAGCCGCGACTCAGCTTCTTCTATCTATTTTAGTGAGTGGAGCTGAAAGCGAAACATAGATCAACAGACTGAAGCGTCCGTTGCACTCAGTGTGACTATTTGATGAAATGGACTCCGTTGAGATGCCATCATTATGCCAGGATTGAATTGGGTGCCACTGGAAGACTGGAACGAATCGTGTATGTGTACTCAATGACTTGCATATGACTGGAAATGTTTAACTAATTGCAGGGTTTATAAATGTGCAAGACCTACAAATGTTTGTAAACTGACTGCATAAGTCCAACCAAAGAAGCCAGAGGCAACTTCAAACCTTGAGCCCTTGAGGCAGCATCAAACTTTATAAACAGTTGCATGCCCGGGTGATTACAACAAGTTATACAAATGAATTCCTTCGATGCACTGCCAAGTGTCTTTAAAATGAAATGTATATCAAAGTGACTGAATTGTCCAGTGCATTCAGGGTAACTAATTGATGAAATGAATTGTGGATGCAGCTGTAATCTAAAAAAGAGGTAACCTGTAAACTGAATCAGGTAGAGTTGCAATAGATTGTTAAACTTAAAGCCATTATTTAGCCAGTATATACATCAGGCGACATGCATATGGTGGTAAGAATGACTGTAAATGCTTTACTAGACCTGTTTGGCATAGCTTTGAGCCTTGGTAAAATTCAGGATCGAGATTTTGAACGGATCTTGGGTGGAATGTGTCTTAAGTAACTGAATTGTTCTGTTCATTACTTAACATCTAAATGTGCTGGAAATATACATGATTGTAGAAGGATGACAAAAGTTTGGCCCATGCAGCCACAGGAAATTTGCACCCTTCAGACAGTATCACATATGTAGTCATGTAGTCACTGCAAGTAGTGTAGATTCCAGACAGGATTACACTAGTTTATGCATAAGCATGAATTCCTAAGAAGCATTACCAAGCTATCTTGTTATTACAAGCATTTCTGAGTTATCACAAAATTATATCTATTTCCAACTTATTTTCATCAACATATCCAAGTTGCTAAAATCCAAGCACTGTAACAACATAGACTAGTCAAGGGTTGAATATCAACAGGTAACATGCAGAGAATAAAAATGTATTTTATTACCTGCCCGCTGTGAAATCGACTTGAACAAGCATACAGTGCTTCAGCTGGATGCCCTTCCTGTAGGACATGCGCCCCCCTCCTCCATGACTGACTCAAGACGTTCTTCAGCATCTTTATCTCAAGCACCCTCAATGCTCAACAAATACTAAGCATGGATTATTTGTATCCTAACCTCTAGGTCACTGTGCAAGAAAGGAAGTTATATTAGAGCTCAAAATTCTTCAGCTAATTTCCTTCACAGTGGCAGTCCCACACAACAAAACCACACATTTCTAGTTCCTAAGAGATGACGACTCATCAGACACCNTCTAAATGTGCTGGAAATATACATGATTGTAGAAGGATGACAAAAGTTTGGCCCATGCAGCCACAGGAAATTTGCACCCTTCAGACAGTATCACATATGTAGTCATGTAGTCACTGCAAGTAGTGTAGATTCCAGACAGGATTACACTAGTTTATGCATAAGCATGAATTCCTAAGAAGCATTACCAAGCTATCTTGTTATTACAAGCATTTCTGAGTTATCACAAAATTATATCTATTTCCAACTTATTTTCATCAACATATCCAAGTTGCTAAAATCCAAGCACTGTAACAACATAGACTAGTCAAGGGTTGAATATCAACAGGTAACATGCAGAGAATAAAAATGTATTTTATTACCTGCCCGCTGTGAAATCGACTTGAACAAGCATACAGTGCTTCAGCTGGATGCCCTTCCTGTAGGACATGCGCCCCCCTCCTCCATGAGTGACTCAAGACGTTCTTCAGCATCTTTATCTCAAGCACCCTCAATGCTCAACAAATACTAAGCATGGATTATTTGTATCCTAACCTCTAGGTCACTGTGCAAGAAAGGAAGTTATATTAGAGCTCAAAATTCTTCAGCTAATTTCCTTCACAGTGGCAGTCCCACACAACAAAACCACACATTTCTAGTTCCTAAGAGATGACGACTCATCAGACACCAGGGGCAGAATGGCGTCCTAAGGGAGAGTTGTGAGGTGAATAAGTACTTAAGTAGAAACATGATTCATAATTGCATGAAAAATGAAGAATGAACGAAGACAAAGAGAACAGGGTTGTATCTAATTGTACTAATATTGATCTTAAGTGGGGGTACTAGTGCTCTGAATCAGAGAGGGACAAATTTAAAGCAATATTTGAGTTAAACTGTAGGACATAATTGCACTTTTTCACGAAGAGTGGACACTTGCTGCCCATGGGTGGGGTGCATGACATACCTGAATCTAAGAGATGAAAACAATCAAATATCGGCCATATCACATATGATAGACCATATTACCGTTATAAATCCGGGACTTATTAGATATATCTTCACAATTGATGTACATTGGGAATAAAGCACTTTTGGGAAGGGTGATGTTAAGGAGCAAAACTCAACTAAATTCTAGGAAACATGCTCTGTATAAAAAGATTAGACCACAAGTACCTACTTCGTGTTGTACAACTCCCTTGGATTGAGAACTAAATAATTTGACCCAGTTCCATACCATGAGTTTTTCCAACTCATATCAGTGTTCAGTTTAAACAGATGGACCATCCTTCCAAATAACAATACGCACATTATAAGAAAACCATCCCGATATAACCATTTGGTTGAATTGAACTTTGCTTGCTGGGTACATCAACCGATTACATCTTTGAATCGCAGGCAAATATGATTGAGCACAGCTAAAGTAAAGCGAAGCAAATACAGAATTCAGATAACTTAACGAAACAACTTAAACATTTAGGTGACCCCAAAACAATCCAAGCCTTAATCCTAGAGCTTCAATGTGAGATCAATCCCGCCAGAGGTAGTCTCTTCCTGATTCACAATGTACTCTACTCTACGCGGCCAGAGCCAGGGAGAGCGAGCTAGTAGTGGGAGAAGAAAGCTCGGCCATGTGGTTGGAGGGGAAGGGGGAGGAGTAATGTTGGATCGCCGGCCGGCAGTGTCGTCAGGGTTGGGACTTGCTCTACTAATTCAGAGGGCACGCGCGTACGAGTGGCACAGTGAAGTGAAGTCATGCATTGATTTTGATTGATTCCTGGGGTTGGATTACATGGCGGGCAGGGCTTGGGTTGTCTCGTTCATTCACTCATGATCCGCGCGTTAATTCACCGGTGGCGAGCAGTAAAAGTATCGCCCTCCCCGTCCAGGGTCTGCCGGTGGCGATGTACGGCTGGTGGTGTTTGACTGTTTTTCCGATCCTGGTCTGGTGGGAAAAATTCGTAAGGAATCCTATGGAATGATTCGGAATACGGCGATCACCAGAGAAAACGGTAGTAGCATACGGCGATCATGCGTCCGGGCGGGGCGAATTCGACGATGCGCACGGATGAATCCGCATCCCGGAAATGTTGCGAGTGGTGACAAGTGTAGTAGAATTGAGGGGCTTACCTCGGCCTAGGGCGGGATCATACCCGTGGACGAGGTGGCCGGGGAGCAGAGGAGGCGGGCGGCATGCCGGCGTGGTCGCCGGCTGGAGGGGGGACGGCACGCCGGGATGGCGGCCAGGACGCAGGTTCGTCTGTCGGGGGCGGTGCGTGCCTAAGGGCTATAATAGAGCGCTGCGCCGTCATCCTCCTTCATGGGCCGCGCCGTCCGGCTCTTTAAGGGCCCAACTAGCCAGAGGGGTTAGGGCCTCCACCTCGCTCAACACACGCACGGTCCTCTTGTTTCTCTCTCGACCTGCCCGACCCCCCGGGGAGCCAGGGTTCGCGCCGCCGGCCGCCCACTCCGCCGCCCCATCCCGTCTGCCCCGTCCGCCCCCGCGTCATCCTGCCTCGGCGGCCGCAGGTGAGCTCACCTCCATCTCCCCCGATTCCGGCCGGCCGAGAGCTCCCCACTCCGAAGGGATCCCAACTCTGCTCGGCCATCTTGTCTGATCAATCCTTCTCTAGCGCTCGCGTGGCAACTGTAGGCATAGATCAACTGATCAAGAGTGTGACAGTCCCAGTCCCGACTGCGGCGGCACCAACGAAGACGAGAGGATGGTGAATGGTGAGTTCCTTTTGAGTCTATATTCGAGGCGACGGATCCGTAATCTGGAAATTTTTTTNACAATGTACTCTACTCTACGCGGCCAGAGCCAGGGAGAGCGAGCTAGTAGTGGGAGAAGAAAGCTCGGCCATGTGGTTGGAGGGGAAGGGGGAGGAGTAATGTTGGATCGCCGGCCGGCAGTGTCGTCAGGGTTGGGACTTGCTCTACTAATTCAGAGGGCACGCGCGTACGAGTGGCACAGTGAAGTGAAGTCATGCATTGATTTTGATTGATTCCTGGGGTTGGATTACATGGCGGGCAGGGCTTGGGTTGTCTCGTTCATTCACTCATGATCCGCGCGTTAATTCACCGGTGGCGAGCAGTAAAAGTATCGCCCTCCCCGTCCAGGGTCTGCCGGTGGCGATGTACGGCTGGTGGTGTTTGACTGTTTTTCCGATCCTGGTCTGGTGGGAAAAATTCGTAAGGAATCCTATGGAATGATTCGGAATACGGCGATCACCAGAGAAAACGGTAGTAGCATACGGCGATCATGCGTCCGGGCGGGGCGAATTCGACGATGCGCACGGATGAATCCGCATCCCGGAAATGTTGCGAGTGGTGACAAGTGTAGTAGAATTGAGGGGCTTACCTCGGCCTAGGGCGGGATCATACCCGTGGACGAGGTGGCCGGGGAGCAGAGGAGGCGGGCGGCATGCCGGCGTGGTCGCCGGCTGGAGGGGGGACGGCACGCCGGGATGGCGGCCAGGACGCAGGTTCGTCTGTCGGGGGCGGCGCGTGCCTAAGGGCTATAATAGAGCGCTGCGCCGTCATCCTCCTTCATGGGCCGCGCCGTCCGGCTCTTTAAGGGCCCAACTAGCCAGAGGGGTTAGGGCCTCCACCTCGCTCAACACACGCACGGTCCTCTTGTTTCTCTCTCGACCTGCCCGACCCCCCGGGGAGCCAGGGTTCGCGCCGCCGGCCGCCCACTCCGCCGCCCCATCCCGTCTGCCCCGTCCGCCCCCGCGTCATCCTGCCTCGGCGGCCGCAGGTGAGCTCACCTCCGTCTCCCCCGATTCCGGCCGGCCGAGAGCTCCCCACTCCGAAGGGATCCCAACTCTGCTCGGCCATCTCGTCCGATCGATCCTTCTCTAGCGCTCGCGTGGCAACTGTAGGCATAGATCAACTGATCAAAAGTGTGACAGTCCCAATCCCGACTGCGGCGGCACCAACGAAGACGAGAGGATGGTGAATGGTGAGTTCCTTTTGAGTCTATATTCGAGGCGACGGATCCGTAATCTGGAATTTTTTTAACTTTTCCCCTTTCCATTGATTACACACGGAAATTAATCTGACAGTCTCAGCGACTGCATCCCGGGAAAGGGAAAAGGACGATTCATTTCATTAGCATTAATCTGACAGTCATGTGTGCCCCTCCCATGTTACTGTTAGGCTTCTTCGCTTGGTTGTTCAATAGTGTTCAGCCCTGCTGACATGTTGATTAATCCTGTTACTATTATTCCTTTTTTTTTTGAAATTCTGTTACTATTATTCCTGTTACTGCATGAAAAAGCTGATTGGTTAATCTTGTCCAGTCACTGTATACATCCTTGCTCAAGTCGCCTCATGTTTTGAAAGCTTCTTATTGAGTCTAATACTATCCTTTTGATATTCTTGGTCCTCAGATAGGGTTATTTTTATTAAAATACTCACCTCAACTTTTCAAATAGATTAAAGTGTTCGCGCATGGATGTTGTAGATGGAGAAAGTGAAGGCACCGAAAGCAATTTGGGGTATTCGCAAATAGCTTTTGTGTTTGTATCCGACATGAAACTTTTCGAAACAACCAAGCGTTAGCAATTCAGTACGCAGTTCAAGTCTAGGGGCGCTACAAACATTTCACCCCACAACACATACAACAATCTCAGAATAGAACTGGCGGCTGATTCTGTGGGCAGTTTCCCAGAATCATATTCTGGAGAATCATGAGCTGAAAAGAACTGGCTCGGTGTGTTTCAGAGCGCGGTCGAAGCTCCGCCACTGCCGCCGCCGCCCCTCAGTCACCGGTGACCGCGCTGCAGGGACGAAGACGCACATGGCTGTGTGTCGTAACCACACCCCCATCAATGGCGTCCGACAGTTACTTGCCCATCGGTTTTCCCAATCTTCGTTTTTTCTATGGCGGGGCAGACGATTGGCCTCCCCGTTAGTTTTAGGTCATCAAGCTCTCTCTGTCGTACTCCCCTCCCGCCCCCCTTCCACCGATTAACTACTGCACTGGGGTATATCAGAGGGCAAAGTTTCGAGCCCGGCCACCCCTCCATGCCGCTACCCGTCCAAATCGATTAGCCTACACACGCACACTGCTCCCTNCTCCCGCCCCCCTTCCACCGATTAACTACTGCACTGGGGTATATCAGAGGGCAAAGTTTCGAGCCCGGCCACCCCTCCATGCCGCTACCCGTCCAAATCGATTAGCCTACACACGCACACTGCTCCCTCCGCGGGCACAAGGCCAGGTACGAGAACGGGCCACTCCTCTGTTTCAGGCCTCTGCTCATGAACTGATTTTTTGTGTAAAATATAGCTATATGCATTGATGGGCATAGTTAACTAGCCGATTAATGGTCGGCCGATTATTTCAGTTAATCAGCGGATTTGCCGATTAATCCCTACTCCCCAACCGACCGAGCAGCTACCAGTTACCGATATCCCAAATATTTGATGAGGACTAGGTTCCTTTCTTTTGCCGATTCATGGCAGTAGTACTTCAGGAAGTTTTTTCTTAGAACTAGTACTTCAGGATATAAGTGGCATTGGATCCCACTTGTCCCACGAGTGCCACCCATCAAAAAGAGTCTAAATGTCGCAAATAGACATCCAGTAAAAATATGTGCCGCAAATGGACAGCCCAACAAAGGCCACCAACNACAAATTTAAAGCAATATTTGAGTTAAACTGCAACAATTACTTGGGTGAGGTACTACTCAGGATGTAAGTGGTCTATCCTCTGGGCAATGAGGCAATAGCGGCTTCAGCTGCATGCCAGTTATGTGGGTTTTGCGCCAGCCACTTAATATGCTTGGCAGTTAAACGACGCCCCGGCGCCAACAACAGATCTCATCAGCAACTTGATGCTCATGCTCAGCTGTGATTTTCGTCGGAACAGCGTCAGCTTCATGCCTTCATGGACACAGGCACACACACTAATTGACATGGGACAAGTCTACCCTACTAAACAGAATTTGTACACTAATAACCAGTTTCTCTACAACAGAAATTTTCATACACTGCATGCAAACCATATTAAAAATTAGAAGACCCATGACCTCAGAGGAGCAAGCTAACTGAAATTACTCATTAACATCTGCAGTACTAGCACTACCAGCAAGGTTTTCAGCAGTACAGGAGCTGGTTATTACACTAAATGACCAATACAGTACAGTTATTGTAATATTCTCATCACTACCGAAAGGGCCAGAACACATTAGTGGATAATATAATCAGTAGTGGAGACAAAAGAATTCAGAGGGGCAGGGCGGGGGATCTTTGCTTACCTGTGGGGAGAAGAGGAGGAGCCAAGGAGCACAGAGAGGATGGGGGGGGGGGGGGAGACGGCGGCGGCGGCGCCTAGGGCATGGCAGAATCAAGTGTTTTGGGCCGTTGGTGGCCTTTGTTGGGCTGTCCATTTGCGGCACAATTTTTACTGGATGTCTATTTGCGACATTTAGACTCTTTTTGATGGGTGGCACTCGTGGGACAAGTGGGATCCAATGCCACTTATATCCTGAAGTACCAGTTTTAAGAAAAAACTTCCTGAAGTACTACTGCCATGAATCGACAAAAGAAAGGAACCTAGTCCTCATCAAATATTTGGGATATCGGTAACTGGTAGCTGCTCGGTCGGTTGGGGAGTAGGGATTAATCGGCAAATCCGCTGATTAACTGAAATAATCGGCCGACCATTAATCGGCTAGTTAACTATGCCCATCAATGCATATAGCTATATTTTACACAAAAAATCAGTTCATGAGCAGAGGCCTGAAACAGAGGAGTGGCCCGTNATGGGTGGCACTCGTGGGACAAGTGGGATCCAATGCCACTTATATCCTGAAGTACTAGTTCTAAGAAAAAACTTCCTGAAGTACTACTGCCATGAATCGACAAAAGAAAGGAACCTAGTCCTCATCAAATATTTGGGATATCGGTAACTGGTAGCTGCTCGGTCGGTTGGGGAGTAGGGATTAATCGGCAAATCCGCTGATTAACTGAAATAATCGGCCGACCATTAATCGGCTAGTTAACTATGCCCATCAATGCATATAGCTATATTTTACACAAAAAATCAGTTCATGAGCAGAGGCCTGAAACAGAGGAGTGGCCCGTTCTCGTACCTGGCCTTGTGCCCGCGGAGGGAGCAGTGTGCGTGTGTAGGCTAATCGATTTGGACGGGTAGCGGCATGGAGGGGTGGCCGGGCTCGAAACTTTGCCCTCTGATATACCCCAGTGCAGTAGTTAATCGGTGGAAGGGGGGCGGGAGGGGAGTACGACAGAGAGAGCTTGATGACCTAAAACTAACGGGGAGGCCAATCGTCTGCCCCGCCATAGAAAAAACGAAGATTGGGAAAACCGATGTGGGTATTGCTGTGCATTTATGGAAATATACTGAATGATTGGTTCATGCTAGTGCTGTAAGAAAAGGATATTTTCATCTCTTTCATCAACCGATGTGGGTATTGTTGTGTCATGTGTTGCTCTCATTTCCTCCTACCTACAACAATGATCTTATGACATTGTATACTATATCTCGAATTGCTTACTAATTTTATTTTCATTTTTGCATTAAAATTACAGTAGTATATTATTTGGTAAATGCTGTCAGCTGGCTCAGGTAGGTCTTGAAATGTCGGAGGAAGATTGGCTTTTGGGTCAGCACCTGGATAATCGCAGCATGTGTACAGGTAGTGTACATTTTTTCCTTAGTTTGCCCAGTTTTAGATTTAATTTCATTTGCTCATTTTGTGTTACTGAAATGGTGTTTGTATCTGTTTTTGCTCACTTTCTATACTGCCCATCATTTTTACTTGGCCTTGGTCGGTTCAGTTTCTGTAGCTACTAATCATATCATTAACAACTCCCATTCCAAGACCCCTGAACCAAACAGAGTAAGTTAATTTTCTGTCAAATTCCCACAAATAATTCCCACCCTACACCAAACGTGGGACTGGGACTAATAGTCCACTTCCCATGTCTAATCCCACAACCAATTCCCCCTTAATAATTCCCAGTCCCTTTCCCTCAAACTACCAAACACGCTGTCAATAATGTTATTATTGCACAATTTGGAATATATAACAGTTAATGATCTAACGCGGCAATGAAGAAATTACATAAACAAGTATAGAGACGTGGAAGAGTGGACATTGGACCTGTCAATGGAGAGGGCTGCGGTGCAACACTATCACTCCTCAAACTTGGCCTTTGTAGAAGTACACCGTCCTGATTTTGCCTTCTGTACATAGACATATGGGAACTAAAATATCAATTCCTTTGCACTGGAATCATAAAACAAATTATTTAAAACTGAATCATATACTAATCACAGTCTCTAGTGATGCTGCAGCCAATCTTTTCAAAAGAAGAAGAAAAAATAGCATCTTTTACCTCAAGAAAAGTGTCAAATACTAAACAATGAGCCCTGCATGCTGTTACTAGTGAACTCTGCTATTACTAAACATGAAAGGTCTACAAGCTGTTACCTTTTTTGGTCGATTTGGAGGCGCTGGGCTGGAAGGGAAACAGAGGGCGAGGAAGTGAGTCAGATCTGGAGGACGAGGACGCGCCGGTCGATGCGGAGGCGCTGGAGAGGCTCGACGACGAGGGGGGCTGTTGGACGTCGAAGGGGCGGCGCTGGAAGCGCCGGTCGATGCGGAGGCGCTGGAGAGGCTCGACGACGAGGGAGACTGTTGGACGTCGAAGGGGCGGCGCTGGAAGCGCCGGTGGATGGGGATCGAAGCGGCGCTGTACTGCGAATCTGCGAGGGGAGCCGGTCGTCGGGGATGAAGGCGCCGCTGGAATGGTTGGAGGGCGCGCAAGGGGAGGCTGGCCGGCAAGGGAGGCGAGTGGCTGGACGTTGACGGGGCAGCGTTGGCCGGTGAGGGAGGCGAGTGGTCGGACGGCTACGAGGCGGCCGTCGACGGGGAGGTAGACGGCGCTGGAGGAGTGGGGGAGCAGCGGTGTGGGGTCATCCGCCGGCGGTGGAGTGCGGCGTCGCCGGATGGGAGGCGGCGGCCATAGGGGATTGGGAGCAGGGCGGCGTGATGCAAGGGGGTGGTTGGAGGATTCGGGGGCCAGCAGCAGAGTCGTTTTAGGGATTTTGACCGGTCGTTCCTGACGTCTGGCCCGTCCACGTCAGCCATGAGGCGCACAACCGGATGCTCTTTGCCCCCCGCGCCACGAAATCAGTCCGCCCGGACCCTGCTCATATAATGCTCATGCGCCAACCTTCTGGACTGTTGCCATGTAGCTAGGTTGGTGGCGCTGGCATGGCGGCAGTCCAACAAGGGAACATGGAGCAGGCTGTGAACGGAGCGCAAGAACCGGGCAAGAAATTGCTAAACATATTTGTTAGCCTTCATGAGTGGAGATTGCTGATCAAGCAAGCACAGGTGCTGCCGTCGCGAATTACTGATCGGATTCCGTGAAAATTTCCATGGCAGAACCCGCCGGACCCGAGGAAGTCTTCTTGCTCCACGGATGGTTCCACAGTTCACCGGGCACCGCCGACGGATCAACGGACGAGCGCGGCCACGGCGTCGCCGAACCACCGCGTCTCGCTGGAGAAGGACGTGAGTAAGAAAAGAACAATTAGCCACTGTTCTCCTGACGCTATGGTGTGCCATGGCTTCTTTTTTCCGTCTGAGTAATTGGTGTTGGCAATTGCTGGATTGTGGCAGGTCTCGCAGCTGCAGCTGCATCTGCATCTGCATCAGGAGAGGTCCATCCGGATCATGCTTGACCGGGCGATCGGCCGGGCTTCCAGCACTCTGTCTCCTGGTCATAGGCACTTTCCAGCTCAGGTACCATTCATCTCCTACACTTCTACTGCACAATGGCAACGACAAAATTCCTCCAAAAAATTGTTTACATTTCCTTCCATGAAAAACAAAATTTACTTGCGATCGTCAGGCTAGTGCACTTTTAGTATTTTAGTGAATAGAAGCAGTGCAAGTGACAGGTGAAGATAGCACACAAGGGAAAGTGTCACCTCACTCCATGCTGTTCCAAGTACAATTTCAGATATTCGCAAAAAGAAGTAAAATTTCAGATGGTTGATTAAAAAATGAGTACGATTTCAATTGTGTGCTGAAGAGTGTGATTCTTGTTGTTATTCCTGCAGACAAAGGAACTGATAGCAGAGATTGAATTGCTCGAAGAGGAAATCACGAATCGCGAGCAGCACGTCCTCTCACTCTACAGAAGTATATTTGATCAGTGCGTGTCCGGGCCATCATCAGGGCAGAGTTCCGGTATTTCATCCCCTGCTCATGCCAAGAGCATAAGTTCAAGGACGAGACGACGACAATCGAGCATAATATCAAGTGCATTCTGCTCATCTATGAAGCTGCCTCTCCAACCTTTCCATATCATGACATCAGTGTCAGAGTCGGGTAGAACGAAGAACATGCTCAAGTCCAAGATCAAGCATGAATCTTTCTCGAGCGAAACGTTGGATGTCCGTCCTGCCTCCTTTGCATCAGATCCACGGAAGGTAAAACATACTCCCTCCGTCCATAATGTAGGATGTTTTTTAACACTAGTACATGATGGGGCGGAGGGAGTACAAAAGAAATATAGTTTCAATAAATCCATACAGACATTTAATGTAGTGCATTCTGCTTGCTAATATTTACAAACAGACATATGTATGCCCTTTTTATACTATAATGCAAATTCTCTGCATTGTGGTACTTTCAGGAGCATACATTTTGTCCCAATTTGTACGTCTGAACCTGCTGATTTAAATCAGGAGATGCTGTGATCAATGCAGTACTTTCAAGCAGAAATGCACATATTGGACTTATTTTAACTATTGTTTCTTCCTTTGTTTTGCTTTTTTTTTCTTTACAAATAGCTGCCTTATTCAGGGAGTAGTTCTTTGGCACGTACTCTGAAAGATCATCTCTACCAATGTCCAAGCAAGATATCTGAAGAAATGGTTAGATGCATGGCTTCCATATACTGTATTCTGCGCACGGAGTCACCAGAAAAGCCTGAAAAGGCTCGCTCACCGTTCTTGTCAAGATCATCAACAAGTGTCATTCTTCCTCGGAGGGGTAACAGTGAGGAGACTAATCCATCAAGTAACAAAAGCATTGTCGAAGTATGTTCAATCTCAGTCGAAAAGAATCAGACGCCAGATGTCTCCTGTGCAATTACCCACTACAGGTTTGTTGGAAAAATGATGATTATCGTACTTTATATCCTGGAGAGTAATTTATTTTCCAATAATTGTATAACAAATTCCATGGTGTTGCTTTGAGCTTAGGTTGCTTGTGGAGCAGCTTGAAAGGGTTGATCTGAGTATGTCAGAAACCAGTATCAAACTGGCCTTTTGGATCAACGTGTACAATTCTCTTGTCATGCATGTAATTGCCGAAAACTCTACACTGGTTTCTCTGTTTTTATTCTTTAAATTTTTGTAATTTTGCCAGTGTGTCATCCCATGTGTGATTCGCTCTGCAGGCATATCTAGCATATGGAATTCCAAACAGTTCTCTGAAAAGAATGGCTCTATTTCACAAGGTGAAAAGGATATTTTAGTTACAAGTTGTCCCTCGAGTGCTGGAGTTTATAATGATGTGGCTAACAAATAACTCACATTTTGCAGGCTGCCTACAATGTTGGTGGATATGCCGTGACAGCCAACTCCATTGAACACTCCTTGCTGTGCTGCAGATCCCCGCGGGTTGGTCGTGTACGTATGATTTGTGATCTCATGCCAATTCCTGAATTTAGATTCAGATAGTTCATGTAAAGCTGACAGCTTGAAATAAAATTTAAGACCCTAAAATTCAGTTTGGTAAACTATTCATCAAATTCGCTGCAACAAACCAAAGAACATGAATAACACCTATAGTAATCAAATTAGCACGCTGAGGGCTGCTCTAACTGGTGTAAGTACGACCTTCTATCTCATGCCTAAGTTTGAATATAAATTCAGATAAATCAGGTAATGTCAACGGCTTCGGATAAAACATCAAAAGCATTTTTATATTCTAATTGCCAATTCCTAAAAAAACATTTAGGATCCTTTTTATGAAGCAAACTGTGTATGCTTGAAGAACTCAGTACTTCTGAACCAAGGCCCTAAATTCAGCTTGGTCAACTGTTCATGAATTCAGAAAAAACTAACCAAGAACACTGGACATCACTCTAGGAGTAGTCAAGTTAGCACAGGGAGGGAGACCTGATTTCTGGAGAAGTGAGGTCTGATCCAATTTTACACGCAGTGGTTTGAATCGATACTGTCGACGGCGATGCGGAAGAGATGCGCCGACGAGAAGCAGCTGGTCCAGCTCAAGTTCGGCCTGCCGGACTGCCAGCCTCAGGCCCTGTTCGCGCTGTGCACCGGTGCCTCCTCCGACCCCATGGTACGTACGTACACCCTGACGCCGCCACCACACTTGATTGATCTCCTCGAGGCCTGAGCTGAGCTCCGGCGTTGCGTTGCGCTGCAGCTCAAGGTGTACACAGCGAAGAACGTGACGGAGGAGCTGGAGCGGGCGAAGCGGGAGTTCCTGCAGGCCGGCGTGGCGGTGCGCAAGTCGAGGAAGGTGTTCCTGCCGCGCCTCGTGGAGCGGTACGCCAAGGAGGCCGGCCTCCCCGTCGGCGACGGCGTCCTTGCGTGGGCGCGCGACAACTTGGACGGCCGGGCCGCGCAGGAGGCAGTCCAGCGGTGCGCCGCCGCGGCAGGGGGCCGGCGCAGGGCGTCGCAGGCCTTCGAGTGGCTCCCGTACAACGCCAGGTTCCGCTACGCCTTCGCGAGGAGGATGGTTGACAAGCAGGTCGCCGCGGTGCTGGCCTAGATTGTTCTCGCCTTCGTAGCTGCTGGCTGCTGCTGCAGCTGCCGATTACTGGTATATGTGTATATATATGGTTTTGGGATTAAGATAATGTGAACCTCAAACTAGCAATCAAAGCATTTGGAATGAATGATGGGGTAAAAATGAACTTTGGATGAAACTTACCAGTGCTCATCTGTACAGACAGTTCAGTATGGGTTTTTTAGATGATAGTCGATACTCGGCCAAAACACCCAGCTAGGTGTGTGTGTGTGAGAGCGCAAACCTCTTTTTACCGGTCCGGGATCTATCGGGGGTTGTTTGACCAATAAAATCTTATCACCTCAAAAGTTGTTATAAATGGTATCTCTGTATTTCACACATTTCTTCATTTAAACTGTTGTATTTCACCAGCTAGACCCCACCCACGTGATTTGACCAGCTGGGCCTATCCATGTTATTTCAGCCACGGTCCTACATGCGTCTGAAGTTAAGGCCTGTTCGGAGGCCCTCTACTCCTCGACTCCGCTCGCGGAGCTGCCGGAACCACAGTTGAAAATTATGGAGCGGACAAATCGGTACTCCGCAGATCTTTCTATTTTGCGGAGCTGGTCGAGTGCCGAACGGGCTCTTAGTCTCACTTCACAATTCATAAATGTACGAAAAATGTCAGCTTATTTTTCAAATGATCAACCCCTCTCACTTTAAATGGCAGTTCCATTTTTTAAAACAACTCAGCTACACATAGCTATTTCAATTCATACCTAACTGAAATATCATTTCAACTCTTTCAAAAATACATTGCAATCATTTCAAGTTTCCGATTTCAATAGTTTCATACATTGGTTTTCAGTTTCTTTAAATCTAATTCCACACCATCCAAAAAAATTGATATCATTTCAAAACCATTTTCAATTTTTAGCAAAATTTATTTCATATATCCCAAACTCACAAAAAAAGAAGTGAAACTGATTATTTCAGATTTGAAAAAAAAATAATTCAATTTATTTAAAAGGTGATTTAAGCTATTAAAATTTGGATAACGCTAACGCCGACACGTGTGGTGGGAGCTAAAACCGCACACACGCCTTATAACACATTGAGTGCGCCACGTCACCGCATGCATGCATGTGAGAATCTTTTTGGATTTTCAGTTTTTAAAATGTTTTATCTCTTAAATGAAAAATCTGATTAAAGATCTGTTTTCAACATTAAATCCCTCACTACGAGATCTTCAAAACTAGATCCCATATCAATGTATTTGACGAATTTTTTTTGAGTTAAAAGTTGCCATGTGTATTGCACATGAATTGCCATGATGTTTACACTGAAGTTGCCATGACATATTTTAGTTATTTTCTTCGACATTTAAAAGTAAATTTTGACATATTATAAAAGGGGAAATTAAGAAACTAGATTTGCCATGAACCATAAAACAAAATTGCCATAATACATGCACTTAAAATTGCCATGGTTCATACAAGAACTAATTTTCATGGTCAAAGTACTAGAATTGCCATCATTAAAAAACTAAAATTGCCATGCTCTACAAACTAAAATTGCCACATGGCAACTTTAGTTTAAACACTATGGCAACTATAGTGTAAACATCATGACAACTTTTAGGCAAAAAAAATTTCGTCGAAACATATCAACATGGGGTCTAGTTTTGAAGAACTCGTCGAGACGGATTTAATGGTGAAAACGGATTTTTGTTTTGATTTTTTAATTAGGAGATAAAACTTTTTTAAGCCGAAAACCAAAAATATTTCTGCTGATGTCATCTGTTCCTACGTGGCAAAATGAGTGGTGATGGAGATGTGTGGGCGATGTGCAAGATGCCACACGTGTGGGCGTTAGTTTTTCCGTAAAATTTCATATATTTTTTCAAAAAAGATTGAAAATGAATTTTCTAAAAGTGGCAGAAACAATTTCAATTTATATTGAAAAATCTATTTCAATACATATCTCATTCATATAACATGTTACAGATATATGAAATAACAATTTCATATATTTCAGGGAAGTAATTTCATATTTCCAAAGAGTGAAACTTAGATTTCAAAAGAGTGGTATTCATTTTTTTTACCAAGTGATTTCAGTTATTCCAATGCCAACGCCATATTTCACAGCCAATGAAACTCATTATCTCAATCATCAAAGAACTGATTTCAATCCTTTCAAAAACAAATTTCACTAACATATTTTTACAAAAGGCAGTAACTTCATATTTCAAAAGAGTGCCAAAAGCATTTTTAATTTTTTACAAAGTGATTTCAATTATTCCAACTCAAATTTCATGTTTCGCAACAAGTGAAACTGATTACTTACACTATCAAAGAGTAACTAATTTCAGTTCTTTAAAATGTAAATTCAATCAATATAAACATATGCCATTGTGATTCCAACGTCAGTTCATAAACATATCAAAGTTCAAGTATTTCAAATAACACAGACTATCACTTCGCATATGTACACACTATTTTGTACAATTTCAGATCACGAAACCAAATGACACAAAAATTGATTCATTCATCTTCTCAATAATATCAATTGATTCCACTGGATCCCACAATGTATTTCACACACATTCCACAACAATAACCGATGCTATCTGTCACAAACATACAAACACCTGAAATTGAAGGAGCATAGGGAGGCCAGCCATCTGGTAAAGAAGCAAGGGATGTTGAAAGGGTCGATACAGTTGACTAGAGGGGGGGGGGGTGTGAATAGGCAACTAACAATTTTAAGCTTTTCTTTACCAATTTAAACTTTGCATCAAAGTAGGTTGTCTTGATATGTAACTAGGTGAGCAACTTATATGATGCAACAACAACAAGCACACAAGCAAGCAAGGGATACAACACAATATAAGCTTGCACAAGTAAAGGTAAGAGATAACCAAGAAAGGAGCTGGTGGAGACGAGGATGTGTTACCGAAGTTCCTTCCCTTTGAGAGGAAGTACGTCTCCGTTGGAGCGGTGTGGAGGCACAATGCTCCCCAAGAAGCCACTAGGGCCACCGTATTCTCCTCACTCCCTCACACAATGCGAGATGTTGTG
This sequence comes from Aegilops sharonensis, assembly GCA_904067115.1. Classification (NCBI taxonomy): domain Eukaryota; kingdom Viridiplantae; phylum Streptophyta; class Magnoliopsida; order Poales; family Poaceae; genus Aegilops; species Aegilops sharonensis. Next base: position 33,242,713 of record LR880968.1, on the reverse strand, counting down.
GTTCCACTATTGGTGCCCTTGGAGGCGGCTGTTGGGGAACATAGTAATTTCAAAATTTTCCTATGCACATGCAAGATCATGGTGATGCATAGCAACGAGAGGGGAGAGTGTTGTCCATGTACCCTCGTAGACCAAAAAGCGGAAGCGTTAGCACAACGCGGTTGATGTAGTCGTACGTCTTCACGATCCGACCGATCAAGTACCGAACGCACGACACCTCCGAGTTCAGCACACGTTCAGCCCGATGACGTCCCTCGAACTCCGATCCAGCCGAGTGTTGAGGGAGAGTTTCGTCAGCTCGACGGCGTGGTGACGATGATGATGTTCTACCGACGCAGGGCTTCGCCTAAGCACCACTACAGTATTATCGAGGTGGACTATGGTGGAGGGGGGCACCGCACACGGCTAAAAGATCAAACGATCAATTGTTGTCTCTAGGGTGCCCCCCTGCCCCCGTATATAAAGGAGCAAGGGGGGAGGTGCGGCCGGCCAGGAGGGGCGCGCCAGGAGGAGTCCTACTCCCACCAGGAGTAGGACTCCCTCCCTTCCTTGTTGGAATAGGAGAAGGGGGGAAAGAAGTGGAGGAGAAGAAGGAAAGGGGGGCGGGGGGCGCCGCCCCCCTCTCCTTGTCCTATTCGGACTAGGGGGAGGGGCGCGCGGCCCTTGCCCTGGCCACCTCTCCTCTTCTCCACTAAGGCCCACTATGGCCCATTAACCCCCGGGGGGTTCCGGTAACCCCTCCGGTACTCCGGTAAAATCCCGATTTCACCCGGAACACTTCCGATATCCAAATATATGCTTCCAATATATCAATCTTCATGTATCGACCATTTCGAGACTCCTCGTCATGTCCGTAATCACATCTGGGACTCCAAACTACCTTCGGTACATCAAAACACATAAACTCATAATATAACCATCATCAAACTTTAAGCGTGCGGACCCTACGGGTTCGAGAACTATGTAGACATGACCGAGACACGTCTCCGGTCAATAACCAATAGCGGAACCTGGATGCTCATATTGGCTCCCACATATTCTACGAAGATCTTTATCGGTCAAACCGCATAACAACATACGTTGTTCCCTTTGTCATCGGTATGTTACTTGCCCGAGATTCGATCGTTGGTATCTCAATACCTAGTTCAATCTCGTTGCCGACAAGTCTCTTTACTCGTTCCGTAATACATCATCCCGCAACTAACTCATTAGTTGCAATGCTTGCAAGGCTTATAGTGATGTGCATTACAGAGTGGGCCCAGAGATACCTCTCCGACAATCGGAGTGACAAATCCTAATCTCGAAATACGCCAACCCAACAAGTACCTTCAGAGACACCTGTAGAGCACCTTTATAATCACCCAGTTACGTTGTGACGTTTGGTAGCACACAAAGTGTTCCTTCGGTAAACAGGAGTTGCATAATCTCATAGTCATAGGAACATGTATATGTCATGAAGAAAGCAATAGCAACATACTAAACGATCAAGTGCTAAGCTAACGGAATGGGTCAAGTCAATCACATCATTCTCCTAATGATGTGATCCCGTTAATCAAATGACAACCCATGTCTATGGTTAGGAACTTAACCATCTTTGATTAACGAGCTAGTCAAGTAGATGCATACTAGTGACACTATGTTTGTCTATGTATTCACATATGTATTATGTTTCCGGTTAATACAATTCTAGCATGAATAATAAACATTTATCATGAAATAAGGAAATAAATAATCACTTTATTATTTCCTCTAGGGCATATTTCCTTCAGTCTCCCACTTGTACTAGAGTCAATAATCTAGTTCACATCGCCATATGATTTAACATCAACAGTTCACATCTTTATGTGGTTAACACCCATAGTTCACATCGATATGTGACCAACACCCAAAGGGTTTACTAGAGTCAGTAATCTAGTTCACATCGCTATGTGATTAACACCCAAAGAGTACTAAGGTGTGATCATGTTTTGCTTGTGAGATAATTTTAGTCAACGGGCCTGTCACATTCAGATCCGTAAGTATTTTGCGAATTTCTATGTTTACAATGCTCTGCATGGAGCTACTCTAGCTAATAGCTCCCACTTTCAATATGTATCCAGATTGAGACTTAGAGTCATCTGGATCAGTGTTAAAACTTGCATCGACGTAACCCTTTACGACGAACCTTTTGTCACTTCCATAATTGAGAAACATATCCTTATTCCACTAAGGATAATTTTGACTGCTGTCCAGTGATCTACTCCTATATCACTATTGCACTCCCTTGCCAAACTTAGTGGTAGGGTATACAATAGATCTGGTACACAGCATGGCATACTTTATAGAACCTATGGCTGAGGCATAGGGAATGACTTTCATTCTCTTTCTATCTTCTGTCGTGGTCGGGCTTTGAGTCTTACTCAATTTCACACCTTGTAACACAGGCAAGAACTCTTTCTCTGACTGTTCCATTTTGAACTATTTCAAAATCTTGTCAAGGTATGTACTCATTGAAAAAACTTATCAAGCGTCTTGATCTATCTCTATAGATCTTGATGCTCAATATGTAAGCAGCTTCACCGAGGACTTTATTTGAAAAACTCCTTTCAAACACTCTTTATGCTTTGCAGAATAATTCTACATCACTTCTGATCCACAATATGTCATTCACATATACTTATCAGAAATGTTGTAGTGCTCCCACTCAATTTTCTTGTAAATATAGGCTTCACCGCAAGTCTGTATAAAACTATATGCTTGATCAACT
>LR880968.1:33184374-33204624 GCA_904067115.1 Aegilops sharonensis | reverse complement strand
TTTGGGGATGCGATGCTTATGTCAAGAAACTTCAACCTGAAAAGCTCGAACCCAAGTCGGAAAAATGCGTCTTCATAGGATACCCTAAGGAAACCATTGGGTATACCTTCTACCTTAGATCCGAAGGCAAGATCTTTGTTGCCAAGAACGGATCCTTTCTTGAAAAAGAGTTTCTCTCGAAAGGAGTAAGTGGGAGGAAAGTAGAACTCGATGAAGTACTACCTCTTGAACCGGAAAGTAGTGCAGCTCAGGAAAATGTTCCTGTGGTGCCTACACCGACTGGAGAGGAAATTAATGATGATGATCAAGGTACTTCGAATCAAGTTGCTACTGAACTTCGTAGGTCCACAAGAAAACGTTCCACACCAGAGTGGTATGGCAACCCTGTCCTAGAAATCATGTTGTTAGACAACGGTGAACCTTCGAACTATGAAGAAGCGATGGCGGGCCCAGATTCCAACAAATGGCTTGAAGCCATGCAATCCGAGATAGGATCCATGTATGAAAACAAAGTATGGACTTTGACAGACTTGCCCGATGATCGGCGAGCGATAGAAAACAAATGGATCTTTAAGAAGAAGACGGACGCGGATGGTAATGTTACCATCTATAAAGCTCGACTTGTCGCTAAAGGTTATCGACAAGTTCAAGGGGTTGACTATGATGAGACTTTCTCTCTCGTAGCGAAGCTGAAGTCCGTCCGAATCATGTTAGCAATTGCCGCATACTATGATTATGAGATATGGCAGATGGACGTCAAAACGGCATTCCTTAACGGCTATCTTAAGGAAGAACTGTATATGATGCAGTGTAACGCCCCGGATGCAACTTTCCATATTCGTAACTCCAACTCTTGCCTTTTCCGAAGATGCGATATATTATTTCCTCCGTGGTTGGGTTTTTGTCTTTTGTTTTGCATTTTGTTCATGTCGTGCATCTCATCTCATAGCATCATTCACATTGCATTGGCATCATTTTCATAAAGCTTGCATCCGTTCGTAGTTGCCGGGTTCCCCCCCTTGCCTTTGTTATCCCTTTTGAGAGCAACCGTTCATTATTGTCCGACCGTTTGACCCTCTTGCACAGTGCATCGACCCCTCGCCCGTGTTCGAAACTGCCCCGTACCCGAATCGCTCAGTAATCACCGTTGCATTCAGATCATCTCCTAACATCTATGAAACATCTCCGTTTTCTTGTTTGGACTCCCTACCTATTTATTTCTTGATCGTTCGATTTTGATCCAAGGGTTCATTTTGCCCCTAAGCTAGTCCACCTAGCTATTTAAGCATGTTAAACCCTAGTCCGAGCCGTCCCATCCATTTCATCCTTCCCATCCGCCGCCACCTCCTTGTTTTCCTCCCCTGCCCAATCTACCACCGACCGGCCTCCACCTTCATCGGGATCCATGCCCAACCAGCCAATTCCATCGATCCAACCCATCAATCATGGAAGCCCCGCAGCCAACCACCTCCCCCGATACACACATCGATCCAGTCCCGTCGAGCTCCTCTGCTCGGCCCCGCCGTCGTCCCGCAGCATCTCCCCTCCCTGCCGTCTCTGCCTCCATCGACCTCGTCGACCGAAGCACCAGGTCATGCTGCAGCTCCCCGTCGCCTCCCTGCCTTCCTTCCCCGATCTCACTCTCTCATGCCCCGATCTCTCTCCCTCTCAGGTGACCAGAGGCCTTGCCATGGCCATGGAGCTCCAAGCATCTTGCTGCCGCCGTCCGATCTGCTTCAGCTCCTCCGTAAAGTCCCGTGCTGCCCTCGTCGTCCAGATCCGCCAAGCTCCGACGGCCTCACGACCTCTGCACCCGGGCTTTCATCCCCGTATTCCCGGCCTCCTTTGCGCCCCTGGTTGCCGCTGTCTGCATCGAGCAGGAGTAGCTCGTCGCTCAGTGCCCCGGCCCCCTCCTCGCCTCGTCGGTGCACGCCGTCAGGTCGTCGTCTCGTTTTTCTCCTCCTCCCTTCCCTTTATTTTCTCTCTCGTGCTCTCTCTAATCCTTCTCCCTCTCCATGCGTTTGCCTTCTCTGCCAGGATCCGCATGGAGCGCCGGCCGACCTGAGCCGCCCATCTCCCTCCACCTTGCCCGCTCGCCATGGCCTTGAGCTCCGCCGCACCAAGTCCGTCCCCGCGTCATCCCTGCACCGGCGCCGTCCAAGCCCGTTCCCGGCCAGATCCGGACAGCCAAGACCTCGCCGCCCCTTTTGCCCCGCTCGCCGGAGCTCTGCTCCCGGTCACCGGCGCCCTGCTCGCCTCCTCTGCATCGCCCTGGCCCCTGCCTCGAACTGCTGCTGTTCCTGGCCTTCAGAAACGAGAGCAGCTCGCTCGTCGTCCCGTTGACCGCGGCCCCGTGCCTCCTCGTTCGATCCAGCGAGGCCCAGATCCCGCCAGCGCCCGCCAGCGCCCGCCACGCGCATGGGCCTCCTTGCCTCCCCTGCCTCCTCCATCACCGGGCCTTGGCCCAGGGTGAGCAGCCCCGCCCCCTCTCCTGTGCACTTTCGGCCCAGCCAGATTCGGCCCAGCTCCTGTTTTTTTTTCCTTCTGCAAATTTAGCATTTATCCAGAGTTTGCAGTTTTACAGAAAAACCCTTATGTTCATCCATCTAATAACTCACAGACCATGCATCATATGTAAATAATTTATATATGTAAAATGCTTGGAATTACATCTAGTTTCATATTTGTCCACTTTCATCCATGTTTGAAATGTTTAAAATGTTGTTTGATTAAATTTGCTCAAATGCCATGTTAAAAGGATTTATTTCATAACTAAATAACCGTAGCTCGGTTTTAAATAAACTTTATATGTAAACGGGGTGGAAAAATGCCTAGTTTAACATGGTGCAGTTTATTTTCCGGTTTAACAACAATAAAATATGGTTTAGGGCAGAACAGTACCGAATCTAAAATATGCACATGGGGATTTTCCGGAATTGTTGTTTCTTATTTCCGGCCTCATTTAAACTTGCCTAAATAGTTAGTTTACTTATGCTTCACCCCTTGCCATGTTTAATAACATTTAACATTGTTGAGTAGCTTATAACGAGATCAAACTAAATAATTGCATGTGGTATTTCGTCGATATGCAACTCGTTGCATATTGAGTTCCACTTAACTTGTAGCATTGTTTGTTGCACTTTGCCATGCCATGCTCTTCAAACCGGACATGCATCATACTTGTTTGTGCATCATGCCATGTTTATGCTTGTGCATTTACCATGTTGTTTGTTTCTTTCCGGTGTTGCTTCTCGGTTCCGGTAATGTTGCAATTGTGAGGATTCGTTCGACTACTCCCGTTCGTCTTCTTCATGGACTCGTTCTTCTTCCTAGGGGGATTTCAGGCAAGATGACCGCTACCCTGGATCTCACTACTATCATTGCTATGCTAGTTGCTTCGTTCTATCGCTTTGTCGCGCTACCTATCTCTTGTTGCTCAAGCCTCACTAATTGCCATGTCAGCCTCTAACCTTTGTCACCCTTCCTAGCAAACCGTTGTTTGGCTATGTTACCGCTTTGCTCAGCCCCTCCTATAGCGTTGCTAGTTGCAGGTGAAGATGAAGATTGCTCCATGTTGGATTATGTTTTGTTGGGATATCACATTATCTCTTATTTAATTAATGCATCTATATACTTGGTAAAGGGTGGAAGGCTCGGCCTTATGCCTGGTGTTTTGTTCCACTCTTGCCGCCCTAGTTTCCGTCATATCGGTATTATGTTCCCGGATTTTGCGTCCCTAACGCGGTTGGGTGATTTATGGGACCCCCTTGACAGTTCTCTTTGAATAAAACTCCTCCAGCAAGGCCCAACCTTGGTTTTACCATTTGCCTCACCACCACCTATACCCTTTCCCTTGGGTCGGCCAACCCGAGGGTCATCTTTATTTAGCCCCCCCCGGGCCAGTGCTTCTCTAAGTGCTGGTTCGAACCGAGCTGCCTGCGGGGCCACCTTGGGGAAACTTGAGGCTTGGTTTTACTCGTAGCCTATCTCATCCGGTGTTGCCCTGAGAACGAGATATGTGCAGCTCCTATCGGGATTGTCGGCGCATCGGGCGGTCTTGCTGGTCTTGTTTTATTACTGTCGAAATGTCTTGTAGCCGGGATTCCGAGACTGATCGGGTCTTCCCGGGGAGAAGGAATATCCTTCGTTGATCGCGAGAGCTTATCATGGGCTAAGTTGGGACACCCCTGCAGGGTATAAACTTTGGAGAGCCGTGCCCACGGTTATGTGGAAGATGGGAATTTGTTAATATCCGGTTGTAGTAAACTTGAAGTAAACTCTTCTAAAATACACCAACCGTGTGCGTAACCATGAGTGTCTCTTTTCGGGGTTGATCGAGAGGAGAACACGGTTTCTGTGTTATGATTGGCGTAAGTAGGAGCTCAGGATCACTTCTTGATCATTACTAGTTGACGACTGTTCCTTTGCTTCTCTTCTCGCTCTCATTTGCGTATGTTAGCCACCATACTTGCTTAGTCGCTGCTGCAGCCTCACCACTTTACCCCTTCCTTACCCATTAAGCTTTGCTAGTCTTGATACCCATGGTAATGGGATTGCTGAGTCCTTGTGGCTCACAGATTACTACACCAACAGTTGCAGGTACAGGTTTGCGATGATGATGACACGAGAGCGATGTTTGCTTTTTTTGGAGTTCTTCTTCTGCTTCTTCTTCTATCAGGGGATAGGTTCCAGGTCGGCAGCCTGGGCTAGCAGGGTGGATATTGTTTGAGTTTCTGTTTATGATTCATCCGTAGTCGGATGTTGATCTTGTATGTTGTATTGTTGTATTCATGTGACATTGTATGTATTGGATGTATCCCCACTATTATGTAATGTTGATGTAATGATATCCACCTTGCAAAAGCGTCTTCAAGATGCGCTTCTATCCTTGTTGGGACCTTCGAGTTCCTTTAGGATAGGGTCGCATCTTGGGCGTGACAAGTTGGTATCAGAGCCTCGACCGACCTTAGGAGCCCCCTTGTTTGTTGGCCGTTGTTGAGTCTAGAAGAAAACTATTTTGAGTCTTAGGATTATATATATCGGAGAGTAGGATTCTTTTTACTCATCAGTCCCTTCGTCGCTCTGGTGAGGCCTCCTGACGTAGATGTTTTGACTTTCCTCTCCTCAAATTTCACGACATTTTGTTTTAGGATCACACGGGTATCTTGGGATCGTTCCGATAGTATTGTGACGAGAACATTGTTCTTGGTGCCTCCTGACATTTAGGGGTTGTGGCAGTGTCCCGGGGAGTTGATCTCCGAGGTGTTGTCGTCACAATTTTATAGTTGCAGTTCTGGAATACCTGAGTTTTGCCGACATCGAAAATCTCTTTTATGCAGTTGTTGGTGAGATAACCTCGACGCCACCCAGTACTGGGGAGTTCGGGAGTATTGCCATAGCTTGTATAACGGATGCTTTTCGAAGGTTGAGGTACACGATTTCCGGAGTTTTCTTGGTTATGTGTTGAAGGATGGATACAGCTGGATCTAGGTATTGTTAGTTTGGGTGATATATTTTGTGTCCCCTGTATCCCCAACACCTGATTGCATAATCAGAAAGTTTCGGGAGTTTATAGGTGGGAATTCAAGTAGCTCCTAGAATATCTTTCCGACAGATGCACGATATGGGATTGGGTAAGTCTCTATCATGTGTATTTGTTCCGGCTTATTCTGCAAGACAAATCCTTTGTTTTGTTTTATTTGTGGTATTCGAGTTGCTTCGATGTCAAATGTTGAATCCATACCTTCCCTAAACGGTGTTCTCATATTGCTATGTGAATACTAATCCTTCTTGATCATCGAGGTCGTCATGTTAATTCTTTTCCCAACCGGCGTGCTTCTCTTCAAGTGGATCCGATCATTTCAACATTTGCGAGATCAATTCTAAGTTTTCTCAACGGTGTTTATTTCATCCGTCCCAAGTTGTCTTTGTTTTCCCGCCCTCCCACCCTTTTTCTGCAAGGACTTGCATATTTTAATCAAGTATCCATTTATTCATGTGAAGTCTCTTCACTCTTTTCAATCAATGTTCTGATCCAGTGATCCCTCATGAAGATGCTCAACAACTCCAAGTTCACCATTCTTCATTCTCGTATTCTTTTCCTTTCCTTGTTGATCATATTCCTTTCCTTGTTGCAAATGCTTTCTCTTGCCGATGCACCTCTTAATCATTCACTTCTCGCTATTCATTTGTTCTGGAGTGTTGAAGATATCTCGGAAGGCTCGTCTTTTCATTCTAGATCCGTTCAAGTTATTTTGAGGTTGTTATCTCATTCAAGCCATTTAATTCTACCGGTGCAATCTTTATTTCAAGAAATCCTTCAACGGTGTTTTCTTTGAGTGGGCCCTAACCCATAGGTCTTTTCCTAGGATCTTACCTGACTCTTCTAATTTTCCCGGAGCTTCTAAAATTCTTTTCAAAGTTTGACGTAAGAATGAGTTATCATCAGTCAAATGTCTTTCTCCAAGATCTTCCAAATTCTTTCCATCGTTGGTTCAACCTTCCCAATTTTCATCCCGGAGTATCTCAACAATTCATGGTGATGTTTCTCATCGTCATTCTCAACATTTGAAGATCGAAGAAGAGTTTCTCTTAAATCTTGCTCCATTCTCTTCAAGATTCATGGTTCTAGCTTGATGCCATCCTCTCATAATTGTTTTCGATTGTGGGAATTCTTTCACCCATCCGGAGCATTTCATGAGTTGTTTCCATTTCTTTCCTCCGAAGGCCATCATGTCATAATTCTACATTCTCAGCGTGTGGCTATCGTTCTCCAAATCTTAATGCTGAATCGTTCAAATATCCTCTAATCAGTTCATGATCTCTTCGTTCTCATGTATCTAAATCCTCTCAAGTATCTTCGTTTTCTTTTTCTCCAATTCGTCCCGGTGAATTGTGCCTTTGCTATGTTTATTTTCAATTCTTATGGTGGTTCGTTCAAGATTTCACTTCCTTCGTTATCATATTAATTCATTCGTTGTTTCCAAATTCCACCGGTGGTTCCATCAATACCTTCTCAAGGTTGCGCTATATCTCTCTTAATCCTTTCCACGGGAATAAGTAGTATGCCAAATCCATTGCTTGTCATCAATTTAATTTGATGAAGGATAAACATACAATAAATCTTATTCTTATTTCCTCGAGGTGATTCAATTCTTTTCTTCCGGAGATTGTTCATGATGAAGTAATTCTCGGTTCTAGTGTTTCATCTTTTCTTTTCTGGAGTTCCAAGTTTTCGGCATTATCTCATCGCGAAGCTCCTTCTAAATCATTTCTAGGCTTGGATCCTATTCTTTTCATCCTTTTGCTTACTGGAGGCTCTACATGGTGGTTCATCAAGGACTCTTTTCATTCTTCAATTGTTCTTCAAGTTTTTCTCTCGGAGTCATGATCCGCCAAGCTACACTCTAAAATAAACATGGTGTTCAACACATGTTTTGTTTTGAGGAGTTCAAGCATTCTTCATCTTGCATTCCGAAGTGCAATTATTTCTACTTTATCTTTTGAGATGGTTTTATGTCATCCTCGACAATTTCTCTTCATGTTTCATGATTCACAAGTTGTCAAGAAGGAGATATTTTAAAACCATCATTTTCTCTTCGATCATGAGTTGTTTCAATCCATCAATCTCTTCTTTGGAGTTATCTTGGTATAGATTTCACCTAAAGCCTTCCCTAAGGAATGTTGCTATATGTGGTGCTTATCAATGATCCGAGTTTTCTCCTATCCTCTCGGCGAAAGAAGTTTTCATCTTTGATCTCAAACAAGCAATTGTTTTTCGTTAGTGGCATAATTTCACCTCAAGTGTTGAGATGTTTGCCATAAGCCCACAACAAGCTTGTGCTTTTCGTTGTTGATTTTGCAACAACTTCGTTCAATTCTTCTTTGCAAGGATGCTTTCCAAGCTCATTTGTGGCAGAAGTTGGAATTTTTCATACTTTTATTTCAATGATCTATCTTCTATTCTTTCTTCCGGAGGCATGGTGATGTTGCTCTCTTCACTCATCATCTCGAATTGTGAGGATCGTGTTCTTTTCCTTGCTTATCCATTTAACCGGAGTGTTGTGTCATCTCTTCAAGTTCTTTTCATCTTATCAAGTTTTCCTTCTTATTTTAGTTGGAGTGCTGCCCAAATTATATCAATCTCATTCCTTCTCTATCTAGTTTTAACCGGAGTGGTTTCAATATCTATCTTACCACTAAACCTCTCGGTTCTCATCATATTCCTTGTTCCTCTTGTCCAACGAATTGTTTGCAATCGTGGTCGTCTCCGTTGTTTTGTTTCTTTCAATTTGTTCAACCTCTCAAGGTTCGTGGTTTCACTCTTTTCTCGAAGAAGCAACTTAGTTTTACCTCTTCTCTTCCTCTTTCTTTTCCCTCGGGTGCCATCCTAGATCTCGGGACGAGATCCTCTCATAGTGGTGGAGTGTTGTAACGCCATGGATGCAACTTTCCATGTTCGTAACTCCAACTCTTGCCTTTTTCGGAGATGCGATATATTACTTCCTCCGTGGTTGGGTTTTTGTCTTTTGTTTTGCATTTTGTTCATGTCGTGCATCTCATCTCATAGCATCATTCACATTGCATTGGCATCGTTTTCATAAAGCTTGCATCCGTTCGTAGTTGCCGCGTTCCCCCCTTGCCTTTGTTATCCCTTTCGAGAGCAATCGTTCATTGTTGTCCGACCGTTTGACCCGCTTGCACAGTGCATCGACCCCTCGCCCGTGTTCGAAACTGCCCCGTACCCGAATCGCTCAGTAATCACCGTGGCATTCAGATCATCTCCTAACATCTATAAAACATCTCCGTTTTCTTGTTTGAACTCCCAACCTATTTATTTCTTGATCGTTCGATTTTGATCCAAGGGTTCATTTTGCCCCTAAGCTAGTCCACCTAGCTAGTTAAGCATGTCAAACCCTAGTCCGAGCCGTCCCATCCATTTCATCCGTCCCATCCGCCGCCACCTCCTTGTTTTTCTCCCCTGCCCAATCCACCACCGACCAGCCTCCACCTTCATCGGGATCCATGCCCAACCAGCCAATTCCATCGATCCAACCCATCAATCATGGAAGCCCCGCAGCCAACCACCTTCCCCGATACACACATCGATCCAGTCCCGTCGAGCTCCTCTGCTCGGCCCCGCCGTCGTCCCGCAACATCTCCCCTCCCTACCTTCTCTGCCTCCATCGACCTCGCCGACCGGAGCACCAGGTCATGCTGCAGCTCCCCGTCGCCTCCCTGCCTTCCTTCCCCGATCTCACTCTCTCATGCCCCGATCTCTCTCCCTCTCAGGTGACCAGAGGCCTTGCCATGGCCATGGAGCTCCAAGCATCTTGCTGCCACCGTCCGATCAGCTTCAGCTCCTCCGTCAAGTCCCGCGCTGCCCTCGTCGTCCGGATCCGCCAAGCTCCAACGGCCTCACGACCTCTGCACCCGGGCTTTCATCCCCGTCTTCCCGGCCTCCTTTGTGCCCCTGGTTGCCGCTGTCTGCATCGAGCAGGAGTAGCTCGTCGCTCAGTGCCCCGGCCCCTCCTCGCCTCGTCGGTGCACGCCGTCAGGTCGTCGTCTCGTTTTTCTCCTCCCCCCTTCCCTTTATTTTCTCTCCCGTGCTCTCTCTAATCCTTCTCCCTCTCCATGCGTTTGCCTTCTCTGCCAGGATCCGCATGGAGCGCCGGCCGGCCCGAGCCGCCCTTCTCCCTCCACCTTGCCCGCTTGCCATGGCCTTGAGCTCCGCCGCACCAAGTCCGTCCCCCCGTCGTCCCTGCACCGACGCCGTCCAAGCTCGTTCCCGGCCAGATCCGGACGGCCAAGACCTCGCCGCCCCTTTTGCCCCGCTCGCCGGAGCTCTGCTCCCGGTCACCGGCGCCCTGCTCGCCTCCTCTGCATCGCCCTGGCCCCTGCCTCAAACTGCCGTTGTTCCTGGCCTTCAGAAACGAGAGCAGCTCGCTCGTCGTCCCGTTGACCGCGGCCCCGCGCCTCCTCGTTCGATCCAGCGAGGCCCAGATTCCGCCAGCGCCCGCCACGCGCATGGGCCTCCTTGCCTCCCCTGCCTACTCCATCACCGGGCCTTGGCCCAGGGTGAGCAGCCCCGCCCCCTCTCCTGTGCACTTTCGGCCCAGCCAGATTCGGCCCAGCTCCTGTTTTTTTTCCTTCTGCAAATTTAGCATTTATCCAGAGTTTGCAGTTTTACAGAAAAACCCTTATGTTCGTCCATCTAATAACTCACAGACCATGCATCATATGTAAATAATTTATATATGTAAAATGCTTGGAATTACATCTAGTTTCATATTTGGCCACTTTCATCCATGTTTGAAATGTTTAAAATGCGGTTTGATTAAATTTGCTCAAATGCCATGTTAAAAGGATTTATTTCATAACTAAATAACCGTAGCTCGGTTTTAAATAAACTTTATATGTAAACGGGGTGGAAAAATGCCTAGTTTAACATGGTGCAGTTTATTTTCCTGTTTAGCAACAATAAAATATGGTTTAGGGCAGAATAGTACCGAATCTAAAATATGCACATGGGGAATTTCCGGAATTGTTGTTTCTTATTTCCGGCCTCATTTAAACTTGCCTAAATAGTTAGTTTACTTATGCTTCACCCCTTGCCATGTTTAATAACATTTAACATTGTTGAGTAGCTTATAACGAGATCAAACTAAATAATTGCATGTGGTGTTTCGTCGATATGCAACTCGTTGCATATTGAGTTCCACTTAACTTGTAGCATTGTTTGTTGCACTTTGCCATGCCATGCTCTTCAAACCGGACATGCATCATACTTGTTTGTGCATCATGCCATGTTTATGCTTGTGCATTTACCATGTTGTTTGTTTCTTTCCGGTGTTGCTTCTCGGTTCCGGTAATGTTGCGATTGTGAGGATTCGTTCGACTACTCCCGTTCGTCTTCTTCATGGACTCGTTCTTCTTCCTAGCGGGATTTCAGGCAAGATGACCGCTACCCTGGATCTCACTACTATCATTGCTATGCTAGTTGCTTCGTTCTATCGCTTTGTCGCGCTACCTATCTCTTGTTGCTCAAGCCTCACTAATTGCCATGTAAGCCTCTAACCTTTGTCATCCTTCCTAGCAAACCGTTGTTTGGCTATGTTACCGCTTTGCTCAGCCCCTCCTATAGCGTTGCTAGTTGCAGGTGAAGATGAAGATTGCTCCATGTTGGATTATGTTATGTTGGGATATCACATTATCTCTTATTTAATTAATGCATCTATATACTTGGTAAAGGGTGGAAGGCTCGGCCTTATGCCTGGTGTTTTGTTCCACTCTTGCCGCCCTAGTTTCCGTCATATCGGTATTATGTTCCCGGATTTTGCGTCCCTAACGCGGTTGGGTGATTTATGGGACCGCCTTGACAGTTCGCTTTGAATAAAACTCCTCCAGCAAGGCCCAACCTTGGTTTTACCATTTGCCTCACCACCACCTATACCCTTTCCCTTGGGTCGGCCAACCCGAGGGTCATCTTTATTTAGCCCCCCCCGGGCCAGTGCTTCTCTAAGTGCTGGTTCGAACCGAGCTGCCTGCGAGGCCACCTTGGGGAAACTTGAGGCTTGGTTTTACTCGTAGCCTGTCTCATCCGGTGTTGCCCTGAGAACGAGATATGCGCAGCTCCTATCGGGATTGTCGGCGCATCGGGCGGTCTTGCTGGTCTTGTTTTATTACTGTCGAAATGTCTTGTAGCCGGGATTCCGAGACTGATCGGGTCTTCCCGGGGAGAAGGAATATCCTTCGTTGATCGCGAGAGCTTATCATGGGCTAAGTTGGGACACCCCTGCAGGGTATAAACTTTCGAGAGCCGTGCCCGCGGTTATGTGGCAGATGGGAATTTGTTAATATCCGGTTGTAGTAAACTTGAAGTAAACTCTTCTAAAATACACCAACCGTGTGCGTAACCATGAGTGTCTCTTTTCGAGGTTGATCGAGAGGAGAACACGGTTTCTGTGTTATGATTGGCGTAAGTAGGAGCTCAGGATCTCTTCTTGATCATTACTAGTTGACGACTGTTCCTTTGCTTCTCTTCTCGCTCTCATTTGCGTATGTTAGCCACCATACTTGCTTAGTCGCTGCTGCTGCCTCACCACTTTACCCCTTCCTTACCCATTAAGCTTTGCTAGTCTTGATACCCATGGTAATGGGATTGCTGAGTCCTTGTGGCTCACAGATTACTACACCAACAGTTGCAGGTACAGGTTTGCGATGATCATGACGCGAGAGCGATGTTTGCTTGTTTTGGAGTTCTTCTTCTGCTTCTTCTTCGATCAGGGGATAGGTTCCAGGTCGGCAGCCTGGGCTAGCTGGGTGGATATTGTTTGAGTTTCTGTTTATGATTCATCCGTAGTCGGATGTTGATCTTGTATGTTGTATTGTTGTATTCATGTGACATTGTATGTATTGGATGTATCCCCACTATTATGTAATGTTGATGTAATGATATCCACCTTGCAAAAGCGTCTTCAAGATGCGCTTCTATCCTTGTTGGGACCTTCGAGTTCCTTTAGGATAGGGTCGCATCTTGGGCGTGACATGCAGCCGGAAGGTTTTGTCGACCCTAAGAATGCTAACAAGGTATGCAAGCTCCAGCGATCCATTTATGGGCTGGTGCAAGCATCTCGGAGTTGGAACATTCGCTTTGATGAGATGATCAAAGCGTTTGGGTTTATGCAGACTTATGGAGAATCCTGCGTTTACAAGAAAGTGAGTGGGAGCTCTGTAGCATTTCTCATATTATATGTAGATGACATACTTTTGATGGGAAATGATATAGAACTTTTGGACAACATAAAGGCCTACTTGAATAAGAGTTTTTCAATGAAGGACCTTGGAGAAGCTGCTTATATATTAGGCATCAAGATCTATAGAGATAGATCGAGACGCCTCATAGGTCTTCCACAAAGCACATACCTTGAAAAGATATTGAAGAAGTTCAAAATGGATCAGTCCAAGAAAGGGTTCTTGCCTGTATTACAAGGTGTGAAATTGAGCTCGGCTCAATTCCCGACCACGGCAGAAGATATAGAAGAGATGAGTGTCATCCCCTATGCATCAGCCATAGGTTCTATTATGTATGCCATGTTGTGTACCAGACCTGATGTAAACCTTGCTGTAAGTTTGGTAGGAAGGTACCAAAGTAATCCCGGCAAGGAACACTGGACAGCGGTCAGGAATAACCTGAAGTACCCGAAAAGGACTAAGGACATGTTTCTCGTTTATGGAGGTGATGAAGAGCTCGTCGTAAAGGGTTACGTCGATGCTAGCTTTGACACAGATCTAGATGACTCTAAGTCACAAACCGGATACGTGTATATGCTGAATGGTGGAGCAGTAAGCTGGTGCAGCTGCAAGTAGAGCGTCGTGGCGGGATCTACGTGTGAAGCGGAGTACATGGCAGCCTCGGAGGTAGCGCATGAAGCAATTTGGGTGAAGGAGTTCATCACCGACCTAGGAGTCATACCCAATGCATCAGGGCCGATCAAACTCTTCTGTGACAACACTGGAGCTATTGCACTTGCCAAGGAGCCCAGGTTTCACAAGAAGACCAGGCACATCAAGCGTCGCTTCAACTCCATTCGTAAAAATGTTCAAGATGGAGACATAGAAATTTGCAAAGTGCATACGGATCTGAATGCCGCAGATTCGTTGACTAAACCTCTTCCGCGAGCAAAACATGATCAACACCAGAACTCTATGGGTGTTCGATTCATCACAATGTAACTAGATTATTGACTCTAGTGCAAGTGGGAGACTGTTGGAAATATGCCCTAGAGGCAATAATAAAAGGATTATTATTATATTTCCTTGTTCGTGATAATTGTCTTTTATTCATGCTATAATTGTATTATCCAGAAATCGTAAAACACGTGTGAATAGATAGACCACAACATGTCCCTAGTGAGCCTCTAGTTGACTAGCTCGTTGATCAATAGATAGTCATGGTTTCCTGACTATGGACATTGGATGTCATTGATAACGGGATCACATCATTAGGAGAATGATGTGATGGACAAGACCCAATCCTAAGCATAGCACAAGATCGTGTAGTTAGTTTTGCTAGAGCTTTTCCAATGTCAAGTATCTTTTCCTTAGACCATGAGATCGTGTAACTCCCGGATACCGTAGGAGTGCTTTGGGTGTACCAAACGTCACAATGTAACTGGGTGACTATAAATGTGCACTACAGGTATCTCCGAAAGTGTCTGTTGGGTTGACATGGATCAAGACTGGGATTTGTCACTCCGTATTACGGAGAGGTATCACTGGGCCCACTCGGTAGTGCATCATCATAATGAGATCAAAGTGACCAAGTGTCTGGTCACGGGATCATGCATTACGGTACGAGTAAAGTGACTTGCCGGTAACGAGATTGAACGAGGTATTGGGATACCGACGATCGAATCTCGGGCAAGTAACATACCGTCTGACAAAGGGAATAGTATACGAGGTTGCTTGAATCCTTGACATCGTGGTTCATCCGATGAGATCATCAAGGAGTATGTGGGAGCCAACATGGGTATCCAGATCCCGCTGTTGGTTATTGACCGGAGAGCCGTCTCGGTCATGTCTGCATGTCTCCCGAACCCGTAGGGTCTACACACTTAAGGTTCGGTGACACTAGGGTTGTATGAATATGAGTATGCAGCAAACCGAAAGTTGTTCGGAGTCCCGGATGAGATCCCGGATGTCACGAGGAGTCCCGGAATGGTCCGGAGGTAAAGAATTATATATAGGAAGTGTTGTTTCGGCCATCGGGAAAGTTTCGGGGTCACCCGGTATTGTACCGGGACCACCGGAAGGGTCCCGGGGGTCCACCGGGTGGGGCCACCTATCCCGGAGGGCCCCGTGGGCTGAAGTGGGGAGGGAACCAGCCCCTGTTGGGCTGGTGCGCCCCCCACTTGGGCCCCCCTGCGCCTAGGGTTGGAAACCCTAGGGTGGGGGGGCGCACCACTTGCCTTGGGGGGCACTCCACCCCCCTGGCCGCCGCCTCCCCTTGGAGATTCAATCTCCAGGGCCGGCCCCCCTTGGGGGCCTATATAAAGGAGGGGGGAGGGAGGGCAGCCGCATCCTGAAGTCTTGGCGCCTCCCTCCCCCTGCTACACCTCTTCCTCCTCCCGTAGTTGCTTGGCGAAGCCCTGCCGGAGTCCTGCTGCATCCACCACCACGCCGTCGTGCTGCTGGATCTTCATCAACATCTCCTTCCCCCTTGCTGGATCAAGACGGAGGAGACGTCATGCTGACCGTACGTGTGTTGAACGCGGAGGTGCCGTCCGTTCGGCGCTAGGATCTCCGGTGATAGGATCACGACGAGAACGACTACCTCAACCTCGTTCTCTTGAACGCTTCCGCACGCGATCTACAAGGGTATGTAGATGCATCTCTCTCTCTCGTTGGTAGATGAACTCATAGATGGATCTTGGTGAACGTAGAATTTTTTTTATTTTATGCAACGTTCCCCAACAAGGACAACACCTTTTCAACTATTACATGCTGCGGTTGCTGAACCCCTTTCCTCTGCATGACCTGTCATTGCCATAGTAAATAGATGAAACCCACTAGCATGAGTAGGAGTTGTTTGAGCCCTGATGTGCCTACTCATTCATGCTTGTTTGTCATGCCTGGTACTGCCTAGAGTTGAGTCAGGTCTGATTCATCGGGGATGAATTAGAGGTGTGTGAACATGTCCTACTGTTGTGAGCTAAGTGCGTGAACACAATTTGGTAAAGGTATTGGTGAGAGGCCATGTAGCCATTCTCAGGAACTGAGTTTTGTGTTCGTGATCCATGAACAGTTACTACCACACATTGGGTTCCGGTAACTCGAGCCCTCTCGACTTATTAATCAACATGATCTCTGTCCAGGAGTTGCAACTAGTTTCTGGTGTTTGTAGGTAGTGTTAGTAGTCTACCAAGTGGCACCCGGTACAGGTGGGCTTGGGACAGACTAGGCACCGTGGCTGGGTATGCCAAGCATCGCCCGTTTGGTGGGCTTGGAACCCTGTACACATCGTTTGGGGCCGTGAGCGACACCCCGGCCGGATCTCTTTGCAGATGGAACCCGAATAGGCGATAAACCTGGATGAGAGACTTGTGTGGTTAGTCAGGTCGTGGCCGACTCCCTCGCTAGGCTTCCGCTTGAAGGTTGCCGAGATACATGATGTGTACATGGTGGTAAGTGGAAAGAGCGTGTGTGAAGAAGTACACCCCTACAGGGTTAACATCATCTATTCGAATAGCCGTGTCTGAGGTAAAGGACTTTTGGGTTGCCTGTACAGTTCATAGACAAGTGAAAGTGGATACTCTAAAATGCGCAAGATAAGCGTGAGTGTTATGGATGGCGTTCTCGTAGGGAGACGGGAGCAGATCCATAGTGGTGTATTGATATGGTGAATATGTGGACTCGTGTGCGCCACCTCAAAAGAGTTACTTGCAGTCGTAGTACAGGATAGCCACCGAGTCAAATCTGGCTTGCTGCAGTCAAACTCCACCACCCCTTTGTTGATACTGATGCATATGTATCTAGTTCTGATGTAAGTCTTGTTGGGTACATTTGTACTCACGTTTGCTTAATTTATGTTTTTGAAGAGAGACATCAGTCTCGCTAGTAGTTCCATGTGGACTTCGACGTTTAGCTTGTTACCTCAGCTAAGATCTTGTACCCTTGGGAGGGTCTTGTGGATAGTCAGGCTTCTCAGCCTTTTTCATTTGTAGTTGTCTGTACTCAGACATGTTCATGCTTCCGCTTGATGCTTGTATGCTCTGTATGTTGGGTCATGAGACCCATGTTTGTAATACTTGGCTCTTCAGAGCCTTATAATTAAATACTTTGAGTCATAGAGTTTTGTTGTGATGCCATGTTGTATTTACACATATCGAGCATATTGTGTGTATGATTTGAAATGCTTGGTATGTGTGGGATCCGACAACCTAGTTGTCTATCCTTGGTAGCCTCTCTTATGGGGAAATGTAGTCTAGTGCTTCCACTGAGCCATGGTAGCCTGCTACAGCCCGGTTTACCGGAGTCCTGTTAGCCCAGTTGCTACTGCTCCGGAACACTTAGACTGGCCGGCATGTGTCCTACTTTGATCCTATGTCTGTCCCTTCGGGGAAATGTCACGCACTGTATACTGGAGTCCTGCTAGCCTGCTACAGTCCGGTTTACCAGAGTCCTGCTAGCCCAGTTGCTACAGCCTAGAATCACTCGCTGATGACCGACACGTTCGATGCTGGGTCACGTATGCCTGTCCCTATAAGTTATGCCACTTTGGGTTCACGACTAGTCATGTCGGCTCGGGTTCTCTGTCATATGGATGCCAGCGACACTATCATATACGTGAGCCAAAAGGCGCAAACGGTCCCGGGCCAGGTAAGGTGGCACCCATGGGAATACCGTGCGTGAGGCCGCAAAGTGATATGATGTGTTACATGCTAGATCGGTGTGATTTAGAATCGGAGTCCTGACACACTCTGTTTTGTCTATGTATTCACACATGTACTAAGTTTCCGGTTAATACAATTCTAGCATGAATAATAAACATTTATCATGGTATAAGGAAATATAAATAAAAACTTTATTATTGCCTCTAGGGCATATTTCCTTCACTCCCACTTGAACTATAGTTAATAATCTAGTTCACATCGTCATGTGATTCAAACACCAATAGTTCACATCACCATGCGATTAACACCCATAGTTCACATCGCCATGTGACCAACACCCAAAGGGTTTACTAGAGTCAATAATCTAGTTCACATCGCCATGTGATTACCACCCAAAGATTACTAAGGTGTGATCATGTTTTGCTTGTGAGAGAAGTTTAGTGAACGGGTCTGCCACATTCAGATCCATATGTATTTTGCAAATTTCTATGTATACAATGCTCTACATGGAGTTACTCTAGCTAATTGCTCCCACTTTCAATATGTATCCAGATTGAGACTCAGAGTCATCCATATCGGTGTTAAAGCTTGCATCGACGTAACTCTTTATGATGAACTCTTTATCACCTCCATAACCGAGAAATATTTCTGTAGTCCTCTAAGGATAATTTTGACCGCTGTCGAGTGACCTACTCCTGGATCACTATTGTACCCCTTTGCCAAACTCATGGTAAGGTACACAATAGATCTGGTATACAACATGGCATACTTTATACAACCTATGGCTGAGGCATAGGGAATGACTTTCATTCTCTCTCTATCTTCTGCCATGGTCGGGTTTTGAGTCTTACTCAACTTCACACCTTACAACTCAGGCAAGAACTCCTTCTTTGACTGATCCAATTTGAACTCCTTCAAAATCTTATCAAGGTATGTACTCATCAAAAGTCTTATCAAGCGTCTTGATCTATCTTTATTGATCTTGATGGCCAATATGTAAGTAGCTTCACCTTTCTTTGAAAATTTCATTTCAAACACTCCTTTATGCTTTGCAGAAAATTCTACATCATTTCCGATCAACAATATGTCATTTACATATACTTATCAGAAAGGTTGTAGTGCTCCCACTCACTTTCTTGTAAATACAGGCTTCACCGCAAGTCTGTATAAAACTATATGCTTTGATCAACTCGTCAAAGCGTATATTCCAACTCTCAGATGCTTGCACCAGTCCATAAATGGATCGCTGGAGCTTGCACACTTTGTTAACACCTTTAGGATCGACAAAACCTTCTGGTTGCATCATATACAACTCTTCTTTAATAAATCCATTAAGGAATGCAGTTTTGACATCCATTTGCCAGATTTCATAAATGCGGCAATTGCTAACATGATTTAGACAGACTTAAGCATCGATACGAGTGAGAAAATCTCATTGTAGTCAACACCTTGAACTTGTCGAGAAACCTTTTTGCAACAAGTCGAGCTTTGTAGACAGTAACATTACCATCAGCGTCAGTCTTCTGCTTGAAGATCCATTTATTCGCTATGGCTTGTCGATCATCGGGCAAGTCAACCAAAGTCCATACTTTGTTCTCATACATGGATCCCATCTCAGATTTCATGGCCTCAAGCCATTTTGCGGAATCTGGGCTCATCATCGCTTCCTCATAGTTCGTAGGTTCATCATGGTCTAGTAACATGACTTCCAGAACAGGATTACCGTACCACTCTGGTGCGGACTGTACTCTGGTTGACCTACGAGGTTTGGTAGTAACTTGATCTGAAGTTTCATGATCATCATCATTAACTTCCTCACTAATTGGTGTAGGCATCACTTGAACTGATTTCTGTGATGAACCATTTTCCAATTCGAGAGAAGGTACAATTACCTCATCAAGTTCTATTTTCCTCCCACTCACTTCTTTCGAGAGAAACTCCTTCTCTAGAAAGGATCCATTCTTAGCAACGAATATCTTGCCTTCGGATCTGTGATAGAAGGTGTTCCCAACAGTTTCCTTTGGGTATCCTATGAAGACACATTTATCCGATTTGGGTTCAAGCTTATCAGGTTGAAGCTTTTTCACATAAGCATCGCAGCCCCAAACTTTAAGAAACGACGACTTAGGTTTCTTGCCAAACCACAATTCATATGGTGTCGTCTCAACGGATTTAGATGGTGCCCTATTTAACGTGAATGCAGCCGTCTCTAAAGCATAACCCCAAACGATAGTGGTAAATCGGTAAGAGACATCATAGATCGCACCATATCTAATAAAGTATGGTTAAGATGTTCGGACACACCATTACGCTGTGGTGTTCCGGGTGGTGTGAGTTGTGAAACTATTCCACATTGTTTCAAATGAAGACCAAGCTCGTAACTCAAATATTCACCTCCACGATCAGATCTTAGAAACTTTATTTTCTTATCACGATGATTTTCTACTTCACTCCGAAATTCTTTGAACTTTTCAAATGTTTCAGACTTATGTTTTATTAAGTAGATATACCCATATATGCTCAAATCATTTGTGAAGGTCAGAAAATAATGATACCCGCCGTGAGCCTCAACACTCATCGGAACACATACATCTGTATGTATTATTCCAATAAGTCAGTTGCTCGCTCCATTGTTCCGGAGAACGGAGTCTTAGTCCTCTTGCCCATGAGGCATGGTTCGCAAGCATCAAGTGATTCATAATCAAGTCACCCATCAGCATGGAGTTTCTTCATGTGCTTTACACCAATATGACCCAAACGGTAGTGCCACAAATAAGTTGCACTATATTATTAACTTTGCATCTTTTGGCTTCAATATTATGAATATGTGTATCACTACGATCGAGATTCAATAAAA
>LR880968.1:33151073-33163053 GCA_904067115.1 Aegilops sharonensis | reverse complement strand
CTCCCTCCCCCTCGCGTCATGCTCCGCCCATGTGGTTTAAGGGAAAACCCTAGCCGCCGCCATCAGGTCACTCCACCAGCGCCACCTCTCCTCAGCCGCCGACAGCGGCCTTGCCGCAGTAACAGCGGCCCCCCTGCTTCCAAAGGAGGCTCGGAGAGGGCTCACGTTGGACGCGTGTGCTGGTCCGGCAGTGGTATTCCATTGGGCGGCAGCGGCCATTGCGCTCGGTGCTTATAAAGTGGTCCGTCATGTTTGGTTTTCGATCTGGTTTTCTTTATAAACTGCATCAGTTTCTTTTTTAAAAAAATGACTCCACGGTCAGTTTGAATGATAAGTGGCAAGGAAGTGTGCTCCAGCACCAAGTGCGAGCTTATCATCAAGTTAACTGGATCAACAGAGAAGGCGCCTCCGTGGAGGGACCGCAAGTTATCATCATTGTGCTCCAAATGATGGCGACGATCAATTATTAACTTAACTTGTCCGGCGTCCCACAAGCAAATTACTCGCTTCCATGATACATATTAATTGAGGCTGGTCTAGTACAAAGCCGCATTAATTAATATGAATCGAAGAGAGTACTGGTAGTAATTACTTTGATTGTGGACAATCGACTCAGTTGACAGTGATGGCTGATTAACAGTAGTCTGAACGGTACGCGCGGACTTAACACTGAACAGCTGGTCTCAGTCACTCACAAATGTTACAAGCTAGGGCCCAGCGGCAGCTAAGCTAAGCTAGGCTAGGACATTTACCCTAATAAGAGTCGTGCAAGGGGTGGATGCTCGCGCATGCCACGTTGGCAAGCTGTACTGTTGAGCGCGCACGCGTATTGGCCAGAAAAGAATAGGGAGAGGCAGATATATTTTCCTCAGATTAGCCTGTCCGTATACGGCCGCCCCCTCTCCTCACTTTCGTCTTCCTCTCCTCGCACATGCAACCTTTGCCTCCACTCCCTCGCCTCTTCCCCTTCTTCTCCTCGACATCTCCACGAGTGGGGGAATGACGAACTCAAGCTTGGCGACAGGGATTCGAGCGCCAGCACTCCATATCCGGCGGACGGGTTGCGCGCGGGTGGCGGCGATTTCGAATTTTCGATCCGTGTGTGCCTTGTTGCTGGAGGCGGCTGCCCAATCCAGTAACTGGTGAAGCAACTCCCGACCAGCGACCATCCCTCCTCGCCCGCATCTCTGCCCCGCACTCGTTTCGCCAGCAACCTCGACTAATTCGGCATCTGGTGCAGGAGGCTCGGGGTGGTTGTGGTCCTCGTGGCGGCGGCCTCCTCAGCGGCGTCGCCGGACAACCTCCACGCGCGGAGGAGGCATCTCCACGGGTTCCCCGAGGTGAGCACCCTTTTCTCTCTCTTCACCAGCCCAACCATGGAGGATGGGACGAGAATGTTTGCGGCCAGCTAGTGGATGCGGGTCGGAGCAGCGAGACTCCTGCCTATGCCTCGCGCGGCTCGGAGAGACGCTAAGCTCCAATGACCCATGGACACACTGGCGAGTGCGGGTGGCCCGCTCGATGCTTTCAGCCAGAGTTTCACAGGAAGCTCGCGACGTTGCTACCCTCCATCTCCCTCACACACGACTTACGCCATCGCCAGGATCCCCATTTTCTTCCTGTACTGGTGCTGCTAGCTCGTTGGCGACGGTTATGACGCCATATGTGGCTTCACTCGGCCCCTACTCCCCGGCAGCAGCCTTCTTGACGGTATGGTCTTCCCATTCTCCTTCTCCCTTAATTTCTAGGGTTTCGAAGTTGGTTTAGTAGCTGAATCATGGTCCATGAATCTGTCTAAAATGAAAAATTGCTACTAAATTGAAATTCTACCTGTTGATTCTGTTGCCCAGTGACCATCTGAAAGGTTCTATTTCGACACTGCAGTTGTAATCGGATTGTTACAGTTCAGATTAAGGGGATCAAGAATTGAAGATTAGTCATCTGTTTGCTCTAAACACAATTACGTATGATTGGATGGTTGATCTTAGTTGACTATGATAAAACTGTGGAGCATACACAGGATTTTCTAGCAAGGACCTTCTTTAACTTGAGTTCTGATGATGAAAATTGAACTATAAGATTTTCTTCATCGATTAGAAATAAGCAAGAATCAACCAATTCCTGATTGTACTTACCACAATGCAAAATAATGTAAAAATCTACATGCAATGCTCAGTTGGAGTTTGATTTTCACATCGACATGATTTAATTTCAGTCTTGTAGGGTGTAGACTGTGGCAGATCCTGTTCATGTCCATGCGGACGATCCAACTCTGCCTCTGCTTGAACTCGATAATGTGTTCCTTCCATTTGATGTTTGTATTGATCATAACACTGATTTGTTGCAAATGGATGGAAGACTGCTATTGTAACTTGATGTAGTTTTGGACTGAATATTCCTCACTTCGAGGAATGATGTTTGCTGAAATCAATGGGTTTTTTTCAGTACCCCAACAATTTTATTCCGTGGTACCCCATGGACTGGATCAAATTTTTCTTCCAAAAATCTATTCAATCTACTATGAGGTTAATTATTTGATAGAGAGAAATGTGCTCTATATAGTGGGTACAAGTACTCATGATAGATCCTTTATTTAATTCATGTTATCAGGTCGATGTATCAGTTTTATGTACCGCCATGATGTGATGTTAATGATAATACTTGTCTTGAGAGTTATATCAGGTTCCAGCCATCCTTTGAGCTTGACATGGCATTTTTTGCACCCAGGATTAAATCATGTTATCTTGCTATTTGCTTCCAAGCCTAAATATTTCTCATCCATACATGATTTTATCTATAAGTTTGGTCGCGACATCGATTGCCTATCTTGACAACATTGGTGCTGAAGTTATCGAGCATCCAAAGAATGGGATATTCAAATGTCACAGAACTCGTCGCTGATGTTATCGAGCATTCAGGGAAACCAAATGTCATAGTTTCTACAAATGTGCATGAGCTATTGGAATGCCCTGTGTGTTTGGTTCCCATGTATCCTCCAAAATATCGGGTATGTCTTCTTGCTGAACTAATCACATTTAACTATAGCATCTCGGTTGCATCATACTAGCCTTATTCTAGGCTTTTGGCTTTCTATGTGTATGCCGATATATTAGAATATCCAGTTGCAAAAGAATATGAAATTGCCGACCAAGGTAGGCAAAGCTAAAATAGGGTTTTGGTTTGTAACCTTTTTCTATGAATCACTTTCACACTAATAGGTGACATCCCTTCCTTTCTATTAACCACCCCATGCATCACGCCGACCTCTGACTAGCTCCATGCAAACATTTTGGACTTACATATTGCAGCACTCTCCTTTTTAATTTTCAATGTTGTTGAGAGTGTTCCTTGTGAAATTATTCTAATAGGAGGGTCTGATATCTCATGACTATTTTGAATTTACACTACATATTCTTAAGCTCAGAAAGAAAGTTCTGAATGTGTTTAGACTCTAGAGGTACTTTAACTATTTTGTCACATTTCTGCTTGCAGTGCTCCAATGGTCAAACCATTTGTTCTAAATGCAAGCCAAGGGTTCATAATGGCCGCCCAACTTGCAGGAGTGAATTGGGTAACATAAGATGCCTTGCTTTGGAGAAGGTTGGCGCCTCTCTAGAGTTTATGTCCAAGTTCTAGAACTTTGGATGCTTGGGAATGTATCCTTATTATTGCAAGTTAAAACATGAATCAGAGTGCCAATACAGACCCTATACTGGCCCATATGCAGGTTCTGTATGCACTGTCGCTGATGACATTCCATATCAATTTTCAGAGTGTTCTCCGAACTAATTATGCTTGATCTTTCTGTAGGTTTTAGGTTTTGTTGATTTATGTGATGGAATCTTGATATGTAGCATGACTTCCATCCTGGACAGTTGCCGGGAATGCGTCGCGAAAATGCAACATGACTTGATGTTTGAAGTTACAGCCTTACAGGAGCATCAACACAAATTTGCAACGACGAAGTTTATACCATGCTTGTGTAGTCAGTCTGGTATTTTCCTTTCTTGAACATATGAATTGCTTTACTCATTCTATATCTTTCTTTGACAAAACCAATTTTTTTTGCTTGGTATTTAGGGAAACTTGCAAATCCATTATTTGATATGGGAATTGCAGCTTCAAATGCATATGATCCTTTTAATCTTTAGATTGCATACGTATGCATGATCCATTCTCGGAGATGGATGGGATTGCTGGTGCTAAAACTGGTCCTGACCATCCTATGGCCTACGCATCCTATGCCCATTTATGTTCCATTTTTCCTTGTTCTTGCTGTACACACTACAAATCAGTTTCATGAATTTCTGATATGATTGCTTCAATGATAATTTTTTGCAGAAGCATTTGCCTTTGGAATTAAAGAAGATCAGAGCATGACACTGACCTAAGATCATACGAAGCGGTGAGATAATTATGTTGTACTGTGCTTCATGCTTTTCTGTCATAGTCTGCGTCATAAAACTTTCCCTATAGATTTCAGTGCTAGCAAATATGCTAAAGACATACAGAGAAGGCAATCAGTGCAGTGGATTCCAATATTGCTGCGAGAAAAATGCCTTTGGGTTGAAGCCCACTTACTGATATTCTCATGGTCTGTGTGTGTGTGTGTGTAGGTATTCCTATTTGTGATTATCATCTTGTAGGATGTTAATCAGTACCTTACCTTTGACTTCCATTCAAAGTTGAAGCGATTATTACTTATCTATTTATCTGTTTCAATGAATAAGCCCACTTACTAATATTCTCATGGTGTTTTAACAAATATATATACCATCGGCTTGACGGCGAGGAGGGAAGCCCCACAGATCGAGGAGGACGGCGCGACGACTGTGTTGTAGGTGAAGAGCATGGTCATGTCATGGTACCGCATATCGGTAGTGGTCCGCTTGCCTGCTATGGCATCCAACACGACGACACCCTTTTACTTGGCCTGCTGTAAGATATGGTTCCTGGCCTAATTAATTTGTTCCTTCTTCCAAGTTCTTACGTAGTGTATGTTCCTTTCTGCTATAGCAGATTTGATTGGGAGGGTGCTCTTTTGCTTTAAAGACATGATTGGTGGATGTATTTGGTTTTATGATGGCCAGGTTGAGCAAAATCACATGTTTTTTTTCAAGTTTGAGACGAAAAAGACAACGGAACAGGTGATTGATCACAACCATACTTTCAGAGCAGAGCTTTTTCAGTTAGAATTAAAGGCAGAAGGTAGCAGTTGACATTATTGGTAAATTAATTCTCTCCATGTATGTATGTGCTAATGTAACTAGCATACATCTATACATGGCTTTACTGAGCATGATTTTGCATTTGCTACGACCTACTAACCTAAACATATGCTACTACAGTACCTAGGTTTCTCTATAGAAAAGGTCAAGTGTAATCCTAATTTGGGCTACTGAATTTTATCCCCTTTAGTGGTTAAACGATGGTCGTCTACATGTTTATGACTGATGTTTCACCTGTCCACTATTTAGTCTAGCTACCACCTGTCCACTATTTAGGAATGCATACAAGCAATTCCTGTACGGAGCAACACCACACAAGTTCTATGTTTCAGAACAAGCATTCTGCATTTTCAGAGATTAACAACTGAAAAATTGTTCAGTCTGATAAAGTAGATCTATGCTAGCAACTAGCATCATCATTCTTTGTGCTGGATTGGTCAAACGTTGGACATTTGAAGAGAACACTACAAGAAAGTTGTTAATACATGACGGACCTAGTCCTTCACAGATCAACCAAAAACTGTCATGCGTGCCCACCCATGACGGATTTGAAATCTGTCATGTATATCGCGTCATAACTGCCCGGCCCAAACTAGGATATGACGGAACAAGCCGTCACCGATTTTCATGACGTGGAAGCAACATGGACCTAACTTGGTGTCTACGTGGATCTGACATGGAGGCGAGCATCAATTAGGGTTTTGGCCTAATAATTTCATTCCAGTCCGCCCCATTAACCACCTTTTTTAGTCCAGCCTGTTTTCTCAATGCATCACAATTTACAACAAGACAACCAATTATATTCATTCAAAAATAGCATTTGTTCACAAGACAATACAAGTCTGATTCAACAAACAAAATTAATATCAAAACATCACAAGCATATCTAGAAGGCGCTATAAGCATATAAAAATCGAGTAACATAACTTCGTTGAAAATACACCACTAGGTGATTTTAATCTCCAACACTACATAGCCAATTCCACGCAGCTATTTGGACCCAAGTAATCCTACTGAAAAACTTCAATCTCCAGACTACCTGCAAAGCCTGCAAAGAATCCAAAACACATACAAAATTATAATAAGTTATAACAGCCAGCTCCCAAATGAATACAAAGAGCAATAATTAGTTGATTTTCCAAGCAATCATCCGATGCACACACCACTACTATACTAAGGTAGCATAAAAAATGTGGGCAACGAAAGCTAAGAAAAAGCATAATAGTAATATTGGAGGCATACTTTGTTCATCAATTAAAAGTAATTATGTCAATAAACTTGCCTTTTGCATGCAATTGTAAAATAAAACCACTCAAAGGCAAGACCATTTTAGCCAATTAAATGATCCACTTAGTACGATAACCTTCACATCTAGATTAACTACACCTGGGAATTGTGAAGAACAGTAACATATGTTGGAATAAAAAAACATGCATTCTCCAATTTACTGATTACCCTTCATGGCATACAACGTATAATTATCTCTACCCACACTTCAATATGAGATGGGATAAAGAATTGAGACAGAACATATGTTGAAATTGTATACATGCCACTTCGTGATTATTATCTTTACAACAAAATGAATACAAGGGAAAGTATAATAAAAAAGGATTACTAGCATATTCTCTATTCCTGATTATTATTTCAGTTGCTTTCTATAAACAGCCCTCACATGAAAATGTATGTAGTAAATAATTCAAGGGAATATACCTAGATCTCTTTTTTTTGTATGTAGCAGATCGAACACTCTTAAATCTGAAGCAAAAGTAATATATCATCTATTAGATATCTTAAAGAAAAAGCACACAATTAGATTATCTTAAAGAAAAAGCACGCAATTAGATTATCTTGAAGAAAAAGCACGCAGCCTTCACTTCCATCGCTTCTTCAGATTGCAATTCAGTGTACAGGCATTTCCAGAAATACAATAGTATAAAATCCATCACTGCATTTCCAGAAATACAATAGTATAAAATCCATCACCTCTGCTGTAATAAGCAAAAAAACTCAGCATCATTTAAACTGTTGCTTGCAAACACAAAAAAGAAGGGAAAACAGAAGGATTATTCATCCAAGTATATTGAGAAGTTAGGTAATAATTGAACAAGACATCAAGGCGGTAATGAAGAAGTCAGGTAATCAATTCTTCTTTCTGTCATTGTTACTTACAATTTTCCTGTCTTTTTGGAGTAGAAGTATGGACAGACAAAGTATACTCCAGAGACAAAAGAAGGTAAACAAACTACAAAAGTTAATTATTGTTTCCAAGTAACCGGTGTCGGCCCCTTTTTCGCCATTTTGACTTTTGACCCATACTCTATGCAGAGAAGAAAACATTCGTGGACATTAAAGAGGTACAACCAGGTAGTAGTGAAAGTGAACTGTTGCTAAAGAAAGCTGAGCATGGTTTTCTCACATTTTTAATTGTAGTTCTGAACATATCCTACTCTACTTTTGATGTGATTTCTTTAATTTACTTCTGCTGCAGGATAGTGCCCTTTTTTGTACATGAAGCTTTAACTTCCCATTGTGTTGGGGCTCATTGATCCACAATCTTTTGATGTGTATAGTTTCTCCATGAAGCTTTAACTTACCATATCTTCGTTTTCAGCAGGGTTCAGTGAGTACCACCCAACAATGTTCTCCTCATATTGACTTCCTTTTGCCTTGCTACTGTTATGGTTCCAAATTCATGACCACTCTATATTCTGTTTGTTTTGTTGACATGGAATTTACCTAGAAAAAACACTTCTGATCTACAATGTTTTACTATCTAGGATTTTCCTGAATATTGTGAATGAATACGTACTGGTACAGCAGCCCACTTGGATGAGAATACTGTTCATGCTTTAAAAGATATGCAACTAACCATCTCTGTATTCTTTCTCCTTGATTAATATCCACATGGTCACCACAGTTTCATCCATGTGTCTACCTCAAATCATGTTTTGTTTACCATGCGACAAGATCGACATACATTTTCCATTATTGATAGTTCATTCTACTGCTGCTGATGTTTTACATTTTACTTTGTACGTAACGAATTACCTCCTTGACTATGATATTATGTACTCACATGTGGGGCAACATCATGGAAGGAATAGTTCTTCAATGAATTCAGGGGCCGGCAAAGTGAAGGGCTGATCTACTACATTGAGCCATTCAATCTCATTGAGCATGAAAAGACCTTCAGATCAGTAGTATTTGGTTTGTAAATAGGAATCTTTTAGGCATGCATCGAACTGCCCGTGATCTCTACCTGTTAATTGGAGCACGCTAGTTGTAACTCAGATATCTAGACATCTCTTCTACCTGCGACCTTTTTGTATCTAATTTAGTATGTTTCAGTCAGACAAGTGTATGTTCAGGACCTGCAACACTCATGATTGTGAGCTATATGTATAATCTCAGGATATGTATACAGCTGCATGCTGAACACTTATTATGTGTAGTTAGAGCAATTGATTTCTTAATGTAAAAGGATACAGTGTCACTTTTCTTAAGAGTAAATGAGTAGTTTGTGACAATACCACTAGACTCCTGTGGAACTATGACTTTGCCATTGATTATTTCTATTTATAAAAATACCATTGGTATGTTAGTTTATTTCCATTTAGAACTGTTACTATGATGTCAAAGTACTCTGACTGAGTTGGCTATGTTTTGGTCAGAAACAGCTGTGGTCTGACTCTGTTTCCGTATTCTCTTGGACCAATGTTTGTACAGGGTAAGCTTATTCCTCTTGCCTAGAATTCATGGATGAACTAATGGTCCTGGATATATGGTTTATTCAGATATAGGGTAAATATTGTTCCTGACATCTTTATGTATTGGGTGAAAATTAGATGGCAGAACCTATAACAATTGGGTGAAAATTTGATGTTCAAAAACTTTCAGGAACCTATAAATATTTAGGCTGAATCATTGCCTCTTTATTTAGACAGATGAGCACGTTCGGTCACTCAAAGCCCATCCTAACAAAAGAAATAAGATGGCAGGGGGAGAGGAAGATTGGGATTGAGGTGGTCACTTGGGCAAGGGAGAGCCTCAAGTGGTCCAAATGCTGCAGAGGAGAGGAGGTTGGGGTCGCCGCCGTGCAGCCCAACGCGGGCGAACACACTGAGCTGGGAGACGCCATCCAGAAGGTGGAGAGGGCGCGAGGCCGCGCGGTGTGCAATGGAGCGAAGCCGCTGGAGACGTGCCGACGATGGACGCGAGGCTGCAGTCGAAACCCTAGCCACAGGCTAGGCGTCGTGGGCGAGCGCCGGAGAACGAGAGCGGCGGATCCAGCTGCCTGGAGGACGGACGGGTCGGAGACCAGCTCATGTGTGTGTTGCGCGGTGGTGGAGTCACCGGAACCGGCGGGCGTTGACTGCGATGCGTGTGGGATGCGGCGGATCTGGTAGCTGCTGGTGCTGCGAGGTGAGAGGAGAGAAGAGGGAGGGCCAGCGGCGAGCAATGGCAGGAGGAAGGCGAGGAGATGGTTGGTGGCGGCGATGTGGGAGGGACGATGGGGAATCAGAAGGGGCTGCGGGGAAGGGAGAGGACGAGGGTTAGGGTTAGAATTTTATATGGGTGAAGTCTACGCGGGCTTTGGCGGGCTTGTGGGGCTCTGCCAGACCGTCCATGACAGTTTCTGAAAATGTCACCAGAAATCCGTCATAGATTAATATCTTTCTGATGTCATCCGTGACAAGGATTTATAATGAATGGCCATTAGAAGAGAGGAAAGGACGGACAGAAGGTGCAATATTATCATGTACAAAAGACTTTCACCTTACTTGGAAGTTTCTATAAGGAAAATAATTGGGTCGATACCAGTTTTTATCATATTTGATGCATTGCAGATTTGCTACACAATTGAATATGTTCCATTATTGATTGGTTTTCAACATTGGTGCATCTGGGTCCCACGCTATGGCGTGGACACGGTGGCCCTGCCGAAGCGGGTGTGGTCGAGCCACTGGATGATGTAGCCGGTGGCTCCAGTCACGCACATCGGCTGGTCCTGCTCCGGCGAGCAGCCACCACTAGTAGAAAAACCCCCATCAGTCCCGGTTGGTAAGGGCCTTTTATCCCGGTTCTTGAATCGGGACTAAAGGGTTGTTACTAATGCCCTGGCCCTTTAGTCCTGGTTCAGTCCAGAACCGGGATAGATGGGCCTCCACGTGGCCACTGCGGGCAGCCCAGCCAGGGGGGCCTTAGGTCCCGGTTGGTGGTACTAACCGGGACCAANGGTTGGTAAGGGCCTTTTGTCCCGGTTCCTGAACCGGGACTAAAGGGTCATTACTAATGCCCTGGCCCTTTAGTCCCGGTTCAGTCCAGAACCGGGACAGATGGGCCTCCACGCGGCCACTGCGGGCAGCCCAGGCAGGGGGGCCTTTGGTCCCGGTTGGTGGTACTAACCGGGACCACTAGGCATCCACGCGTCAGCATTTCAGTGGCTTGGGTTTTTGTTTTTTTGGAAGGGGGGGGCTGGGGGGTTTTGGGGGTTAATTTAGGTGTTTCATATATTGTGTTAGTTAGCTAATTAATAGGGAGAAGTGTCCTCTCTTATCTCCGTGCTTGGTCGATGCTACGTACTATATACATAGAGAGGCCCTCGACACGCTAGCTAGTAAGAAAATGAAGGAAACCATTAAGTACAGAAGTTCGTAATGCATACCGAGAGAAGTGATCGATCGACCTCTCCTTCTCCGAGAAATTGGTCGAACAACAAGTTTTCGTATTATCTATCCGACGCTACTAGCTACATACATATACAATATTTAAGATCTCTTACAATCCCCTAGCATTTGAAATCAACTTCCACATGGTATTCTCCGGCTTTATTGATGACGTGGTCAAGAAAGAATCCAGCCAATTCCTCTTGAATTTCTTTCATGCAATCTTGTGGTAGGAGTTCATTCCGCATCTGCCACGTCTAATTTGAAGAAGGGGGTTAATACATATATATGAATGAAACTGAACAGAAATGATGGTGTAATAAAATGAAATTATGAATATTATTGCTTACGCACTTCATATTGTCTTTTAGAGTAGCCCCGCTTATTTTAGAGTCGCACACATAGTATCCACAGAAATTATTCCCTTCTTCCTGCCACAAGCACTTTACGAGAAATAGAGGTCAATCAAACTGATAATGAAGCATTATAAATGGCATTGACGAAAGTATAGCTATAGAATCGACGGGAGATGCGCGCAACTTCCTAGCTATATAGTAGTACTTACTTTCGGGTATGTATATCGCAGCTCCTTCGGCAGTCCCGGAGCTTCTGCAGTGAACTGTTTCCAAACCCTGCAAGACAAAGAAAATAATTATTATTACTTGAGATATCAGGAAATGAACAAAAAAGTTGCCGATATGGTGCGATAATGATCGATTGAACTTACTTGTTGAGCAATTTAGTCATGTCCGCATAGGTTTCGGGATCTTTTCGTCTCGAGTCTAAGACGGTTACTAGTCCCCGCTCAAGCTTAATCTCCAGAAGAACATAGTGGAAGCTGCGCACGTATGCATAACTTATCAATTACATTACTATAACCTCGCTCGAGTAATAAGGGAAACCGAATATGCACACGACAGTAACACTCACTTGAAGTTGTAAGGAAAGAGTATGGTATCTTTGTTTTCATTTTTGATCAACGATTGTAGCAAGTTGGCCTCGGCCTCTTCGGCGTGCTTTTTAACATGAATTTCATCTATGATATTTGTGTTAATAAACCCAATATCATACATTTCTTGTTTT
>LR880968.1:33102769-33119208 GCA_904067115.1 Aegilops sharonensis | reverse complement strand
ATGCCGGATGCGGTTCATCATGTAACAGTCATAACATAGGGTGACACAGAACTAGCTCCAATTCATCAATGTAATGTAGGCATGTATTCCGTATATAGTCATACGTGCTTATGGAAAAGAACTTGCATGACATCCTTTGTCCTACCCTCCCGTGGCAGCGGGGTCCTATTGGAAACTAAGGGATATTAAGGCCTCCTTTTAATAGAGAACCGGAACAAAGCATTAGCACATAGTGAATACATGAACTCCTCAAACTACGGTCATCACCGGGAGTGGTCCCGATTATTGTCACTTCGGGGTTGCCGGATCATAACACATAGTAGGTGACTATAGACTTGCAAGATAGGATCAAGAACACACATGTATTCATGAAAACATAATAGGTTCAGATCTGAAATCATGGAACTCGGGCCCTAGTGACAAGCATTAAGCATAGCAAAGTCATAGCAACATCAATCTCAGAACATAGTGGATACTAGGGATCAAACCCTAACAAGACTAACTCGATTACATGATAAATCTCATCCAACCCATCACCGTCCAGCAAGCCTATGATGGAATTACTCACGCACGGCGGTGAGCATCATGAAATTGGTGATGGAGGATGGTTGATGATGACGACGGCGACGAATCCCCCTCTCCGGAGCCCCGAACGGACTCCAGATCAGCCCTCCCGGGAGGTTTTAGGGCTTGGCGGCGGCTCCGTATCGTAAAACGCGATGATTTCTTCTCTCTGATTTTTTTTCTCCCCAAAGGCCAATATATAGAGTTGGAGTTGGCGTCCGAGGGTTTCCAGGGGGCCCACGAGGTAGGGGGGCGCGCCCAGGAGGGGGGGCGCCCCCCACCCTCGTGGACAGGGTGTGGCCCCCCTGGTCTTCCTTTGGCGAGGATTTTTTTTTATTCTAAGATATTCCGTGGAGTTTCAGGTCATTCTGAGAACTTTTGGTTTCTGCACATAAAACAACATCATGGCAATTCTGCTGAAAACAGCGTCAGTCCGGGTTAGTTCCATTCAAATCATACAAGTTAGAGTCCAAAACAAGGGCAAAAGTGTTTGGAAAAGTAGATACGACGGAGACGTATCAGCGAAGTGCCGCCACACACCGGAGAAGGAGGCCGACTGCCCTGATCGACACTCGCCGGAGGAGGAGGCGGTGGAGGAGGCGGAGTGCCTTGACTCACCGGAGGAGGAGGCAGTGGAGGAGGCGGAGTGCCCTGACTCGCCGGAGGAGGAGGAGGAGGCGTCCAGTTCGGAAGCTTGATGAACTCCTTCCGCCATAGGCATGGAGTCTTCAGAGCATAACCCAGCCGAGTCTCCCCTTCACCGGTAGGGTGGTCAAGCTGGAGGTCCTCAAATACCTCCGTTATTTCGTCCAGCGTCACCCTAGCATATCCTTCTGGAATCAGACGACAGTGAAAAGTTGCGTCGGGTTCAAAAGGTCGAACATGGCCGACAGCCGCCTTGACTTTTAAGTTCTGCCATTGCGCCATAAGGTGGCAATTTTGAGACTCCGTGATAAAATCCACGGGGTAGCTAGCAGGAGCCGTCAAGACATGCTCCGGCTGAAGCAGCTCGGTGGAAGCCACGCTGCTTCTCCACTGAGATGGCGGGGTAGCTTCGGGGGAAGCTTCGGCAGGTCGTTTTCTGCGATCTGTTTCTCGTTCCTCTAGCCCTTGTACCCTTTCGTGTAGCGCCTGCAGTTGGCTCTACTCCAGTTTCTTCCTCCTCTCCTGGGTTTTGTAACCCCCTGCGTCCGGAAAACCAACCTTCCACGGAATGGAGCCCGAGGGCCATTGTGAGATCGCCCTTCTCCCAGTCAGGAACGAACGTCCCTTGCTGCGCTGCATCGATATAGTGTCGAAGCCTCTTGACTGGTATTTTCAGTTGCTCGTCCGTCCAATGGCACTTCCCTGATTCAGGGTCCAAGGTTCCGCCAGCCCCGAAGAACCAAGTCCGGCAACGGTCTGGCCAGTTCATTATCTCTGGTTCGATCCCTTTATCAAGCAGATCATTCTCAGCCTTGGACCACTTAGGCTGGGCTTTGAGGTAGCCACCTGACCCCGTGCGATGGTGAAACTTCTTCTTCGCAGCATTTTGCTTGTTTGTCGCTGACATCTTCTTACTCTTTTCCGATGTCTTGTGGGCCACAAATGCGGGCCAGTGATCTCTGATCTTCTCATATTTGCCGATGAATTCTGGTGTCTCTTCTTTGTCGACAAACTTGTTCAGCTCTTTCCTCCACCTCCTGAATAGGCTTGCCATCTTCTTAAGAGCAGAAGACTTGATTAATTGCTCTTTAACTGGCTTCTCCGGATCCTCCTCTGGCAGTAGGGTGAAATTTGCCTTCAGCTCAGTCCAAAGATCATCTTTCTGCATATCATTGACATAAGACACCTCAGGGTCTTCCTCCTTAGGCTTATATCATTGGTGGATGCTGATCGGGATCTTGTCCCTAACAAGAACCCCGCACTGAGCAGCAAATGCGTTCTTTGTCCGGATGTGTTCAATCGGTTCGCTGTCGGGCGCGATTGCTATGATCTCAAACCTTTCATCCGAGCTCAACTTTTTCTTCGGGCCTCGTCTCCTTACCGAAGTTGTGCTCGATCCAGAGGGCTAGAAAAAGGAAGAAAGACAAGAGTTAATTAATATGTGTACATATACCAAAACAATGAATGCATCAATTAACTAGTCAGCACGGGCTTAACTAATATATATATATACCTGGCCGGACTCGGTTCGGTCACCGGAGCAGTCAGCACGGTCTCCTTCTTGTACCTCCATTGGGTCACCGGAGCCATCATGAACATAGCCCTCTTCTTGTACCGACATTAATTGGCCGGAGCCATCATGAACATAGCCCTCTTCTTCACCCAGTCCTTCCTGACCATCGGTGTCGTTGAGAAATGACGCAACGACATCACTTACTTGTGCGATTATGTCCCCCAACATCGCTTTTGTTGCTTCGTCTCGGGAGTGCTCCATAGTTTCTGCAAATATTTACAACATTTTAATTATTATTCAAACATGGTACAGATGGATATATATTAGTGGCAAACATAGAACTAGCTAGCTAATCACAATAAGGAATCATATTAATTAGTGGCCTCGACGCTGCTTCTCTAGGGTTTGGGGTGGCCTCGAGAACGCTTCAAGGAGGGGGTAATATCGACAACGACGAGATACATACACGGGAAAATAATGTTATCGGGGAGGGGGTGTATCGACCCCCCCCCCCACGTGTTGAAGTTATCGGGAGGGGTTTATATCGACAACGACGACATACGTACATGGGAAAATAATATTACCGGGGAGGGGGTATATCGACCCCCCCCCCATGTGTTGAAGTTATCGAGAGGGGGTATATCGACCCGTTCCCACGTGTTGAAGTTTTCGGGAGGGGGTATATCGCCCCCCCCCACGTGTTGAAGTTATCGGGAGGGGTGGATAGCGACAACGACGACATACGTACATGGGAAAATAAGATTACCGGGGAGGGGGTATATCGCCCCCCCCCACGTGTTGAAGTTATCGGGAGGGGTGGATAGCGACAACGACGACATACGTACATGGGAAAATAAGATTACCGGGGAGGGGGTATATCGCCCCCCCCCACGTGTTGAAGTTATCGGGAGGGGTGGATAGCGACAACGACGACATACGTACATGGGAAAATAAGATTACCGGGGAGGGGGTATATCGCCCCCCCCCACGTGTTGAAGTTATCGGGAGGGGTGGATAGCGACAACGACGACATACGTACATGGGAAAATAAGATTACCGGGGAGGGGGTATATCGCCCCCCCCCACGTGTTGAAGTTATCGGGAGGGGTGGATAGCGACAACGACGACATACGTACATGGGAAAATAAGATTACCGGGGAGGGGGTATATCGCCCCCCCCCACGTGTTGAAGTTATCGGGAGTTTATATCGACACGACATATGTACATGAAAATAATATTATTAGGGAGGGGGTATATCGACACCCCCCCCCCCACATGTTGAAGTTATCGGGAGGGGTATATGGACGACGACAGACCCGATAAAACATAAGAAAACGAAGAAGAAATAAAAAGAGGAGAAGAAGAAAGGAATAGAGGAGAAGATCGAAGAAAAAAAAGAAGAAAAAAAAGAGGAGAAAAAGAAAAAATAGAAAAAATTTCTATTTTTTCTTCTTCTCCTCTATTCCTTTCTTCTTCTCCTCTTCCTTTTCTTCCTCTCCTCTTCTTCTCCTTTTTCCTCTTCTTATTTTCCTTTTTCCTCTCCTAAATATATAAAACTTTTCTAAAAATGAAATTCACCTAAAATGTACTAAATCAGAGAACATATAGAGATAATCATTTTCTAAATATATAAATCTAACTTTTGCATATATGAACATATATACATAGAGAACATACAAACTTATATACATTTTTTATAAAAAAGCAAAATACAAATCATCATATATATGAAAAAAAAATCTGAAAAGAAGCAATATACACAATACATATACTCACATATATATATATATATATAATCTGAAAAAAAAGCATGTAATCTAAGAAAAAAAACAAGGGAGGGGCGCCGGCCGGACCAACGGAGGGGCAGGGGCGCGGGTTCGGCAGCGAGAACGGCAACGGGGCAGGGGGCGCGTGTTCGGCTGCGAGGACGGCGACGGGGCCTTCGCGACGGCCGGCGAGGAAGGGGGCGGGGCGGGGCAACGGCGACGACGGGAGCGGGCCGGGGCGCGCGACGCCCGTCGGGGCAGGGCGGCAAGCGGCGACGGCGTCGGGAGAGGGCACGGGCGACGGCGAGCGGGCGGCGACGGCGACCTCGGGCGGCTAGGG
This sequence comes from Aegilops sharonensis, assembly GCA_904067115.1. Lineage (NCBI taxonomy): Eukaryota > Viridiplantae > Streptophyta > Magnoliopsida > Poales > Poaceae > Aegilops > Aegilops sharonensis. Next base: position 33,114,379 of record LR880968.1, on the reverse strand, counting down.
GAGGCGACGACGACGTCGGGGCAGGGGCTGGCGTCGAGGAGCAGCGCAGCAGCCTGGCGGCGTTGGAGAGAAGAATGGCGGGTGGGGGGAAATTTCCCGAGTGTTTGGTTATATAGGAAAGGCTTTGGTCCCGGTTCGTGGCAAAAACTGGGACCAATGCCCCCCTTTAGTTCCGGTTGGTGCCACCAACCGGGACCAAAGGCCTCTTTTCAGGGGGCATTGGTCCCGGTTTGTGCCACGGACCGGTACCAATGCACCCCTTTAGTCCCGGTTGGTGGCACCAACCGGGACCAAAGGCCTTGTGCTAGAACTGGCACGGTGCGGTGGGATGTTTAGTCCCACCTCGCTAGCCGAGAGGGCTAGACAGTGGTTTATAAGCGCTGCTGCGCTGACCACTTCGAGCTCCTCTCAAATGCAGGCTTACGGGCCTAGAGCAACTTATCTGCGTGTGGGCCTACTGGGCCTCCTGCGGGCCTGAATCCTGGCCCATGGTAGGGTTTCTAGTCGTATTCAGGCCGTGGGGGCCCAGTAGGAGGCACTTTTTTTTGTTTTTTTGTTTTTTTGTTTTCTTTACTTATTGTTGCTATTTTTATTTTTTTCCAGTTTTTTTGTTTTGTTTTCTGCATTATTTATTTTCTTTTGTTTTTTGCTTTATTTTTTAATTCTTTTTGCTTTTAGTTTTAGAAAAATTATAAACTTTCTGTTAGTGCCATTAGTTTTCAAATTTGAAAACACTTTTTTTGTTTTTTTGTTTTCTTTGTTGCTTTATTTATTTTATTTTCTTTCTACTTACAACAAAATACTTATTGTTGCTATTTTTATTTTGTTTCTAGTATTTTAGTTTTGTTTTCTGCATTATTTATTTTATTTTGTTTTTTACATTATTTATTTTGTTTCTGAATTATTTATTTATTTTCGTGTGTGGAACCGGGACCAAAAGGTCCAGACGAACCGGGACCAATGGCCCAGGTCGCTGCCCTCTTGAGAGTGTTCTTGGTGAGAACATAGTTGACAAGGAGTGAACCGGGATTAATGGTATTACGAGGGCCGAACCATAAGACATTAAAGCATTTCAAATGAACTCTGAAAAAGTTGAAAGTTGGCATGGTATCATAATTTCACCCACATAGCATGTGCATGTACAAAACGGAGAATGGTATCATACTCGTCTCTTACAAAGTTGGCATGGTATCATCATAATAGTTGCGGGAGAAAGTCTTCACTTTTTCTTTGCTTGTGTCATTTGCTTATTGCGCCGTAACCATGGATAATCTTCATCGTTTATCAGGATGTTGGGGTCAGCCTTGACTTTGAAGGGAGGAATTTCATGAAACTTTTCATAATCTTCAGACATGTCTGTCTTGCCCTCCACTCCCACGATGTCCCTTTTTCCTGAAAGAACTATGTGGCGCTTTGGCTCATCGTATGATGTATTCGCTTTCTTATCTTTTTTTTTCTCGGTCTGGTAGACATGTCCTTCACATAGATAACCTGTGCCACATCATTGGCTAGGACGAACGGTTCGTCAGTGACCCAAGATTTTTCAGATCCACTATTGTTATTCCGTACTGTGGGTCTACCTGTACCCCGCCTCCTGACAGATTGACCCAGTTGCATTTAAACAAAGGGACCTCAAAATCTACTCCGTAGTCAAGTTCCCATATGTCCACTATGTAACCATAATATGTGTCCTTTCCCCTCTTGGTGGCTGCATCAAAGCGGACACCGCTGTTTTGGTTGGTGCTCTTTTGATCTTGGTTGGTCGTGTAAAATGTATTCCCATTTATCTCGTATCCTTTCCAAATCATTACAGTTGAAGATGGTCCCCTGGACAACAAGTACAGCTCATCACAAACAGTGTTTTCACCTCTGAGACGTGTTTCCAACCAACTGCTGAAAATCCTGATGTATTCACATGTAATCCAGTCGTCGCACTGCTCCGGGTGTTTGGAGCGCAGACTGTTCTTGTGTTCATCGACATATGGGGTCAGCAAGGTAGAGTTCTGTAGAACTGTGTAGTGTGCTTGAGACCAAGAATATCCGTCCCTGCATATTATTGAGTCCCTTCCAAGCGAGCCTTTTCCAGTCAGTCTCCCCTCATACCGCGATTTAGGGAGACCTATCTTCTTAAGGCCAGGAATGAAGTCAAAACAAAACTCGATGACATCCTCTGTTTGATGGCCCATGGAGATGCTTCCTTCTGGCCTAGCGCGGTTACGGACATATTTCTTTAGGACTCCCATGAACCTCTCAAAGGGGAACATATTGTGTAGAAATACGGGCCCCAGAATGACAATCTCGTCGACTAGATGAACTAGGACGTGCGTCATGATATTGAAGAAGGATGGTGGGAACACCAGTTTGAAACTGACAAGACATTGCGCCACATCACTCCTTAGCGTTGGTACGATTTCTGGATCGATCACCTTCTGAGATATTGCATTGAGGAATGGACATAGCTTCACAATGGCTAATCAGACGTTTTCCGGTAGAAGCCCCCTCAATGCAACCGGAAGCAGTTGTGTCATAATAACGTGGCAGTCATGAGACTTTAGGTTCTGGAACTTTTTCTCTGGCATATTTATTATTCCCTTTATTTTCAACGAGAAGCCAGTCGGGACCTTCATACTGAGCAGGCATTCAAAGAAGATTTCTTTCTCTTCTTTCGTAAGAGCGTAGCTGGCAGGACCTTCATACTGCTTCGGAGGCATGCCCTCTTTTTCGTGCAAGCGTTGCAGGTCCTCTCGTGCCTCAGGTGTATCTTTTGTCTTCCCATACACACCCAAGAAGCCTAGAAGGTTCACGCAAAGGTTCTTCGTCACGTGCATCACGTCGATCGAAGAGCGGACCTCTAGGTCTTTCCAGTAGGGTAGGTCCCAAAATATAGATTTCTTCTTCCACATGGGTGTGTGTCCCTCAGCGTCATCCGGAACAGCTAGTCCGCCGGGACCCTTTCCAAAGATTACGTGTAAATCATTGACCATAGCAAGTACGTAATCACCGGTACGCATGGCGGGCTTCTTCCGGTGATCTGCCTCGCCTTTGAAATGCTTGCCTTTCTTTCGACATTAATGGTTGGTCGGAAGAAATCGACGATGGCCCAGGTACACATTCTTCCTGCAGCTTCCCAGTAATATACTATCGATGTCAAGTAAACAGTGCGTGCATGCGTGGTATCCCTTGTTTGTCTGTCCTGAAAGGTTACTCAGAGCAGGCCAATCGTTGATGGTCACGAACAGCAACGCCTTTAGGTCAAATTCCTCCTGTTTGTGCTCATCCCACGTACGTACACCGTTTCCATTCCACAGCTGTAAAAGTTCTTCAACTAATGGCCTTAGGTACACATCAATGTCGTTGCCGGGTTGCTTAGGGCCTTGGATGAGAACTGGCATCATAATGAACTTCCGCTTCATGCACATCCAAGGAGGAAGGTTATACATGCATAGAGTCACGGGCCAGGTGCTGTGATTGCTGCTCTGCTCCCCGAAAGGATTAATGCCATCCGTGCTTAAAGCAAACCATACGTTCCTTGGGTCACTTGCAAACTCATCCCAGTACTTTCTCTTGATTTTTCTCCACTACGACCCGTCAGCAGGTGCTCTCAACTTCCGGTCTTTCTTACCGTCCTCACTGTGCCATCGCATCAACTTGGCATGCTCTCCTTTCTGAACAGACGTTTCAACCGTGGAGTTATAGGAGCATACCACATCACCTTCGCAGGAACCCTCTTCCTGGGGGGCTCGCCGTCAACATCACCAGGGGCATGCATTCAGATCCTTGTACGCACCGCGGTAGAGGATGCAGTCATTAGGTCATGCATGTATCTTCTGCACCTCCAATCCAAGAGGGCATACGACCTTCTTTGCTGCGTATGTACGGTCGGGCAATTCGTTATCCTTTGGAAGCTTCTCCTTCAATATTTTCAATAGCTTCTCAAATCCTTTGTCAGGCACAGCATTCTCTGCCTTCCACTGCAACAATTCCTGTACGGTACCGACCTTTGTGTTGCCATCTTCGCAATTGGGGTACAACCCTTTTTTGTGATCCTCTAACATGCGATCGAACTTCAGCTTCTCCTTTTGACTTTCGCATTACGTCCTTGCATCGACAATGACCCGGCGGAGATCATCATCATCGGGCACATCGTCTGGTTCCTCTTGATCTTCAGCAGCTTCGCCCGTTGCAGCATCATCGTGCACATCGTCTGGTTCCTCTTGATCTTCAGTAGCATCACCGTATTCAGGGGGCACATAGTTGTCATCTTACTCTTCTTCTTCGCCGTCTTCCATCATAACCCCTATTTCTCCGTGCCTCGTCCAAACATTATAGTGTGGCATGAAACCCTTGTAAAGCAGGTGGGTGTGAAGGATTTTCCGGTCAGAGTAAGACTTCGTATTCCCACATATAGGGCATGAACAACACATAAAACCATTCTGCTTGCTTGCCTCAGCCACTTCGAGAAAATCATGCACGCCCTTAATGTACTCGGAGGTGTGTCTTTCACCGTACATCCATTGCCGGTTCATCTGCGTGCATTATATATAATTAAGTGTGTCAAAAATCATTACAGAATATCATGAATAGATAATTAAGTGACCAAATTAATAGAAGTTCATCATCACATTAAAACCAAAGTACATTCATAGTTCTCGTCTAACAACATAAAGCTCTGCAGAGCATCTAAATTAATTAAACCATACATTGAAACTATGTAAAACATTTCAATGCGAAAACAAATGCGATCATAATCGCAACCAAGGTAACAACTGATCCAACGGCATAATGATACCAAGCCTCGGTATGAATGGCATATTTTCTAATCTTTCTAATCTTCAAGCGCATTGCATCCATATTGATCTTGTGATCATCGACGACATCCGCAACATGCAACTCCAATATCATCTTCTCCTCCTCAATTTTTCTTATTTTTTCCTTCAAGAAATTGTTTTCTTCTTCAACTAAATTAACTTCTCGACAATAGGGTCGGTTGGAATTTCCGGTTCAACAACCTCCTAGATAAATAAAATATATGTCACGTTGGTCGGCATAATTTTCATAAACAATAAATGAACCAATAGTTATGAAAAGATAATATATACCACATCCGAATCATAGACAGGACGACGGCCGACGGGGGAGGATACCAAAACCATCGCACTATATAAGATGCAATAATAAAATTAAGAAAATAATACAAGTATCTATCTAAACATACAAGTAAGAATATTTTTCCTTTCAGAAAGAAGATAAGAACAAGAGGATCACCACGGTGGTGCCGGCGATGATATCGGCGCGGGCGATCGACGGTGGTGAAGACGGAGATGGGACGTGACAGACCGCTAAACCTAGACAAATATTTAGGCAAATGGAGTTTGGAGGTCGAGCTTGGAGAGGAGAAAGTTAAGTAGTGTGGCTCGGGCATTCCATCAAACACCTCGTGTGCATAGGAGGTGAGCTAGAGCACCACAAAGCTCTCCAACGGCCGGGCAGAAAAACAGAGCAGTGAAGTGCTATGCTCGCAGGCGAGGGGTATATATAGGCAATTCATTGGTCCCAGTTCGTGACATGAACCGGGACTAAAGGGCAGCTTTGGTCCCGGTTCAAGCCACCAACCGGGACCAATGGTGGTGGGCCAGGAGCGAGGCCCATTGGTCCCGGTTCGTCCCACCAACCAGGACCAAAAGGTCCAGACGAACCGGGACCAATGGCCCACGTGGCCCGGCCGGCCCCCGGGGCTCACGAACCGGGTCCAATGCCCCCATGGGTCCCGGTTCTGGACTGAACCGGGACTAATGGGCTGACCCGGCCTGGACCATTGCCCCCTTTTCTACTAGTGCACCGCCCTTCCTGTCCTGATATCGCCTTGCATCTCCTTTAGGTGACGGTGTTGGATGCGGAGCACGGAGTAAAAAATTGTGGAGCTGTCAGTCCGTAAACGCTCTTGTAAGAGTTTTACTTATCCACACCCGAAAAGCAGCTAAGCTGCAGTTTGTTAGTGATGTGCTACAGTTTCACTTATATGGAAAGAGACGAGATTCATTTGCATTGCTTGTAATGCTTTTCTCTTTGGATCAAAGAGCTCACCATCATCGTGTATATGTGCCAACAAGAGGTGAACAAAGTAGCTGAATGGGCGAAGGCATACCTGGCACCGCAGAGTCACCGCTCAGGCGGCGCCACCGATGGCGCCCCAACCTCTAGTGTTCTAAATGTGTTGTGTGTTCGCCCAGTGGCAACTGGCAAGGACATAGAGGACGATTCGCCTCGCTCGCTTCACTTGCTCCACGACGAAAACCTATATCTATATTTTAGTCTTTGCAAGGCACGTGTTGCGTTCTAAATATTTTGTTGCTTGCTCGACCTACTCATTGAACATACGTGGATGTAGTTTTCATGCACACAGTTAGATTCCTTGTGGTGGAACCAGTCCATCAGGATTTAAGTTCTAAATAAACTTGACACTGATGCTCACATCTTTCTGGATTTTATTCAGTTTTTCAGAAGATCTTCGTTTAGTGGGAAGAGCAAAAGGAGAAAGAGGAAGAGGAAGGAAGCAAGAAGCCAGGTATCGGATCAATAAATCATTAGTACCGGTGATCGTGTTTATTTTCTCATGAGCACTTCAACGACCGTGGATGGTTGCATCATGGACGATTGCACTATCCATGGTTTGTTGAAGGACACCTAATAGGAGAACTCCAAGTGACCCAATAAGTTAATCATTGGTGCATGCACCCTAAACTCTAAATCCTAAACCCTAAACCCTAAACCCTAACCATGCAGCCCCTAGATGAAAGAAGTTTCTTGCAGACCCCAACTACACCCCTCATCCTCATCCTCGTGCCATCGATGATTGAGTCCGCAAACTTGAGATATATGCTAATGTTTCGATAATTTATCGTGAGCTCTTATGTGATCGTATCGAGGAGATGGAGAAGAAGATCGCCAAGGACACTTAAAACGACTTTGCTACTAGTTTTAAGCTCATAGCAAGATGCAGTGAATCTTGCTTGGACCAAAAGACAGGTGACATTGCATGTTTTATTTATTTGTGCTACAAACGAAATGATGGACATGTGAAGTCTTATAAAGCAAGAGGAATGTCACCTCTTTTTTTCCTTCTGTTTCCTTAGTTGAGCTAAAGTAATTGTGCGGATGGTTATCTGATGTGAAATACATATTTCTAATTTGTAACATAAGTAATCAACAAGAATGAGGGAGAACCATTTGATAAATCGCCATAAACAGTTTACACATGTAAGTATGTTTCCTCTAATGCGTGAATCCCCTGTCCAGAAGTAGTGACTAGTGACCATAAGATCACAAATATTTGCTTTTATGAAAGAAAAAAATATATGGTGCATTGAACGTGTTATCTCCAACTGCTTTAGGATATAAATGGTGAAGTTTTGAAGGGCGCGTGCGACCTTCCTTAGCAAGATGCAGCGATTCTTGCTTTCATAAAGATGCAACCACCATGAGGAAGACATAAAGCTTTCTTAATTATTCAAATCACTGTAACATGAAGCGAGAATCACATGCTTCGACTGAAAATCACTTGAAATCTCCACATACATCATCATTGATTGATCAACCGCTACCAAGGCACTGTAACATGGAGCAAGAATCACATGCTTCGACTGCAAATCACTTCAAATTTCCGCATATATCCTCCTTGGTTGATCACCTGCTACCTCTGGCCACTCACACAATCCACAACCCTCCGATGAAGGGTGAATCATGATCGGATGCCTCTAATTATAAAGTTGTTTTTATATCAAGGTAAAGGCACTGGTTTAGGCCAACTGCCGACATTTTATTGTTCACGGAATATAATGTTCTGCCTATTCCATGTGCACGAGGCTAACCTCACTAGTAGAAAAGGGGCCTATTGACCCGGTTGGTGAGGGCCTTTAGTCCCGGTTCATGAACCGGGACTAAAGGGTCGGTACTAATACCCTGGCCCTTTAGTCCCGGTTCAATCCAGAACCGGGACTGATGGGCCTCCACGTGGCATGTGCGCTGAGCCCAGGCAGGAGGGCCTTTGGTCCCGGTTGGTAGCACCAACCGGGACCAATAGGCATCCACGCGTTAGCATTTCTGTGGTTGGGGTTTTTGTTTTTTTTAAGGGTGGGTTTGGGGGTTTTTGGGGGGTTAATTTAGGTGTTTCATATATTGTGTTAGCTAGCTAATTAATAGAGAGAAGTGTCCTCTCTTTTGTCCGTGCTTGATCGACGCTGCGTACTATACATACGTATAGAGAGGACTAGCTAGACACGCTAGCTAGCTAGTAAGCAAACGAAGGAAACAGAAGATCGTCAGGAACATATATGCATATAGAGGGAAGTGATACCGACCACCTCTCCTTCTCCGAGAGATTGGTCGAACAACAAGTTCTCGTATATCTATCCGACACTACCGGCTACATATATACAATAATTATTTTTTACAAAAATAATCACCTAACATTAGGACGCGTGGTCCACATAGTATTCTCCGTCTTCAGCGATCACGTGGTCAAGAAAGAATGCCGCCAATTCCTCTTGAATTGCTCGCAGGCGATCTGGTGCTAGTAGTTCATCCCGCATCCGAAACATCTAATTTTAAGAAGGGGGTCAATACATATATATGAGTGAATGAAACTCAACACAAATGATGGTAATAAAATAAAATTGTGAATATTGTTATTTACGCACTTCATATTGTTTGTCAGAGTAGCCCCGCTCACAGGTCGTGTGGCGGATGGACTCGCAAATGTAGTATCCACAGAAATCATTCCCTTGTTCCTGCCACAACCACTTTACAAGAAATAGAGGTCAATCAAACTAATGATTAGCATGCATGTTAAATGGTATTGATGAAACTAGCGCTTGAATCACTAGGAGATGCGTGGAATATGCTACTATAGTACTTACTTTCGGGTGTCTAAATTGCAGCTTCTTCGGCGGTCCCGGAGCTTTTTTGGTGAATTTTCTCCAAACCCTGCAATACAAAGAAAACAATTACTTAATATCAGAAATGAACAAAGTTGCTGATATGGTGGATAATGATCGATTTAACTTACTTCTCGAGCATTTCAGTCATGTCCGCATACTCCTTGGGATCTTTTCGTTTGGAGTCTAAGAATGTTACTACTCCCTGCTCAAGCTTAATCTCTAGGAGAATATAGTGGTACCTGCGCATGCATGCATAACTCATCAATATTACATTACTATAACCTGGACTAATAAGGGAAACCGAATATGCCACAAGACAGTAACACTCACTTGAAGTTGTAAGGAAAGAGTATTATATCCTTGTGTTCATTTATTACCAACGATTGTAGCAAGTTGGCCTCGGTATTTTCGGCATGAAATTCAACCTGAGTTGCATCTATGAGATATGTGTTAATGAACCCAATGGAACCCGCTTGTCTTTTCTTCAATTCGGCGATCTTCAATCTGCATAATATAGTGAGGATAATTATAAATACATGCAATGAAAGAGCTGAGTTATATAGAGAGACTTAATGACAGAAGTAGTACTACTTACAGACAGTAGCAGGTGACCGTTGCTTTATCGAGGGCCAATTGATTAAAAAACTGATAGAACTCCTCAAATGGAATAGGCAACAGTTCAATTCCAACGAGGTCATGCTCCTTTTTAACTCTCACATACAAAGTACTCCTCCCCTCAGACTCTCTGCAGGTTTTCATGTACCAATCATGCAATCTTCGCATCATCGTTGATAGAGAGCTTTCATCTTTGACGAGAGGCTTCCCGTACTCGTATCTTTGTATCTACACCTCCAAGAAATCATAATGTACATCATCGGGCAGGTAATCTTCAGGATTGCCATAACCGGGCACCATCCTCGGATCGACGATGTCGCTAGTAGGCACCTTGAGCGGGGGGCACGATTGCTTCGCTTGTTCGCCGAGCTGGGCAATTTGTTTCCCAGCTCGTCGTTCTTTCATTCTTTGATCACTTTTAGTACTTCCCGACCTCTCCGCTTCGGCAAATGCCTTTCTAATAATGCGCTCATAGTTGCCTTTCGGCGGAGACTTGGGTGGTTTCCTCAGGGCAGCCAGAGTGCGCTTCACTTTCACCGGATCTACCTTCTCCTCCGGAGGTGGACATCTCTTTGCTTTCAACCCTTCAAACCATCATGCACTTCGGTCTGCGCGATCTTCGCGTTTTCCTCCTCGGTCCTCTCGTACGGTAACTTCTCTGGAGTCTTCAGAGAAGGACCGTATATGTATCTCCTCCCGCCTTTGGTTGTACTGCTAGACGCCGGCAGAGCAGACGGAGCGAATGTCTTCTTTTTTGCTTGCTTACGAGGCGGAGGAGAAGGACTACGGCGCGTCGGAGCAGCCGGAGCGGCGGCGGGTCTCTTCCGCCCTTGCTGACGAGGCGGAGAAGGAGGAGGCTGGCTACTCGGGCGCGTCGGTGCAGGCGGAGAAGGAGGCGGAGTGCCGCCACGCGCCGGAGAAGGAGGCGGAGTGCCGCCACGCGTGCCCTGATCATCACTCGCCGGAGGAGGAGGCGGTGGAGGAGGCGGAGTGCCCTGACTCGCCGGAGGAGGAGGAGGAGGCGGAGGCGTCCAGTTCGGAAGGTTGATGAGCTCCTTCCGCCATAGGCATGGAGTCTTCAGAGCAGAACCCAGCCTAGTCTCCCCTTCACCGGTAGGGTGGTTAAGCGGGAGGTCCTCAAATCCCTCCCTTATTTCATCCACCATCACCTTAGCATATCCTTCTGGAATCGGCTGGCAGTGATAAGTTGTGTCGGGTCCACTAGGATAAACTTGGCCAACAGCCGCCTTGACCTTCAAAGTCATCCATCGCGCCATAATGTGGCAACTTTGAGACTCCGTGATACCATCCACGGGATAGCCGGCAGGAGCCGTCAAAACATGCTCCGGCTGAAGCAGCTCGGTGGAAGCCACGCTGCTTCTCCGCTGATATGGCGGGGTAGCTTGGGGAGAAGCTTCGGCAGGTCGTTTGCTGCGATCTGCTGCTTCTCGTTCCTCTAGCCCCATTACCCTTTCGTGCAGCGCCTGCAGTTGGTCCTGCTCCAGTTTCTTCCTCCTCTCGTGGGTTTTGTAACCCCCTGCGTCCGGAAAACCAACCTTCCACGAAAGGGAGCCTGGCGTGCCTCGTGTCCGTCCAGGGTGCTCAGGATTCCCAAGGGCCATTGTGAGCTCGTCCTTCTCCCTGTTTGGAAGGAACGTCCCTCGCTGCGCTGCATCGATATAGTGTCGAAGCTTCCTGACTGGTGTTTGCAGTTGCTCGTCCGTCCACTGGCACTTCCCTGTTACAGGGTCCAAGGTTCCGGCAGCCCCGAAGAACCAAGTCCGGCAACGGTCTGGCCAGTACATTGTCTCTGGTTCCATCCCTTTTTCAAGCAGATCATGCTCAGCCTTGGACCACTTAGGCCGGGCTTTGAGGTAGCCACCTGACCCCGTGCGATGGTGAAGCTTCTTCTTCGCAGCATTTTGCTTGTTTGTCGCCGACATCTTCTTACTCTTTTCCGATGTCTTGTGGGCCACAAATGCGGGCCAGTGATCTTTGATCTTCTCATATTTGCCGATGAATTCTGGTGTCTTATCTTTCTCGACAAACTGGTTCAGCT
>LR880968.1:33072538-33102577 GCA_904067115.1 Aegilops sharonensis | reverse complement strand
CAAGGGCCATTGTGAGCTCGTCCTTCTCCCTGTTTGGAAGGAACGTCCCTCGACGCGCTGCATCGATATAGTGTTGAAGCTTCCTGACTGGTATTTGCAGTTGCTCGTCCGTCCACTGGCACTTCCCTGTCACAGGGTCCAAGGTTCCGCCAGCCCCGAAGAACCAAGTCTGGCGACGGTCTGGCCAGTACATTGTCTCTGGTTCCATCCCTTTTTCAAGCAGATCATGCTCAGCCTTGGACCACTTAGGCCGGGCTTTGAGGTAGCCACCTGACCCCGTGCGATGGTGAAGCTTCTTCTTCGCAGCATTTTGCTTGTTTGTCGCCGACATCTTCTTACTCTTTTCCGATGTCTTGTGGGCCACAAATGCGGGCCAGTGATCTTTGATCTTCTCATATTTGCCGATGAATTCTGGTGTCTTATCTTTCTCGACAAACTGGTTCAGCTCTTTCCTCCACCTCCTCATTAGGGTTGCCATCTTCTTAAGAGCACAAGACTTGATTAATTGCTCTTTAACTGGCTTCTCCAGATCCTCCTCTGGCGGTAGGGTGAAATTTGCCTTCAGCTCAGTCCAAAGATCTTCTTTCTGCATATCATTGACATAAGACACCTCAGGGTCTTCCTCCTTAGGCTTATACCATTGATGGGTGCTGATCGGGATCTTGTCCCTAACAAGAACCCCGCACTGAGCAGAAAATGCCTTCCTTGTCCGCATGGGTTCAATCGGTTCGCCGTCGGGCGCGATTTCTATGATCTCAAACTTTTCATCCGAGCTCAACTTTTTCTTCGGGCCTCGTCTCCTTACCGAAGTTGTGCTCGATCCGGAGGGCTAGAAATTATAAGGAAGAAAGACGAGAGTAATTAATATGTGTACATATACCAAAACAATGGATTCATCAATTAACTAGTCAGCACGGGCTTAACTAATATATATATACCTGGCCGGACTCGGTTCGGTCACCGGAGCAGTCAGCACGGTCTCCTTCTGCTTGTACCTCCATTGTGTCACCGGAGCCATCATGAACATAGTCCTCTTCTTGTACCGGCATTAATGGGTCGAAGCCATCATGAACATAGCCCTCTTCTTCACCCAGTCCGGTGTCGTTGAGAAATGGCNGGTTTGGGGTCACCTCGACACAACGCTTCAAGGGTTAATTTGGGTAGCCTCGAGAGAGTTAATTTGTCGGGTAGGGGCGCGGCGGGAGGGGGTAGGAGACCAACATCGTTTTCTCTCTAGGGTTTGGGTGTCCTCGAGAGTTTTGGTCGAGCGAGAGGGCCGAGGGGGGTGCTTCCGTTGTATAAGTTATCACGGTCGAGAGGGGGTATATATATCGACCGTCCCTCATGTCGAAGTTATCTCGAGGGGGTTATATCGACAATGACGCGACATACATATACATGGGAAAATAATGTTATCGGGGAGGGGGTATCGTTACCCCCCCCCCCCTCGTGTTGAAGTTTCTTCTTTCTCCTCTATTCCTTTCTTCTTCTACTACTCTTCTTTTTCTTCTTCTCGCGAGAAAGGAAAATAAGGAAAAGGAAGAAAAGAGGAAGAAGAAAAAAAAAGAGGAGAAGAAGAAAGGAATAGAGGAGAAGAAGAAAAATAGAAATTTTCTATTTTTCTTCTTCTCCTCTATTCCTTTCTTCTTCTCCTCTTCTTTTTCTTCTTATTTCCTCTTCTTATTTATTTCTCCTCTTCTTCCTCTCCTCTTCTTCTCCTTTCTTCCTCTTCTTATTTTCCTTTTTCCTCTCATTCTTTTAGTAGCTTGTTTTTTAAAAAAATGTTCAAATAGAAAATTTCGAAAAAAACAAAGGTTTTGCCTAATGCATTGTTCATATGAATATACAAACATTTGCATATTTCTACAATAATTAATATCACCAAAAAAATATATGAACAGAAAAAAAACATAACTTTTCTAAAAATCTATCTTTTGCATATATGAAAACATTAATACACATATGAACAAAAAATACATATATGAAGAAAAACATGCTCTGAACAATTTTTTTATACATTTTGAACATCTACATACACATAGCCACATACATACACATATACATTATATATATATATATATGAACAAAAAAATTAAACTAGTAAAAGTGAAAAAAAACAGAGCCGGTGCGGCGCGGCGGCTCACAGCGGGGGCGGCTAGATGACGATGGCGACGGTGGGGGCGGCGAGGGTGCCGACGTGCGGGGGCGGGACGACGGGGCAGGGGCTCGGGGCGGCGCGCGGGGGCGGGAAGGGCGCAGGCTCGGGGAGGCCGGCGACGAGGACGGCGCGGGCTCGGGGAGGCCGGCGACGAGGACGGCGCGGGTTGGGGGGCGACGGCCTTGGCGGCGGCGGTGGCAACGGTGAGGTGGAGCAGCCTGGCGGCGTCGAGGAGGGTCGGCGTCGTCGGGGGGGGGGGGCAACTGGCGATGAGATTCTGAATTTTTGCAAAGTGTTTGCTTATATAGCAAAGCCATTGGTCCCGGTTCGTGAAACCAACCGGGACTAATGCACCCTTTAGTCCTGGTTGGTGCCACCAACCGGGACCAAAGGCCTCTTTTTCGGCAGCCCAAAGGGCGGGAAGCGGCGGCCTTTGGTACCGGTTGGTGCCATGAACCGTTACCAATGCCCCCGCCCCCTTTAGTCCCGGTTGGTTCCACCAACCGGGACCAAAGGCCCCTGTGCTGCACGCGTCGGGGCCAAAGTTTAGTCCCACCTCGCTAGTTGAGAGGGGCGCGCAGTGGTTTATAAGCCCCACTGCCGCGCCCCTCTCAACCTCCTCTCCATTGCAAGCTTACGGGCCTACTTGTTACTGCTATGCCTAATAGGCCTGCTGGCCCTGCTGCGGGCCAGAATCCTGGCCCATGGATGGGTTTCTAGTCGTATTCAGGCTGTGGTGGCCCAGTAGGTGGCAATTTTTTGTTTTTTTGTTTTCTTTACTTATTGTTGCTATTTTTTATTTTTTTCCAGTTTTTTTGTTTTGTTTTCTGCATTATTTATTTTCTTTTGTTTTTTGCTTTATTTTTTAATTCTTTTTGCTTTTAGTTTTAGGAAAATTATAAACTTTCTGTTAGTGCCATTACTATTCAAATTTGAAAACACTTTTTTTTGTTTTTTTGTTTTCTTTCTTGCTTTATTTATTTTATTTTGTTTCTACTTACAAAAAAATACTTATTGTTGTTTTTTTTTTATTTCTGCATTATTTATTTTCTTTTGTTTTTTGCTTTATTTTTCAATTCTTTTTGCTTTTAGTTTTAGGAAAATTATAAACGTTCTGTTAGTGCCATTAGTTTTCAAATTTGGAAACACTATTTTTGTTTTTCTGTTTTCTTTCTTGCTTTATTTATTTTATTTTGTTTCTACTTACAACAAAAAACTTATTGTTGCTATTTTTGAGGGCCGAACCATAAGACATTAAAGCATTTCGAATGAACTCTGAAAAAGTTGAAAGTTGGCATGGTATCATACTCGTCAGTTACAAAGTTGGCATGGTATCATCATAATAGTTGCGGGAGAAATTCTTCACTTTTTCTTCGCTTGTGTCATTTCCTTATTGCGCTGTAACCATGGATAATCTTCATCGTTTATCAGGATGATGGGATCAGCCTTGACTTTGAAGGGAGGAATTTCATGAAACTTTTCATAATCTTCAGACATGTCTGTCTTGTCCTCCACTCCCACGATGTCCCTTTTTCCTGAAAGAACTATGTGGCGCTTTGGCTCATCGTATGATGTATTCGCTTCCTTATCTTTTCTCTTTCTCGGTCTGGTAGACATGTCCTCCACATAGATAACCTGTGCCACATCATTGGCTAGGACGAACGGTTCGTCATTGTACCCAAGATTTTTCAG
Organism: Aegilops sharonensis; assembly: GCA_904067115.1. Taxonomy (NCBI): domain Eukaryota; kingdom Viridiplantae; phylum Streptophyta; class Magnoliopsida; order Poales; family Poaceae; genus Aegilops; species Aegilops sharonensis. Next base: position 33,098,727 of record LR880968.1, on the reverse strand, counting down.
ATCCACTGTTGTCATTCAGTACTGTGGGTCTACCTGTACCCCGCCTCCTGACAGATTGACCCATTTGCACTTAAACAAAGGGACCTTAAAATCATGTCCGTAGTGAAGTTCCCATATGTCCACTATGTAACCATAATATGTGTCCTTTCCCCTCTCGGTTGTTGCATCAAAGCGGACACCGCTGTTTTGGTTGGTGCTCTTTTGATCTTGGTCAATCGTGTAAAATGTATCCCCATTTATCACGTATCCTTTCCAAATCAATACAGTCAAAGATGGTCCCCTGGACAACAAGTACAGCTCATCACAAACAGTGTTGTCACCTCTGATACGTGCTTCCAACCAACTGCTGAAAGTCCTGATGTGTTCACATGTAATCCAGTCGTCGCACTGCTCCGGTTGTTTGGAGCGCAGACTATTCTTGTGTTCATCGACATAATGGGTCACCAAGGTAGAGTTCTGTAGAACTGTGTAGTGTGCTTGAGACCAAGAATATCCGTCCCTGCATATTATTGAGTCCCTTCCAAGCATGCCTTTTCCAGTCAGTCTCCCCTCATACCGTGATTTAGGGAGACCTATCTTCTTAAGGCCAGGAATGAAGTCAACACAAAACCCGATGACATCCTCTGTTCGATGGCCCATGGAGATGCTTCCTTCTGGCCTAGCGCGATTACGGACATATTTCTTTAGGACTCCCATGAACCTCTCAAAGGGGTACATATTGTGTAGAAATACGGGGCCCAGAATGACAATCTCGTCAACTAGATGAACTAGGACGTGCGTCATGATATTGAAGAAGGATGGTGGGAACACCAGCTCGAAACTGACAAGACATTGCACCACATCACTCCTTAGCCTTGGTATGATTTCTGGATCGATCACCTTCTGAGAGATTGAATTGAGGAATACACATAGCTTCACAATGGCTAATCAGACGTTTTCCGGTAGAAGCCCCCTCAATGCAACCGGAAGCAGTTGCGTCATAATCACGTGGCAGTCATGAGACTTCAGGTTCTGGAACTTTTTCTTTGGCATATTTATTATTCCCTTTATATTCGACGAGAAGCCAGTCGGGACCTTCATACTGAGCAGGCATTCAAAAAAGATTTCTTTCTCTTCTTTCGTAAGAGCGTAGCTGGCAGGACCTTCATACTGCTTCGGAGGCATGCCCTCTTTTTCGTGCAAGCGTTGCAGGTCCTCCCGTGCCTCAGGTGTATCTTTTGTCTTCCCATACACACCCAAGAAGCCTAGCAGGTTCACGCAAAGGTTCTTCGTCACGTGCATCACGTCGATCGAAGAGCGGTCCTCTAGGTCTTTCCAGTAGGGTAGGTCCCAAAATATAGATTTCTTCTTCCACATGGGTGCGTGATTCTCAGCGTCATTCAAAACAGCTAGTCCGCCGGGACCCTTTCCAAAGATTACGTGTAAATCATTGACCATAGCAAGTACGTGATCACCGGTACGCATGGCGGGCTTCTTCCGGTGATCTGCCTCGCCTTTGAAATGCTTGCCTTTCTTTCGACAGTGATGGTTGGTCGGAAGAAATTGACGATGGCCCAGGTACACATTCTTCCTGCAGCTTGCCAGGTATATACTATCGGTGTTAAGTAAACAGTGCGTGCATGCGTGGTATCCCTTGTTTGTCTGTCCTGAAAGGTTACTGAGAGCGGGCCAATCGTTGATGGTCACGAACAGCAACGCCTTTAGGTTAAATTGCTCCTGTTTGTGCTCATCCCACGTACGTACACCGTTTCCATTCCACAGCTACAAAAGTTCTTCAACTAATGGCCTTAGGTACACATCAATGTCGTTGCCGGGTTGCTTAGGGCCTTGGATGAGAACTGGCATCATAATGAACTTCTGCTTCATGCACATCCAAGGAGGAAGGTTATACATACATAGAGTCACGGGCCAGCTGCTGTGATTGCTGCTCTGCTCCCCGAAAGGATTAATGCCATCCGCGCTTAAAGCAAACCATACGTTCCTTGGCTCACTTGCGAACTCATCCCAGTACTTTCTCTCGATTTTTCTCCACTGCTACCCGTCAGCGGGTGCTCTCAACTTCCCTTCTTTCTTACGGTCCTCACTGTGCCATCGCATCAACTTGGCATGCTCTCCGTTTCTGAACAGACGTTTCAACCGTGGTATTATAGGAGCATACCACATCACCTTCGCAGGAACCCTCTTCCTAGGGGGCTCGCCGTCAACATCACCAGGGTCATCTCGTCTGATCTTATACCGTAATGCACCGCATACCGGGCATGCATTCAGATCCTTGTACGCACCGCGGTAGAGGATGCAGTCATTAGGGCATCCATGTATCTTCTGCACCTCCAATCCTAGAGGGCATACGACCTTCTTTGCTGCGTATGTACTGTCGGGCAATTCGTTATCCTTTGGAAGCTTCTTCTTCAATATTTTCAGTAGCTTCTCAAATCCTTTGTTTGCACAATATTCTCTGCCTTCCACTGCAGCAATTTCGGTACGGTACCGAGCTTTGTGTTGCCATCTTCGCAATTGCGGTACAACCCTTTTTTGTGGTCCTCTAGCATGTGATCGAACTTCAGCTTCTTCTTTTGACTTTCGCATTGCGTCCTTGCATCGACAATGACCCTGCGGAGATCATCATCATCGGGCACATCGTCTGGTTCCTCTTGATCTTCAGCAGCTTCGCCCGTTGCAGCATCATCGTGCACATCGTCTGGTTCCTCTTGATGTTCAGTAGCATCACCGTATTCAGGGGGCACATAGTTGTCATCGTACTCTTCTTCTTCGCCGTCTTCCATCATAACCCCTATTTCACCGTGCCTCGTCCAAACATTATAGTGTGGCATGAAACCCTTGTAAAGCAGGTGGGTGTGGAGGATTTTCCGGTCAGAGTAAGACTTCGTATTCCCACATATAGGGCATGGACAACACATAAAACCATTCTGCTTGTTTGCCTCAGCCACTTCGAGAAAATCATGCACGCCCTTAATGTACTCGGAGGTGTGTCTTGAACCGTACATCCATTCCCGGTTCATCTGCGTGCATTATATATAATTAAGTGTGTCAAAAATCATTACAGAACATAATGAATAGATAATTAAGTGACCAAATTAATAGAAGTTCATCATCACATTAAAACCAAAGTACATACATAGTTCTCATCTAACAACATAAAGCTCTGCAGAGCATCTAAATTAATTAAACCATACACTGAAACTATGTAAAACATTTTAATGCGAAAACAAATGCGATCATAATCGCAACCAATGTAACAACTGATCCAACGGCATAATGATACCAAGCCTTGGTATGAATGGCATATTTTCTAATCTTTCTAATCTTCAAGTGCATTGCATCCATCATGATCTTGTGATCATCGACGACATCCGCAACATGCAACTCCAATATCATCTTCTCCTCCTCAATTTTTCTAATTTTTTCCTTCAACAAATTGTTTTCTTCTTCAACTAAATTTAACCTCCCGACAATAGGGTCGGTTGGAATTTCCGGTTCAACAACCTCCTAGATAAATAAAATCTATGTCACGTTGGTCGGCATAATTGTCATAAACAATAAATGAACCAATAGTTATGAAAAGATAATATATATACCATATCCGAATCATAGATAGGACGAGGGCCGACGGGGGCGGATACAAAAACCATCGCACTATATAAGATGCAATAATAAAAGTAAGAAAATTATACAAGTATCTATATAAACATATAAGTAAGAATTTTTTTTCCTTTCAGAAAGAAGATAAGATAAGAACAAGAAGCTCACCACGGTGGTGCCGGCGACGAGATCGGCGCGGGCGATCGACGGCGGTGAAGACGGGGACGAGACGTGACGGACCGCTAAACCTAGACAAATATTAAGGAAAATGAAGCTTGGAGGTCGAGCTTGGAGAGGAGAAAGCTTAAGTAGTGTGGCTCGGGCATTCCATCGAACACCTCATGTGCATAGGAGGTGAGCTAGAGCACCACAAAGCTCTCCCCTCGCCTGCCACAAAAAACAGAGCACTGGGAGTGCTCTGCTCGCGGGTGAGGGGTATATATAGGCAACTAATTGGTCGCGGTTGGTGACTTGAACCGGGACAAAAGGGCAGCGTTTGGTCCCGGTTCATCCCACCAACCGGGACCAATGGTGGTGGGCCAGGAGCGAGGCCCATTGGTCCCGGTTCGTCCCACCAACCGGGACCAAAAGGTCCAGACGAACCGGGACCAATGGTCCACGTGGCCCGGCCGGCCCCCGGGGCTCACGAACCGGGTCCAATGCCCCCATTGGTCCCGGTTCTGGATTGAACCGGGACTAATGGGTTGACCGGGCCTGGACCATTGCCCTATTTTCTACTAGTGCCTAAACCTACGTCTGTATTGGTTTAGTTATTACAGACACATGCTGCTACGCAGAGGCGGAGGAAATTAGCGATATTTTGTTGTCTACTCCTTGTAATGGAAGTGTCATAACTAGTATCGTACATGCCAACTAGACTATTTTGCTGAGGTGACATAGAATTAAATGAGAAAAGGGATGCTTGAGTATCATATTGTGATACCTTATCATAATATATAAATACTATGCTACTATGCTACTCCCTTTGTCTAGGTGTGTAAGTCACCTTACGAAAACCAAATAATCCCAAAACACTTAGGCACGGTACATTAACTCCCTCCTTGTTTCTTGTTTTGTGACATATCAACCAATAAGAGATGTGGGTCGTGCATGCTTTCAATGACTTGAGACTAACAAACATGACATGCAGTGGTTAATTCATTGCATGCAATGCTATTAATTAGCAAAAAGACATTAAGTTTTCTCATTTTCCTCTCCGCCTTGGTCGCGGTGCACAACGTAAGATGACTTACACACCTAGACGGAGGGAGTACAAATAAAGTCATCTATAATACTACTACCTCCGTCCTATAATAAATTAGAATTTTTGACACCACTAATGTAAAAAACGCTCTTATATTATGAGACAGAGGGAGTAATATATAATACTATGCATTGCGGAGATAGTATCATATGCATCATACTAAGCTTTTTTGGGACTGCTCCGGTCATCAAAATCAGTTTCACTCCACTAAATTCACTTTGGAGCAGTTTTATACAGAAGTTGTAGCACTATCAAAGAGAATGTCTGGCTTCCATCTAGATCCAACTTCAAGAATGGAAAATTTGATGGAAAGGGTCTATTTGATTCGATGAGGGGAGAGAAAGGAATGGGTATCCACTTGTTTGTGGCACCGGTGGGTAATTTCCACTCAACTCTGACTTCTAGAGTTTTTTGGAGCAACCTTGGAGAATTTCAAAAAAAACTGAGAGTTAGGGCTTGTTTGAGACTGCTTCGCTTCACTAAAAACAGTTTCACTCCACCAAGTTCACTTTGGAACAGTTTCATATGAAAGTTGTAGCACTACCAGAGAATGTTTGGCTTCCATGTAGCTCCAGCTTCAAGAATGGGAAATTTGGTGGAAATGGTCTATTTGATTAGATGAGGGGAAAGTAACGAAGGGCTATCCATTTATTGGTGACAGTGGTGGGTAATTTCCCCCAACTCCAGCTTCTAGAGTTTTTTTGGAGCATTCCCTGAAGTGCTTCATAAAAAACCGGGAGTTGTACCCCAGATTCTAGTTTTTTTTACGGAGCGGCATATCGTGAAGCTACCCTGTTTGGGTTGTGTTTTCTGGAGCGGAGCTGAATTTTAAAGAGTAAAGCAGTCCCAAACAACCTCTAATACTCCAGATTCTAATTTTTTTGAAATAGCATATCATGAAGCTACCCCGTTTGTCTTGTGTTTTCTAAAGCAGAGCAAGATTTTAAGAAGCAGAGCTGTCCTAAACAGTGTTTTAACTTATGATACTACTGGTCATTACGGGCAGCCTAATCCTACATACGTACTCCACCTATGGACTTATTGCATGTTGTTTTCGTGCACACAGTACGAGCTTATCATCAACAACTAGATCCCCGAAAGTGGTGCCTCCTTGGAGGCCGCAAGGGGCAGATCGCTGTGCTCCGGTTGATGACCACAATCAATTAGCATTATTAACTAAGCCTTCCCGGCGGCCACAAGATTGAACAAACCAATTAATTACTTTCACAGTGAGTGAGACAAATGGGTTACAGTTGTCTGAACGGCACGGACTTGACACTGAAGATCCCGGTGGCCTTCATCACGAACGAACGCTAGCACGCGGGCACGCGGGCCCATGGCATGTGCTGAACGCGCTCATCATTGTGTGCGCCCATGCCATGCGCCAGGACGCACGAGGACGATTGTCTCGCGACGAAACAAACAGTCTGCCGAACGTGCGTGTGGTGTGACCATCGTCAGGCCCAATCTCGCCGACAGGTGGACGCACGGACTAATAATTCCACCCACGTGATGGCCGCTGCCACGGCGACCACTCAGCAAAACCTAGCACTCTTCTCCTCGACGGCAACGCCAGCCCTCCTGTCCCTCTGCACGTGGGCCCCACCGCCGCATGCAGCCACGCTCGAGCATCGCGACACCGGACAGTTCCGTGCTCAGCTGCCACTCGACGCACTACCAGATCGGCTGACGCGTGGGCCCGCGACGCATCTCCCACACCCGTGCACTGCTCCGCCACCTCCACCTTCTCCTCTCCGTCACGGAGGAGTAGTGGAGTTGCCCGCGATGGCACCGGTGTGCCACTGACGACGCGGACCCACCATGTCAGTTGCCACTGCGCCAAGCACTCTATATAGAAAGCGGCCGACAGCTCCTCCTCGGCCGGCCTCCCGCGAATCTCGATCGCTCGCCAACGTCGACCGAGCCACCGCTTCCCAGTGCTGCCGGCCATGGATGCCTCCATCTCCTCCACCACCTCCTCCTCATTCCCTCTCCGCTTCGCCCCCAAACATTCCAGCCCAAGGCCACGCGCCCTCAAGCCCGCCCCACGTGTCGCCTGCCTCCCTAGCTTTGCTCACCACGAATGGTGACGGAGTATGCATGTACAACCACATCAGCGGAGTCCGGCCAGCTTTACAAAGTTGATACTTTCTTCACTCCCTTCTATATATATCCACTGCCCTTCAGCTGAGCAAGCAACAAAGCCCCTTATCTTACTTATCCATATTTATGCTTTGATAACACATATCTAAATTTTTATCTGTGTATGTCAATGTGGATGGCAAATCCATGTTAGATGCCAACCACATGTAGGAATAGGAGACATAGGGAAAGAAGGATGCACAAGATCTTCTTAATGTGCTATCCTCGACGTGAGGCTCAGGATACCGTTGTACGCTCTTCGTGCCACCAAGGCGTTGTGCAAACCAAGTGCTACATGAGTCACTCTTATATTTTAAGGTCACCAACAATGTGGTCAAATAGTGTTGCCAAATGTAACACTTTGCTTCGCCATCGATTTGTGGCACGGTATGAGGCCGATGCAAAATCCCACTAGGGCGTGGGAACAGTCTACCTCAATGCCAAATTGGTTCTACCATAAAAACTTACATGTTCTACAAGTCCATAGTGTAGCAGCTCACTGAAACCATATGTTAATAATTTGGTACTGATCGATTTCAATGTGAAGGACCTGCTTTAACCATATATTGATCACATTGTCTATTTTTTATTTGTGCTATAACCAAAATGATGAACATGTAAAATCTTGTGGAGCAAGAGGAATATTACCTCCTTTTCTGTTTCCTTAGTTGAGCTTAAAGTAATTGTGCGGATGGTCATCCGATGTGAATTTCATCTTTGTAATTTGTAACATATGTTATCGGCAAGAATGAGGAAAGACCATCCGATAAATCTCAATAAACAATTTACAAATGTATTTATGTTTCCTCTAATGTGTATACCGCCTGTCCAGAAGTAGTGACCAAAAGATAACAAAATCTTTGCTTTTATGAAAGAAAATAATGTATCGTGAACTTTTGAAGTGCGTGCACGACCTCTCCGAGCAAGATGCAGAGAGTCTTGCTTTTGAAAATATTCAACCACCATGATGAGGACTGCAACATGGAGCGGGGATCACATGCTTTGATGACCAACCACCACAAACTTCCACATCCTTGGTTGATCAACCGCTAGGTATGGCTACTCACAAAATCAACAACCCTCCGGTCAAGGTTGTATCAAGTTGATGTAATTTTTACTTTTGATGATGAACATATCGGAAGTTTTTCTTGAAACAGAGAACAACAACCATATGTCAAGTGGTGCTCCTTTGAGGCCGCAAGGGGCAGATCGATGTGTGCTCCGGTTGATGAACACTGTAGAGGAATAGGATGCAACTCTCAATGTATTGATAGGTGCATATGCACAAGTATATATAGTACATAGGGCAAGTCATATCCTCAACTATACACAAGGAGGAGACTTGGAGTACAAGAATACATGTGCTAAATACATATTTCAACACCCCCCCCACCCCCCCGCAGTCGAAGCGACACCGTTGCTGACGCAAAGACTGGACCGGAATTCCTCGAAAGACGTCGTAGGCAAGCCTTTGGTCATGATGTCGGCAAATTGTTGGGAGGTGGGAACGTGCAGAACACGAACATGGCCAAGAGCCACCTGATCCCGAACAAAATGGGTATCAAGCTCAATGTGCTTGGTGCGATGATGATGAACCGAGTTGGCGGAGAGGTAGACGGCGGAGACGTTGTCGCAGTAGACGATCGTGGCCTTCTCAACAGGACACGAGAGCTCGTGAAGAAGCTGACGAAGCCAGGAGCACTCAGCAACAACGTTAGCCACAGCGCGGTACTCAGCCTCGGCGCTAGACCGCGAGACGGTGGGCTGCCGCTTGGACGACCACGACACCAGGGATGGTCCAAGAAAGATGCAGTAACCCGAAGTAGAACGACGGGTGTCCGGGCAGCCAGCCCAGTCGGCGTTGGAGTAGGCGACCAGATCAGTGGCAGTGGAGGAGCGCAGAGTAAGACCAAGATCCATAGCACCACGGATGTAGCGGAGAATCCGCTTAACAGCAGTCCAGTGAACGTCTCGAGGAGCATGCATATGCAGGAAGACATGTTGAACCGTGTATTGAAGCTCCGGTCGAGTGAGAGTGAGGTACTGGAGAGCACCAACAATGGACTTGTAAAAGCCAGCATCCGGAGCGGGGGTACCATCAGTAGCAGAGAGCTTGGCCTTCGTGTCGACAGGAGTGGCGGACGGTTTGCAGTTAAGCATTCCAGCACGGTCGAGGAGCTCATGAGCGTACTTCCATTGATGAAGAAAGAAACCATCAGGACGACGCACCACCTCAACACCGAGGAAGTAGTGCAACGGACCCAAGTCCTTGATGGCAAACTCAACACGGAGACGATCAGTAAGCCGGCGAAGGAGCTCACAAGTGCATGCTGTCAGGATGATGTCCTCAACATAGAGCAGCAAATACACCGTGTCGGTGCCCTGGTGATAAACAAACAGCGAAGCATTGGACCGTGTAGAGCGGAAGCCGAGTTGGTGAAGAAACGCTGCGATGCGCTGGTACCAGGCACGAGGAGCCTGCTTGAGCCCATATAATGAGCGTGAGAGCAAACACACATGATCAGGACACGCCGGGTCAACAAACCCTGTGGGCTGCTGACAGAAGACCTGCTCCTCAAGATGACCATGGAGGAACACGTTGGAGACGTCCATCTGATGAACCGGCCAGGCACGAGAGACCGCCAACTGTAAAATAGTGCGGATCGTCCCGGGCTTAACAACCGGAGCGAAGGTGTCGGTGAAGTCCACACCAGCGCATTGCCGGAAACCACGAACAACCCAATGCGCCTTGTAGCGATCAAGAGTGCCGTCGGGACGAAGCTTGTGTTTGAACACCCACTTCCCGGTGATCACGTTAGCGTCCCGGGGACGGGGAACAAGCTGCCAAGTCCGGTTCCGCTGCAAAGCGTCGAACTCCTCCTGCATGGCGGCCATCCAAAGAGGGTCGCGGAGAGTGGCCAGAACCGAGGAGGGCAGCGGGGAAGGAGTGGATGTCAACGCGGTGCAGACGTAGTCATCTGCATAGCGGGAGCTCGGGCGGAAGACACCGGTGCGCGAGGGGGTGACGGGCCCGGCCGTCGGAGCAGTCGCGGGTGGCGGCGAACCCGTGGCATCCACGGCGTCCATGGGAGAGGCGGGCCGAGCTGGGGTCGAGGCCGCGGCGTCGGAAGAACCAGGCGACGACGAGGCGGCGATCGCGCCAGCAGGCGACCGAGGCGACCGAGGCCGGGTCGGTGCGGGCGACCGAGGCGGGGTCGAAGCCACGCCAGGAGAGGCCGCGCCAGGAAAGGCCGCGCCAGTAGAGGCCGGCCTAGCCGACGGCCCAACATGCGGCCCAGCATGCATGGTGGGGGACCGGGGCGACGTCGATGCATCTCCAGGCGACGAGGGCGTCGAGCCATAGGAGGGAGTCGCGGATGGCCCCAATCCGGAGGAGGGCGCCGCGGGCGGGGGTGCCGGAGCACCCAAGGCCGGCAGCGGGCGGCGGCGCGGAGGAGAACCCACCGCGGGAGGGGAAGACGGCGCCACCTGTTCCTGTGCAAAGGGAAACACAAGCTCATCAAAGTACATGTGCCGTGAAGTGATGACATGGTGAGACACGGGGTCATTGCAGCGATAACCCTTAGTGTTGGCCGGGTAACCAAGGAATACACACGGAACGGAACGAGGAGCGAGTTTATGAGAGGTGGTGGCGGTGGTGTTGGGGTAACAACGGCAACCGAAAATACGGAGACCATCGTAGGAGGGAGGAGTGCCATATAAGAGATGGTGAGGCGCATAGTTCCAGCACGGACGGCATGGCCGGAGGTTAAGGAGGAGGGTGTCGGTGGCGAGGGCATCTGGCCAAAACCGAGAGGGCATGTAGGCGTGGAAAAGAAGGGTACGCACACACTCATTGAGGGTGCTAGGATGCGCTCGGCACGGCCATTCTGCTGAGAGGTGTATGGGCACGTGAGACGAAACACGGTGCCGTGGGAGGAAAGAAGATGGCGGATGGTGAGATTGTCGAATTCTTTCCCGTTGTCGGTTTGAAGTGTGAGTATGGGTCGCCCGAACTGTGTGGAGACATAAGCATAGAATGCAATGAGAGTGGCGGCAACATCGGATTTCCTACGAAGAGGAAATGTCCACACAAAGTGAGAGTAATCATCCAGTATAACAAGATAATAAACATAACCAGAATTACTAGGTACTGGAGATGCCCATACATCGCTGTGAATTAACTCAAACGAAAAGGAAGCAAATGTGGAAGAGGAACTAAAAGGAAGGCGAACATGTTTGCCTAACCGGCAGGCTTCACATGAGTGAGCGGCCGTTTTATTACATGAAAAAGAAAATCATCTCATTATTTGACGAAGTGAAGAAGTGCTAGGATGCCCGAGACGAGCATGTCAAAGATCGACGCCGGCGGAAAAAGCTCGAGGACCACCCGGAGATGACGGCGACTGAACTGGGTAGAGGTCGCCGGGACTGTCACAGCGGTGAAGAATCATCCTGATGCGAGCGTCCTTAACAGAAAAGCCAACTTCGTCAAATTCCACAGTTACAAAATTATCAGGAGAAAGATTACGAACGGAAACTAAGTTCTGAATGAGATGAGGAGAAACAATGACATTATTAAGAGAGAGAGAGAGAGAGAGAGAGAGGTCTAGAGTTAGAGGGAAAGGGTGCAGAACCGACATGAGAGATGGGAAGACCAACATCGTTGCCGATGATGATGCGGGACGGAGTGGAAGTGGGATGGATGGAGGAGAGGTTACCCGGATGAGCGGACATATGAGCGGTGGCACCGGATTCCATAATCCAGTCGCCGCCACCACCAGAGTAGGGTGGCGGCTACTGCAGCGCCGCTAGAAGGGCCGGGTCGTAGTAGGGGGCGCCGTACGCGCCGGGTGCGCCGTACGCGCCGTAGGAGGGCGCAACAGGAGGGGCGGGAGCACTGCCGTGGGCGCCGAGAGGCGTGGCCATGAGCGCCTGATGCGTGCTCGGGCGGGGGCCGAAGATGCCCGGGGCGGGGGGCCGCGGCACTGGCATACTATCTGCGTGCACGACCCCCGTCCAGGGGTTGTAGCCTCCGGCCCAGGGTGGCGGGGGCTGCTGCTGGGGAGCTTGACCACCGCCGCCGCCACCTTTCCCTCCGCCTTGGCGTTGACCGCCGCGACCGCGACGACGGCTGCCGCCGTTCCCACCGTTGCGCGGTGGTTGGGGCGGCTGCGGCACTGGCGTGGGGTGCGGGACGGCCGAAGGACGGGGCGCCGAGGGTGGTGTGGAGGCGCCGGTGGAGAGGCCGGCGGCGAGCGCGGTGTGGACGGCGCGGGTGCGGAGGTGCTTCATCCGCTGCTCCTCAAGACGAAGATAGGCCACCGCCCGCTCGTAAGTAGGGTTGGCCACGAGGGTGAGGTTGGAGGCGGCGTTGCCGAAGTCCTCGTTGAGGCCGGCGGTGAGCGTCGAGAGGAGAAGCTCGTCGCCCACCTTGAACCCGACGTCGTTGAGCTCGTCGGAGAGGGTCTTGAGCCGGAGACAGAAGGCGTCGATGGTGGAGTCGTTCTGATGACACCCAAAAAATTCCTGCTGCAAGAAAACAATCCGTTGAAGCTTGTTGTCAGTGAAGAGACCATTGATCTTGGTCCACACCGTGTAAGCATCGTCGCCATCGCGAACGACGGTGTGGAAGATGTCCGGAGAGACGGTGAGGAAGAACCACCAGATGAGGGTGGTGTCGATGGTGAGCAAGTTGGCGTCGTGGGCGCCGGCGAAGAAATTGGCGAGACCGTCCACATGATCACGAAGGTTGTACTCACGGAAGAGGAGATTGAAGTAGGTTTTCCAGGCATAGTAGTTTGCGGAGGTGTGGGAGAGGATGATGAGGACGTGATCGAAGAGGTGGATGTTGCGGATGTCGGCGGCTTGGGGCTCACCTGGCTCGGACCCGTAGGAGAAGTCGAACGGGTTGCTAGGGGGTGCGCTTGAGGAGGAGGAAGTGCCGAGGGCCGACATGGCAGCAAGGGGGGATGGCGGCGCGGGATGGGATCAGGAGGGGGTTTAGTGTTTCGGGAGGGAGGCGGCTCGGGGTGAGCGGTGGGGCGTGGCAGGGAGGGTGGAGGCGCGGCCGGGAGAGGGTTGTGGTGGGGGGAGGGAGGAGGCGCGGCAGCCGGGGAGGCGGCGGCGCGGTTCAGCGGGAGCGGCGGCAGCCTGGAGAGGCGACGGCGGCGCGGCTAGAGCCGGGACCGAGGTTTAGGCTGATACCATGTAGAAGAATAGGATGCAACTCTCAATGTATTGATAGGTGCATATGCAAAAGTATATATAGTATATAGGGCAAGTCATATCCTCAACTATACATAAGGATGAGACTTGAAGTACAAGAATACGTGTGCTAAATACATATCTCAACGAACACAATCAATTAGTACTATATTAACTAAGCCTGACCGGCGGCCACGAGACGAACAAACAAATCAACTACTTCGCCAGTGAGTGAGAAATGGGTACCAGTGGTACGGACTTGACACCAATGAGCCCAGTGTTCTTCATCACGAGCGAATGCTAGCGCGGGGGGCCATGTCATGTGCTGAATGTGCCCGTCATGTTCATGTGTTTGTGCCCATCTCATGCGCCAGGACGCACGAGGACGATCGTCTCACAGGCTGCCCAACGTGCATGCACAGTCGCGGTCAGCGGGCCCCGGTGCTCACCGACAGGTGGGCTCTCCGACGGACGGACGGGCTACTTCTGCCCACGTGCCGACCTCCGCCGCGGCGACTACCTGACGATCCCGCTGTGCTGCTCCTCGACGGCATCGCCAACCCCTCTGGCCCGCTGCATTTGGGCCCCACCGCCGCATGCAGCCACGCCCGAGCGTCGTGACTCCGAACAGTTCGGTGCTCGGCTGACGCGTGGGCCCGCGGCGAGCCTCCCGCTCCCATGCACTGCTCCGCCACGGCTGAGATGCCCGCGACGGAGTGAGAATCACATGCTTCCACTGCAAAACACTTCAGATTTCCGCATATACTATCTTCCTTGGTTGATCACCCGCTACCTCGGACCACTCAGCACATCCACGGCCATCCGATGAAGGTTTTATCAAGTTAAATTCGCTAGTTTTGGCCGCCTGCTGACAGTTCATGGAAAATAATGTTGTGCCTACATCTGTACTGATTGTAGTTGTTGCAAGCACATGCTGCGACGCAGAGGCGGAGGAAATTAGCAAAGTTTCGCTGTCTATATCCCTATAATCCTACGTATGTACTCCACATATATGGATGTAGTTTTCGCACACACAGTACTAATATAGTGCGAGCTTATCATCAATAAGTAGATGTCTGGATCCATACATAAGTGGTGCCTCCTTGGAGGCCGCAAGGGGCATATGCTGTGCTCCGGTTGATGACCACAATCAGTTCGTAGTACTAAACTAGGGTATTCTATTTCTGTGCTCCTGATTGCTTAGTTGTGCTTAGTTTTGTTCAAGGAGTCTAATTTTCCTCACTCTTGCCCTCCCCCACTCGCCCCACTCTCACAAATCCCAGACGGAGCCTTGCCGTCGAGTCAACGCAGTTAACCATTAACTCCTCAGTTACTAACACGTAGGGCCGGAGAGACATGTGGGCCACGTATTACATGTGGGCCTGGCCGGTACAACCTATGACACGTGGGTCTGGCCGGTAATGCCTATGACAAGTGGGACGCACGCTGGTCAATGTACTCGTGCGTAGAGCCCTGGACGTGGGTTGACCGTATACTGGTATTTGTACGTGGGTGTTTCGCTTTCCCGTGCAACATACCACGATCGTGGGCGTGCATGTGTACGTTTCGATGAAAAACGTCCAAAAATGTCCCATCGTACAAGAGGAGGGGAACCACCAACGGACGCATCTTACCCACCATTTCCCCCCAAATCAGGCTCCCTTGCCGTAGCAAAACCCTCACCCCCACCGCAAGCACCAACTCGCTCACCCCCACCGCACTACTCTCCGTGCGGCCGCTTGTTTTCGGCTCCGATGGGGGACGGTCGTGGCGCTGCAGCCGCTTCGGTCGGAGATGTGCTGGGGGGAGAAGGTCGCGGGAATCGCGCTAGATGTTGTGCAGGAAGTTGCCTGCGTCCACGGTGGTGCGGGAGATGTTGCGACCAATGCGTCCATGGCAGCAGCTGGAGCTGCAGCTGCTGCGGCGGATCTAGTGGAGAAGGAGGCGGCGGGCTCTGACTCGGCCATGCCGGAGCTGGAGGCGAAGTTGTCGAGCGGCGCAGTGCGTGCAGGTGCGCAGGCCGACGACGAGCAGGTGGTCCAGGAGGCACTTGTTCTCATTTTCCTTTCATATTTAGTGCTAAGAATAAGAATATAGGGTTAGTTAGTTAGATTATGATTCCTGAGTTACTATAGTTGGTTTGAGGTTTTTTTTATTTACGCCATTCCCCTCAGCAACTATATAATCAAGCAGTTAGAATTGGATTGTTAAAGTTGATTTCATTAATTCACAGGCCTAATTTGTCCTAACAATTCACTGATTCATCATGAGCTCTTATGTGATCGCGTCAGGAGGCGGAGAAGAAGACCGCCGAGGACACTTAAACTGCCCTTGCTAATAATTTTAAGCTCATAGCAACATGCAGAGAGTCTTGCTTGAACCAATAGAGAGGTGACATTGCCTTTTTTTTATTTATTTGTGCTACAAACAAAATGATGAATATGTGAAATCTTATAGAGCAAGAGGAATGTCACCTCGCTTTTTTTCTTGTGTTTCCTTAGTTGAGCTAAAGTAATTGTGTGGATGGTCATCCGATGTGAATTTCATATTTGTAATTTGTAACACAAGTAATCGCCAAGAATGAGGGAGAACCATTCGATAAATCATAATAAACAATTTACATATATATGCATGTTTCCTATAATGCGTATACCGCAAAGTAGTGACCAAAAAATCACAAAATCTTTGCTTTTATGAAAGAAAATAATATATGGTGCATTTAATGCGTTATCTCCAAGAGCTTTGGGGGATAAATGGTGAACTTTTGAAGAGCGCACGCGACCTTGCCGAGCAAAATCAGCGAGTCTTACTTTTGAAAAGATGCAACCACCATGAGGAAGACATAAAGCTTTCTTAATTATGCAAATCAACTTCAAGGCACTATAACATGGAGCGAGAATCACATGCTTCGGTTGCGAACCACTTCAAATTTCCGCATATACTATCTACCTCTGGCCACTCGCACAATCTACAACCCTCCGATCAAAGGTTGTATCATGATATAAATATAAGGGTTGTTTTTTATCAAGGTGAAGACACTAGTTAGGCCGCCTGCGGACAGTTCACGGAAAATAATGATGTGCCTATTCCATGTTCACGAGGCTAACCTAAACCTACATCTATATTGATTTTAGTTGTTGCAAGCACGTGCTGCAGCGCAGAGGCGGAGAAAAATAGCGATGTTTTTCTGTCTAAACCCCTAATCCTACAGTAGGTACACTACCTATGGATTATATGTTGAATGTAGTTTTCCTGCACATAGTACTTATATAGTGCGAGCTTATCATCAACAACTTGATGTCTGGATTCACACAAAAGTGGCGCCTCCTTGGAGGCTGCAAGGGGCAGATCGCTGTGCTCCCGTTGATGACCACAATCAATTAGTAGTATTAACTAAGCCTGTTCGGCGGCCACGACATGAACAAACAAATTAATTACTTTGATTATGGGTCATCGACTCAGGTGACAATGCCGACTGATTAACAGTGGTCTGAACGGTACGCACGGACTTAACACTGAACAGCCGGTCTCAGTCACGCACTAATGTTACAAGCTAGGGCCCAGCGGCAGCTAAGCTAGGCTAGGACATGTGCTAAATGTGTTGTGTGTTCGCCCAGTGGCAAGGACAAAGGACGATGGTCTTCCTCACTTCACTTGCTCCACGACGAAAACCTACATCTACGTATATGTTAGTCTTTGCAAGGCACGTGGTGCGTTCTAAATCTTTTGTTGCTTGCCGGACCTACTCATTGAACATACGTGGACCTAGTTTCCATGCACATACTTAGGTTCCTTATGGTGGAACCAGCCCATTAGGGTTTAAGTCTTAAACTTGACACTGGTACTCACATTTTTATGGATTTAATTCAGATTTCCAGACGGTATTCGTTTAGTGGGAAGAGCCAGAGGAGAAAGAGAAAGAGGAAGCAAGCAAAAAGTCGGGTATCAGATCAATAAAAATCATTAGCACCGGTGTTCGTGTTTTTTCTGTCAAGAGCACTTCAATGACCATGGATGGTTGCATCATAGACTATTGCACTATCCATGGTTTGTTGAAGGCGCAACGCCATGCAGCCCCCGAGACGAAAGAAGTTTCTTCCACACTCCAACAACACTCCTCATCCTTATCCTCGTGCCATCGATGATCAAGTCTGCCAGCTTGAGATATATGCTAATGATTCACTAATTCATCATGAGCTCTGATGTGATCGCATCGAGGAGATAGAGAAGAAGATCGCCAGGGACACTTAAACTGCCCTTGCTACTAATTTTAAGCTCATAGCAAGATGCAGCGAGTCTTGCTTGAACCAAAAGAGAGGTGACATTGCCTTTTTTTTATTTGTGCTACAAACAAAATGATGAACATGTGAACTCTTATAGAGCAAGAGCAATGTCACCTCTCCTTTTTTCTTCTGTTTCCTTAGTTGACCTAAAGTAATTGTGTGGATGGTCATCTGATGTGAATTTCATCTTTGTAATTTGTAACATAAGTAATTGCCAAGAATGAGGGAGGGAGAACCATTCCATAAATCTCCATAAACAATTTACAATGTAAGTATTTTACCTCTCATGCGTGTACCACCTGTCCGAAAGTAGTGACCATAAAATCACAAAATCTTTGCTTTTATGAAATAAAATAATATATGGCGCATATATCGCGTTATCTCCAAGAGCTTCAGGAGATAAATGGTGACCTTTTGAAGGGCGCACACGACCTTGCCGAGCAAAATGCATCGAGTCTTACTTTTGAAAAGATGCAACCACCATGAGGAAGACATAAAGCTTTCTTAATTATGCAAATCAACTTCAAGGCACTATAACATGGAGCAAGAATCACATGCTTCAACAGCGTACCGCTTCAAATTTCCGCATATACTATCTACCTCTGGCCACTCACACAATCCACAACCCTCCGAGCAAAGGTTGTACATGATCAGATGGGTCTAAATATAAGCGTTGTTTTTATCATGGTAAAGACACTAGTTTAGGCCGCCTGCCGACAGATTGTGGAAAATAATGATGTGCCTATTCCATGTTCATGAGGCTAACCTGAACCTACATGTATATATCGATTTTAGTTGCTGCAAGCACGTGCTGCGGCGCAGAGGCGGAGGAAATTAGCTATGCTTTTCTGTCTAAACCCCTAATCCCACAATAGGTACACTACCTATGGATTATATGTTGAATGTAGTTTTCATACACATAGTACTAATAGACAGTGCGAGCTTATCATCAACAACTAGATGTCTCGATGTATACAAAAGTGGCGCCTCCTTGGAGGCCGCAAGGGGCAGATCGCTGTGCTCCGGTTGATGGCCACAATCAATTAATATTAACTAAGCCTGCCAGGCGGCCACGAGATGAACAAACAAATTAATCACTTTGACAGTGAGTGAGAGAGACAACGGGTAGGAGTGGTACGGACTTGCCACTGGGGCCAACTCCAGTGCGCGACCCTATCCTGTCCGGGTGCATTCGTTTAGGGTAAAAACAGATAAATCAGACGGCCCAGCGCGCGGGCGCAAACGGGCTTTTGTCCGTTTTATGTCCGCTTTCGACCCATCCCTGGCCCAAGTTTGGGCCGCTTTTGGGGTGAAACGGACAGCACGTGGACGGGCGGGACGCGCGCTTGTCCTTCCCTGGCCCGTCCGTCGGTGGCACAAAACACCACCCCCGCACCCCATTTCGCGCCATTTCCCCCAAACCCTCCCACGTCCCGCCCACCACCCTCCCTGTCCATGGCCGACGCACCACCAAATTCTAGCGGCTAGGCCGTCGACGCGCCCGGAAAGGTGAAGAAGAAGAAGGCCAAGGGTATGAGGAAGCCGCGGTCGGAGTGCACGCTCTCGCAAAGTTGGACGCGGAATCGGCAAAGAGAAGGAACCGGAGGGGGGTCGTCAAGGGCAAGAACGCCGCGGCCAAGTTTGCCACCGAGCGCGATGTGGTGGAGGACGCGCGGCGCAAGGTCGAGGTCGACGAGAAGGAGGACATTGTCAACAAAGCGCACGCCCTTCTCATGCTTGAGGTTTGCCGTCCGGCGGGTTTCTCTGCAGCGGTTGTCGGCCCCGCGAGCACAGGCTCGTCGGTCGCCAGGCTTCCGCAATGCCCCTCGCTGACGTCGCGGACCATGCTTTTGTCGCCCGCTCTTCCACCGAGGCACGATGACCATACCCGTTTTTCGGGGTCGCCGGACATTGGCGTGATCGCGCCATCTACCCCACACCCCTCGGCCGTCATCGACCTCAACGTCACACCGGGGTCCAGCAGTGGCGGCCGGCCTTCCGTCGAGATGCAAACAAAGCAAGCAGGGCAGCCGTATACGGGCACCATGCCGTCGCCCCGTGGCCTGTTCGACAAAATGCCAACGCCAACGCCAACGCCAACGGTCGACGACCTCTTCTACAACCAGTTCATAGAGAATGTCATCTTTGAGGGTGGGCATGGTGGTGCCTACGATCTGGACGAGACCCAAAGTCAGGATGGCCGCGCCCAGTACGTTGCCGACGAAGAGGCCCGCGACCATGTTGTGTTGCCGGCGACAAAACTATTCATTTTGTAGGCTGGTTCTATTACCGGCCGCTGGCTTTGTTGCCGGCGAGGACGTGTAGGGACTGCTGGGTGTGTTACCGGCGAGGACGTGCAGGGGCTGCTGGCTGTGTTGCCGGCATGAACTACAGCGTGGTTTATGAGAAAAAAATGACATTTGAAAAAAAAAAGATGCAGACAGGATGCAGCTGGGATGTGTCCGTGCGTCGGACGCACGGCCACCGCATCTAAGAAATGACCCGGACACGATCCATTACCCTACCTAAACAAACAGAATTCATGCAAAACGGACGTCCGTTTGCGTCGTGAGTTGGAGTTGGCCTGAAGAGCCGTGTGGCCTTCATCACGAACGAATGCTAGCACGAGGCCCATGGCATATGCTGAATGTGCTCATCATGGATGCCACAACGCACGAGGACGATCGTCCCCCGAGGAAACGAACAGTCTGCCGAACGTGCATGCACAGTCACCATCAGCGGGCTATGGAGAACCTGCCCGCCGACAGGTGAGCCCTCCGACGCACGGACTGCTTTTCCCCACGTGATGGCCACCGCCGCGGCGACCACCCGACGCCACCGAGCGCTCTGCCGCTCCTCGACGGCATCGCCAGCCCCTCTGTCCCGCTGCGTCTGGGCCCCACCGCCGCATGCGGCCACGCCCGAGCGTCGCGACACCCAGCAGTTCCGTGCTCAGCTGGCACTCGGCGCACTGCTCCACCTCCACCTTCTCTTCTCCCTCACGGAGGAGCAGTGGAGATGCCCGCGACGGCACCGGCGTGCCACTGACGACGCGGCCCCACGTTGTCAGTGGTCACTGCGCCAACCACTCTGTAAGCCTATATAGAAAGCGGCCGGCTCTGGCCTGCAGCTCCTCCCCGGCCGGCCTCCCGCGAATCTCGATCGCTCGTCAACGTCAGCCGAGCCACCGCTTCCCAGCGCTGCCGGCCATGGACGCCTCCATCTCCACCACCACATCCTCCTCGTCCCCTCTCCGCTTCGCCAAGAAACCTCCCAGCCCGAGGCCCCTCCTCAACCCCACCCCTCGAGTCACCCACGCCGGCGCCTGCCGCCAGAGAGCCACCCGCCTCCGCGCCATCTCGCCGTCGCCGACCCCGTCGCCGTCCCCGCCGGCGCCCCACCAGCAGGAGCCGATGGAGGCGTTCGGCTTCGACGCGCTCAAGGAGACCTTCTCGGTGGACGTGGCGGCGGCCGAGGCGCGCCCGCTCAACGTGCCGCTCGCCGCGCCCTTCACCATCGCCTCCTCGCGCCTCGAGGCCGTCTCCAACGTCGCCGTGCGGGTCGAGCTCTCCAGCGGCGCCGTCGGGTGGGGCGAGGCCCCGGTGCTCCCCTCCGTCACCGCCGAGGACCAGCCCGCCGCGCTGGCCGCCGTCGCCCGCGCCTGCGCCGCGCTCGTGGCCGCGCGGGGCGCGCCCCTCGGCGCCGTGCTCCAGGACGTCGCCGATGCGCTCCCCGGACACGCCTTCGCATCGGTGAGACATCCATCCACACCAGCTTGTCTTCATACTCTTGGCAAACAATTTTGGTTCAGTTTTCGGTACAATTTTGGAGTTTTCGGTAGAATCTTGAGGAGCTCTGCTCCACAAGACAGTTATTGATGAGATTCGCGTTGAGACTTCAGAGTTTAGAAGTTAGTTCTTTTAGAGGATGTTGATGGAAGGATGGGGAATTGGTTTTTGGGTGCTAGGCCTTGATGTAGATGGAGATCACCTTTTATGGCTCTGGACCGATTGAGGATGCTGACCACTGGCTCATGCCCAAAATGAATGATAACTGCATACACAAATTTTACCCTAAATAAATACTCCCTCTGTAAACTAATATAAGAGCGTTTAGATCACTACGGAGGGAGTAGTAATTAAGGGACTCTCAACAAAAGCAAAGAGTAACAAAGAAATACATCCAAAATCAGACAAGTCCTACCTTCAAGGGAAAGTTGGTTCTCAATTCTTAGATTCTGATCCTTTTAGCCCAGATACAACTGCTTTAATTTCTTCTCTTGGAACTTAGTCAGATATATTATCTGGTTCTCAGTATTTCTCCCCCTCATACCAAAAGTATCTTCCTCTGATGTGTATTTACTTGTTCCTTTCTCCAACAAAGGCCAGAGCAGGAGTGGAGATGGCAGTGATTGACGCGGTAGCTAACAGCATCCGCATACCCTTGTGGAGATTATTTGGGGGAGCATCAAACACCGTGACAACAGACATCACGGTATGGTTATCGAAGTATCCTCTGCAGTGGGTTAAGCATGCTTACGTTTGCTTAATCAAAATTGCTGAATTCCTCTATTTCTGAATTTAGATTCCAATTGTGACCCCAAATGAAGCCGCTCAATTGGCTGCAAAATATCGAGGACAAGGGTTTCAGACTCTGAAGCTCAAAGTAGGGAAAAACTTGAACTCGGACATAGAAGTTCTGAAGGCTATACGGCTAGTCCATCCGGACTGCTCATTTATCTTGGATGCAAATGAAGGGTACACAGCAAACCAAGCAATTGAGGTGCTTGACAGACTAAACGGTGTGTACTCTCACTATGTTCAATCTTTTCACTCTTTAATATCTCAGTCAGTGTGATGTTGTATGGTGTTTCTAGTATAACCTATTTATTTCATGGGTTTCAGAAATGGGAGTGACTCCTGTACTCTTTGAGCAACCAGTTCATAGAGATGACTGGGAAGGTCTCCGTGAAGTTAGCATTGCTGCTATGGAGAAATACAGAGTTGCTGTTGCTGCTGATGAAAGCTGTCGTGGTTTACATGATGCTCAGAAAATTATACATGGAAATCTTGCTCATGTTATTAACATCAAACTGGCAAAGTTGGGGGTTCTTGGAGCCCTCGAAGTAATTGATGCTGCAAGAAAAGCTGGTGTTGCACTTATGATTGGTGGTATGGTCGAGACTAGGATTGCCATGGGCTTTGCCGGCCATCTCGCTGCTGGGCTTGGTTGTTTCAGGTTGGTTAAATGTGCAAATTCCCTGCAAAAAAGATTACTTGTGAAAAGTATGGTATTTTACAACTAAAGATAATATCACTTGGAAGTTCAAACTAGAAATGATGACATGAAGTTTTAGTCCTTATGTCTGTCAGATCAGGTGCTTAAATGGTTCTTGTTCTTTTGTGATTGCAGTTTTATTGACCTGGACACACCTCTTTTATTGTCCGAAGATCCAGTGTACGGTGGCTATGAAGGTATTCTTACAAAAAATCCTGTACAGCTGCAGTTTCCTTTTTTTAAATGTGTTACTTTATTCATATACACAGTTATACTTTCAGTTTGTTTTTATGCAATGCCGTAGATGTTTCTTTCCAAGATACCGTTTTCGAAAACCACTCCTTATTGTGAAAAATATGCTGTTACCTGTCAGTAATTTATCGCTGCTAAGAGTTATTAAGCTGTCATTCCAATGCTTATGCGCTGATATCTCAAAGCAAAATACTGCTCTATTCATGTTTGTTCAAAATCTGTTGTTCTCTTCATCGCAAACTATGCTATGGATCTTCAGAGTAATAAATCAATAAAATCAGATTATTATCTCTGCTCTCTGGCCTGTACTTACTGTCTTACTCGACTTCTATTATCAGCTTCTGGACCTGTCTACAAGTTTAAGAATGCTCGAGGCCATGGCGGTTTCCTTCATTTGGACAACAATAATGGATGGGTATGTCAGAGCTCACTCATGAACCGCCATTTCCTGTAGATATTGCTTGTACTTCTTAACATTCAAATAGAGTGGTCACCTAAAAATATAGCCAGTTGCAAACATTGTCTAGAGCTGCAGTAAACTTAAATTTGCCTGCCAGATACTTTACCTGGCCTCTCACCTATACATGATCTGACAACAGGGAGTTTGTCCTTAAAAATGAAAAAACGCGTAAGATATGCCTATTAAAGGTAACGTGTTCTTCAATCTTATTATTGGTACTATGTCTAAACAGGCATACATGTGAATTTTTTTTCCAGAAATGAAGATGGTTAACGCACGCCTTATCCGCCAGGAGGAACTTTATAAAGCATATCAGCGCATTCAGTATAGAGTGTAGAAGTTATCACACCCGACGACTACCGTGTGGAAGTGAAATGTAACACAATCAATTGTAAGCCATATATATAGTGGTAAAGCTCCCGTTTATGTACTGCTGTAAGTCCTGTGAGGCCTATGATATTTGATCAGGCTGTAGATAGGTAAGTTCAGAAGGCCAGCTCGGCTGGCATTGTTGCTGTAGTGTAGTAGAAGCAGTAACTGTTCCCTCAGTGTTCTCCTTTGTATTTTTCTGGAATAAATGAGACTGCCCTTCTTTGAGGTAGCAAAGTTTATTGTGCATTTCCATGTTTCTGAGTTGTCTATCGTCGAATTACGCGGCATTTGTGCATCAGTAAAAGAGAAGATTTCATGTACGAGGCTACGAGCATCTCGTTTAGAAGGGTGGGAGGGGATTACCTCTTGCTGAAGATTGGACCTCTCGTTTGCTAAATTGAAGATTGTGTGATTTCATAAATGAAATCGAAGAGGCTGCGTAGCCTCTCTTTTGCTAAAAAAGAGCTCTTGCTGAAGAAAAATCATGTCCTTCAAACAATTTTGCTTGAACAGCACTGTTATCACTAACAGAGGAAACTGTAATATACTAAAAATCATCATTGACATCAACCTAAAAGAAGGTGAAAAGAAAAAAACAGGTTGCACCAGCCGGGAATCGAACCCGGGTCTGTACCGTGGCAGGGTACTATTCTACCACTAGACCACTGGTGCTGCTACGATGAAATTTTAAATAAAATCTCCTAATATCTAATCAAACTGGTTGACGCGATAGACACCGCACTCTTTTTTTGTGTGTGTGGAAGCAGCCACCGCTACTGGTGCGAGTGTGATGCAAAATGTAAAGTTCTTTTAACAAAAATAGCATGAAAATGTTAATCAAGCATTTTAAAAATATTTAAAATGTTGACCAGTTAACGATAAATTTTAATCTTGTATTGAAAATATGTTAATACAGCATTTTAAAAATATTTAAAATGTGTATAAAAAAATATTGATCATGTATTAAATATTCAATTTGTGTTGCAAAAATGTTAGAAAAATATTGTTGGCATATACCAAAAATGTAGAATAATAATCAATAGAACAAAGAAAACCGAAAATAAAAAAAAAACAGAGAAACAAAACGCAAAAAAACGAATGAAAAAATAATGAAGAAAATGGATAAGAAAAAAATAAAAGAAACAAAAATGTCTACTATGTACCAAGTAGTCAGCGCTCCCCTCAAACCACGAGAGAAGGAACGAAAAAATGAAAAACAAAATGGAGAAGAAAAACTCGGGTCTTTTACCTCAAGTAGTCCATGCCTCCTATGCATCAACGAACGCAACAGTGGCGCAGTGGCCAGCAGCTCGTTTTGCTATTGAAGCAACCAGGGATTGAATCCCCGCGAGCCCCTTATGTGCTAGTGGGCCGGCCCGAGTATGCCCGACGCTTCAGCGAGAGGACCATCCGTCTCGCTTAATGCAAGATATAGCGCTCGCGCCGCTACTCCTCCGCCGAAACATATATTGTCTTTGGCCTGCAGTGGCAACAAGCCGCTTGGATCTTGGAAAGTTCAACCACGTTGTGGATTTTTCGAGCACCTCATTTTATATAGTTTATTAAAAATGGAAGTGGAGTATCTGAGCTCGAGCTCATTTGAGCCCGGATGAACAGTAAATTCAAAAAAAATGAAAATAAATTCAAACAATTCTGAATTTTTTTGGGTATACTTTGACAAATGTCTATCATGAGATGACACTCGTGGAAGGTGTGAAAACAAAAACAAAATTTATGCTCTGAAAATGCTACTCCCTCTGTCCCAAAATAAATGTCTCACTTATTTTGGAACGGAGGGAGTACTTTTTAAAGCATTTTGGAGTAGTAATTTTGTTATTTTTGCCACACTTTTCACGAGTGTGATCTCATCATGAAAGTTTGCAAACACTTAGAACATTTGTCAAAGTATATCACAAAAAAAACAATTTTTCTTAATTTGTTTTGATTTTTTTTCAAACTTACTGTTCATCTGGGCTCAACTGAGCTCGAGCTCAAAAGGGTACTTTCGATTAAAAATCACATTTAAAGTTTCAGAAAATAATTCTACATGAACATATGGATGTATATTATACATGTGTATGTTTGGTCATGAAATATACAAAAACGACAAAATGGTGATTTTAAATAGTGAATAATACATGCAATGTTCATCTTTCTAGAATCATGATTTATCATTTCTTTGTATCTCACATTATTACTTATTTCATCATCGAATTTGCACATGTGTAATATACAGCCATATGAACATATTGCATCAAAAAAAGTTGAAAACTTCAAAAATATCATTTTGGCAGTATTCAAAATATAGGGCTCACTAGACTAGAACACGTCA
>LR880968.1:33048684-33060533 GCA_904067115.1 Aegilops sharonensis | reverse complement strand
TGTTTTCTGCATTATTTATTTTCTTTTGGTTTTTGCTTTATTTTCTAATTATTTCTGCTTTTAGGTCAGCAAAATTATAAAGTTTCTGTTAGTGCCATTAGTTTTAGAAAAATTATAATTTTTTTGTTTGTGCCATTAGTTTTCAAATTTGAATACTTAAAATTTGAATTCTTTGAAATTTGTGTGAATCACAAGTTTGTGATTAACTTTACTAAAAAAATGATCATAGATGCACCTATAGAGAAAATTTGACCTAAATTCATAATCAATTTCTATGAATTTCAGAGAAATTCACTATTAATTTAGGTCAAATTCCCTATATAGGGGCATCTATTTTCACTTTGAGAGGATCTCAACAAGGCAGACAGGGACGGGCTTATAAACCGGTGTGAGCGCCCTTCGGTTCGCGAGGTGGGACTAAACTCTGAGCGCAACGAGGACCAACCCTTTAGTCCCAGTTTGTGGCACAAATCGGGACTAATGGTCATGGGCCAGGGGCGAGCTGCATGGGCCAGGGACTAATGAACATAGATGCACCTCGACCTAAATTCATAGTTTTCAAATGAACTCTGAAAAAGTTGGCATAGCATGTGCATGTACAAAACGGACAATGGTATCATACTCGTCTGTTACAAAGTTGGCATGGTACCATCATAATAGTTGCGGGAGAAAGTCTTCACGTTTTCTTCGCTTGTGTCATTTGCTTATTGCGCCGTAACCATGGATAATCTTCATCGTTTATCAGGATGCTTGGGTCAGCCTTGACTTTGAAGGGAGGAATTTCATGAAACTTTTCATACTCTTCAGACATGTCTGTCTTGCCCTCCACTCCCAGGATGTCCCTTTTCCTGAAAGAACTATGTGGCGCTTTGGCTCATCGTATGATGTATTCGCTTCCTTATATTTTCTTTTTCTCTGTCTGGTAGACATGTCCTTCACATAGATAACCTGTGCCACATCATTGGCTAGGACGAACGGTTCGTCAGTGTACCCAAGATTTTTCAGATCCACTGTTGTCATTCCGTACTGTGGGTCTACCCGTACCCCGCCTCCCGACAGATTGACCCATTTGCACTTAAACAAAGGGACCTTAAAATCTACTACGTAGTCAAGTTCCCATATGTCCACTATGTAACCATAATATGTGTCCTTTCCCCTCTCGGTTGCTGCATCAAAGCGGACACCGTTGTTTTGGTTGGGGCTCTTTTCATCTTGGTCAATCGTGTAAAATGTATTCCCATTTATCTCGTATCATTTCCAAATCATTACAGTCGAAGATGGTCCCCTGGACAACAAGTACAGCTCATCACAAATAGTGTTGTCACCTCTGAGACGTGTTTCCAACCAACTGCTGAAAGTCCTGATGTGTTCACATGTAATCCAGTCGTCGCACTGCTCCGGGTGTTTGGAGCGCAGACTGTTCTTGTGTTCATCGACATACGGGGTCACCAAGGTAGAGTTCTGTAGAACTGTGTAGTGTGCTTGAGACCAAGAATATCCGTCCCTGCATATTATTGAGTCCCTTCCAAGCGTGCCTTTTCCAGTCAGTCTTCCCTCATACCGCGATTTAGGGAGACCTATCTTCTTAAGGCCAGGAATGAAATCAACACAAAACCCGATGACATCCTCTGTTTGATGGCCCATGGAGATGCTTCCTTCTGGCCTAGCGCGGTTACAGACATATTTCTTTAGGAATCCCATGAACCTCTCAAAGGGGAACATATTGTGTAGAAATACGGGCCCCATAATGACAATCTCATCGACTAGATGAACTAGGACGTGCGTCATGATATTGAAGAAGGATGGTGGGAACACTAGCTCGAAACTGACAAGACATTGCGCCACATCACTCCTTAGCGTTGGTATGATTTCTGGATCGATCACCTTCTGAGATATTGCATTGAGGATTGCACATAGCTTCACAATGGCTAATTGGACGTTTTCCGGTAGAAGCCCCCTCAATGCAACCGGAAGCAGTTGCGTCATAATCACGTGGTAGTCATGAGACTTTAGGTTCTGGAACTTTTTCTCTGGCATATTTATTATTCCCTTTATATTCGAGGAGAAGCCAGTCGGGACCTTCATACTGAGCAGCCATTCAAAGAAGATTTCTTTCTCTTCTTTCGTAAGAGCGTAGCTGGCAGGACCTTCATACTGCTTCGGAGGCATGCCCTCTTTTTCATGCAAGCGTTGCAGGTCCTCCCGTGCCTCAGGTGTATCTTTTGTCTTCCCATACACGCCCAAGAAGCCTAGCAGGTTCACGCAAAGGTTCTTCGTCACGTGCATCACGTCGATCGAAGAGCGGACCTCTAGGTCTTTCCAGTAGGGTATGTCCCAAAATATAGATTTCTTCTTCCACATGGGTGCGTGATTCTTAGCGTCATTCGGAACAGCTAGTCCGTCGGGACCCTTTCCAAAGATTACGTGTAAATCATTGACCATAGCAAGTACGTGATCACCGGTACCCATGGCGGGCTTCTTCCGGTGATCTGCCTCGCCATTGAAATGCTTGCCTTTCTTTCTACATTGATGGTTGTTCGGAAGAAATCGACGATGGCCCAGGTACACATTCTTCCTGCAGCTTCCCAGGTATATACTATCGGTGTCAAGTAAACAGTGCGTGCATGCGTGGTATCCCTTGTTTGTCTGTCCTGAAAGGTTACTGAGAGCGGGCCAATCGTTGATGGTCACGAACAGCAACGCCTTTAGGTCAAATTCCTCATTTTTGTGCTCATCCCACGTACGTACACCGTTTCCATTCCACAACTGTAAAAGTTCTTCAACTAATGGCCTTAGGTACACATCAATGTCATTGTCGGGTTGCTTAGGGCCTTGGATGAGAACTGGCATCATAATGAACTTCCGCTTCATGCACATCCAAGGAGGAAGGTTATACATACATAGAGTCACGGGCCAGGTGCTGTGATTGCTGCTCTGCTCCCGGAAAGGATTAATGCCATCCGCGCTTAAAGCAAACCATACGTTCCTTGGGTCCTTTGCAAACTCATCCCAGTACTTTCTCTCGATTTTTCTCCACTGCGACCCGTCAGCGGGTGCTCTCAACTTCTCGTCTTTCTTACGGTCCTCACTGTGCCATCGCATCAACTTGGCATGCTCTCCGTTTCTGAACAGACGTTTCAACCGTGGTATTATAGGAGCATACCACATCACCTTCGCAGGAACCCTCTTCCTGGGAGGCTCGCTGTCAACATCACCAGGGTCATCTCGTCTGATCTTATACCGTAATGCACCGCATAACGAGCATGCGTTCAGATCCTTGTACGCACCGCGGTAGAGGATGCAGTCATTAGGGCATGCATGTATCTTCTGCACCTCCAATCCTAGAGGGCATACGACCTTCTTTGCTGCGTATGTACTGTCGGGCAATTCGTTATCCTTTGGAAGCTTCTTCTTCAATATTTTCAGTAGCTTCTCAAATCCTTTATCAGGCATAGCATTCTCTGCCTTCCACTGCAGCAATTCCAGTACGGTATCGAGCTTTGTGTTGCCATCTTCACAATTGGGGTACAACCCTTTTTTGTGATCCTCTAACATGCGGTCGAACTTCAGCTTCTCCTTTTGACTTTCGCATTGCGTCCTTGCATCGACAATGACCCGGCGGAGATCATCATCATCGGGCACATCGTCTGGTTCCTCTTGATCTTCAGCAGCTTCGTCCGTTGCAGCATCATCGTGCACATCGTCTGGTTCCTCTTGATCTTCAGTAGCATCACTGTATTCAGGGGGCACATAGTTGTCATTGTACTCTTCTTCTTTGTCGTCTTCCATCATAACCCCTATTTCTCCGTGCCTCGTCCAAACATTATAGTGTGGCATGAAACCCTTGTAAAGTAGATGGGTGTGAAGGATTTTCCGGTCAGAGTAAGACTTCGTATTCCCACATATATGGCATGGACAACACATAAAACCATTCTGCTTGTTTGCCTCAGCCACTTCGAGAAAATCATGCACGCCCTTAATGTACTCGGAGGTGTGTCTGTCAGCGTACATCCATTGCCGGTTCATCTGCGTGCATTATATATAATTAAATGTGTCAAAAAACATTACAGAACATCATGAATAGATAATTAAGTGACCAAATTAATAGAAGTTCATCATCACATAAAAACCAAAGTACATACATAGTTCTCATCTAACAACATAAAGCTCTGCGGAGCATCTAAATTAATTAAACCATACATTAAAACTATGTAAAACATTTCAATGCAAAAACAAATGGGATCATAATCGCAACCAAGGTAACAACTGATCCAACGGCATAATGATACCAAGCCTCGGTATGAATGGCATATTTTCTAATCTTTCTAATCTTTAAGCGCATTGCATCCATCTTGATTTTGTGATCATCGACGATATCCGCAACATGCAACTCCAATATCATCTTCTCCTCCTCAAGTTTTTTCATTTTTTCCTTCAAGAAATTGTTTTCTTCTTCAACTAAATTTAACCTCTCGACAATAGGGTCGGTTGGAATTTCCGGTTCACATACCTCCTAGATAAATAAAATCTATGTCATGTTGGTCGGCATAATTTTCATAAACAATAAATGAACCAATAGTTATGAAAAGATAATATATACCACATCCGAATCATAGACAGAACGAGGGCCGACGGGGGCGGATACCAAAACCATCGCACTATATAAGATGCAATAATAAAAGTAAGAAAATAATACAAGTATCTATCTAAACATACAAGTAAGAATATGCGTACACTTCACCTATGCATACACTTCACCTATGCATACACTTCACCTATGCATTGTACTTGCTTCGTTCCTAAATACTTTCTCCGTTCGAAAATACTTATCATCAAAATAGATAAAAAGGATTGTATCTAGAACTAAAATACATCTAGATATATTTTTTTAATCATTTTGATGACAAGTATTTTCGGACGAAGGGAGTATACGTTGAATGTAGTTTTCGCACACACAGCAGTACTAGTCATATAGTGCGAGCTTAATCAATCAATAACTACATGTCTGTGGACCCATAAAAAAGTGGTGCCTCCTTGGAGGCCGCAAGGGGCAGATCGGTTGATGACCACCATCAATCGGTTGATGACCACAATCAATCAATTATTTCGACATTGAGTGAGAAATGGGTAACAGTGGTGATACGGACTTGGCACCGAAGAGCCCAGTGTTCCTCATCACGAGCGAATACAAGCGCGGGGCCCATGCCATGTGATGAATGTGCTCGTCATCTTTATGTGTGTGTGTGCCCACTGCCCACCATGCGGCAGGACGCACGAGGACGATCGTCTCGCGACGAAACAAACAGTCTGCCCAACATGCATGCACAGTCACCTTCAGCGGTCCCCCAGACGGACGGACCGGCTGCTTCTTCTGCCCACGCCCTGCCTTGTCTTATACTTTAAATTGATCATTGTTTTCCTATATATACTAGTAAATGCGCACGTGCAACGCACGTTAGTGCGTTAATATCTAAGCAATATATTAATTGCGTGTGGATATTAGGTATGTTATTATTCTTGTGTTAATTCTATGACTAATGCAATATTTGATATGACATTAATTGCACGTTAAACACGTTGAACACTTGCCATTGGAGCAATCTAGGTCGTTGTATTGACTTAGTTTGATGGTCGAGATCAGTTGGATCTGCTCTTTGAGTCTTTTTATATTGGTATAGATATATGCACATAAGGCTCAAACAATAATAACAACTATTCCATCAATCCTCTCTCTCTTCTAACATGGTATCAGCCTAATCGATCTAAACCCTAGCCGTCGTCGCCGCTTCCGCACCCGCGCGCCGCCCTCGGGGCGTTCGGCCTCCATGACCGCCGCCGGTGGCCGCGCTGCCCGTACCTAGGGTTCGTCCACTGGTCGTGTTGATCGGCTGCCCTATAGAGTATTTTTCCCAAGCCCTTGCTCGGATTTCTCTCTTTCTCGTCGGTCGCTTTGATCGGCGTTTACTTTTTGGTTTTCCGATCTAATTCGGTTTGCGTCGCCTGCCACCGTCGTCGAACCCCGCGCCTCTATTCCGACATCAGCGCCGATTACACTGGCCTCTTCGTCATCAACCGCGCGGCAAGGTTGGACGCGCCGCCCAACGGACGCCTTCGTCTGTCGCTGTCGGTCGCTTGTCCGCGCAGTCTCCATTGCCGGTCCGTCTTCGTCGTCATCGTTCGGGACATCACCGACAATGTCGCCATCGACTCCGATCTGCACGTCGTCCCTGCCATGGCGCTACAGCGTCGCCTTCAGTCTGATCAACCGTTCACGCGTCTATCTTCGCCAAGCACGTCCCCGAGAACGCTGAGGGAGTCCTGGATTGGGGGGTATCCGGACAGCCGGACTATATACTTCATCCGGACTATTGGAGCGTGAAGATACAAGACTCTAGACTCTGTCCCGTGTCCGGGTGGGACTCTCCTTTGCGTGGAAGACAAGCTTGGCGATCTGGATATTATATTTCCTTCCTTGTAACCGACTCCGTGAAAACCCTAGCCCTCTCTGGTGTCTATATAAACCGGAGAGGTTGGTCCTTAGAAGGCCGATCACGATCACAATCATAATCATCATAGGCTAGCTTCTAGGGTTTAGCCTCTACGATCTCATGGTAGATCTACTCTTGTACTACTCATATCATCAATATTAATCAAGCAGGAAGTAGGGTTTTACCTCCATCGAGAGGACCCGAACCTGGGTAAACATCGTGTCCCTTGCTTTCTGCTACCATCAACCTAAGACGCACAGATCGGGACCCCCCTACCCGAGATCCATCGGTTTTGATACCGGCATTGGTGCTTTCATTGAGAGTTTCTCTGTGTCGTCGCTGCAAGGCTCGATGGCTCCTTCAATCATTGTCAACAACACGGTCCAGGGTGAGACTTTTGTCCCCGGACAGATCTTCGTGTTCGGTGGCTCCGCACTGCGGGCCAATTCGTTTGGCCATCTGGAGCAGATCGACAGCTACGCCCCTGGCCACCAGATCAGGTTTGGAAACCTGAACTACACGACTGATGTCCGCGGAGACTTGATCTTCAACGGATTCGGGCCTGTGCCAGGAGCGCCGGACGGTCACGATGAGCACGGCTTAGACCTGCTGTCGGACAATGCTCGGGATGTCATCCCTGCGGCAGACCCGGACCTAAATCCGGAGCAGACCGCGTTACCTAAGGACGGAGGGATGGACCCCGCCCCGCAGACCGCACACTCATCGGCGGTAGAGCCGAACACAGGCCTCGCCCCCAAAGAAGCATGTGACACCGAACCCCCGGACTCGTATCCGGCTGTAGGTTCCACTCCGCGCTCTCCTGAGCCCGCCGAACCTGGTTGGGCCCCTGTAATGGAGTTCACCGCCACGGATATCTTCCAGCACGCGCCCTTTGGCGACGTGCTGAACTCGTTAAAGTCTCTCTCTTTGTCAGGAGGCTCTTGGCCGAACTATGTCCGGCTCGAGTGGGAAGCAGGCGACGAAGGAATTCGTGGCCCACCCACCACCCACTTCATTGTCACGGTCGATGATCTAACCGACGTGCTTGATTTCGACTCCGAAGACATCGACGGTATGGATGACGATGCAGGAGAAGAACAGGAACCACCGCTCACAGGGCGGTGGACAGCTACCTCCTCATACGATATATATATATGGTGGACACTCCGAAGGAAACCAACGGCGATGAGGCAACGGAGGATAACCCCTCAGGGAGAAAAGCCAAGCATGGGCGTCGTCGGCGCCGCTCCAAGCCCCGCCACAACAATTCCGGCCCAGGAGACGAAAAGAATCCGGATGGTACCGAAGAGGAATACAACCCTGATCAGCCTGCCTTCGAACAGGCCGAGCAGGAAGACGGGCAGGTCAGCCCAGACGAACAGGCAACGGACGGATATCCGAAGGAGGATAACTACATGCCCCCCTCCGAAGATGAGATCAGCCTCGGCGACGACGAGTTCGGCGTGCCTGAGGATCCCGTCGAGCAGGAGCGCTTCAAGCGTCGGCCTATGGCCACTGCGAGGAGCCTGAAAAAGAAGCAGCAACAACTCCAAGCTGATCAAGACCCGCTCACAGATAGATGGACTGAAGTCCTGGCAGCCGAGGAATATGGACTCGAGCGCCACATGGCTGATCGGCCACCTCGTGGCCGGTATAAAACGGCGTATCAGCCCGAACACCAGCCCGCACCCCCACGCCAATACACTACGGCCCAGGGCAATAGGCAAGACCTGCACGATATACTGGAAAACAAAGTAGGACAGCCAAGATCGATCTACGGATCGCGGGGGCGCGCCCCAACACGCGACGATGACCGTCACGCCGGATACACTATCAACAAGTCCGGTCGGGCCGAATACAGCCACCCAGAGCAATTCGAACTGCGTAGCCACATAGCCCGGCATAGAGGCGCCGCACACCCCCTCTGCTTCACTGAAGAAGTGATGTATCATGAATTCCCAGAAGGGTTCAAACCCGTAAACATCGAATCATACGATGGCACAACAGACCCCGCAGTATGGATCGAAGATTTCCTTCTCCACATTCACATGGCCCGCGGAGATGATCTACACGCCATCAAGTATCTTCCCCTTAAGCTCAAAGGACCCGCCCATCACTGGCTAAACAGCCTGCCCGCAAATTCCATTGGCAGTTGGGAAAACCTGGAAGACGCGTTCCTCGACAACTTCCAAGGCACATATGTGCGATCACCGGACGCCGATGACTTGAGCGACATTACTCAACAGCCCGGGGAGTCAGCTAGGAAATTCTGGACTCGGTTCCTAACTAAAAAGAACCAAATAGTCGACTGTCCGGACGCCGAAGCCTTGGCGGACTTTAAGCATAATATCCGTGACGAGTGGCTCGCCCGACACCTCGGCCAGGAAAAACCCAAGTCCATGGCAGCCCTCACGACACTAAATGACCCGCTTTTGCGCGGGCGAGGACAGTTGGTTGGCTCGCAGCAGCACTACGCCACATTCTGGCACTTTGGATGTTCGTGACAATAACGGCAAGCCACGGCGCAACAGACATAAGCGACGGAACAACGGCGACAACACTGAAGACACGACAGTCAACGCCGGATTCAGCGGTTCCAAGTCCGGTCAGCGGAAGAAGGCGTTCAAAAGAAACAATCAGGACCGTCCAGTCTGGACCACATACTGGAACGCTCGTGCCAAATTCATGGCACCCCGGACAAGCTAGCCAACCACACTAATAGAGACTGCTGGGTGTTCAAACAGGCCGGTAAAATAAACGCCTAAAACAAGGACAAGGGGCTGCACAGCGACGACGACGAAGAGCCTGCTACGTCTTGAGCTTGCGTTGGTTTTCCTCGAAGAGGAGAGGGTGATGCAGCAAGTGTAGCGTAAGTGTTTCCCTCAGTTTTGAGAACCAATGTATCAATCCAGTAGGAGGCTCCTCAAAAGTCCCACGCACCTAAACAAACAAACTGAGAACTCGCAACCAACGCAATAAAGGGGTTGTCAATCCCTTCACGGCCACTTGCGAAAGTGAGATCTAATAAAGATAGTATGATAAGATAAATATATTTTTGGTATTTTATAATATAGATGCAAAAAGTAAAGACGCAAATAAAATAAAATTGAAAGCAAATATGATAAGAGATAGACCCGGGGGCCATAGGTTTCACTAGTGGCTTCTCTCAAGATAGCATAAGTATTACGGTGGGTGAACAAATTACTGTCGAGCAATTGATAGAAAAGCGCATAGTTATGAGATTATCTAGGCATGATCATGTATATAGGCATCACGTCCATAACAAGTAGACCGACTCCTGCCTGCATCTACTACTATTACTCCACACATCGACCGCTATCCAGCATGTATCTAGAGTATTAAGTTAATAAGAACAGAGAAACACATTAAGCAAGATGACATGATGTAGAGGGATAAACTCATGCAATATGATATAAACCCCATCTTGTTATCCTCGATGGCAACAATACAATACGTGCCTTGCAACCTTTCTGTCACTGGGTAAGGACACCGCAAGATTGAACCCAAAGCAAAGCACTTCTCCCATGGCAAGAAAGACCAATCTAGTAGGCCAAACTAAACTGATAATTCGAAGAGACTTGCAAAGATAACTCAATCATACATAAAAGAATTCAAAGAAGATTCAAATATTATTCATAGATAAACTTGATCATAAACCCACAATTCATCGGATCTCGACAAACACACCGCAAAAAGAGTTTACATCGAATAGATCTCCACAAGAGAGGGGGAGAACATTGTATTGAGATCCAAAAAGAGAGAAGAAGCCATCTAGCTAATAACTATGGACCCATAGGTCTGTGGTAAACTACTCACAACTCATCGGAGGGGCAAGGATGTTGATGTAGAGGCCCTCCATGGTTGATTCCCCCTCCGGCAGAGTGTCAGCGAAGGCTCCAAGATGAGATCTCGCGGATACAGAAGGTTACGGCGGTGGAAATTGTCTTTCGTGGTGCCCCTGGATGTTTTCGGGGTACGTAGGTATATATAGGAGCAAGAAGCACGTCGGTGGCCGCCCGAGGGGCCCACGAGACAGGGGGCGTGCCCTGTAGGGGGGGTGGCCTCCTATCTCGTGGCTTCCTCGGAAGCTTCTTGACTTGCAGTCCAAGTCATATGGATCATGTTCGTTCCAAAAATCACGCTCCCGAAGGTTTCATTCCGTTTGGACTCCGTTTGATATTCCTTTTCTTCGAAATACTGAAATAGGAAAAAAAACAGCAATATGGGCTGGGCCTCCGGTTAGTAGGTTAGTCCCCAAAATGATATAAATCTGTAAAATAAAGCCCATAAACATCCAAAAGGGGTAATATAATAGCATGGAACAATCAAAAATTATAGATACGTTGGAGACGTATCAAGCATCCCCAAGCTTAATTCCTGCTCGTCCTCGAGTAGGTAAATGATAAAAAGAGAATTTTTGATTTGGAATGCTACCTAGCATAATTCATAATGTAATTTTTCTTTATTGTGGCATGAATGTTCAGATCCAAATGAATACAAAATAAAAGTTCATATTGACAAAAGAAATAGTAATACTTCAAGCATACTAATCAAAGTAATCATGTCTTCTCAAAATAACATGGCAAAAGAAAGTTCATCCCTACAAAATCATATAGTTAGGCTATGCTTCATTTTCGTCACACAAAGTGTTGGGGAACGTAGTAATTTCAAAAAAATTCCTACGAACACGCAAGACCATGGTGATGGCATAGCAACGAGAGGGGAGAGTGTCCGTCCACGTACCCTCGCAGACCGAAAGCGGAAGCGTTATAACAATACGGTTGATGTAGTCGTACGTCTTCACGATCCGACCGATCCAAGTACCAAACGTACGACACCTCCGTGTTCAGCACACGTTCAGCTCGATGACGATCCCCGGGCTCCGATCCAGCAAAGCGTCGGGGATGAGTTCCGTCAGCACGACAGCGTGGTGACGATGATGATGCTCCACCGACGCAGGGCTTCGCCTAAGCTCCGCGACGATATGACTTCTCCGGCGCAGGGCTTCGCCTAAGCTCCGCGACGGTATGACCGAAGTGGAATATGGTGGAGGGGGGGCACCGCACAAGGCTAAGGAACGATCCGTAGATCAACTTGTGTGTCATGGGGTGCCCCCCTGCCCCCGTATATAAAGGAGCAAGGGAGGAGGTGGCCGGCCTAGGAGGAGGGCGCGCCAAGGGGAGTCCTACTCCCACCGGGAGTAGGACTCCTTCTTTCCTAGTCCAACTAGGAGAAGGGGGGAAAGGGGGGAAGTGGAGAAGGAAGGGAGAGGTGGGCTGCGCCCCAAACCCCTTGTCCAATTCGGACTGGGCTTGGGAGGGGCGCGCGCCACCTCCTGGC
>LR880968.1:32997820-33019511 GCA_904067115.1 Aegilops sharonensis | reverse complement strand
AAGTTGGTTGCTCGCTCCATTGTTCCGGAGAACGGAGTCTTGGTCATTTTGCCCATGAGGCATGGTTCGCATGTGTCAAATGATTCATAATCGAGAGACTCTAAAAGTCCATCAGCATGGAGCTTCTTCATGCGCTTGACACCAATGTGACCAAGGCGGCAGTGCCACAAGTATGTGGGACTATCGTTATCAACTTTACATCTTTTGGTATTCACGCTATGAATATGTGTAACACTATGCTCGAGATTCATTAAGAATAAACCATTGACCATTGGAGCATGACCATAAAACATATCTCTCATATAAATAGAACAACCATTATTCTCGGATTTAAATGAGTAGCCATCTCGTATCAAACGAGATCCAAATACAATGTTCATGCTCAAACTTGGCACCAAATAACAATTATTAAGGTTCAAAACTAATCCCGTAGGTAAATGTAGAGGCAGTGTGCCGACGGTGATCACATCGACTCTGGAACCATTCCCGACGCGCATCGTCACCTCGTCCTTCGCCAGTCTCCGCTTATTCCGCAGCTCCTGCTGTGAGTTACAAATATGAGCAACGGCACCGGTATCAAATACCCAGGAGTTACTACGAGTACTGGTAAGGTACACATCAATTACATGTATATCAAATATACCTTTGGTGTTGCCGGCCTTCTGATCCGCTAAGTATTTGGGGCAGTTCCGCTTCCAGTGACCCTTCCCCTTGCAATAAAAGCACTCTGTCTCATGCTTGGGTCCATTCTTTGACTTCTTCCCAGCAACTTGCTTACTGGGCGCGGCAACCTCCTTGTCGTCCTTCTTGAAGTTCTTCTTGCCCTTGCCCTTCTTGAACTTAGTGGTTTTATTGACCATCAACACTTGATGTTCTTTCTTGATTTCAACCTCTGCTGACTTCAGCATTGAAAATACTTCGGGAATGGTCTTCACCATCCCCTGCATATTGTAGTTCATCACAAAGCTCTTGTAGCTTGGTGGGAGCGACTGAAGGATTCTGTCAATGACCGCCTCGTCCGGGAGGTTTATGTCCAACTGGGACAGGCGGTTATGCAACCCGGACATTTTGAGTATGTGCTCACTGACAGAACTGTTTTCCTCCATCTTACAACTATAGAACTTGTCGGAGACTTCATATCTCTCGACCCGGGCATGAGCTTGGAAAACTAGTTTCAGCTCCTCGAACATCTCATATGCTCCGTGATGCTCAAAACGCTTTTGGAGCCCCGGTTCTAAGCTGTAAAGCATGCCGCACTGAACGAGGGAGTAATCATCAGCACGAGATTGCCAAGCATTCATAATGTCTTGGTTCTCTGGGACGGGAGCGTCACCTAGCGGTCCTTCTGGGACATATTGTTTCCGGAACTCCTCGTGACGTCCGGGATCTCATCCGGGACTCAGAACAACATTCGGTAATCACATACAAGTCTTCCTAACAACCCTAGCGTCACCGAACCTTAAGTGTGTAGACCCTACGGGTTCGGGAGACATGCAGACATGACCGAGACGCTCTCAGGTCAATAACCAACAGCGGGATCTGGATACCCATGTTGGCTCCCACATGCTCCTCGATGATGTCATCGGATGAACCACGATGTCGAGGATTCAAGCAACCCCGTATACTATTCCCTTTGTCAATCGGTATGTTACTTGCCCGAGACTCGATCGTCGGTATCCCAATACCTCGTTCAGTCTCGTTGCCGGCAAGTCACTTTACTCGTACCGTAATGCATGATCCCGTGACCAGACACTTGGTCACTTTGAGCTCATTATGATGATGCACTACCGAGTGGGCCCAGTGATACCTCTCCGTAACACGGAGTGACAAATCCCAGTCTCGATCCGTGTCAACCCAACAGACACTTTCGGAGATACCTGTAGTGCACCTTTATAGTCACCCAGTTACGTTGTGACGTTTGGTACACCCAAAGCACTCCTACGGTATCCGGGAGTTACACGATCTCATGGTCTAAGGAAGAGATACTTGACATTGGAAAGCTCTAGCAAAACGAACTACACGATCTTGTGCTATGCTTAGGATTGGGTCTTGTCCATCACGTCATTCTCCTAATGACGTGATCCCCTTGTCAATGACATCTGATGTCCATAGTCAGGAAACCATGACTATCTGTTGACCAACGAGCTAGTCAACTAGAGGCTTACTAGGGACGTATTGTAGTCTATGTATTCACACGTGTATTACGATTTCCGGATAATACAATTATAGCATGAATAAAAGACAATTATCATGAACAAGGAAATATAATAATAATGCTTTTATTATTTCCTCTAGGGCATATTTCCAACAATCATAAACCCACAATTCATCGGATCTCGACAAACACACCGCAAAAAGAGTTTACATCGAATAGATCTCCACAAGAGAGGGGGAGAACATTGTATTGAGATCCAAAAAGAGAGAAGAAGCCATCTAGCTAATAACTATGGACCCGTAGGTCTGTGGTAAACTACTCACAACTCATCTGAAGGGCAAGGATGTTGATGTAGAGGCCCTCCGTGCTTGATTCCCCCTCTGCCACTAGTGCAATCACCGATAGGACAACTGAAATCTACTCAGACATCATAGGATGGCAACACATCATTGGAAAATAATATGAATCATAAAGCACCATGTTCAAGTAGAGGGTATAGTGGGTTGCGGAAGAGTGGACCGCTGAATATAGAAGGGGGAAGGTGATGGAGATGTTGGTGAAGATGGCGGAGTGATACGTCTCCAACGTATCTATATTTTTTGATTGCTCCATGCTATATTATCTATTGTTTTGGACTATATTGGGCTTTATTTTCCACTTTTATATTACTTTTGGGACTAACCTATTAACTGGAGGCCCAACCCGGATTTGTTGTTTTTGCCTATTTCAGTGTTTCGAAGAAACGGAATATCAAACGGAGTCCAAACGGAATGAAATCTTCGAGAACGTGATTTTCTCATCAGATAAGATCCAGGAGACTTGGACCCTCGGTCAAGAAAGGAGGGAGGCGGCCACGAGGGTGGAGGGCGCCTCCCCCTAGGGCACGCCCCCCTGCCTCGTGGGCCCCCCGAAGCTCCACCGACATACTCCTTCCTCCTATATATACCTACGTACCCCCAACAAATCAGATACGGAGCCAAAAACCTAATTCCACCGCCGCAACTTTCTGTATCCACAAGATCCCATCTTGGGGCCTGTTCCGGAGCTCCACCGGAAGGGGAATCCACCATGGAGGGCTTCTACATCATCATCATAGCCTCTCCGATGAAGTGTGAGTAGTTTACTTCAGACCTTCGGGTCCATAGTTAGTAGCTAGATGGCTTCTTCTCTCTTTTTGGATCTCAATACAATGTTCTCCCCTCTCTCGTGGAGATCTATTCGATGTAATCTTCTTTTTGCGGTGTGTTTGTTGAGACCGATGAATTGTGGGTTTATGATCAAGATTATCTACGAGCAATATTTGAATCTTCTCTGAATTCTTTTATGTATGATTTGTTATCTTTGCAAGTCTCTTCGAATTATCCGTTTGGTTTGGCCAACTAGATTGGTAGTTCTTGCAATGGGAGAAGTGTTTAGCTTTGGGTTCAATCTTGCGGTGTCCTTTCCCAGTGACAGTAGGGGCAGCAAGGCACGTATTGTATTGTTGCCATCGAGGATAACAAGATGCGGTTTTTATCATATTGCATGAATTTATCCCTCTACATCATGTCATCTTGCTTAAGGCGTTACTCTGTTTTCATTAACTTAATACTCTAGATGCATGCTGGATCGCGGTCGATGAGTGGATTAATAGTAGTAGATGCAGGCAGGAGTCGGTCTACTTGTCTCGGACGTGATGCCTATATACATGATCATACCTAGATACTCTCATAACTATGCTCAATTCTGCCAATTGCTCAACAGTAATTCGTTCACCCACCATAGAATACTTATGCTCTTGAGAGAAGCCACTAGTGAAATCTATGGCCCCCGGGTCTATTCTCATCATATTAATCTTCCAACGCTTTATTATTGCTTTGCTTTTTTTA
This sequence comes from Aegilops sharonensis, assembly GCA_904067115.1. Taxonomy (NCBI): domain Eukaryota; kingdom Viridiplantae; phylum Streptophyta; class Magnoliopsida; order Poales; family Poaceae; genus Aegilops; species Aegilops sharonensis. The sequence continues at coordinate 33,015,488 of LR880968.1, read as the reverse complement.
CTTTGCCTTTTATTTTACTTTGCATCTTTATACCAAAAATATTATCTATCATCTCTATCAGATCTCACTCTCGTAAGTGACCGTGAAGGGATTAACAATCCCTATTCTCGTTGGTTGCGAGGAGTTATTTGCTTTGTGTAGGTACGAGGGACTTGCGCGTGGCCTCCTACTGGATTGATACCTTGGTTCTCAAAAACTCAGGGATATACTTACGCTACTCTGCTGCATCATCCTCTCCTCTTCGGGGAAAACCAACGCAAGCTCAAGACGTAGCACGGAGGTGTTGGTCAAGATCGCGGTGATGAGGATGGAACCCGGCGCCGTTCCGGCGCCACCAGAAGCAAGGGGGAGAGAGCCCCCCTTCTTCTTCTTCTTCCTTGACCTTCTCCCTAGATGGGAGAAGGGTTTCCACTCTGGTCCTTGGCTCCCATGGCTTGGGAGGGGCGAGAGCCCCTCCGAGATTGGATCTATCTCTCTGTTTCCGCGTTCTCAGATTCTGCCCCTTCACCATTTCTTTTATATCCGAAGATCCGTAACTCCAATTGGGGTGAATCTTTCGCCCAGATCTTTCTCATAAAATTATCATTCTTGCGGCAAAAGAAGAGCGTCAACCGCCTTACAGGTGGCCCAAGAGAGTGCCAGGCGCGCCCAGGGGAGGGCGAGTCCCCCTGTCTCATGGCCACCTCGGGCACCGTTTCGCGTTGATTCTTCCTCCGGAAAATCCCAAATATTCCAAAATAATTCTCCGTCCGTTTTTATCCCGTTTGGATTCCGTTTGATATTGGGTTTCTGCGAAACATAAAACATGCAACAGACATGAACTGGCACTGGGCACTGGATCAATATGTTAGTCCCAAAAATAATATAAAAAGTTGCCAAAAGTATATGAAAGTTGAATAATATTGGCCTGGAACAATAAAAAATTATAGATATGACAGAGACGTATCATTCGCCTACTTTGAGCACTGCCGCCGCGCTCCTAACCTTGTCGTCGCCTCCGCCATCAGGCTACCGCCGCTGCTCTTCTTCGGCGGTCGCCACCACCCGTCCACCCCCTTCGTCTTCATCAAGCACCAGACCGTCGCCAGCGTCGTCATCATCTTCCTTGACCACTTCGTATACTTCGACCATCATCGTCCTATTGTCGCCGCGCCTATTGTCGCCGCAACCGTCGTCGAGTCTTCTTCTCTGCTGGCCCTCCGACTCCTCTACATGGCGTACAACTCGTGCAGGTCCCTCATCTACGCATGCCCGATGCTAGCAACACCGATGCGTGCCTTCATCCACGACATGTCACCAGGCCTGGAAAGCCTGGTCGGCGCTTTGTCAACATCGTCTTCTTCCTGGTGCACCAATACTTCAACACCACTGCGCCCATGACTAACTCGGCGCCTCGTTGCGCCAGCGGCTCCACGGCGACTTCCTCGACACCGGCTACCTCGACTCGACATCAACAACGACATTCTTCGCACGGCTACCTCGACCACGGCTCCATCATCCTATGCTCTCGGCTACCTCGACAATGGCACAAAGGCTACCGCCCTGCTTGAGCAACCTCATCGGTTTTCACTCCAGTCACGCCTTCCGTGATGCATCGACCGTTACGACTGTGGGGGGTGTCCGCCGGCTTGCCTTCGGATTATATTCCAGTCTCACTGTCTGTGTCGCTGCAATTGTGACTACGGGGGGATGTTGAGTAGATGATTATTAGGAAGTATAGATAGACTAGGATTTGGTCCTGCCTTGTCTCGTACTCCAAGTTGATCATTGTACTCCTATATATATACATACATACTAGGAAATATGTCTGTGCGTTGCAACGGGAGAACAAACCACGTAAAGCTTGTGTGGACATGGTAGAGATCTCAAGGAATGAGAGACCCTGCTTGACCTATATTGATGAATCATACACCTCGCCTCATCCCAATACATGGTTTGTTCCATGATTTTAAATAGTGAAACCAGACCAGATAAAACTGTGCATCATTATGAATTAAGTAATACTTTGCTCAAGCAACATGAACTCGGTCTTAACAGGGATCCAACTAAAGGAAATATGCCCTAGAGGCGATAATAAAGTTATTATTTATTTCCTCATATCATGATAAATGTTTATTATTCATGCTAGAATTGTATTACCCGGAAACATAATACATGTGTGAATAGATAGATAAACATAGTGTCACTAGTATGCCTCTACTTGGCTAGCTCGTGAATCAAAGATGGTTAAGTTTCCTAACCATAGACACGAGTTGTCATTTGATTAACGGGATCACATCATTAGGAGAATGATGTGATTGACTTGACCCATTCCGTTAGCTTAGCACTTGATTGTTTAGTATGTTGCTATTGCTTTCTTCATGACTTGTACATGTTCCTATGACTATGAGATTATGTAACTCCCGCTTACCGGAGGAACACTTTGTGTGCTACCAAACGTCACAACATAACTGGTTGATTATAAAGGTGCTCTATAGGTGTCTCCAAAGGTACTCGTTGAGTTGACGTATTTCGAGATTAGGATTTGCCACTCCGATTGTCGGAGAGGTATCTCTGGGCCCTCTCGGTAATGCACATCACTATAAGCCTTGCAAGCAATGTAGCTAATGAGTTAGTTACGGTATGATGCATTACATAACGAGTAAAGAGACTTGCCGGTAACAAGATTGAACTAGGTATTGAGATACCGACTACCGAATCTCGGGCAAGTAACATACCGATTACAAAGGGAACAACGTATGTTGTTATGCGGTTTAACCGATAAAGATCTTCGTAGAATATGTAGGAGCCAATATGAGCATCCAGGTTCCGCTATTGGTTATTGACCGGAGACGTGTCTCGGTCATGTCTAAATAGTTCTCGAACCCGTAGGGTCCGCACGCTTAAAGTTAGATGACGGTTATATTATGAGTTTATGTGTTTTGATGTACCGAAGGTAGTTCGGAGTCCCGGATGTGATCACGGACACGACGAGGAGTCTCAAAATGGTCGAGACATGAAGATTGATATATTGGACGACTATATTTGGACACCGGAATGGTTCCGGGTGAGATTGGGACAATACGGAGCTCCGGGAGGTTATCGGAACCCCTCGGGAGGTATATGGGCCTTAATGGGCTTTAGTGGAAAGGAGGGGAAAGGAGCAAGGGAGGGAGCGCGCCCCCCAAGCCCAATCAGAATTGGGAGGCCCCCCCCTTTCCTTCCTCCCTCCTTCCTCTTCCTTCCCTCTCCTCCAAATAGGAAAAGGAGGAGTCCTACTCCCGGTGGGAGTAGGACTCCCCCCTTGGGCGCGCCTCCTCCTTTTGGCCGGCCCCCTCCTCCACTCCTTTATATACAGGGGAGGGGGGCACCCCATAGACACAACAATTGATCCCTTGGATCTCTTAGCCGTGTGTGGTGCCCCCCTCCACCATAGTCCACCTCAATAATATCGTAGCAGTGCTTAGGCGAAGCCTTGCATCGGTAGAACATCATCATCGTCACCACACCATCGTGCTGGCGGAACTCTCCCTCAAAGCTCGGCTGGATCGGAGTTCGAGGGCCGTCATCGAGCTGAACGTGTGCTGAACTTGGAGGTGCTGTGCGTTCGGTACTTGATCGGTCGGATCGTGAAGACGTACGACTACATCAACCGCGTTGTGCTAACGCTTCCGCTTTTGGTCTACGAGGGTACGTGGAGAACACTCTCCCCTCTCGCTGCTATGCATCACCATGATCTTGCGTGTGCGTAGAATGTTTTTGAAATTACTACGTTCCCCAACACCAACATTACTGGAGGAGAATCGAGGACAATGCCCTACTTTACACCAGACTTCTATTCCTCCTCACGAGTCCGTGACGCTTGCTAAAGATGGGCTTCTCCATGTTTTCATACCTTCCACTAACTTGCATATTTTATATTGTTTGTCTTACTTTTTTGCATTTGCATTACATCATGCCATTAAATAATTTACACAAAATTTAAAACTGTGAACATTTACCAAAAATCGTTTGAGCCTTCCTTCTATTTTACACAATTGCTCTTCCAAATTCCTTTTGAGCCATTCCAAAAATTCCATGCTTTTTTCTACTTCAAGGTTAGTCCCCAAACTTTATCAATAATTCTTTCATCACTTTTCCAAGCTCCACCAGATTATCATAATTTTTGGACACATCTAAGACCTAGTCATCTAGTTCAAACACATTTGAATTAAATTCAAATGAGTTTGAATTTAAACCTTGCATGGACCACTTCTACATTTTTTGAAACAAGCACATTTTTGCAAGTCCAGGAAAAATAACATCTTCCCCGAATACCATTCATATACCTCTATCACGTTTACTATTTCTCTATTTATATTTAATATAAAAAAAGAGAGGAGAATTAGGAGATGGAGAGAGAGATAGAGAGAGTGATACATCTCCAACGTATCTATAATTTTTTATCATTCCATGCTGTTATGTTATCATTCTTGGATGTTTTACAACCATTTTATAGTCATTTTATATAATTTTTGGTACTAACCTATTGACATAGTGCCCAGTGCCAGTTACTGTTTTCTGCATGTTTTTTACATCGCAGGAAATCAATATCAAACGTAGTCCAAACGCAACGCAACTCCTGGAGGATTTTTTTGGGCCAGAAGAAAGCCAGTGGGCCAAGGAAGCACCTGAGGGGTTGCTCGAGGGGAGCAGCACCCACCAGGGCGCGCCTGGGCCTCCTGGCGGGCCCAAGTGGGTGCTGCCCACCTGGGGTGCCCCCCGAACCACCTCTTTGCTCTATAAATACCAAAATATTCCAGAAACCCTAGGGGAGGCGACGAAATATTGATCCAGCCGCCGCAGAGTCCAGAATCACCAGATCCAATCTAGACACCGTCATGGAGGGGTTCACCACTTCCATTGGTGCCTCTCCAATGATACGTGAGTAGTTCTTTGTAGACCTACGGGTCCGTAGTTAGTAGCTATATGACTTCCTCTCTCTCTTGATTAACAATACAATGGTCTCTTGGAGATCCATATGATGTAAGTCTTTTAGCGGTGTGTTCGTTGGGATCCGATGAACTTTGAGTTTATGATGAGATCTATGTTTTTATCCATTGAAGTTATTTGAGTCTTATTTGATCTCTTATATGCATGATTGCTTATAGTCTCGTATTTCTTCTCTGATATTTGGGTCTTGTTTGGCCAACTTAATCTATTTATCTTGCAATGGGAAGAGGTGCTTTGTAGTGGGTTCGATCTTACTGTGCTTGATCCCAGTGACAGAAGGGGAACCGACACGTATGTATCATTGCTACTAAGGATAACAAGATGAGATCTATATCTTCCGCAATAGATAAACGGATCTCGTCTACATCATGTCATCGTTCTTATAGCATTACTCCGTTTTCTCATGAACTTAATACACTAGATGCATGCTAGATAGCGGTCGATGTGTGGAGTAATAGTAGTAGATGCAGGCAGGAGTCGGTCTACTAATCTTGGACGTGATGCCTATATAATGATCATTGCCTGGATATCATCATGATTATTTGAAGCTCTATCAATTGCACAATAGTAATTGTTTTCCCACCGTTTGCTATTTTTCTCGAGAGAAACCACTAGTGAAACCTACGCCCCCGGGTCTCTTTTCATCATATTTGCCTTTGCGATCCATTTTCTCTTGCATTTATTTTCAACTCTATTAAACTAAAAATACAAAAATACCTTGCCGCTGTGCCTAAGGCCACGGCCGCGTCCGCGCCTCGCCCATACAGCTCCGCCCAGCCGAGCCCGCGCCGCCCCTCCGCCCGCGTACCGTCTCCCGCCACCGAGGCCCGCGCCTCCCCTGGTCGGGCGCCCTGTCGTGCCCGCTGTCGCGAAACTGTGCGCGCGGCCTGGGAGGCCGGCTGGCTCTGCCCGACCCCGGTGAGGCTGCATCGCCGTTGGCCTCGCTCTTCCTTACCTCACCGATGTGCTCCTCCTCTCCTGCTGCATCGCGCCTCCTTGCCCGAGCCGCTCTGGCTCCGCCCCAGTGACGCTGTGGCCATCACCGCCACGACGGCCCGTGCACCGCGCCGCCGCACCTCCTGCTCGCGTTGTTGTCTGCTGCAGCAAGCCGCCTCCTCGTCTGAACTGCAACGCCCTTCCTTTCTTCCTTCTTCCATCCCTCATCTCCCTATCTCCTTTCCGCCCAGGAGTCATGGATGAATTTTTGCTCTGGCCTTCCTCATCGTCACCTGCGACCGCCGCCCGCATTTGGATCCCCCCACCCTTGCCGCCACCCCTACTGCGCACGGATCGGGCCTTGCAAGCTCCAGCCCCTGTCCTTCTTCATCATGGGTTGATCACTCAAAAAAATGTAGGGTCTTTTATGCAAGAATGAAACGTTTTCAGCCACTTGAAATAGAACTGCGGGTTGAATTCTTAGAAACAGAGGGACTTTTCTATAAAAATGACGACGAGGTACGACCAGAAATCCAATTTTCTTTATTATTAGGTAAAATAAAGATATATATAGACACACACACACACACATATATATACACCCATGAGGCTCAAGCAATAATAACAACTATTCCACCAATCCTCTCTCTCCCTTCTAACGCAGCCACGCCGGAGCATCGCGACACCGAACAGTTCCGTGCTCGGCTGACACGTGGGCCCGCTCTAGTGCACTGCTCCGCCACCTCCCCGTCACGGAGCAAGAGAAGTGCATATTGCAACCCTAAACTCTTGCTCTAGTCTAATTTACAACCTCAAACTCCAATACCGTCTAAATTACAACCCCAACATGCCATGTTAGCAAAAAATTTAAAAAATTCTGAACAAATAAATAAAAATCTGCAAGATAAGGAAAAAATCCAGGAAAAATAAAAATTCAAATTCGGAAAATTTAACTTTTTTGGAACCTATTTTTTCAGGAATTCTTTTTATATTTTTGTCAGGAATTTGAATTTTTTCCCCTAGGGTTTTTTTATTTTAGAGGACCTTTTGTTTTTTTTTGAAAATGTTGATTTATTTTGGTAAATTTTCCTTCCAATAATTCATTTTTTTATTTTCCCAAAAATTTATTTTGTCTTTATTTTCAATTTTACATAATTCTTTTATTTTTTCTGTAAATTTTGAATTTTTTGCTGACGTGGCATGCTGACTGGACCTGTTGACTGGTCAAAACCGGTCAACAGAGAGGGGAGGGTTGAATCGTAGCCGGTTTTGGTATTGGAGTTTGAGGTTGTAAATTAAACTAGGGCAAGAGTTCGGGGTTGTAAATTAGACTAGCAGTGGAGATGCCAGCGACGGCCACCGGCGTACCACTGGCGACGCGGCCCCATCCTGTCAGTCGCCACTGCGCCAACCACTCTATAATCTATATAGCCGGCTCGCCCTGGCCTGCAGCTCCCCCGCCAGTCCGCCGGCGTCACCCGCCTCCGCGCCATCTCGCCGTTGCCGTCGCCGTCCCCACCGACGCCGCAGCAGCAGAAGCCGATGGAGGCGTTCGGCTTCGACGCCCTCAAGGAGACCTTCTCGGTGGACGTGGCGGCGGCCGAGGCGCGCCCGCTCAACGTGCCGCTCGCCGCGCCCTTCACCATCGCCTCCTCGCGCCTCGAGGCCGTCGTCAACGTCGCCGTGCGGGTCGAGCTCTCCAGCGGCGCCGTCGGCTGGGGCGAGGCCCCGGTCCACCACCCCGTCACCGCCGAGGACCAGCCCACCGCGCTCGCCGCCGTCAGACGCGCCTGCGCCGCGCTCGTGGCCGCCCGGAGCGCGCCCCTCGGCGCCGTGCTCCAGGACGTCGCCGATGCGCTCCCCGGACACCCCTTCGCATCGGTGAGACGTCCATCCACACCTGCTTGCCCATCCTAATCTTGGGGGAAAAATGGGTTCAGTCTTCATGCGGAGTTTGACAGTTTGAGGAGTTCTCCACCACAAGACAGTAGAGGGATTCGCTTTGAGTCTTCAGAGTTTCCAAGTCAGTTCTTTTAGCTGATGTTGATGGAAGGATGGGGAATTGGAGTTTGAATGCTAGGCCTTGATGTAGATGGAGATCGCCCTGATATAGCTCTGACCTCTGAACCGATTGAGGTGGTTGACAACTGGATCATGCCCCGATCCCAAATGAATGACAATTTCGCACTCAGAATCTACTTTTAACAACACCTGATACCATAAAAGTTAATTAAGGGACTCTGAACACAAGCAAGCAATAACAAAGATTTTTACATCTAAAATCAGGGAAGGCCTACCTTCAAGCTGAAAGTTGGTTCTCAGTTCTTAGAGTTTGATCCTTTTGGTGCACATAGAACTGCTTAATTGTTTCTCTTGGAACTTGGTGAGAACTGAGCGTAGCTCAGTTGGCAAGGCGCGGGAGTTCGCAGCTAGCACACCAGGGTTTCGTTTGGTGCTCACGGAGTTTTCTTTTATAAAAAAAGCCAACAGGCTAGTCTAGCCCGGGTTGGTCTCATTTTTTTTCTCTTGGAACTTGGTCAAATGTATCATTTTCATTTTTCCTTTCATGATTTTAGAAGTGTTCGGAGTCGGTTCGGACACAAGAATCGTCCCCTCATGTGTATTTACTTGTTCTTTTCTCCAACAAAGGCCAGAGCAGGAGTGGAGATGGCAGTGATTGACGCGGTAGCTAACAGCATCTGCATACCCTTGTGGAGATTATTTGGGGGAGCTTCAAACACTGTGACAACAGACATGACGGTATGGTTATCAAAGTATTCTCTTCAGTCGGTCCGGCATCCTTACGTTTGCATCATCAAGATTGCTCAGTTCATCTATTTCTGAATTTAGATTCCAATTGTGACCCCAAATGAAGCTGCTCAATTGGCTGCAAAATATCGGGGACAAGGGTTTCAAACTCTGAAGCTCAAAGTAGGGAAAAACATGAACTCAGACATAGAAGTTCTGAAGGCTATACGGCTTGTCCATCCGGACTGCTCATTTATCTTGGATGCAAATCAAGGGTACACAGCAAACCAAGCAATTGAAGTTCTTGACAGACTAAACGGTGTGTACTCTCACTATGTTCATTCTTTTCACTCTTTAATTAATATCTCAGTCAGTGTGACGTTGTATGGTATCTGTACTTCTGTAGTACTCTATCTTATTTATTTCATTGGTTCCAGAAATGGGAGTGACTCCTGTACTCTTTGAGCAACCAGTTCATAGAGATGACTGGGAAGGTCTCCGTGAAGTTAGCATTGCTGCTATGGAGAAATACAGAGTTGCTGTTGCTGCTGATGAAAGCTGTCGTGGTTTACATGATGCTCAGAAAATTATACATGGAAACCTTGCTCATGTTATTAACATCAAGCTGGCAAAGTTGGGGGTTCTTGGAGCCCTCGAAGTAATTGATGCTGCAAGAAAAGCTGGTATTGGACTTATGATTGGTGGTATGATCGAGACTAGGATTTCCATGGGCTTTGCTGGTCATCTCGCCGCTGGGCTTGGTTGTTTCAGGTTGAATAATTGTCAAAATTCACTGCAAAAAAGATTACTTGTGAAAAGTATGGTTTTTTTACACCTGAAGGCACTATCACTAGGAAGTTCAATCTAGAAATGATGGCATGAAGTTTTAGACCTTATGTCTGTCAGATCATGTGCTTAAATGGTTCTTCTTCTTTTGTTGTTGCAGTTTTATTGACCTGGACGCACCTCTTTTATTGTCCGAAGATCCAGTGTACGGTGGCTATGAAGGTATTCCTACACAAAATCCTGTACAGCTGCAATTTCCTTTTGTTTCATGTATACTATAATTTCAGCTTTTTTTTACAATGACAGTTATACTTTCAGTTTGTTTCCTGTAATGCCGCAGATGTTTCTTTCCAAGATTTCGTTTTCGAAAACCAGTCCATATTGTGAAAAATATGCTGTTACCTGTCAGTTGTTTATTGCTACTAAGAATTATTAAGCTGGCATTCCAATGCTTATGTGCTGACATCTCAAAGCAAAATACTGCTCTATTTATGTTTGTGCAAAATCTGTTGTTCTCTTCTTCGCAAGTTATGCTATGGATCTTCAGAGTAATAAATGAGAGTGGCGTTTTGGCACATGGGATTGCGCGCTCCTGATTTTTAAATTGTGTTTTAAATATATTTTGAAATGTCAAAAAATTCCAAACAAAAATTTGGCGTGTACATCTCGATATTGTACATGCTCACAAAGTCGTTTCGCGAAAAATCGACAACTTATGTGTCGCGTGTGAAAAAGACAAAATCCGGTGTTAAAAAATGCTTTTCACAAGACATCATTTTGTCTTTTTTACACAAGCCACAAAAAATGTCGGTTTTCACCGAAACTTGATGTGCACACATATAATGTCGAGATGTGTGCGCCAAAATTTTGTTTGGAATTTTTTCACAATTTTAAAAAAAATCGCATGCAGGAGCGCGCGCTACCGGGAGCACCAATGGATTTTCGAATAAAAGAGAATCAGATTATTATCTCTGCTCTCTGGACTGTACTTACTGTCTTAATCGACTTCTATTATCAGCTTCTGGACCTGTCTACAAGTTTAAGAATGCTCGAGGCCATGGCGGTTTCCTTCATTTCGACAACAATAATGGATGGGTATGTCACAGCTCACTCGTGAACCGCCACTTCCTGCAGACATTTTTTGTACTTCTCAACATTCAAAATATTGTAATCACCTTAAAATATAGCCAGTTACAAACATTGTCTCGGGCTGCAGTAAACTTGAATTTGTCTGTCAGATACCTTTACATCGCCTCTCACCTATTAAATATGATCTGGCAAAGAGGGATTTTATCCTTGATAAAAATGAAAATATGCATAAGAGTTGCCTATTGAAACTAACGTCTTCTTTAATCTTATTATTGGTACCATGTCTAAACAATCATACATTTGATTTCCTTTTTCAGAAATGAAGATGGTTAACGCACGCCTTATCCTCCGGGAGGAACTTTATCAAGCATATCAGCGCATTCAGTATAGAGCGTAGAAGTTATCACACCCGACGACAATCATGTAGAGCTGAAATGTAACACAATCAATTGTAAGCTATATATAGTGGTGAAGCTCCCGTTTATGTGTTTGATCAGGCTGTAGATAGAAACGTTCAGAAGTCCAGCTTGGCTGGCATTGTTGCTGTAGTGTGTAGTACAACCGGTAATTGTTCCTTCAGTGTTCTCCTTTGTATTTTTCTGGAATAAATGAGACTGCCCTTTGAGGTAGTAGCAAAGTTTTTTGTGCATTTCCATGTTTCTGAGGTGTCTATCGTCGAATGATGTGGCATTTGTGCATCAGTGAAAGAGAAGATCTTGTGTACGAGGCTACGAGCATCTCGTTTTGAAGGGTGAGAGGGGATTAGCTCTTGCTGAAGATCAGACCATGTGGTTTCTATATATGAAATCGGAGAGGGACGCCTCTGTTCTTGCTGCAAATAGAGCACAATTTTGCACTGTGTAACAGGGGAAACTATAACCTGCAAAGTGGCAAATTATCATTGACATTAGCCAAAAAGAAGGGGGAAAAGATGAAACAAAAAAGACTGCACCAGCCCGGAATCGAACCCGGGTCTGTACCGTGGCAGGGTACTATTCTACCACTAGACCACTGGTGCTAGTGATGGAGAATAAAATTATTAAGTATAAGGTTGCTGTTCTAACAGGATCTGGGTGGTCCACGAGTACGGCCGGCGGCCCACCGGACTCTCCGCCGAATCAATCCTGTCTTGGGCCCGCAGCTGAATCCTATCATGCATGGTCCGGCAGTAGTAAGAAGGTGCTTGGATGTTGGAAAGTTCAACCATGTTGTGGATTTTTCAGGCACCTCATTTTATATAGTTTATTAAATATCACATTTAAAGTTTCAGAAAATTCGGAAAAGAATGTTACATGATCATATGGATGTATATTATACATATGTAAAGTTTGGTGATGAAATAAGTAAACTTGTGAGCTATACAAAAATGACAAAATGGTGATTTTAAATAATACATGCAATGTTCATCTTTTTTTTTTTGAGGGAACAATGTTAGAATCACGATTTTATCAACTTTTTGTACCTCACATGGTTACTTATTTCATCATTGGAATTTGCACATGTGAGCTATTCCTCGTTGTGAGGTACAAAAAGTTGTGGCATTTAAAAAACATGCTACATTTAAAAAAATGGAACTTTAAAAATATCATTTTGGCAATATTCAAAATATAGGACTTACTAGAGCTCGTGCACCAAAGTGACTTTTTAAGCCATACTCTCATATCTCCACAGGTGAATGAAACTCATGATGGGAATGGGCCGACATTACCCATTGGGACACTGGTCCGACACATAATTTCAAGGCCCATGGGTCTTCTAGGTCGACTTCACAAAAAAACTTGGGCCAAGGGATCCGCGGTCATCATCGGCCACCAGGACAAGAGGGTGGACCCAAATTTGTTACCCTTGTGCTTATATGAAAATTTCAAACTATTCACCAAGACTATTTTTGTTTCAAAGTTACATATATGCTACATTATGATGCAAATGATTCATGGTAGAAATAGAATTGGAGATGCATATGCTCCTTTTTTCTTTTCTTAACTTACTAAAAATCCCTACAGCTAAATGATGCTAGAAATAACGTTGTTGTTTTTAGAAACTTTCTTGGGGATAAGGAAGACCGTAAAGAAATATGTAGCAAGAGAATCTATTAGGGTGGATAGAAGGATAAGGTGGTCATCCATATTATGTAGCTTTGCTTTCCAGCCGGCAGGGTATTTGTGGACACTTTTCAAGATTGGCATGAAGGCATCACAGGGAAGTCGAGTGGGAGAGAGTGGTAATCCAAGGTAGATTTGGGGGAAGGACAAAATTGGGCAAATAATGTTATCGCAATTGTTGGTGCACGGTCGTGATACAAGTTCATTGGGACTTAGATAGTTTTAGAGAAGTTTATTGAGAGACTAGTGGCTAGGGTGAAATCTTGCAGGATGTTTTTGGGAAAGGATGTAGCGGCACGAGTTGCTCAGCGATGATAAGGGTATCGTCGGCGTATTGCAGACAGTTTGGAGTTAGGTGTGTGAAGATAGGGTGGTGAAGTACTAGAGGGTGGGAATTCTGGTGGATGAGTTACTTCACAAGGCCAACCATTATGATGAAGAGGTACGGGGAAAGCGGGTCTCCTTCGCTCAGACCTTTTTTGTAGTTGCTCAAGTCTCCCGGAACACTATAGAGCATTATGGCGGTTTTACCAGTGGATAGGATGTTTTGGATCCAAGAACAATAGTTGTGGCATTCCTCATTGAAGTAAAATTTTGTATATAGGGGACCATGAAACTGAGCCGAAGGCTTTAGAAAAGTCTAGATTTAGAATCTATGAACTGATTATGTCGGTGGTGTAGGCAAAAGTTTCTGCTATATTCATTCCAGAGATGAAGCCTATTTGGTCTACGTTACGATTGGGGGGTTTATGGTTTGAGCCAATTTGTTAGAACCTTAGCGACCGCTTTGATCACAGAGTTCTGAAGAGAGATTGGCCTATGGAGGTCAGGCACAATGACAGAGCCTTTTTCGGGTATAAGGGCGACATGAGCTTGTTTCAGGCATTTCGTTTGTGTCTGTAGATGAAAGAAGTCGAAAAACTTACCTTTCTCTAATTTCTATCAAAGCAATTTGAGTGTAGCAAGGATATACTCCCTCCGTTCGGAATTACTCGTCCAAGAAATGAATGTATCTAGATGTATTTTAGTTGTAGATACATCCATTTTTATGACAAGTAATTCCGAACAGAGGGAGTATCTTGGAGGTGCAGGCCAAGTTGAACTGAACCCAAGCAATGATTTTCTTCCTGCTCAACATGAAAGATGCACCGTGCCGCACCACAGTGTGCGCTCGCCTCAATCAATCGCTTGTGTCACGTGGCTTTCATTATATATGCACAGTATCGGTTGTTAGCAAGGTATCATACTCTTAATCCGATAATGCACTGTGTTCCATATGCTCTACACATGTAGTCATATAATGCGTATTTTCCCCAAACAAACGTCACCCGAGTTGTTTCTTAATCTTCTCCCAAAAGCAAACAAACCTCAATCATCACCATATTTTATTCTTCCATGTGTATGTCCTTGAAGAAGAAAGCAACGGGTAGGCGCTAGCAAATAATAAAGCAAGTCAATTTCTAGTCAGTGGCTAGAAAGATCACTCGAGATAGAAATAGTACAATTAAACAACACATTAAGTATGGTATAGATGCTTTGCAACGTGAACAAACTGTAGTTAGAAGGTACCTCTAAACATGCACGGGAATCACGCCTACCAGATACACTAGTGCACCAGTACCCACCCGGAGACCATTCTGTCAAAACTCGAGCTATAATTTTCTTGGACTAACATACATTCACAGTACTTGAACTTGATCTGTATGCATACGTATGTCACTGTACATTGATCATGCATCCCAAACACGTCCCTCTCGTGTCCTAGAAGCAAACAAGCATGATACATCTCAACTTGTCTTATTCTTGTGCCTATATGTACTAGGAGAAGAACACTATGGGTAGCGACTAATTTAGGGAGTCAATGTACTCACCAGTGGCTAGAGCGGATCAGGCGTGATCGAAAATAGTACAACTATACAGCACTTAACGTGCACAAATTGCAGTTAGCTAGTACGTACGTACCTACTAGCATTACAGTATGATTGGAATACTACCTCTTCGTCTTGACGTAGAGCCAAACTAGTTAGACGGGAGTAGATAAATCCGTCGCGCAGTTGGCATCATATCGATCGGTATAGTATTGGTTGTTAGAGTATCTCAAACAGCTTTCCAAAAAACATTTCCTTATAAGTGTTTATTAGGTCTCTCCCAATAAATCAATTGGATTTCACAGATGTGTTTGAGATATGGTGTTCTCTGGTCTCGCTGTGTTCCATATGCATGATTGTACATGGAGTGATAATATGGTGTGTGTGTGTGTGTGTTTCCCCAAAAGGAGATACTATCATGGATCTGCATCATGAAGATGCACACAACCATGATACTAATATACATGGAGTAGTATTTATTTCCAAACGCACCTCGCTCTTCAGTAGAAGAGATCACGCCAGATCGAAATAGTACAACTAAACAACACTTTAAGTAGGGTATAGATGCTTAAAAACGTGCACAAACTGCACCTGGGAGATTTAAGTACTAGTACTCCACTATGACTGGAACGCTGCCTGCCTGCCTCCTCCCTGCAGAGTAGAGCCAAACTAGCTAGATATAATGATTTCTTATCTCTTCTTTTTGTAGCGGTGATATAATTTCTTCGGGAGTTGAAAAATTACAGAGACCTTTCTGCTTAAAAAACGACCTGAGAAGCAATTAGAATGATCAAATTGGCTCAACACTTAACGTGTTCCACATTTAAGACGAGGACGAGCTCGCTCGCTTGGACGTACACATCAGCAGCGTGTTATTAGCCTACTGGCCCAGCTGGCTCGCACTACTCAAAAACTTCTGGAAATACACTTGCTTACTCGGCTACCTGTCAAAAATCAAGTGCGGCGAAGAAATAAGCACAAACTTTGCTTCGGTGCACCTCCCCTAGAAAAGTTTACGGATTTCGGTGCAGATTAGAGGTGGAGATTATAGGGTACACCTTTGATAAAACATGATAATATAATCTTTTCTATCCAAATCAATCTATTCAATATGTTCTGCAGGCTAATATAGAGATAACCCTTTTTAGTAACTTTAAGATTCGTGCAAACTTTAAAGGGGGAGTACTGAAGCAACAAGAAGCAAGCACATGTTAGGGCCCCTTTCTAACTAAGCATATGTGCATAGTTATGATTCAGCGTAATCTTGCTAAAACTCTGTGAGGGATAAAGAGCACCAATTGTGAGCATTTTGATTAAACTAAATAATTATCTGCATGTTGCAACGATGTATAAATATTCTAGTACGTTAGTGCAGGATTTATCTTTTCATATTAATGTGATTGTGCAAAAAAGCACTCCCACAGGCACACAATTTTTGGCATGAAAATAAATGCATGGTGGTTGTTTTTTTGGGGGATTTTATATAAAACCTAAGATGCCTTAGATAATGGGAAGAGGGAGTAAGATTTTATTTGGCAAGGATTTATTAGCTTACCAAACAAAACATAGTTTTACTTGGTACTCAATAAGTGATAGGGTAGTTGAGCCTGTTTTCAAGGGAAACCGGTGGGAAAATATAGAGATGAGAGGAAAAAAAATCAAAACAGAGAGCGAGAGGTACAAAAATTCATAGGGTTAGGTGAAGGACGAGCGAACACTTGAGAGCAAATTAGAAAACATTACATTATTTATAAGTAATAGAAATACTATTTACCCTTCACTAGTAGAAAACAGGGCTTTGGTTGGGGCCTGGCCAGCCCATTAGTCCCGGTTTAGTCACGAACCGGGACCCATGGGGGGCATATGTCCCGGTTCGTGTGCCCAGGGGCCGGCCGGGCCTCATGGGGCATCTTTCCCGGTTCATCTGGACCCATTTGTCCCGGTTCCTGGCAAGAACTGGGACCAATGGTCCTCGCTCCTGGCCCACAACCATTTGTCCCGGTTCGTGGCTGGAACCGGGACAGAAAGGGGGCCTTTAGTCCCGGTTCCTGCCACGAAACGGGACCAATGAGTTGCCTATATATACCCCATCGCCGCAACAGAGCAGTCCACACTGCTCTGTTTTTTCTGGCCGGCGAGGGGAGAGCTTTGTGGTGCTCTAGCTCACCTCCTATGCACATGAGGTGTTTGATGAAATGCCCGAGCCACACTAGTTAACCTTTCTCCTCTCGAAGCTCGACCTCCAAGCTCCATTTTCTCCGAGATTTGTCTAGGTTTAGCGGTCCGTCACGTCCTGTCCCTGTCTTCACCGTGGTGAGCCTCTTGTTCTGATCTTCTTTCTGAAAGAAAAAAATTGTTACTTTAGATAGATACTTGTCTAATTTTCTTACTTTTATTATTGCTTGTTATTATATAGTGCGATGGTTTTGGTATCCGCCCCCGTCGGCCCTCGTCCTGTCTATGATTCGGATGTGGTATATATTATCTTTTATAACTATTTGGTTCATTTATTGTTTATGACAATTATGCCGACCAACGTGACATAGATTTTATTTATATAGGAGGTATGTGAACCGGAAATTCCAACTGACCCTATTGTCGAGAGGTTAAATTTAGTTGAAGAAGAAAACAATTACTTAAAGGAAAACAAATTGAGGAGGAGAAGATGATATTGGAGTTGCATGTTGCGGATGTCGTCGATGATCACAAGATCAAGATGGATGCAATGCGTTTGAAGATTAGAAAGATTAGAAAATATGTCATTCATACCGAGGCTTGGTATCATTATGTCGTTGGATCAATTGTTTCCTTGGTTGCGATTATGACCGCATTTGTTGTTGCATTGAAATGTTTTACATAGTTTCAATGTATGGTTTAATTAGATGCTCTGGAGAGCTATATGGTGTTCACTGAGAACTATGTATGTACTTTCGTTTCAATGTGATGATGAACTTCTATTAATTTAATCACTTATCTATCCATGATGTTCTGTAATGGTTTTTGACACACTTAGTTATATATAATGCACGCAGATGAACCGGCAATGGATGTACAGTGACAAACACATCTTCGAGTACGTTAATGGCGTGCATAATTTTCTCGAAGTGGCTGAGGCAAACAAGCAGAATGGTTTTATGTGCTGTCCATGCCCTAGCTGTGGGAATACGA
>LR880968.1:32981103-32997613 GCA_904067115.1 Aegilops sharonensis | reverse complement strand
TTGGATCAATTGTTTCCTTGGTTGCGATTATGACCGCATTTGTTGTTGCATTGAAATGTTTTACATAGTTTCAATGTATGGTTTAATTAGATGCTCTGGAGAGCTATATGGTGTTCACTGAGAACTATGTATGTACTTTCGTTTCAATGTGATGATGAACTTCTATTAATTTAATCACTTATCTATCCATGATGTTCTGTAATGGTTTTTGACACACTTAGTTATATATAATGCACGCAGATGAACCGGCAATGGATGTACAGTGACAAACACATCTTCGAGTACGTTAATGGCGTGCATAATTTTCTCGAAGTGGCTGAGGCAAACAAGCAGAATGGTTTTATGTGCTGTCCATGCCCTAGCTGTGGGAATACGAGGTCTTGCTCTGACTCGAAAATCCTTCACACCCACCTGCTTTATAAGGGTTTCATGCCACACTATAATGTTTGGACCAAGCACGGAGAAATAGGGGCTATGATGGAACACAGCGAAGAAGAAGAAGAGGACGATGACAACTATGTGCCCCCGGAATACGGTGATGCTGCAACGGGGGAAGCTGCTAAAGATCAAGAGGAACCAGACGATATTGTGCCTGATGATGATCTCCGCTGGGTCATTGTTGATGCAAGGAGACAGTGCGAAAGTCAAAAGGAGAGGCTAAAGTTCGATCGCATGTTAGAGGATCACAAAAAAGGGTTGTACCCCAATTGCGAAGATGGCAACACAAAGCTCGGTACCGTACTGGAATTGCTGCAGTGGAAGGCAGAGAATGCTGTGCCTGACAAAGGATTTGAGAAGCTACTGAAAATATTGAAGAAGAAGCTTCCAAAGGATAACGAATTGCCCGACAGTACGTACACAACAAAGAAGGTCGTATGCCCTCTAGGCTTGGAGGTGCAGAAGATACATGCATGCCCTAATGACTGCATCCTCTACCGTGGTGCGTACGAGGATTTGAACGCATGCCCGGTATGCGGTGCATTACGGTATAAGATCAGACGAGATGACCGTGGTGATGTTGACAGCGAGCCCCCCCAGGAAGAGGGTTCCTACGAAGGTGATGTGGTATGCTCCTATAATACCACGGTTGAAATGACTGTTCAGAAACAAAGAGCATGCCAAGTTGATGCGATGGCACAGTGAGGACCGTAAGAAAGACGGGAAGTTGAGAGCACCCACTGACGGGTCGCAGTGGAGAAAAATCGAGAGAAAGTACCGGGCTGAGCTTGCAGGTGACCCAAGGAACGTATGGTTTGGTTTAAGCGCAGATGGTATTAATCCTTTAGGGGAGAAGAGCAGCAATCACAACACCTGGCCCGTGACTCTATGTATGTACAACCTTCCTCCTTGGATGTGCATGAAGCAGAAGTTCATTATGATGCCAGTTCTCATCCAAGGCCCTAAGTAACCCGGCAACGACATTGATGTGTACCTAAGGCCATTAGTTGAAGAACTTTTACAGCTATGGATTGGAAAAGGTGTACGTGTGTGGGATGAGAACAAACAGGAGCAATTTGACCTGCATGCATTGCTATTTGTAACCATCAACGATTGGCCTGCTCTCAGTAACCTTTCAGGACAGACAAACAAGGGATACCACGCATGCACGCACTGTTTAGCTGACACCGAAAATATATACCTGGACAAATGTAGGAAGAATGTGTACCTGGGGCATCGTCGATTTCTTCCGACCAACCATCAATGTCGAAAGAAAGCCAAGCATTTCAAAGGCGAGGCAGATCACCGGAAGAAGCCCGCCATGCGTACCGGTTATCACGTACTTGCTATGGTCAATGATTTACAGGTAATCTTTGGAAAGGATCCCAACAGACTATCTGTTCTGAATGACGCTGAGGCACGCGCACCCATGTGGAAGAAGAAATCTATATTTTGGAACCTACCCTACTGGAAAGACCTAGAGGTCCGCTCTTCAATCGACGTGATGCACGTGACGAAGAACCTTTGCGTGAACCTGCTAGGCTTCTTGGGCATGTATGGGAAGACAAAAGATACACCGGAGGCATGGGAGGACCTGCAACGTTTGCACGGAAAAGACAGCATGCCTCCAAAGCAGTATGAAGGTCCTGTTAGCTACGCTCTTACCAAAGAAGAGAAGGAAATCTTCTTTGCATGCCTGCTCAGTATGAAGGTACCTTCTGGCTTCTCATCGAATATAAAGGGAATAATAAATATGCCAGAGAAAAAGTTTCAGAACCTAAAGTCTCATGACTGCCACGTGATTATGACGCAACTGCTTCTGGTTGCATTGAGGGGTTTCTACCAGAAAACGTCCGATTAACCATTGTGAAGCTATGTGCATTCCTCAATGCAATCTCTCAGAAGGTGATCGATCCAGAAATCATAACAAGGCTAAGGAGTGATGTGGCGCAATGTCTTGTCAGTTTCGAGTTGGTGTTCCCACCATCCTTCTTCAAGATCATGACGCACGCCCTAGTTCATCTAGTCGACGAGATTGTCAACCTGGGCCCCGTATTTCTACACAATATGTTCCCCTTTGAGAGGTTCATGGGAGTCCTAAAGAAATATGTCCGTAACCGCGCTAGGCCAAAAGAAGCATCTCCATGGGCCATCAAGCAGAGGATGTCATTGGGTTTTGTGTTGACTTCATTCCTGGCCTTAAGAAGATTGGTCTTCCTAAATCGCGGTATGAGGGGAGACTGACTGGAAAAGGCACGCTTGGAGGGGACTCAATAATATGCAGGGACGGGCATTCTTGGTCTCAAGCACACTCACTACAAGAAATATGTCAACTTGTGACCTTGACTATTGGGCACTGAAAGGTCACTGTTTTTCATTTGCGACCTTTTTGTGACAAAAAACAGAAGGTCAAAAGCTGGCGGTCGTAAATTGACTATAGCGACCTTTCTTCTCGAATGGTCGTGGACGTTTATGACCAAAATATGTCTACTGTGGCGTTTTGGTCACTAGCAACCTCCCCAGTCCACGTAGGCATCCAGCGTGGCAAGCTGATATGACACAAGATTCAGCCTGGTCCAATTCGGTGTTTATATGGGCCGAGCCCATTAATTGAGCCCATTTATATTTTTTTCATGTGAACTTTTTGTTAGCTTCATGGACCAAGGCCAACATTGTAGCCTTTTTATTTTTGGCCCATGGCCTTTTTGTCTCAACAGTTTCGTTTTTTTCTTTTTTTTCTAAATTGGGTTCACTAGTCAGGTGGGTCCCCCATTGTCAGGTTCTAGTACTGGGTCCTAGCCATCAGGGCAATATTCTTCATTTTTTTATTTCACGCAAATAAATACCTCGTATTAAATTGGCACACAGAACACATGAAATACTTCAAATGTTATCAACCATCAAAGTGCTACATCATATAACGCACATACAAATGTGATCAGCATCGAGTTTACAATCAGATAACAAGCTCCACAAGTGTACAATCACATGAGCCAGATTTTGCTACATCATATAACACACATACAAATAGGTGCAGCATAAAGGACTCCATTACTCTCAGAACTAGGTCCAATGAGGTAGAACTATTCTTCCTCCGACTTATTTGTACTGATGCTCACGAAGAAACATGAAAGCCCAACATCTACACATTACAAAACAAAATATTTAAGAACAAAATAGAAGTAAATCTAACATCATATTTAACAATAAATAACAGAATAATGAAGTTCATGAGACATTTTAGAATCAACTTGACAATTGATAGTAATGTTTGCATTGGACACATACAAAACTAAAATTACTAACATATATCATGAACAACCATATAGCTTTGTTTAATATTACTAAGATATATAGCCATTAGTTTGTTTTAACATGGAACCCAAGAGTACTTTACAGTAGATAAACATTTGTTGATGCTAAAAAAGACAAAGGCTTGTACCATGACATGTCCAGCAAGCCTAATTAATAGTGTCAAACTGTAGCAGGACATAAAAGAACAGTACATTAGTAACTTAAGCATGCTCCCCTATAGACACACACACACACACACGCACCAGATCAATTCAAACCCAAACAAATCAAATCATGCTCTTCATCTAGACCACTACAGATCCATGTATTGACGCTTAGCATCAATCATTAGGCCATGAAGCATCTGTCCCATTTGTCCAACAAGACAAGTACATACTTGACTCCAGGTCGATGCGGTGGATGGGGCTGTACTTGAACATCTGGTCCAGGGACGAGCCTGCTAATCCAAATCGAACAAACAAATTCATTAGGAGGGGATTGGAGACACAAGGAAGAAATGAAGTAAACATACATACATGTCTATATATAAGCAGCAGAAGCAAGTAATATAAATACATCCTCTTTCTTCCTCTACAACACTAACTAGAGCAACATCAATCATTGTACACAAGGAGCAGCAGCAACAAGCCGATAAAGAAAGCTCAAGATTTGTGTCTTTTGCAAGTTTTAGCACACTAGTACATGCGTTAAAATGGAAGCGCCGCTGCTGGGTTGCAACAGCCAACAAACTATAGGGTTACCGTCAAGTTAGCATTACAGAAAGCGAAAAGGAAAGTGGAAAAGACATGGCATCCTATAGTTATGCGGAGAACATCGACAAGTATCCAACAGGATGAGCATTGTGCAGTTTAATAACACAGTGTATTAATCTGAATACACGTGAACAAAACTAGCAGTGTTATTAATACACTGCTAAGTGAGCATTCAGGAAGCTTATTTTATTATACACGTGAACAAAATTAGGCCAAGATATAGTAAAAAAATTGCTAAATGGTCACTACAGCAAAATGAGCATTGTGCAGCAAAAAAAGCAAGCAGGAGCTAATGGCCTAGGAACTACTAGTAGCACAGTGAAACGAGGTGAGTATGGTAGTTCTAGGCGGCTGGATACATATGAACTAGTATAGGCAGGCATCAGCATCTCTTCTCTGAATCTCATGTCCCCGCCCCCACGGTGATCGATTTACTAGCTGTTGTTTACAAGCAGCGAATCACCAGATGATCTTGTCACCGTTCGTCCGGCCATCAGGCTACAGCAGGGAACAATGAGGTGTTTAGTTGGATGCAGACAATAATTTCAGAACACATCAAAACTGATCATGGAAAGCACGATAATGGCCTAAGTAGATCTGAGTTTTCAAACAAAAGTGGCAACTAAACTAGTGCATAAGTGTATTCATTTCTCCTGAAAAGTATTATCCTAGGACTCCAATTGCATATCAGATCTAAAATACAAAACGAAATGACTAAACATCACAGGTCGGAGGCTTAAATTAGGGACTACAAACAGTTCATGTTCCTGACCAATTCAGAAGGGTCGCGCGGATCGAACACTAATTGTCGCATCCTCGCGTGAAAACAACTAGACCTGCACGGGAAGGTAATCGAGTAATCCCATCATAGCTCAAATCGCGCATCAATTACAGCCTAAATATTGCAAACCAGAGAAGATCCACGACAGGAAACCCTCTCCAACCAATCAACACATCCGAGCAACCGCATACGAGTCGACATGAGAAGGGGCGTGAGGCAGGAGATGGGGTATGACGAACCTGGATGCCGTGCTCAAGGCAGTAAAGTTCCCAGCACGCGTTGCCGACCTGTATGCCGGCGTGCCCATGGTGGTGAGTACTCACGAGGAGGGTGCAGGTGGCGAACTCGACTCGAGGTAGAACGCGTTGCGGGTGAAGCGGGAGAGGACATTGGACTTGACGACGCCGGACGCCGGAGTAGTTGTCCACCCGGTGTGCCATGTGTTTCCGTCGCCGCCAGCAAACGCGGATCCTGCACCAACCACGCGGCCGAGATCCAGCCGAGGTAGAGATTCGTCATCAGGTGAGGAGACGGAGGAGGACTACGGGATCGAGCGAGGCGCGAGATGAGCACAGGAGTGTGCTGCGCGCCGCCGGAATCGTCCGGCCTAGATCTAGATGGCGGCGACAGAGAGGACTTGGTGAGTGGATCTGGCCGTCGGCTCTGTCTTCCTCTCTCATTCTTTGGTGAGGGGAGAGGAGGGGGAGAGGGCGACGGTGGTTGGGTTGGCGGCGGCGGTAGAGTGGAGTGGAGGCCGACCGGGGTTGGGGAGAGGATGGAGGCGAGGGGCGGCGGCGGCGGCTGGAACTACAGGGGATCGAGAGAGAGCGAGGAGGAGGTGGGATCTGGGGGTCGAGGGGAGGGGGAGAGAGTGGGTCAGCGGTTGGGTGGTGAGTTAGGGTTTTTTTCTCGGGAGAAGCTCCACCGTTGGATGGGTGCGCCATGGATGGCTCAGATTGAGTCCAATTTGGTGATCCGCGTGAAGGCTGTTCCTCGCATCTCATTGGTCCATCCGATCCACTCTAATTTTTCTAAACATAACAAAGGCATAGTTTGTCAAAATGATCTCGTATTTTGCATAAGTGTGCATATTGGACTGACAAACAATATTGCCAAATAGAGCTTTCATTTTCTCTGCACAAAAAAAATCATATTTCTAAATTCTGAGTGTCCAAAATGAGTTTTTTTGTGAAGGACCTAGCAAATATTTGTTGCAAATTTGGACCAAATAATTTTTATAAAATACTAGGTCATATATAATGCACAATTGACAAAATATTTGGGTGTCAAAAGTTTTGATCCACCTCTAGTGAAAAAGACAAATTTCCGCTGATTTAGTAGGAAGCGGGTCAAATTTGAACTACAGCTGCCTCATGGTTTGCTATTTATTTTTTCCAAAAATCATTTCTAGGTACATAAGTATCTATTTAATCAGAGAAACACCAAAAAATTTCCAAGATTCAACCACTAGCTAGGAACAGTCATTCCTGGCGTTTTGACCGCATTTTGAAACGGGCATAAAAAATTCAAAAAAAAAATCAAAAAATTGGAAAACCTTCGCATTGTGTCATTATATGTGACCAAGTTTCCAGGAAAAATAATAAACTTGTAATATGGCTATTCTTTTTAAAAAGTGTTCTCAGAAACGAGCTATCATGTCTGAAGATTCATGGCTTTCAAGCCAAATGATCAATCTTATGGCCACATTCATGGCATAGTTTGTTCAAATGACCTCATATTGCGCACAAGGGCGCATCTTGGAATTCCAAACAATGTTTCCTAAGGGAGTTTTCATTTTCTTTGCACGAAAAATTCATTTTCCATTTTCAGAGTGCCCAAAATGAGGTTTTTTGTGAAGGACCTACCATATATATGTTGCAAAATTGGACCAAATCAATTTTATAAAATACTAGGCCATATTTAATGCACAATTGACAAAATGGTTGGGTGTCAAAATTTTTGATCCACCTCTCGTGAAAAAGACAAATTCCCACCGATTCAGCAGGAAGCAGGTCAAATTTGAACTGCAGCTTCCTGAGAGTTTGCTATTTATTTTTTCCAAAAATCATTTCTAGGTACATAAGTATCTATTTAATCAGAGAAACACCAAAAAAATTCCAAGATTCAACCACTAGCTAGGAATGGTCATTCCCGACGTTTTGACCGCATATTGAAACGGGCAAGGAAAATTCAAATTTTTTTTGAAAACCTTGTGCAGAAGGGTGCATCTTGGAATGGCAAACAATGTTTCCTAAGGAGATTTTTATTTTCTTTGGACAATTTTTTTTTCATTTTCGAGGCCCCAAAAAGAGTTTTTTTTTTGTGAAGGACCTACTATATATTTGTTGCAAAATTGGACCAAATTAATTTTATAAAATATTACACGAAAAATGGGATTTTTTATGATGAAACCACCAAATATTTTTTGCATAAAAAGTTCGGTTTTCATTTTCTGAGCACGGAAAATGGGCTTTTTTTATGATGAAACTACCAAGTATTTTTTGCTAAATGTCACCACTCCATTTTAAAAACATTAGAACTTATTTTGTGTGTAATTAATCAAATGGCAGCATGTTAAATTAGTTTTTCATTTTCTAAGTGCTAATCCATATAGCAACATTCATTTATGAGTTCTTGATTTTTCCTATTCGTACATTTTTCTATTGTTTAACTTGTTTCAAGATTTTCATAATGAAAAATCTTATTTTAGAGAGATGTAGTTTTTTAGACACTTTAGAGAGATTTAGTTAAAATCATGTCTTTTAGACAATAATACAAAACATGTTATTTTCCTTTTTTTATGAGCTGAATGCATATTTTGAGACATTATGGGTCGAATGCATGTTTTGTTTGTTGAGAAAATCAGGGCATCTCGCATCCACTACTGGATGGGCAAGGCCCACTCTACTCACGATAAAAAAAAAACAGGTGGCCTAAGACCACGGAGGCCCAATCCCACCTGCCACTACTACACCTTAAGTAGTTCACATTTGCGGTCCCATCACTAGCCTGTTGGTGGCCTGGTGGTTTGCAACCCGAGTGTGGAGCGAGGGGGCGCGGGTTCGAGTCCCGTTTGTGCTCTTTTTGCTGCTTTTGTTCGTAATACTTGTGGCTTGGTGAGTCCAGGAGGTATGGCAGGTCCTACCTGTCATTGAATTAGCGGTTGGGTCCCGCATATCATTGAATAAGCGGTTGGGTCCCATCTGTCATTGGTTGGGCCGTTTAGTTTGACCTTGGTCAACAAGTTAATGTGTGTGGGTCCCGCACATTAGTAGTAGATTTAAACCAAATGCAATACAGACACGTATGCAGAAATTGACACATCGACAGGAAACATAGGCAAAAATTGACACATGGACATGACACATATGCAAAACTGATGAGATGGCGCCTAGTCATCACAACCCACCACAATCTACAAGGCTATGACCATATATATTGGTCGTTAACAACTAGAAATAAGGCAGCAGACCAGTGCTGTTTGCTTTGTGACCATTTCGTGTAAGGAAATTACGACCTTTCTGACCAAAATGGTCGCAATTGTTTAGGGTTTGGAGCCCCCGAACAACTTTTGACCAATTGGTCTCAGATGGTCATAGATCTATGACCAATTCTTCCAGGGTCACTGACAGAAGGTCACTAATTGGCATATTTCTTGTAGTGACTACACAGTTCTATAGAACTCTACCTTGGTGACCCCGTATGTCGATGAACACAAGACAGACATGTTCGAAGATTATGAAAAGTTTCATGAAATTCCTCCCTTCAAAGTCAAGGCTGACCCAAGCACCCTGTTAAACGATGAAGATTATCCATGGTTACGGTGCAATAAGCAAAGGACAGAAGCGAAGAAAAAGTGAAGACTTTCTCTCCAAGAATATTATGATGATGCCTTTGATCTAGAATATCACTGCAGTTACATGTGAAAAAATGAAATGCCTGTTGTAACAGACGAGTTTCCGTATGAAACCCTGATGATACTTCGAAAGAGATTGTCTGTTTTGTACACGAAGTGCATCCAGTTTTTGCCGTAACCCTCTCTACTTTTTTGCACATTCTATGTGGAATGATGATACCATGCCAAGTTCAACCTTTTCAGATTTCATTTTGCAGTGCTTTTAAATTTCAGGGTCTTATAGCTCAAAAAATCAGTAAATGCATGAAAAATAACAAATGAAGTCAGAAAGGGTTGAAAATTGATGATGTGGCTTTGAATGGTGCATTTTGAACACACAAAAAGTCTGGAGTTCAAATAAGTTCAAAAAAATGAAATGCTTGTTGTAACAGATGAGTTTTCGTCCGAAACCCTGATACTTCGAAAGAGATTGTTCGTTTTGTACACGAAGTGCATCCAGTTTTTGCCGTAACCCTCTCAACTATTTTGAACATGCTATGTGGGTGAAATGATGATACCATGCCAACTTTCAACCTTTTCAGAGTTCATTTGAACTTTTCAATTTCAGGGTCTTATAGCTCAAAAAAATCAGTAAATGCAAGAAAAATAACAAATGAAGTCAGAAAGGATTGAAAATTGATGATGTGGCTTTGAATGGTGCATTTTGAACGCACAAGAAGTCCGGAGTTGTAATAAGTTATTAAAAATAAAAGAGAGGCGCAATGCTCACCTGCACGTTGCTTAGCTTCAGGCCTTGAGGAAATAGTGTAGACTGCACGAAACTATGTGTAGTTTTCATCCGAAACCCTGATAGCTCCGTGCAGTCTACACCACTTCCTCAAGGCCTGAAGCTAAGCAACGTGCAGGTGAGCATTGCGCCTCTCCTTCATCGTCTCTACACTCAGGTCTTATAAACCGCTGTGAGTGCCTCTTGCTTTGCGAGGTAGGACTAAAAACCAGTTGTAGAAAGAATCAACTAAAAAACTCTATTACCGGTTCATGCCACGAACCGGTACTAAAGGTGCTCATGGGGAGCCTTAGAACCGGTACTAAATGAAATGCCTTTGTAACAGCCTTAGAACCGGTACTAAAGGAATCAACTAAAAAGCTTTTATAAACATCTAGTATTATTAAAACTAAAATTATATAAAATTTATGCAACTAAAAGGAAAAAGAATTATCATAAAATAAATAAAAATACAAAAAAGAAAATAAAACAAATAAGTAGAAACAAAATAAACTTTTATAAATAAGTAGAAACAAAATAAATATTAATAAGTAAGTAGAAACAAAATAAGTTAAATTAAAATTTAATTAAATAAATAAGTAGAAACAAAATAAAATAAAATAAATAACTAGAAACAAAATAAACTTTAATAAAGTAAAATAACTAAACTTTAATAAAATAAATAAAAATAGCAATAGTAAGTATTTTGTTGTAAGTAGAAACAAAATAAAATAAATAAAGCAACAAAGAAAAAAAAGTGCCACCTACTGGGGCACCACGGCCTGAATACAACTAGAAACCCAATCATGGGCCAGGATTCAGGCCCACAGCAGGCCGAGTAGGCCAACAGGCACATAGTGTCAGATTATGCCCGAAAGCCTGCAGTTGAGAGGAGCTCGAGAGGATGGGCGCAACAGTTCTTATAAACCACTCTCGAGCTCTCTCAACTAGCTAGGTGGGACTAAACTTTTGGCCGCGACGCGGGCAACACAAGGCCTTTGGTCCCGGTTGGTGGCACCAACCAAGACTAAAGGGGTGCATTGGTACTGGTTCATGGCACCAACCGGGACCAATGCCCCCCCTTTTAGTCCCGGTTGGTGCCACCAACCGGGACCAAAGGCCTGTGCTTCCCGCCCTTTGGGCTGCTGAAAAGAGACCTTTGGTCCCGGTTTGTGGCACCAACCGGGACTAAAGGGTGGCATTGGTCCCGGTTGGTGCCACAAACCGGGACCAATGCTCTGGCTATATAAGGTAACACTTAGAAATTTTCTGTCCCAGTTCATCTCCCCCCCACCCCCCCACCGATGCCGCGCCGAATAGCATGACGCCCCCAGGCTGCCCGAGATCGCTCTGTCGACGCCGTCGCCGCCCTCTGCCCCGTCGACGCCTTCAGGCTGCTCAACCTCGCCGTCGCCGCGCATGCCCCTGCCCCGACGCCTTCGCTGCTCCGCCCCGTGCCGTCACCGCCCCGGTCCGCGCCGCCCCTGCCCCGATACCGTCGCCGCCCCGGTCCACGCTGCCCCGCTCTAGGTCCGGCCGGCCTCCTCTATATATGCATTTGTTTCATATATATATATATTGATGATGATATGATGATGTTTTTTCAAAGTTGTTAGTAGATATCGAATTAAGGGAGGAGGAGAAGTTTCGTTTAGTTTTAGGATTATTTTAGTTTATGTTTAGTTTAGGAAGAAGCAAAAGAAAAAGGAGAAGAAGAGGAGAGGAAGAAGAGGACAAATAAATAAGAAGAGGAAAAAAGAAAAAAAAGAGGTTAAGAAGAAAAAAGAGGAGCTGATGTCTTGTCGTATCTCAACGACACCGAAGGTCTTGAAGGATAGGGTGAAGAATCAGGCTACGGTGATCGAACAATGGAGGAGGAAGGACATGATTATGATGGCTCCGGTGACCGAATACCGGTGGAAGAAGGACACCGTGATGACGGCTCCGGTGACCAAACGGAGTCCGGCCATGTATATATATATATATATTAATTAAGCATGTGTTGACTATAGCTAATTGATGCATTAATTGTTTTGGTATGTACACATATTAACTCTCTTTTTTCTTCTTTTCTAGCCCGCCGGATCGAGCAAACCTTCGGTAACGAGATGAGGCCCGAAGAAAAGGTTGCGCCAGGATGAAAGGTTCACGATCACAGCAATCACGTGAGATGGCCAACCGATTGAACCCATCCGGACCAAGGAAGCATTTTCTGCTCAGTGCGGGGTTCTTGTTAGGGACATCTCGATCAGCATCCACCTATGGTATAAGCCTAAGAACGAAGACCCTCAGGTGTCTTATGTCAACAATAGGCAGAAAGATGATCTTTGGACCGAGCCAAAGGCAAATTTCACCCTACCGCCAGAGGAAGATCTGGAGAAGCCAGTTATAGAGCCATTGGTCAAGGCTCATACACTTAAGAAGATGGCGGATCTATTCAGGGGGTGGAAGAATGAGCTGAAAACAAAGTTGTCGACAAAGACAAGACTCCAGAATTTACCGGCTGGTTTGAGAAGATCAGAGATCACTGGGACGCATTTGTGGCCCACAAGACATTTGACAAGAGTAAGAAGATGTCAGCGGCAAACAAGAAAAATGCTGTGAATAAGGAGCATCACCATCGCACGGGGTCAGGTGGCTGCCTCAAAGCCCGACCTTTGTGGGACAAGGCTGAGAATGACCTACTTGCTAAAGGTGTCGAACCAGAGACATTCTACTGGCCAGACCGTTAAAGGACTTGGTTCTTCGGGGTTGGGGGAACCTTGGACCCTGAAACAGGGAAGTGCATTTGGACAAACGAGCAACTGTGAATACCCGTCACGAAGCTTCAGGAGTATATCGCCGCAGCGCGGGAAGGGACGTTCGTTTCCGACAGAGAGAACGACGAGCTCACAATGGCCCTCAGGAATCCTAAGCACCCTGGATGAACACGAGGCACGCCAGGCTCCGTTTCATGGAAGGCTGGGTTTCCCGACGCAGGCGGTTACAAACGCCGGGAGAGGAAGAAGAAAGTGGAGCAGACCCAACTGCAGGCGCTGCACGCAAGGGTACTAGCGCTAGATGAACGAGACGCAGTTCACAGCAAGTGACCTGCCGAAGCTACCCCCGAAGCTACCCCACCATCTCAGCGGAGAAGCAGTGTGGCTTCCAGCGAGCTGCTTCAGGAGCCTGTCTTCATGGCTCCTGCTAGCTACCCCGTGGATGCTATCACGGACTCTCAACATTGCTACCTTATGACACAATGGCAGCAATTCAAAGTCAAGGCGGCGTCGGCTCTGTTGCACCTCCTGAACCCGGCACAACTTTTCACTGCCGTCTGATTCCAGAAGGATATGCTAGGGTGATGGTGGATGCAATAACGGAGGGATTTGAGGAGCTCGAGCTTGACCACCCTACCGGTGAAGGGGAGACTCGGCTGGGTTCTTCCCTGAAGACTCCATGCCTATGGTGGAAGGAGCTCATCAACCTTCCGAACTGGACGCCTCCGCCTCCTCCTCCTCCTCCGGCGAGTCACGGCACTCCGCCTTCTCCTCCGCCTCCTCCTCCGCCGAGTGATCAGGGCACTCCGCCTCCTTCTCCAGCTGCTCAGGTGCGTGGCAGGACTCCGCCTCCTTCTCCCCCTGCGCCGACGCGTCCGAGCAGCCCGCCTCCTCCTCCGCCTCATCAGCAAGGGCGGAAGAGAGCCGCCGCCGCTCCGGCTGCTCCGACGCGTCATAGCACCCCGCCTCCTTCTCCGCCTTGTAAGCAACGAAAGAAGACAGCCGCAGCCGCTCGGCCTGCTTCGGCGTCTAGCAGTACAGCCAGAGGCGGGAGGCAATACAGATTCGGACCATCTCTCAAGCCTCTAGAGGATTTACCATACGAGATGACCGACGAGGAAAACACGAAGATCTGTAAAGCCCACGTGAAGGACTTCTTTGAAACGCAAAGAGCTCAGAAACATCCACCTCCGGAGGAGAAGATAAATCCGGTGAAAGCAAAGTGCACTATCGAAGCCCTGAAGAAACCACCACCGTCTCCGCTGAAAACCAACTATGAGCACATTATTGAAATGTCATATATCTAAGCAGAGCGGTCGGGAAGTACTTGTAGTGATCGAAGGTTAGCAGAACGAAGAAGTGGGAAAAAATTCCCCAGCTCGGCGAACAAGCGAACCAATCGTGCCCCCCCACTCAAGGTGTCTAGCAATATCGTCGCTAATCATCCGGGGATCTTGCCCGGTACCAATCCTGCAGATTACATGCACGACGTCGATGGACATTTTGATATAATGGAGGTGGCTGAATTCATATACCAATACGGGAAGCATCTCGTCAAAGATGGAACTACTCTAACAACGATGATGCGAATATTCCATGATTGGTACATGGAAACCTGCAGAGAGTCTGGGAAGGATACTTTGACGCTGAAAGTTAAAGAGGAGCACGACCTCATTGGAATTGAGCTGTTGTCTGTTCCCTTTGAGGAGTTCTTCTAGTTTTTCAATCAAAAGGCCCTCGATAAATTAACGGTCACTTGCTACTGTCTGTAAGTACTACTTCTGTCATTTAGTCTCTATATATAGCTCAGCTCTTTCATTGCACTACTAGAAAAAGGGCTGCTAGTGGCGCACCTGTTTTCGCTACTAATGGCGCACCTCTACAGGTGCGCCACTAGCACCACGCCATTAGATTTTTTTTCTAATGGCGCACCTGTGGTGCGCCATTAGTATACCACTGGTGCGTCATTAGTATAGCCCACGGTGCGCCATTAGTACCTGGTATACTAATGACGCACCACATAGAAGTGCGCCATTAGTAACAATTTTTTTTTCAGAATTTTTTTAAATTGTTTTTTTCAAATTTTTTCATTTTTTCTTAATCTCAGGTCACTATGGCTTAATCTCGGGTCAAATCGCACTCTGTGGTCAAACTTCCCGAAAGGTCACCCAGCTTCACACTACTCCAGCCCAAGCACGCTTAACTTCAGAGTTCTATCCAACCCCAGCAACAGCTCACTTCACAGGCACTTATTGATATATCTAGCATATCAATCCTATTATACCTTGTTGATGTCTAGGAATTTGTTCATGTTCATGACTATGATGAAATTTTGAAAAATATTTCAAACTTCCCGGTCATATTACGTATCATTTTTTGAAAAAAATTTCAAAAAAGAAATTCAAAACCAATTTTTTTCTGTTACTAGTGGCGCACCACATCCACGGTGCACCACTAGTAAGTTTGAAATTTTTGAATTTTTTTACCACTAGATCTTGCAGTTGCATGTATATATAATTATCCTCACTATATTATGCAGATTGAAGATTGTCGAATGCAGAAAAGCTGAAATGTATGGTATTGGGTTCATTAACACAAATCTCATAGATGAATTTACGGTTAAATTTCATGCCAAAGAAACCGAGGCCAACTTGCTACGATCGTCGGAAATAAATCAAAACAAAGATACAATACTCTTTCCTTACAACTTCAATTGAGTGTTACTGTCTTGTGCATATTCGGTTTCCCTTAATTATTACTCGAGGTTATAGTAATTAATGTAATTGATGAGTTATGCATGCGTGCGCAGGTTCCACTGTATTCTCCTAGAGATTAAGCTTGAGCAGGGACTAGTAACCGTCTTAGACTCGAGGCGAAAGATCCCGAGGACTATGCGGACATGTCTAAAATGCTCGTCAAGTAAGTTCAATCGATCAGTATCGCACCATATCGGGAACTTTGTTCATTTCCTGATATCAAGTAATTGTTTTCTTTGTCTCGCAGGGTTTGGAAAGTATTCACCGCACAAGTTCCGGGACTGCCGCGGGATCTGCGATGGAAACACCTGAAAGTAAGTACTACTAGCTAGCTAGTTCCGCGCATCTCCCATTGATTCTAATTACTTTCATCAATGCCATTTATAATGCTTCATTATCAGGTTGATTGACATCTATTTCTCATAAAGTGCTTGTGGCATGAAGCCGGGAATAATTACTATGGATACTACATCTGCGAGTTCATCCACAACGCGACGGCCAAGAATAGGCGGGGCTACTCTAAAAGACAATATGAAGTGCGTAAGAAAAAATATTCACAATTTTATTTTTTATTACCATCATTTCTGTTGAGTTTCATTCATATATATGTATTGACCCCCGTTTTCAAATTAGATGTGGCAGATGCAGAATGAACTCCTACCACAAGATCGCATGCGAGTAATTCAAGAGTGTCGGTGTCAAAACCGGCGGATCTCGGGTAGGGGGTCCCGAACTGTGTGTTGGGGAACGTTGCAGAAAATTAAAATTTTTCCTACGGTTTCACCAAGATCCATCTATGAGTTCATCTAAGCAACGAGTCAAGGGAGTGAGTTTGCATCTACATACCACTTGTAGATCGAGTGTGGAAGCGTTCAAGGGGATGGTGATGAGGGAGTCGTACTCGTCGTGATTCGGATCACCGATGACCAAGTGTTGAACGGACAGCACCTCCGCGTTCAACACACGTACGGTACGGACGACGTCTCCTCCGTCTTGATCCAGCAAGGAGGAAGGAGAGGTTGAGGAAGATAGCTCCAGCAGCAGCACGACGGCGTGATGATGGTGGAGTGACAGTTCTCCGGCAGGG
>LR880968.1:32951090-32964249 GCA_904067115.1 Aegilops sharonensis | reverse complement strand
TTTACTATAAGGCTGTCCTGAAGGGTGCCCGCAAGATTGCGGATGAGTGCCCCAGGGATGTAATTTTTGAGTGAATTCGCAATGTGTTATCCTGTGCGCTGGAAACTTTGTTCATATGCGCTAAGCAACGCTTGTTTAATTTAAAATATTACCTTCTGTGCGGCCGTTTATTAAATCTGAGAGATGGCAAGTCGTCGGCTTCAGCCCCCATGCCACGAGTGCTGGGGTGTTCGGGATAAACTTGAGCACTCTTGTTCCCATTTTTGGGTCCATCTAGGGAGGCGCTCAACACAACGAACAAGGCAACCGGACTTATAATGCTTGAACACTCTCACTTAGCCATAGAATTCTATAATTTTAAATTTCGGCGAAGCCCCTAGCATTCGGAAGACCGAATTGGGGCGCTATCCACGCCTTCATCGGACATAATCCGGAACTTCGCTCGAAGCGGCGTAGGTCTTTAAGGACCTGAAAGGACCTCTCGAACAGCGACCAGTCTCTCGCCTTATCGTGCCGGTCAGTTTTAGCTTTCTCCACTGAGGCGTTAACCCGGCTCAACCGGGGCGCAATCGCAGTGGTTCTCCCAGTGCTACCTTAGCCGATAGAACGGAACGTAAGGTGCCGAACATGGGAGCCGGGCAAACCCAACTATTGACCCAAGGTAGGATTCGGAGCTGATTCATATAATGCTATAAGTTCGGGGTGCCGCACTTGTGAAAGTGTGCGGACTTTATCACACCATAAAGCGGAGGACATAAGCCCCTGGTGTGTTTGGCCGTACCAAGATGCACGGGTGCAACATGTTGTAAATGAACATATATGTATATAAAGTAATGCAATTATAGGCAAAAAAAGTGCTGCATTTTATTCGAGAAGATATTCTATCAGTGCGGAATGATACAAATAGTGCGGAAAGCAAGGGATTGGACGAATTAAAGGCGTCTCCCTCCAGGGGTAGGCCGCGGGATGTTGTATTTTAACAAATTTAATGCTCGTGATGGAGACCACCAGAGTGTTCGTCGCGGCCTTTGTCCTTCCCTGGCTGTTGCATCATGAGTTCGGCAGGTTCCCCATCGGACTGAGTTCTGTATAAAAAATAGAAAAATAAAACAAAAAAGAGCGACACACTTGGGAGCCCCTGGTGTGGTCGAACCGCACTCTGGGTCTGTTGTTGTTGTGCCCTTCCCCCTATGCCCATGGTATCTCCAGGGCGTAATTATGTACGCGGAGAGTTTGTCTTGCAATTTTGCGAGGGCTGGGGTTGGGGCCGCATTGCTACACGTGCATGGAACGTGCCAGGTGGTCTTGGTTGATGTTGCTCCGGGCGCGTTTGGTTGTGTCCGGTCGTTTAACGGCCGGACTCGAGAATTGCCTTAAAAGGCTGCTCTATACTTCTCCCGCGAGAGCCGCTGTATGTTCCTCCGTTCGGAGGGAGCGTTCCGTGTTTCCATTGACCGTGATGACTCCACGAGGGCCTAGCATCTTGAGCTTAAGGTATGCATAATGCGGCACCGCGTTGAATTTTGCAAACGTGGTTCGTCCGAGCAGAGCGTGATAGCCGCTGTGGAACGGGACTATGTCGAAGATTAACTCCTCGCTTCAGAAATTATCCGGGGATCCGAAGACCACTTCTAGTGTAACTGAGCCTGTGCAATTGGCCTCGACACCTGGTATGACGCCTTTGAAGGTCGTCGTCGTAGGTTTAATCCTTGAAGGGTCTATGCCCATCTTGCGCACTGTATCCTGATAAAGCAGGTTCAGGCTACTGCCGCCGTCCATCAGGACTCTCGTGAGGTGAAATCCATCAACGATTGGGTCTAAAACCAATGCGGCGAATCCGCCATGGCGGATACTGGTCGGATGGTCTCTTCGATCGAAAGTGATCGGGCAAGAAGACCATGGGTTAAATTTTGGGGCGACTGGCTCCATCGCGTATACGTCCCTTAGTGCACGCTTCCGTTCCCTCTTGGGAATATGCGTTGCGTATATCATGTTTACCGTCCGAACTTGAGGGGGGAATCCCTTTTGTCCTCTGTTGTTCGGCGGCCGGGTCTCCTCCTCGTCATCGCTGTGTAGCCCCTTGTCACTGTTTTCGGCGATTAATTTGCCTGCCTGCTTGAATACCCAACAATCTCTGTTGGTATGGTTAGATGGCTTTTCGGGGGTTCCATGTATTTGACAAGAGAGCCGAGTATTCGGTCCAAATTGGACGGGCTCGGAGTGGTTCTTTTGAATGGCTTCTTCCGTTGACCGGGTTTGGAGCCTCGGAATCCGGCGTTGACTGCCGTATCCTCATTGCTGTCGCCGTTAATGCGGCGTTTGTTTTTGTTTCGACGTAACCTGCCATTGCGGTCCTTGGTATCCGGACTGCCAGCGTTTTTGCTGAGGTTGTTACTGCGAGCGAGCCAGCTATCCTCTCCCGCACAGAAGCGGGTCATGAGGGATGTGAGGGCTGCCATGGATTTCGGCTTCTCCTGTCCTAGGTGCCGGGCCAGCCACTCGTCTCGGATGTTATTTTTGAAGGCAGCGAGTGCCTCTGCATCCGGACAGTCGACGATTTGATTTTTCTTTGTTAAGAACCGTGTCCAGAATTGCCTGGCCGATTCGTCTGGCTGCTGGATTATGTGGCTTAGGTCATCTGCGTCCGGTGGTCGCACATACGTGCCCTGGAAGTTGTCGAGGAATGCGGCTTCCAGGTCTTCCCAGCATCCAATTGACTCTGCGGGCAAGCCATTAAGCCAATGCCAAGCTGGTCCTTTAAGCTTGAGCGGGAGATATTTGATGGCGTGAAGATTGTCGCCACGGGCCATGTGTATATGGAGGAGATAATCCTCAATCCAGACCGCGGGGTCTGTTGTGCCATCGTAGGATTCAATATTAACGGGTTTGAACCCTTCAGGGATTTGATGATCCATTACTTCGTCAGTGAAGCATAGTGGGTGTGCGGCGCCTCTATATTGAGCAATATCGCGACGTAGCTCGAGAGAGCGTTGTGTGCTGTGTTCGGCCCGGCCGGAGTAGTTGTATCCGGTGCGACGGTATTCGTCGTGGGTCGTGGGGCGTCCACGTGATCCATAGATAGATCTTGATTGTCTTGCCTTGTCCTCCAATATATCTCGCAAGTCCGGCGCGTTCCCCCGCGGCTTCCTGCTTTTAGAGCGATGTCGGGGTACGGTTTTGGTGGAGGTCTTGCACGCCTCTCTATCGCGGCCACGAGGTGGTCGGTCTGCCGTATTGTGCGCTGGTGATGCTGCCTCCTCTAATCGGGGGAGCAACTTGCGTTTTGGGTAACTTTTGGAGGGGCGTTCGAGTTCATACTCTTCGGCCGCAAGGACCTCGGTCCATCTGTCGGCCAGTAGGTCTTGATCAGCTTGAAGCTGTTGTTGCTTTTTCTTTAGGCTGTTTGCCGTGGCCATTAGCCTGCGTCTGAAATGCTCTTGTTCGACGGGATCCTCAGGCACGACGAATTCGTCATCGCCGAGGCTTGCCTCGTCTCCGGAGGGAGGTAAATAATTGTCATGCTCAACCTCTTCGTCTGCCGCCCTCTCCTGAGGGCTTGCTTCTGCCTCCTCCTGCGCTGGATCGTGCTGGAGGGAGTTGTCTTCGGCACTTTCTGGGGTGTTATTATCTCCTGTGCCGGAATCTCCATTCTTGCCGTGGCGGGATTTAGAGCGGCGCTGCTGACGCCGGCGCTTGGGCTGTTTCTTTAAGGAATCGACCTCCGCTGCTTCTTCGCCGTCCCCATCTTTTGGGGTGTCCACCATGTATATGTCGTATGACGAGGTGGTCTTCCAGTGTCCTGTAGGCACTGGTTCTTGGTAGTCTTCGGCATCGTCGTCCATACCGTCGATGTCTTCGGAGTCGTAGTCGAGTACGTCGGTTAAATCGTCGACGGTGGCTACGAAGTGGGTGGTGGGTGGGATCTGTATTTCTTCGTCGTCCGCGTCCCATCCGTTCTGGCCATAGTTCGGCCAGGGCTCTCCGGATAGCGAGAGATGCTTCAGTGAATTTATGATATCGCCGAAGGGCGAGTGCTGAAAGATGTCCGCAGCGGCGAATTCCTGATCGGCGCCCAATCGGATTCAACTGGCAGGGGCGCAGGAGGTTCGGAGTCCGGCAGGGAGTCCGGCACCTCGGAGTCATGGGCTCTATGGGGGACAAGGTAAGTGTTCGGCTCCATCGCCGTAGAAATTGCGGCTCCCGAGGCGGTGTCCAGCCATCCGTCCTCGATTCGAGCGATCGGCTCCGGACTATGAGTCGGGGCGGATTCGGGTGCGGCCTCCAAGGTGTTGTCCGGCGGCAGAGTTAGGTCATGCCCATCGTGACAGCGCGGCACGCTCGGCTGTGGCTCAGATCCATCGAGGATCAAGTCCCTGCGGATATCGGCCGTGAAGTTTAAGCTTCCAAACCTGACCTGACGGCCAGGGGCGTAGCTTTCGATCTGCTCCAGATGGCCAAGGGAGTTGGCCCGCAGTGCGAAGCCGCCGAATACGAAGATCTGTCCGGGGAGAAAGGTCTCACCCAGGACTGCGTCGTTGTTGATTGAAGAGGCCATCAAGCCTATCGGTGACGACACAGAGGAACTCTCAATGAAAGCACCAATGTCGGTGTCAAAACCGGCGGATCTCGGGTAGGGGGTCCCGAACTGTGCGTCTAGGCGGATGGTAACAGGAGACAAGGTACACGATGTTTACCCAGGTTCGGGCCCTCTTGATGGAGGTAAAACCCTACGTCCTGCTTGATTGATATTGATATTGTGGATGTTTACAAGAGTGGATCTACCACGAGATCAAGGAGGCTAAACCCTAGAAGCTAGCCTATGGTATGATTGTAAGGGTTGTTGTGATTGTTGTCCTACGGACTAAAGCCATCTGGTTTATATAGACACCGGAGAGGGCTAGGGTTACATAGAATCGGTTACAATGGTAGGAGATCTACATATCCGTATCGCCAAGCTTGCCTTCCACGCCAAGGAAAGTCCCATCCGGACACGGGGGGAAGTCTTCAATCTTGTATCTTCATAGTCTTGGAGTCCGGTCGATGATGATAATCCGGCAAATGATAGTTCGGCTGATGATGGTAGTCCGGCTATCCGGACACCCCCTAATCCAGGACTCCCTCAAAGAGGAATTGGCGGGATTCTTTCTTGACCACGTCATCAATAAAGCCGGAGAATACCATGTGGAACTTGAGTTCAGATGTTAGGGTATTGCAAGATATATATATATATATAGCGAGTAGCGTCGGATAGATATACGAAAACTTGTTGTTCGACCAATCTCTCGGAGAAGGAGAGGTCGATCACTTCTCTCTGTATATGTTCATGACGATCTTATGTACTTAATGGTTTCCTTCATTTGCTTACTAGCTAGCGTGTCTAGTCCTCTCTATACGTATAGTACGTAGGGTCGACCAAGCACGGAGATAAAAGAGGACACTTCTCTCTATTAGCTAGCTAACACAATATATGAAACCCCTAAATTAACCCTACAAAACCCCATAAAACCCCCAACCCCCACCCACCCTTCAGAAAAATAAAACAAAAACCCTAGCCCCTGAACTGCTGACGCGTGGACGCTTATTGGTCCCAGTTGGTGCTACCAACCGGGAGAAAAGGCCCCCCTGCTAGGCAAGCCGCAGCGGCCACGTGGAGCCCCATATGTCCCGGTTCGTATAAGAACTGGGACTAAAGGTATTGGGCTTTAGTACGGATCCTTTAGTCCCGGTTCCCGAACCGGGACAAATGGGACTTATAAACCATGATAAATGGGCCTTTTTTCTACTAGTGCTTTCAATTTTTTCTATTATGGAACTGACCAAGTTAGCTAACGCAGTCTACTCAGAGAGACGTCTCCATGCCGCTTGAAGTTCTCATGGGTATAGGTTTAGCATGTACTCACTCACTAGCCTAAAATTATGTGCACCCTATGTGTAAGTGCTAGCAATAGCAGTTGAAATAAAAAAACTTCCCTTTTTGCAACCTTTTAGTTTAGACTTCATTTAGCATGTACTCACCCAATAGCCTCACATTATGTGCACCCTCTATGTAAGCGCCGCCAATATCGATTAAACTAAAACACCCACCTCTTTTGGCATGCTTGTTGCTTACTCTTTGGTACTTATTTATTTCCATATGCCATCATGTAGTTACTTGTTCTACCCTCAGGATTTAGTGGACCTTTGCACTTTTGCCCTCAAAATTTCAATTCCTGCAATGGCAGTTGCGCCACAGCATCTAGTCGAATCCATGTTGTTAGTCGTCATATGCCATGTCAACAAAGAGTCAACAAAAGGAAATAGGCCACCATATAATAGATAGTTGGCAAACCTAATAAACACAATTCGAGCTTCTCGAAATACAGTTACCAAATTGGACCCAAAATCCAAGTTGAGGTAGCATATCATATATAGATTCATTTTCTCTTTAGTGAATCGACATTACCTTTAGATCTTCATCATGGTGGTTGTATATCTTTTAAAGCAAGACTAGCTGCATCTTACTTGCCGAGGTCACATATGCCCTTCTAGGGTACATCATTTCTCGATCTTAGATGAACCGATTCATGTATTTTCTTCGTGTGTGATATTTCATCAAGGAACATAGCGAAGACTATGAGATTATGGAATAATTACTCTTCGTATATAGCCAAATTATTTAAAAAATAGCACGCTAAATAGGACATTTAGCTTTCATATGTTAAGAATAAGTTTCAGTCTCTATATCAACTAGAGATGATACCCCATGCGTTGCAGCGGGAATTGGGGCAATTATTTAGTGATATTTTGTAGTATGAAACATTAGTATTTGGATTAACAATATGAGAATTAGAACTTAAGTACGTATAACTTATTGTATCTCATTATTGTAAAGTTGTTGAATATTTATTAAATATGAGTAACATGCATGATGCCTGTTAACATGAGTCTATTCCTACCATAGATGATGGCATGATGTCGACATAGTTTCACCTTGAGAGAATTAGTGTTAGTGGGGATAACCTATATAGGTATATAGGATATGGTCAGTATGTAGAAAATCTTGCATTAGATATCATTTATGTTACGAATCAACAACGATATTCACATTAAATAGACCATACACACAATTAATATTTATTAGAAAGATAAAAGTTAGAATATAAATTTCTTCTTGATCCATAAGGTTCCAGATACACATACCATTTGCCGTGGTTGAAACACAAGATCATAGTCACTATGATCATGATAAAGGTAGACACCCCACTTGAGGTTGGTAACAGTTTTTCTACATAATGCCTCACATGACCGGTCGGAGTTGTACACCATGGAGTAGAAGAAAATGATATATTAGTCCAAAAAGTCTGGAATGCAAGTCACGTTGAACGATCATAATATGATCTTCAAGATTAAAACATTTTTTTTAGAAACAAGGCAGATGTCCAACATTACCGATCTGAAGCCCTTATGGTTTACAACACAAAGTC
This sequence comes from Aegilops sharonensis, assembly GCA_904067115.1. Classification (NCBI taxonomy): domain Eukaryota; kingdom Viridiplantae; phylum Streptophyta; class Magnoliopsida; order Poales; family Poaceae; genus Aegilops; species Aegilops sharonensis. The sequence goes on along the minus strand of LR880968.1, from coordinate 32,956,786 downwards.
TAGTGCTAAAATGGCATAAGTCAGGATCACAAGCCAAGCACGACACAACTGACTGCGATACAAACCTCACAAGGACCCTTTAATCAATGGCCAAAGCACACACACATGAACGGCCCGGCATACACGAACATCAACTACATGTCATTCCAAACTGCACTAGTTTGGAACAAAGAGCGGGACAAGATGCTCACGTAACTCATAACTGAATTTCAAATGATGATGCCCAATGTGCGGTACTTTTATTCCTTATATGTCTTATGCCTACGCGTTCTTGACATATATCGTCTTTTCCAATCATTTTCTCCTATGTTTACTTTAGTTACCATCTACACTTTGCTATACGAAAATACTAAAAGTGAATTGTCGCATTATTGATGTGTAAATATGGATAAATTAGATGATGGAGTTTGTTTCCTGCTCACGTGATGAGGGGTAGTATATATAGCTGGAATCGAAAACACTATGTATATTCAAATGAACGTTGGTAGGCCATTAATCCGTGAAATTTTATTGTTCATGTTGAATGAGTAGAGGACATGTTTGGTAGCCTACATAAGGCTCATTAATGGCATTGTCAATATGTACACATTTGGGGATACACAAGAATAGTAAGTGCATATATACGAGTATCCACGTGACTAAGACGACAGTGCGGTGACTATACGATAACCTGGTTGTGAGCCTGGATGCACATGAATCGTGCTAAACTATATAATTGCGGTGGTTCCTACATATTCTAAAAAGTTGATACCTACTCCATCCGTTTTGCAAAATAATTAAAGTTCTACAATTTTCCTAAGTTAAACTTGCTTAAGTTTGACAAACTATATAGAAAATGTGCTAAGATCTACAACACCAAATACACATACAAAAATACATTTCATAATGAATCCCATGAAACTAATTTGGTGCTCTAGATGTTAATATATTTTTCTATAGATTTGGTCAAACTTGAAGAAATTTGACGTAGAGAAAACCAAAACTTCAATTATTTTGGAAGGAATATAGTACCTTAGGTGGCTAATGGACGGCATCAACACCAAATTTTGGCGTGATGTGTGTTTTACAATGGTGGATTGTCTTATCAAAAGATGATTTATGTATACGTAACACTCGACTCGATTAAGATGGATATCCAGTTCTACTCCCGAGCTTATATGTCCTTGGTTAATTACTTTTGATTGCGCTTTACAAGGCGACTGTAGCTCTCGAAATGGGTTTTTTTTCCGCTTTATAAATAAAGCCAACATCCATACAACCACAGTCATAGTACCAAACCATCAAACAAGGTTGGGGCAACATCACAAATATGCCCAAATAAAGCAAAAAAGAAATAGGAAAAAAGGCCACCTAATGGCAACACTCATCAGCTCAACGGAGAAGAAAGCCGGCAAGCGGTATCCAGAAGCGCCTCCAGCATGAGCCCCAAACGGCCGCGGTCCCGCTGCCTAGAAAGCGAGTGCCAGTGCTGCAGAAAAAAAGAACTAGTGAGAAGCCCGTCGAGGGAATACCCCCTCAATCACCATCTTATTCCGCGTGGATCAAGACGGCTGTAGCAAATTAACCATGTCTTCCTACCGTAACCTCTCCCGGATGCCGGATCGTCCCCCGCTTGCTTACCATATCCCGCCGCACCGTCAGAAGCCAGCCGAGGAAATACCCCCTCAATCACCATCTTATTCCACAACGACCATGATGACTGTAGCAAATTAACCATTTCCTCCTACCCTAACCTCTCCCGGATGCCGGATCGTCCCCTGCGTGCTCACCATATCCCGCCGCATAGTCTGCAAGAAACATGCTTGCATGTAACCAGGGCGCGTAGAGGCAAGCAAGCAAGCATGCATGCAAAACTTATTTCAAGCTGAGATTTACAGCATGCATGCGTGCATGATGGCTTGATGGGTGTACGTAGCATGCCATGCTGCATTTTGTTGAGACTTAAAAAAAAATAAAGCCAACCCAAAGGCTAACCCTGGTTGGTATTTTTTTATAAAAACTCCGCGAGCACCACGCGTCCAAACCGGGAATTGAATTCGGATGGGCTGGCAGCAACCTCAACTGCCTAGCTAACGGGTCGACGCCCCATCCTCATTTTGTTGAGACCCGAGGTCTCCAGAATTGTAGTCACCAGTGACGACGCCCACCGAACAAGAACGCTTATGTCAAACTCGTTGTCAGCTAGCCGGCCACGCGTCCAGATCGATATTTGGTCACGCCTGGGTTCTGGATGCTTTTCGGGTTGCGGTCGCGCCTGTCCCGACTCCATATTTGGTCACGAGGAGAACAAGTCGAGGAATCGTGCATTAAAACCCTGGAACAGATGTGCTATAGACAAAATACATATCTTTTTGAAAATAAGTTGTACTCCACTGTTCAGTGTTCACGAAAGTTCATGTCTACCCACCCGCCGACCGGAACTTTCGGAGTGGAAGTAGAAGAAGCCAAGAAGGTATGAGTGAGGCCGAAGCGTCCTGAGGCTGACCTCCCCTGGATGCGCAACCGGCCGAGAGCCCAGACGTACTGGCGGCCAGATACGACCTGTGCCATGGCCGTCGCCGAGCAGCAGCAGTGCGGTGGTACGTGGCGTCCGCAGCAGCGCGTGTCCATGGCTGCAGTGGAGTCGTCCACCGCTATCTTGCTTGCCGTTATTGGAGGCTGCACTTCATCCATGCGGCGTCGGTGGACTATTAACGATGCAAAAGAGAAAAGAAGAAGAATGACGATACAAAGGAAAAAAGAAAGAAGAATGATCGGAGGATTATCTAAATAGCTAGCTCACATTAATCTATTCGTTCAACATGCAGACATGTCACATCATCTTGTAAACATGCATGACAAAGACTTGTCTCAAAATATAATACATGCATCTTTTATATCCAAAATAGCTAGCACTCATTAACCTATTTCTCTCAACATACACACATGTCACCTCATCATGCAGACATGAATGGAAAGACCCACCTGAAAATGCAAAAATGTATCTTCTCACTACAAAAAAAATACACTTCCGTGATGATACGTGTTTGTCACAGTAGGTCGCGTTTTTTGTCATGCATATACATCCATGACATATTTATGACAGAATCAAGATAGTCATACATGTGCTGTCGTAGAAATGTTCCATGACATTACCAAAATTATCATCACGGAAGTGTCCACTTCCATGACGATAAATCGCGCGTCACAGAAGTGCTTTTGTCAAGGGTGACCGACACGTGGCATCCACCGTAACGGAACGCCGTTAAGCTATCGGGTCGGGTTTTGGATCCGATAACCCGTTAACAGCCCCGACCAATGGGAAATTTTCACGTGTAAAATTCTTATTAGCCGGACGAAACACATGGCAGCTCGTCAGTGGGTCAGATAGGCGTCTATGATATGTCGACACGTGCCAAGGCCCACCACTGGCCCATTTAGCTTACAAAGCCGGCCCGTTTGACTTGGTTAAAAGTTAACGGTCTGGCCCATGAAAAGCATGTTAACGGTCTCTTCGCAAATAGCCCATTTTACAGCCCGTTAGGCACTAAAATAAATCGGCCCAACAACGTCATGTGGCCCGTCAAATATAACACCAGCCCATTTCAGTTTCGGCCCACGTATGGCCCACGACGTCTTTCGGCCCATATGAGGCCTTCGTATCTTTTGGCCCTTTACAGGCCTACGGTGACTCTAGCCCATAATAAACAGTAATTTTCTTTGTACCCGTTAACGGCCCGTGATTTACATGGGCCGTTTCCAGCCCGTGTTAGCTTTCGGCCTATTGACGGCCCATACGTTCTTTGGCTCCTTTTCGGCCCTCAATTACTTCCGGCCCGTTACTGGCCTGTTCCCCTAATGGGCTAAATTCGGCCCATGACAAGAGTCGGCCCGTTACTGGCATGTTCCCCAAATGGGCCAAATTCGGCCCATGGCAAGAGTCGGCCCGTTACTGGCCTGTTACCCTAATGGGCCAAATTCGGCCCATGGCAAGAGTCGGCCCGTTTCTGGCCAGCCCTGCTATATTCTGGCCCATTAACGACCCGTTATGCCTGTGACAGAATTAAGCTTTTGCAGTCCTACGGCCTGTTAACGGCCCGTTACCGTGCTGGGCCAATACCAATTACGCTCGATTACGGCCCATGTAGACCCATTTATCCGACGGCCCTAGGCCCATTTATCGACGGCCCGAGGCCCACCGATTACAGGCCCATTTATCGACGGCCCGTAGGAGACCCATGGATCCTACGGCCCGTATATGGCCCATGGGTAGTTGCGGCCACTAGCAAACCAGGGAAAAAGAAGACTAGGAAATAAATAAGGCCCAAACTAACGCTAGGTTATTAAGGCGCTTGCACAAATTACATCCACTCGGCATCAAAGATCACCACCAGTGCAAATATAGGGAACACCCTACACTATACAAAAATGGCTTGCTGTTTTCTTCAGCCGGTGGCTGCACGTTAAGAATAAATTTTGTATCGCACCAAAAGAAATTACAACTATATAACAAAAGGAAGGTTGGCATAAAACTTAACAGTCTAGCAGATAAATGCACCACCAGAAGTTCAGAAGCTCGGTTCATTTGACCTGACTGTTACGTTTTCATGTTGTATTGTCCGATGGAACACCATAACCCTCGCCTTCATTTCCCCTAGGCTCCTGAACAACATAGCAAATGTCTGATAGTCTGGTTTCAAAACCATGCATATCTTGACGACATTGAGCAATGTTTCTCCTTGTTTCACAAAGGGCCTCTGTTAGGGAATGGATTTGTGTCTGGAGCGCAGATACAACATTGCTTTGAGCTTTCATATCTTGATCATGAGGCAGTTTGGACGATATTGCCTTAACAACCAACCCAGTATTACGCAGGAACGTGCTTTTGGCACTGTTAGTGGACAGGTACTGACCCACTCCAGCAAGAGCTGACATTGCGGTTATAGTTGCCTCGCCACCTTCAGAAGGTGGCGGTTCCACCATTTTTTCCATAGCTCGCTGAAAAGTTGAGGTTTTATATTAGTAGTACCATAACAGAAGATATTAAGGAGCCAACAAAACCAAACAAAATAGCTTTGGTCTTTATACAGAACTTATTCTGGTGAACCCATGTAAAATATTAGTTGTATTTTATTGCAAAGTACATAATAAAACCAGGTTCCAAACATATGACCATGTACCATCGCTAATGTATTGTCTATTTCTTCACATTGTAAAGAGGGCTAAGGATAAAGAGACGAAGTTTATAATACGATAAGCATAGTATGACATCATTCATATCACAAAACAACTGAGAACAGACAAACAAGCAATTGTAACGTTGTGTGGGCAAGTTCAGCACGGAACTAGATTACGGGTCAAGATCAAAGGTGCAATGATACGCTAAGACAATTGTGTATAAAATTGAAAAGAGTAATAGACATTGGCTGCAAACCATGCAGTTCAAGGCACAAGTCAGAGTAAGTAGTAGTTAAAAGGCATGATGATTAAGGACTTACAATAGCGGCTTTGACTGGTGTAGTCATGCCCTTGTTCCTGCTGGTGTGACAGTCCTTGAAGATTTCCACAGCATTTGGTTCAGCTACTTTTTGGTCCTTGCGGGCTTTCCTCTGCATTTCGAACAAGTCAATATAGATCTGATAATATGGTACAACAAAAAGAGTGAAACATCAGCTAATTACAAGAGCCTCGCAGTGTGCAATATAGCTACGAGATCC
>LR880968.1:32897530-32907797 GCA_904067115.1 Aegilops sharonensis | reverse complement strand
ATTTCCTTTATTCTACATTTTGTTAAGAGTAAATATATATGTTATAATATACGAAAAATGGAGAATACTTAAGATAAGATGAAGAGTGATACTACATAACCAAGTAGCTATAAATGTAAGTTCCGCGATACACGCAAAAGGTACAACCAAGAGCAATGCACAACTAAACTTCTTCAGTATCAACCTTATGGTAAGAGTAAATATAGATCTAATGTGTAGAAAATGGAGGGCAAAGGAAAATAAGCTGCAGAGTGATGTTACATGAACAACTACCTGTCATTATAAGTACACTGATAAAGGATAGCATGTACTTACAAGAACAATGCAGAGCTAAAAAAAACATTGGCATTGGATATATTCTACACTAATGTAACCATTCATACATATCAGATAATTTGGAGCGAACAATTGATAAGCAAGCTATCATGCATACTGTTGTCACATAATGAACCAGGTATGTATGCAAGTACAGTGATACAGGACAACAGGTACTAAGAAGAGCAAAGCAGCGGGCAGCATATTTGCGATATGCTGTCGTTCTTTTCAAAACGGAATTCTTCTTCGAGCAGATTTCCTGCAAAAAAGATCCGTAAGGCACTTGCGGAAAAGTAGAAGTTCAAATTGTCATGTGATTTCATAGACATTACCTCATCCTGGGAATGAGACCAGTGCATAACAAGGTTTTTCCATTCAATGTCTTCTAAATTTAGCACAGGAGACTTCACCGAAAATTCGTTTATAGACTTGCCACCAAAGTGTGATTTCCTCAGGTAACACCGACACTGCTGCAATGCTTCCTTGAAAAGCACAAGCAAGCTTTGCTCATCATGACTATCCAGATTGACCCTCGCCTAGTTACAACAATGTAATGTAAATCATTGATGTGTTCAATCAGCAGAAAACAGGAAAAAAAATAACCATGAATAATAGCACTTACACGTAAGTTGGACAGGAAGATGTGAAAATGGTGTTTGTCTTCACAATAATCTTCCCATGATGGGAATATATGAACGTAGTCCCTAACAACATTGAAAGAATTGTCTTTTAAACTAGGAATAAATGGAATGGGGTTCCAATCTGCAGGAATTGGCCGTCTCTGCAGTTGGGATAGGTCTTCGGCCGGTGGACTTGTTGTACTTTTTGCTGGAGTGGGATTTTTCTATGGTACAGCTGGTGCTATGGAAAATGAAATCGGTATACCTTTTGCTGGAGTGCAAGTCCTGTGTGGTGGGGCTAGTGGTGTGGCCAGTGAAGTATGGGTACAGTCTGCTGGAGTCGGTCCTACGTTTTGTGTCACTGGTTGTACAGCCAATATAAGTGGGGTGTTGTCTGATTTCTCCGGCACCACCATGTTTTTCAAGGACTTTGCTGGTGCTCCTTCAGGTTCGGCAATCACCCTCTTCCTTTTTGATGTCTGATGCACACGAACATCATTTGAGTGGAAAAACATGGTATGATGACAGATGGAGTATGTATTGATAATAGATGGGCATGTCATCTCGACATATATGATGAGTAAACTAAGCAGATGGCGGTGCAACAAAGTAGAAGAAATGCAAGACAACATATGCAAGATACCCGCAATCAATAAAACATTGCCAAATTAGAACAGGCACCTTGATGGCTGAACAGGACAGGCCATCTGCCTTTGACTCCTCGAGGTTAGAATAGTCATTAGGATCATATTCTGAACAAGAGTCAACAGGTGGGGAGCGTATGAGTTTCATTGCATCCAGAATGGCACTCAATGCCTTGGTGCCAATTTTGTAAGTCATTGCAGTGTTTAGCTTCAAGAGTGGACTGTTGCTAGTGCGACACAAAGCAGCTACACAGATCATAGTGTAGATATCACGGGAAAACCTTAAGCATCAGAGTAAAATCAGCAAAGTGGAACTTGCTAGAATATATGTGCTAGTATTGCCGGTACGGCTAGAAAGGCTTCGGATACCAGCTCTTTTCAAGTGAAGGTGCGGTACTGTTAATATCAGTGTAACTCTCAAAGGCGACACAGCTCCGTGCATTTCCTTGCTATTCTTATAGGATTCAAGTGGGCAGGCCACTACAAATCCTATTCCTACGTTTACAAGATCCTACGAATCTAAGAGGCTGAAAGTGGCCATCACAACCGACCGTATAGACCTCTACACTGCAAATGTCCCTGCTCATCTTCAGTACAAGGAACATATTGTACTACTAGCATACTCCCTCCGTTCTAAAATATAAGTCTTGGTAGAGATTTCCACTATGGATCACATACAGATGTATCCATATACATTTTAGAGTGTAGATTCACTCATTTTGCTCCATATGTAGTCCATGGTGGAATCTATACAAAGACTTGTATTTAGGAACGGAGAGAGTACATATTAAAGAAGAACGGAAGAGGAACATGGTAAAGAAGAGCAAAAAGATTTTGGATAATAAAATGTTGGTTGCGCAGTGCCCACACAAGATGAACCAGAGCGCATTAAGAATGCAACTCCCAGCTGTCTTTCGACCATTTCAGGCGGTTGGATGAAGATTCTACGTCTCCTAACCCTTCTTCTTCCTCGTCTCTTAATTCTTCCCATACAGAACACCGCACGGGCCGCCGGCCGGACCACCGGCCCCCACCGCCTGTGTTCCTCCGCCACCCCCACTCCCCACCCACGTTGAGTTTTCTTCGTTCGGCGAGGCCCCACAACCACCCGACCAACTTGGATCGCACCGCCGAACTCTGGCGAGCTCTGAAAAATCGACTGACCCAATTTTGAAATTTAGTCTACTGTGATTTAACTAGTGTGGAATATAAAAGGGGAAAACCATAAGCATTGGGAGTATAGTGTTGAGCGTGCCATGGAGGATCTGAAGGTGCAAACCGGACAAAGGCAACTTCGCAACCAAGACAAGAAATCAGAGTAAAGCAGTGGCGATCTATTTTCTTGCTGCGATAAATAAGTTGAGCAGATACGAAAGAGTACCGCCTCTGGTGCGGCGCCGTGTACGCATCTGCTGAGAATTTGACGGTGCTGCGGTAGCGATGGCTGTCGGTGGCGTGGAAGCAGATCTAGGAAGGTAGACGGTGGCGGCGGGGTGCGGTGGACGAGACGGTCGTAGGAGCGGTGCCGGCAAGGTGGACGACGGCGGGGATGAAGCGAGAGGACGGGATGCAAGGATCCCGGTCCGAAGGTGTGGATGAGAGAGGTCGATCTCTTGTAATGGACGGCGGCGGCGGGGTATCAGCTCCGGCATGGTGGAGGAGGACGGCGGTGGATGGGGTGGCGGACGGCGGCGGACGGAGGAGGGTGCGGTGGAGAGGGTGTTTTGGCACATACGGAGTACGAATGGGGAAAAGGGAGGTAGAGAGGAAGGGGGAACCATGTATTCAGGGCACACTTGTCTCAAATGCGAGGAAATTTAGAAACTTAGCCCCCGTTTCAAATTTCTACTACATCACAGCAACATTAGTCGGTTGGGGATAGGACGGTAATCTCGCATACACCGAATATTTGCCGACGAGAGTTTGTTTTTGGCGCCCACCGTGTATGAATATGAATCGGGGAGGGAGTCGATTTCGGCCGAGGGCACACTGTGTTTTGGCGCCCACCGTGTATGAAACCGGGTGAGAGGCGGTTACGTCACGTTTGGGTAAACTTACAAACCTACCCCTATCGAAACCTATAGAAATCCAGCAGATAGGCTTTGCGTGGCAGGGATAGGCAGTATTGATTTCCATCTCGCAAATTTTGGTTTCGGGCGGGGTTACTGCAACTTTCCCCGCTTCGTTCAAATTTTGCACAGTGCACGTTTACCGTGCCAACTCAATTCGAATCCCGTTTGTATTCTACTATTTTTTTTTGCCGGGATCCATTTTCAATTGGAATTACATTCTATATACATCAATTTTTTATATATACTTTCAAAAGCACAACAAAGAATTCTGCTCCTTTATATGTATAATATGATTTACAAATACAACGATCTCGAAATCTTAAGGTTGAATTCGAAAAAATTTAACCAAATTATGTTCTACTAAAATGTATAGATCAGTAATATCTACATATTAAATAACATAGATGTGCGTGAATTCATATGAGTATGCATGTTTGATAGATCAATTTTGGTTCGAGTATGGATTACATGTATCATCATCTCGAATTCAAATATTTGAATCCCTTTTTTGTTCACTCCTTTCACGCCCATCTCTCTCGCATGCATGCTCCTTCGGGTAGCTATCACTCTCTTTTCTCCAGCTCACCCGCACGCTCACTTCATGTTTCTCCTATCCTCGCAAACATGGTCTCTCGACGTCTGCCTTGAGAAGTGTCACACTCTCCCTATCATTATACATTACACGGTTTTCATTATCTCTCACGTCTCTACTGTTCTCTGGTATCACTCGGTACGTAAGCTTCCTTTTCACCGCCACACACACAGTCTCCACTCATCTTTCACTTTGTCTTTCTCTCTATGGGAATCTCTCACAAACCCTATATGTCTCTACATATGACTCATACCACTAAAATTACTCTCTCTCTCTCCTGTAGACACAACATTTGTTGCGGTCTCCTTTTCGTCTCCATCCCAGACTGACATTATTCATTTTTTTTACCGATCAGACAACTCCGACTACCGTCTCCTCTCTGTCTCACAGACACACACACAACTCCTACTTCCACTCCCCTTCCCGACTACCGTCTCTCTCTCACACACACAAAACTCTCGCTTTCGCAACCTGACTCGTATTTCTCTCATAAACATTTATCGACTGGCTAGCCTCTAGATAGGTTTATACACCCGCACACTCGTGCTTCCACCATCGCATACATGTCTCTCTCCCGCTCCTTGTATCTATGTAGCTTTTTCTTCCCTTCTTGAGACACGCCCTCTCGATCATGCACACACACACACACTATCGCCTCATTTTAAGCTGATACCTATCGCACACACACACTACTTGTGTCTTTGTCACACATGCACTCCGTCCTCCTCCACTCTCCCTCTCTCTCTCACACACATGGGCTTTTTGCAACAACTAGCAAGATGCCCATGCGTTGCACGGAACATCAAGATGCATTTGTATGAGTAGTTTATCTTGTGGGGGAAAAGGATGAACGAGGGAAAGCCTTATTTGCAAATGTGGAGAGGGGTGTGGGTATCTTTTTGCAAAATTGCCATAGTTTCCTTCCTATCCGTCAGATATAGATCGGACAGCCTATATTGCGGGATGGCAGGCACACGATCATCACCGACAATGCTTTTTATAAGAGTAGGGATAAAAAATAGAGTTGGTGATGATGGTGGGCATGCCATCCTGCAATGTAGGTTGTCCGATTTATATCTGACGGATAGGAAGGAAAATATGGCAGTTTACCCGCACTCTTCACCACATTTGCAGATAAGGCCTTCCCTCGTTCATCCTTTTCTCCCACAAGATCTTGATGTTCCGTGCAACGCACGGGCATCTTGCTAGTAAGAGTAGAAATTAGACATATACCACTTCTCGAATCTTGAAACCAACAACATTCCTCCCTTATCTCATCAAAACCGCCAAAGGAATATATTTTGAGTGAAACATAACATATTTTTAGCGATATACGTATTTCAAAACTAGACTTTTTTTCTATCAAATCGGTAAATATGTATTAATCTACTTTGATCATGTGGCAACGCATTGGCACATTTCTAGTAGTTATTATAATTTTTTGGACACCAGACAAACGGTGGTGTACATATACGAAGAGAAGAGGCGCACGCACGCAGTCGGCCTCTCGCTGTCTCGCACACATGAGTGTTACGTAAAGGCGATGTTAACAAATAAACCCTAAAACCCTAGGCGCACGGTTGCTGCATTTGTGGGTACCGGGTATGTGGTGGAGCACCTTTGTAGGAGTTGATGGTCGGGACCACAGGTGAACGACTTAGAGCGCGGTGGCTCGCCAGTTGCCACAGATCGAGTAGCCACGTTTAAAATATCGTTTTTTAGCGGGGTTAAGAGTTCCGATTTTCAATGGCTCGTTATAAGTAGTAAGTAGTTTTTATAATGATTGGTATGGAGCGAAAATGGAATTCATAGTACTATGTACCTCCTTGGCGTATGGTTGTATGGGTTTATGTTGCGAGATGTTGAACCTGGTAGTTCTAGGGAAAATACTATGGTTTATATTTGGATGCTGGTTTTCAGTAATCGGAAGGGGAAACCCTTCTTTGATTAAAAAAAACTACTACCTCCATTCTGGTTTACTAGTCCCCATTGTACTTTGGGTCAAAGTTTGTCCACGAATTTTACTTGTAAAATGTGAATGGAAAACGAGATTTTGTTATACCCAAACAAAAATGGACGGGAGGGAGTGATTGCTCTGACACGGACGCGACCTCTCATAGCGCAGGCATTGAACCGGCGCGCCGGCCAAGAGGGTCACACTCGCTGCAGGCCCAGCTGAGCACGGCTCCTCGCCGTGTGCAACCAGCTTAAGACTGCCCCGCCTGCCTTCATTGAATCCACGCGTGTGCCGGCAACACGTCCTTCCACGAGCCGGCAGGCATTTTAGAACAGAAAACATGACTAAAATATAGGAGTAATTAATTTACACATGGTCTTGACTTGTTGTGCTCGCACTGGTAGCAGGAACTAGTAGAGGTTTTTCTTTATTTATAACTCTCCTCACATTTTTTTGGCTTTGAAGTGAATCATGGTTGTGGACATTATGTATGAATGTGCAGATATCTGTGAACATGAGTTTGATGTGGAAGTTGAACTTGGAATGTCGGGCTTGCACGTGAACTATACCATGTCCAATGCTTCGTCTGTTATTGTTTGGAAAGTAATTGCTGTTATTACATGACCCGAAAAAAACATTTTGTGCCACATCAGTAGATGCACAGACATCACAACAGGCATGCTGACGGATAAACATTTGAACCTAGCTATTATGAAAGAAATTTTGTATTGACAACGGTTTTAGATAGCAGGAGACGCCTAGCCTGCTCTGCCTCTGCTAGCTTATTTCTGGCTTCTTCCATCTCTTCTTTGGCTTGGGTGAGGAGAGCATCTGATTGCTCTTTTCGCTTCTTCAGGAACTCAACTACATTCTCAAGGGCTGCTGCACACTTTCTTTCAGCCTTTACTAATGCCACGAGGACACGAACAGCTGACGACTCCACCTGGCTTGTGTGTAATCCAGCATCATCTGGGAATTTGCACCTTGTGTCTAATCCAACATCATTAGGGAACTGGCACCTTGTGTGTAATCCAGCCTCATTTTGGAAACATGATCTCGAGGTTGACCATACTTCCCTCCTCGCAGGAACTGCATCCTAACATGAAGTTACTTCTTTTTTAGATCAATACTCAGAGAAACCTAGATCCATTTAGTAGAAGCCAGATAAACAGAACTCGGAGAAGTGAATTCGAAAGGAAAAGAAATATAAAAACAGACTACAAGGTGAGAACACCCACTTCCTACATCAAGTTAAAAACGAAAGCATTAGGACGATTAAGACTCTTCTTATTACACATCGAAGAACACCACACTTAAGAGAAACAGAAACTACAACATATACACATCAAAGAACACGAGGCTAAACGAAAGTAATTGAAAGGGTGTTACTTACCAAAGCTCGTTTTACAGGTTCGGTGCAGCTCCTCTTTAACCTGCCACGCTCCTTGAAGATGTCCCGAATATCCTGTGTTTGGTCTTCATTGCTCCTCTGCATGTTCACACTCATGGTTTTAAAATCTTAACATGGCAAGAAAAATACTACTAGTAATACTCGCGCATCTTGTGGGCAACATTAAAGCACTCCTCTGCCATGTTAGAGCATCTCCAACAGAATCGCAACGCACGGCGCTTTAAAAAAGCGTTTATAGTGCTGAGATCGAGAAGTAGATACTAGAGAGTAGAGGATAGTTCTCAACATAGATAGATTAAAAAAGATAATTCAACTACTCCTCGTCGTCCAACTCCTCTTCAGTGATGTCCTCCTCCGATGTCTGACTGTGGGCGTGAAGATACTGATTGTCGTCGGATTCCCAGGGCGACGCTGCTCCTAGCCTCATGTTGAATTGAGCGTCCGCTTTTCGCTTACGCTTGTCCTCGCGATAAGCGGCTCGCTCCGCCCTCCTCTTATCCCTCTCTTCCCTCCTTTGCGCGTAGAACTCGCGCTCGTTGATGATGTCCTGCGGGAAGTGTTGGCGCCACAGCGCCATGGCTTCCTCGTCCATCTCGGCGATGCCGAGACGGTGCCCCCGCCTCCGGTTGTCGCGATGATCCTCGTCGGTGCTAAGCCGCGGCAGAGGCGCGAGCTCCTGCGCCCGCTCCCGCATCGGCACGTTGGGGAAGTTCAATGTTCTATGAGGCCACCGGAGGCGCCACGCCGCCACCTCGTACGCGCTGGCGGCCTCGTTAGCGGTGTCGAAATTGCCGAGGCTGAGGAGCATCCCACGGAACTGGATCTCGGCGGAGAAGCCGCCGGAGGGGCGCGCGCGGACGCCGCGGTATCCCCAAGTTTCTCGGCGACGTGGCGGCGGCGAGGCGAAAAAGAGCAGGGAGAGAGCGGTGGCGAGGCACAGAGCGGTGGGAGGGCGTTGGATTTTATAAAGTGCGCCGGACGCCGCGCGCCAAAACTAGCGCTCGCCCGGCCGCTTTTTCCCGCGCGCGCGCGATCCTTTCCCGACGTCTCTACTATCTCTACTCTCTTCTCTACGGTTATATTTATTTTATATTTAATATTTAATATTTATCTCTACTTCCTTTACTGTCTACTTTTTTCTCTATACTCTTTTTTCTTGCAATATAGGCCATCGGATTTATATCTGACAGATAGGAAGGAAACAAATGGGAATTTTGCAGAAAGATACCCATACCCCTCTCCAGATTTGCGAATAAGGCCTTCCCTCATCCATCCTTTTCTCCCACAAGATAAACTACTCATACAAATGCATCTTGATGCGTGCAACACATATGGCATCTTGCTAGTTCTAAAAACCTTTCCATCATTTGCCACACTACAGGTTGCAGATGAAAAACCTACCCAAGCACAGCGCGATACAGGAGCGACGTACAATTACCAGCTGATATTCTGTTGGACAATGGAGGCTATAACCAATTACTTTTACGGGAACAATAGCACCCAGGAAAATTGAAGGGTAGGTATGAACAAAATTGGAACTACACATGTACTGCTAAGTGATTCAATACACACGTTACCAATCGAGGAGGAGAACGATGGTCGCGGCGGCCTCTGTGAGTCATGGTCGGCAATGGGAGTCAGTTCATTGTCCACGACGGTGGTACTTCTCCGCTTGGCGTCGGCTTCCGGGAAGCAGATCTGAGACCGTGGAAGACGATGCCGGGGAAGAGGCTCCGTCTACGACGACGACGGTGGACCGGCTCTAGTGCGGCGTACGAGGTCGTCGATGAGGCAGATGCGCTGCGGTGGACGAGTGCGCTGATGTAAAGGGGAGGAGCACGAAGGTTGCGGTGCCGTGGAGAAGTCTATTTTGCGGTGGGGATAGAAAATGGGGAGTATTCAGGTGTACTACTCTGGGTGCCGGGGTGGGGTTGGCTGGGTAGGGTGAACCTGAAGTTACGAAAACAACCCCCTACCGAGCGTTGTCCATAGGCCTGTTCGGAAGGCTATGATGGTAACTTCCCACTGCTCGAATCAGGGTCGCGGGAGATTTTCCCGCCGACCTCAAAATTTTGTGACACTGGACTCCCCGTGTGGCGTGTTGAGTGATTCGGCTAAGCAACTAGCGAGTAGTAGTAGTAAACTCTGCATATTAGGTTTGACCGAAGTCAAACTTCCTAAAGTTTGACCAAGTTTATATAAAAATATAAACATTTACCATAACAAATATGTATGATGTGGAAGTACATTCAATAATGAATCTAAAGGTATTTATTTGTTATTGTATATGTTAATATTTTTTGTTATAAGTTTTCTGAGAGTTTACAAAACTTGACTTTAACCAATGCTAATACGCGGACTTAAATAAGAACGGAGGGAGTACACATTTGTTTTCTTAGTTTGTAGTGAACTAATCATTTGTTGAAATTGTGAAATAAATATATTAGGCTATTGACTTCGAATGTAATGGTCTATACAATTCAATAGTTACAATCATTGTCGAATCCCAAGATGTATACAAGGTCTATAGTACTTCACAACATGCTCAAACTCACATAATCCCAGTAAAATGAGAATCTAAATGCATTTCATAGTTATTACTTTGTAGGATGCAACAAAAACAACCAAAACTCTACATCAGCCATTATAGAAGCAA
>LR880968.1:32857027-32896941 GCA_904067115.1 Aegilops sharonensis | reverse complement strand
AGAGAGAGAGAGAGAGAGAGAGAGAGAGAGAGAGAAAGAGATAGGAAGAAGTTAGGTCTGTGAGAAAGATGGAGACATGTAATATACGTGAGATGCATGTGCATCCGGATTCTGTATACGTGGAAGGAGAAGAGACAACATGTTTGATGAGAGAGCTGGAAAAACATGGACGAGAGGGGAAGGATCTCATGGGTTGAGGGATTGACAATTTTGTGCGGGGGAGAAAGGGATTGGTAATTTTGTGCAAGAGAGAGAGAGAGGGTGGGGGGAGGAGTCAGTCAGCCGTCGTCACATCACCCTACTTCCAAATGACCCCGCATTCTCTAGCGCGGTGTGGTCGTCGTCTTCGATCTGCTCGATGCCCTCTTTGAAGATTGAGTTGTTGTGCATGTTGGGGTGCAAAGAAGCACAAGCGAGAGTGGTCGCCGTATAACCTTGGATGGGGATGAATTGTGCGCTCGGGGGAGTGTGCGTGTGTGTTGTGCTGTGTGTGTGTGTGTGTGTGGGCGCGAGTGTGTGTGTGTGTCAGATATTGAGCGAAAACAAACCTAAGGAGAGAAATGGGTATTCACGAAGAGATTGTGCGGGCCTTGAGGTGGGCAGGGGCCGAGTGAGGGTGTCAAAATGTGTGCGTTGATGCATGTGTTGCATGCGATCGTGCGAGGGGCGGACGAATCAAGAGAGATGGTTGTTGTGTTACGGATGCTCCTCTCTCTCTCTCTCACACACACACACAAGTAACTAGAAGACCTTTCTCTCATGTATACACAACGTATCGGCATCTGTCTATGTGTCACTCATGCATGATCATTTGCACATTCACACCTCTCTATGTCTGTATCACAGGCACACCTTCTCCACATTGCCCTTCCGCCACAACACACATATGGACACATACACACGCTCTCTCTAAGTCACACACACAAAATAAGTATTAAAAAAACTAGGGTGCACCTAAAACGTCCAAATCCAAATAAACACAAACTGGAGCTAAATTCAAATATATGGAAATATTGCAGCGTCAAGAACTTTCCCAGGAAAACAAACTTGAGTAATATTCGAGGATTGTTTCCAGACACACAAAAAGGTTCGGTGGATGTCCTTCGAGCGCGACACGGTGAGCACCGTTCGATCGACCGCGCGGCCGTGGTTCACGCGCTTGCACAGGATTCCGTATCGTGGCTGTGGTACTAACTTCAAAACAAATTAATAAAAGCGCTGCCTAAGTCTAATGTTTACGTGTACTAGTACGATTTTCTTTTAAGTTTGACCAACCTTATATAAAACTAAAGTAAGCTCCCATACGCGCACTCATCAATATGCCGCCGCCGCCATTGCGCATGCTGGCGCCCGCCTGCTCCGGCCAACGATTTCTCGCCCATCATCGCCGTGTCGCCGCCATCCCTGTGCCATGAAGCCGAAGGCTCGCCCGCTCACGTCGTCTGCAGTCCCTCCTCGCCATGCCGCCGCGCTGCCAAGCACGCGAGCAGCTGGTGGAGCCGCGTCTATGCACGCAGCGTACGAAGAGGAGGACGAGCGCGTGCTCCAGCACGCCGGCAAGGAGGAACTAGCGTGTCAATGTCGTCTCCGCCCGCGAGGAGGAGGCACGCATGGTGGCTATCGCGGCAGAAGCCGGTCGCGCGCGCGTCGAGCCCGCAAACCGGGTGCGGACGCGGAATCTACCTTCGAGACCTTGAATGCCACGTGGATCCTGCAATCTGAAGGCACAATTTGGGTCAGTCGACTCATGTGAGTCGTTTGATGCAACATGGATGGCTAGAAGGGCTTCTTCCACCTCTTCTGCCATCTTCCTTCGCTCCGTCGAACTTCTTTCACAAATCGACTGACCCAAATTATACTACTAGTACGAACGTATTAAGTACAGTAGGAACACGAAGATACGAGTAGTAGTACCAACTGCAAGAAGAACAGTAGTAAGACATAGTACTAGTACTACTCTACTTACTAAAGAGTTCAAATAACGAGAAAGAACATAAACATAGTTCTGCTGGGGCCTCAGCACAACACACCCTTGAAAATAAACTAAGCAACTAGTCCGCTTGACACTGCAGTAGAACCAGCATGAGCGACGGCACTGCCACCTACTCGGAGTCCGAGTCCACGTCCTCGACTTCGTCCTCGTCCCTCTTCCTCTTCCTCTTCGCCGACGCTTCTTTGCTTGAACCGGACACTGGGCTCTGCTTCTTCATCCAACCCATGTAGATATTTAAACAAAGGTAGGCATCCATTGCTGCGTACAGGATGTGATCTTCATCTAATGTCTTTGACTCCCATGCATGATGAAACTCGTGATGAGGTTTCTTCAGTTTAGCGTACGAAGGATCAATCATGGCTGCTGCCAGGGTCAGCATTGAAGGTTGAGAGGAGGACACCAAGCTTGCCTTCTGGAGATCGAAGGGCTGGCCTACAACGAGACCTATCCGACGCAGGACATCTCTGTCGTTCTTAAAGCCTACAGTAACGAATTTCACTCTTTTGTCCTTGACGAAGTTCTTAAAATCCTGGCACTCAACGTCGGCATGGCATATGTGGTAGACCAAGCAAACGTTATGTACGCAAACCTGGATCATGGCAGGCTTCTTCCTCTCTTCGTCCTTTAGATCCTTCTCTCGTCCCAGGACCCACTCATCTGTTGAACTGTTGAACATGCGTAGGAAGCGAGCAAGCCATGCTTTCACCGTCGCGGATCCACGTGTGTAGATGACGATGAACTGATCGCCAGTGATGGCTCTAACCTGGTACTCAGCGGCGCCCATGGAGATTTGGGAGGCCATGGATTTTGGAGGAGGGTTAGGAGAAGTTGAACTGTTGTACCTCGCAAAAACTGGGAGCGAACTGTTGTGAGGTAGAAGACGGGGACGAGTAGGGTGTGCGAACGGCGTGGGGTTGCTGGCTTGCCCGGTGGATAAACGGCTGCAAGCCCCCAAAGAGTTCTCGAGAACTATGCGGGACCCACTGATGTCATGTCTACTAGACCCATATCGTAGGCCTGACGGTATAGCTTCTGCCTGTTCGCACGCCATGCCGGCGTGTGGATGTAACTTCACTTAATTCCATCAATCGTCACGCCTCCCACGACCTTCGCCTCCCTCGCGCGGTCACGCCCTTTGAGACTTCGACCGGCTATAAATGAGCAATTTGTTTTGCCTACTCCGCATGCATGATACTCCCTCTGGTCCTTTTTACTCCCGTCAACCGTTTGCAAAGTGTTTGACCAAATATATACTTTTTTTAACACCACCTTATATTAATTAACCAGCCACACCAGTACACTCATTCGATACAATATTCACCACACAGGGCGGTACGTTATTTACAAGAATAACATCTAATCTATTGTCAAAGCTATACTTAGAGATTAAGTGTGCCACCTTATTGGACGAACGGCTAATCTTTGACAATTGAAGATTGTTGATCAACTTCGAGATGCTCAACGCTTTCATCTTCAGGTCACGCATAGCAGAACTGTCATAGTCCCCCGATGCAAGAGACGCTACCACAAAAGCGCAATCAGTCTCTAAAATTGCAGGATTATGAAGAGAAATACCTATGTAGAGACCGGCAATGCAAGCCCTAAGCTCCGGTTCCTCCACACTTTGACAGGCATCAATGAAATCCCGCGACCAAATTTATACTAAAAATATCAATATATACAATACTGATTATAATGAGTATAAGAACTACGTTTTATAATGAGTGTAAAATTATTGATTTGACATTGTGAATGTTGATACTCCCTCCGTCTAGGTGAGTAAGTCATCTTAGGTTGTGCACCGTGACCAAGGAGGAGGGGAAAACGAGAGATATTAATGTTTATTTTCTAATTAAATAGTATTGAATGCAATGAACTAACCACTTCATGTCATGTTTGATAGTCTCAGGTCATTAAAAGCATGCACACCCTCATCTCTTATTGGTTGATATGTCAAGAAACAAGAAATGAGGTAGAAGTTAATGCACCGCGCCTACGTGTTTTGGGATTATTTGGTTTTCGTAAGATGACTTACACACCTAGCTATTAGAGTACCACTACCTCCCTTCTAGTTTAAAGGGCTCGACTCAAAAATTTCACCTACTCTTAGCAAGATAGTAGAGGCGGTGGAATAGTTTTTGAAGTCTACAAAAGTACTCAACTAATGATATCGTTCTTCACAAAAAAATGTGTTTACCAATGCATGCATGAACACTAGTTACTCTAACCCCCCTCTCTTCTTTAATTCTTTGCCACATCTGCATGTTTGCTATTCCCGTGTGCATGATACCAGCTAAGATACCACCATTATGGCCAGCCATAATCATCGCATGAAATAATTTAGTGCACCTTGAAATATGAACATGTGTGGGGCGTGTATGTTTTTAATGAGTTGAGACTATACCTAGCCCGGCATGCAAGATGACTTATTATGCACCGTTCCCCATACCTGTAGGAAGCCCGTTCGTCTCCAAATCTTTTCCTCTCCATGTGTGGAAACAATATGCCTGCCAAACTCTCCTTCTCCCTCCGGCGGTTCCACCACTCCACCCCGTGTGAAAAAATCTGCATGCGTTGTGACCAGCAATATTTCCACCCCTTCGCTCCCCCGTAATTTACTCCAACAAATATGCCCACGTAGCTTTTACTTAACTTTAGGTGCATTGGGTCACTGACATACGGGCCCATCAGTGTACTGGCCCACATGTCAGTGACGCAACTGGACCTGCAGTTATGTCAGTGCAGCTCAGCCCATATCTTACGTAGGTGTGCCATTGCTCCCTATAAATACTGCACCTCCCACGAAATCGCTATCTCCTCCCCCTCACGTTCACGTTCATCACTATCTCCTCCCGCTCCCTCTCACGTCGACCACCATGGCATCGCCCCTCCCAAGCCCTAGGAGCCCCTCGCTGCACCGCGCGGACGGTCACTCGTCGCCGTTCCGTTCCTCGCCGCCACTAGTCGAGGAGGACGCGTCGGCGTTCCGCTCCTCGCCGCTACGCGACGCGTCGCCGTTCCGTTCCTCACCGCTACTAGTCGAGGAGGACGCGTCGGTGTTTCGCTCCTCGTCGTGACGCGACGCGTCGCTGTTCCGTTCCTCGCCGCCACTAGTCGAGGAGGACGCGTCTGCGTTCCGCTCCTCCGCGACGTGTCGAGGTGGACGCGTCGGCGTTCCCAATCTCCCCAGCACGCGCGTCGAAGGATGCGTCGGCTCCCCGCTACGAGGAGAACGCCGCTCCGCCCGCCAAGCCCCCCAGGCTTGAGGAGCTTTGGCAATAAATGGATGTCGCCTTGTGGGAGGCTTTGCCTCCAGTAGAGGGCGCCAAAATAAAGGCGGAGAAGAAGGCCGAGGAAGAGAAGCGCACCGTACAACAAGCTTTCTGGGAGATCTATGTCGCGTCCGAGAGAGTCAAGAAATTGGTTCTTTGGCAGAAGGCTCGTGCGAGGGCCGTGAGGGTGGCGGAGGACGCCCGTGCCGACGCCCTGAGTGCAGTCGGGCCCAAGCGCCTCATCTACGCTTGGCGGTACGTGGACCGGGTGCATGCTTCCAGCCAGGAGGAGTACCTGTTGGCGCCGGATCACCACACCGGTGAGATCGCGCTCACCCGCCGGCAAGCCGCCAATCAGCACCTCGCGAGTTGCGAGACTGAGGAAGAGGCGTTGTGTCGGCGCGCTAGGAAAGGGCCGCGCACCAGGGCACTCATGGCACGCCGCAAGCGCTCCTGCGAGCGCCGTGGCTTTTAGGAGGAGTATAATTTTTGTTTCGTAAGGTGATCTCATTAGTTTTCAGACGCAAATGATAAATCCCGAACGTTCATGAATTTTTAGCGTCCTTAATTAAGTATGTAAAAGGAAAAGTTTGGAAACGTTGTGTATTATTACGCATTTTGCAAGTACGTGCATATAGCGCAAACTTTACTATATACTATCGGACTACACGTCTCTCTCGATATATGCTTGCAGACTTTTCTACTCCCTCCGTCTAGGTTAATAAGTCATCTTTCGTTGTGCACGGTGACAAAGATGGAGGGAAAATTTGTACACCTAGACGGAGGGAGTACTACTATTACTTATGTACGTGCAAATGCACGTATTAACATTACGATGTGGTTTTTGTAAAAGTAGAAAAACAGCACTAGTCAAGCTTGTGAAACGATTCCAACGTGAGTACTACTACTAATAGGAGTACCAGGGGCCAGTTCTTTTAGGCTTCTAGATTAGTAATCCCATAACTACTACCTTCGTCCTGGTTTATTGGTCCCCATTGTAATCTATGTCAAATTTTGATCATAAATTTAACTAATGAAATGTTAGTGCATGTCACATGCACTACTCCATCCGTCTAGGTGAGTAAGTCATCTTAGGCTGTGCACCGTGACCAAGGAGGAGGAGAAAACGAGAAACGTTAATGTTTATTTTCTAATTAATAGTATTGCATGCAATGAACTAACCACTTCATGTCGTGTTTGATATCTCAAGTCATTAAAAGCATGCACACTCTTTATCTCTTATTGGTTGATATGTCAAGAAACAAGAAACGAGGTAGAAGTTAATGCACCGCGCCTAAGTGTTTTGGGATTATTTGGTTTTCGTAAGATGACTTACACACCTAGATGCACCGCGCCTAAGTGTTTTGAGTAACATTTTATCAGTTAAATCTTTGGACAAAACTTAGCACAAATTACAATGGTGAGGAATAAACCAGGATGGAGTAGTAGTTTAGAAGCCCAAATAAATGTGTGAGGCGCCTTATTGTTACTCTCCACTGTGACTAGTCTTGTGGGAAAAGCTGGGGAAGCCGCCAAAAGAACTGGCCCTAGGAGTAGTAGCTAGGGATCGAGTGTGGGAGATGAACCGGAGAAAGTAAATGCAGAGAGATGAAATGCAAAAAAGACGGAGGGATGTGATGGTTGCTTGTCCGTTTATTTTATCAGGCCACTTATTGCTGGGAGTGGTTGGGTTTTTTGATATGACGGCTTTACTGCCGCGCCACGAGTGAGAGGTGAGACTCCCGTGCAGCGCCGCCCTCTACACTTGTACTACATCAGTCGTGGTTTATTAGTCCCCCGTTGAATTTGACTGAAGATTTAACTGACAAAATGTTAGTGCATGTCAACAAAAACCATATCGTTGGATTCGTATTTGAACATAGTTTTGAATGATATTATTTTAGGTGACATGCATCAGTATTTATCATACTATATATAATGTTAGTTCAATTTTTGGTCGTACTAATCTATAGTAGTAAGGTGCCCGTGCGTTGCTCCGAAGAGTGAAATGCATTGAACGGGGAGTTGTTTATTTTGACAAAGGATGTGGGGGTCATCTCATGTGTAACGGGTATCGATAGGTTTCTTCGGATGTTATCTCATCTCAAGAGCTCACAAACATCCGGGTGAAATAGATAAAAAGGTATCTTTTGCAAACAAAAGCGTTCAACTGTTCAACCTGCATCCAAAACTTGTGAAGAAATAACACTTATTGTGCTTTGCAAGAAATGATCTTTAAGAATTAGTTTTTGAGTATCGATTGTTATACATGTTGGCTACAGATGACATGGAACTTTCTTATAGTCAACAGTTGGCTATACTATTAAGTAATATTAACCATGCCCTTATACACCTAGACGGAGGGATTAAATCAGGATGACTTGCAAGGGGGCAGAGGAGATGTAAGAAATGGTTCATCGTAAGTCTTTCACCAGTACTGTAGTAAAAATTCATACATGGAAGATTCTAGACTAAACCATAAACGGATACACTTTTATTCATGCACGATACTCCAATAGAGCAAGATCCTGCATGGAAGTCTCCACATGCTTAGACAGCGGATTACATTGAGCGAAGACTAATGATCAACATTTAACTTGATAATGCGTATTTTTTTAGAAGAACAGGGAGGCTCCTCCCCGGTTCCATTATCAAATGAAACCCAAAGTGTCTTATGATAACCCACAAGTATAGGGGATCGCAACAGTTTTCAGTAAGTAAGAGTGTCGAACCCAACGAGGAGCTAAAGGTAGAACAAATATTCCCTAAAGTTCTATCGACCACCGATACAACTCTACGCACGCTTGACGTTCACTTTACCTAGAACAAGAATAAAACTAGAAGTACTTTGTAGGAGTGATATGATAGGTTTGCAAGAAAGTAAAGAATGCGTAAACATAAACTAGGGGCTGTTTAAGTAAAGACACAACTAAAGTAAATATAGCGAGTATGGAAAAGCGGTGGTAGGAGTTGTGGAATTGCCCCTAAGCAATTGACTATGTTACTAGACCGGTAATCACTATTGCAATTCTATTTGAGGGAGAGGCATAAGCTAACATATCATCCCTTACTTGGAATTCTATGCACTTATGATTGGAACTCTAGCAAGCATCCGCAACTAATAAAGATTCATTAAGGTAAAACCCAACCATAGCATTAAAGCATCAAGTCCCCTTTTATCCCATGCGCAAACAACCTACTTACTCGGGTTTGTGTTTAAGTCACGCAACCCACTATAAGCAAATCATAAACATATTGCAAACCCTACAGCGGGAATCCCTCACGCTTGCGCGACACGGAGAGCACCATAGGACAGCACCAATAATAAAACATACAACTCAAACCAATCATAGCAATTCATTAACCACCGATAGGACAACGGAAATCTACTCAGACATCATAGGATGGCAACACATCATTGGATAATAATATGAAGCATAAAGCACCATGTTCAAGTAGAGGGTACAGCCGGTTGCGGGAGAGTGGACCGCTATAGATAGAGGGGGAAGCTGATGGAGATGTTGGTGAAGATGACAGTGGTCTTGGTGAAGATCGCGGTGATGATGATGGCCCCCGGCTGCGCTCCGGCGCCACCGGAAGCAAGGGGGAGAGAGGCCCCCTTCTTCTTCTTCTTCCTTGACCTCCTCCCTAGATGGGAGAAGGGTTTCCCCTCTGGTCCTTGGCTCCCATGGCTTGGGAGGGGAAAGAGCCCCTCTGAGATTGGATCTATCCCTCTGTCTCTCTCTGTTTCTGCGTTCTGTCCTGGCTCTGTTCCACCGTTTCGTGTATATATGGAGATCCGTAACTCCGATTGGCCTGAAACCTTTGCCCAGATCGTTTTCCAAAAATTAGCTTTCTTGCGGCAAAAGAAGAGCATCAACCGCCTTACGGGTGGCCCACGAGATAGGGGGCGCGTCCCCCTGGAGGGGTGGCGTGGGCCTATCTCGTGGGCACCTCCGGCATCGTCTCGCGTTGATTTTACTTCCCAAAAATCACAAATGTTCCAGAAAAAATCTCCGTCCGTTTTTATCCCGTCAGGACTCCCTTTGATATGGGTTTCCCGCGAAACATAAAACATGCAACAGACAGGAACTGGCACTGGGCACTGGATCAATATGTTAGTCCCAAAAAATAGTATAAAAAGTTGCCAAAAGTATATAAAAGTTGAATAATATTGGCATGGAACAATAAAAAATTATAGATACGACGGAGACGTATCAGCATCCCCAAGCTTAATTCCTGCTCGTCCTCAAGTAGGTAAATGATAAAAAAGATAATTTTTGATGTGGAATGCTACCTAGCATAATCTTGATCATATGTCTAATCATGGCATGAATATTAAGACACGAGTGATTCAAAGCAATAGTCTATCCTTTGACATAAAAACAATAATACTTCAAGCATACCAACGAAGCAATTGTGTCTTATTGAAATAACATAGCCAAAGAGAGCTCATCCCTACAAAATCATATAGACTGGCTATGCTCCATCTTCACCACACAAAATATTCACATCATGCACAACCTCGATGACAAGCCAAGCAATTGTTTCATACTTTTGATGTTCTCAAACCTTTTCAACTTTCACGCAATACATGATCCTGAGCCATGGACATAACACTATAGGTGGAATAGAATATGATGGTGGAGGTTGTATGGAGAAGACAAAAAGGAGAAGATAGTCTCACATCAACTAGGCGTATCAACGGGCTATGAAGATGCCCATCAATAGATATCAATGTGAGGAGCAGGGATTGCCATGCAATGGATTCACTAGAGCTATAAGTATATGAAAGCTCAAACTGAAACTAAGTGAGTGTGCATCCAACTTGCTTGCTCATGAAGACCTCGGGCGTTTGAGGAAGCCCATCATCGGAATATACAAGCCAAGTTCTATAATGAAAATTCCCACTAGTATATGAAAGTGAAAGCATAGGATACTCTCTCTTATGAAGAACATGGTGCTACTCTGAAGCACAAGTGTGGTAAAAGGATAGTAACATTGCCCCTTCTCTCTTTTTCTCTCATTTTTTCTTTTTTTTTCTTTTTTTATTTTTTTTTATTTTTTGGTGGGCTTCTTTGGCCTCTTTTTTTATTTGGGCTTCTTTGGCCTCTTTTATTTTTTGTAAAGTCCGGAGTCTCATCCCGACTTGTGGGGGAATCATAGTCTCCATCATCCTTTCCTCACTGGGGCAACGCTCTAATAAATGATGATCATCACACTTTTATTTACTTACAACTCAATATTACAACTTGATATCTAGAACAAAGATAAGACTCTATATGAATGCCTCCGGCGGTGTACCGGGATGTGCAATGATCTAGCGTAGACTTAACATCAAAAAACGGACAAGCCATGAAAACATCATGCTAGCTATCTTACGATCATGCAAAGCAATATGACAATAAATGTTCAAGTCATGTATATGATGATGAAGGAAGTTGCATGGCAATATATCTCGGAATGGCTATGGAAATGCCATGATAGGTAGGTATGGTGGCTGTTTTGAGGAAGATATAATGAGGCTTATGTGTGACAGAGCGTATCGTATCACAGGGTTTCGATGCACCGGCGAAGTTTGCACCAACTCTCGAGGTGAGAAAGGGCAATGCACGGTACCGAAGAGGCTAGCAATGATGGAAGGGTGAGAGTGCGTATAATCCATGGACTCAACATTAGTCATAAAGAACTCACATACTTATTGCAAAAATCTATTAGTCACCAAAACAAAGTACTACGTGCATGCTCCTAGGGGGATAGATTGGTAGGAAAAGACCATCGCTCGTCCCCGACCGCCACTCATAAGGAAGACAATCAATAAATAAATCATGCTCCGACTTCATCACATAACGGTTCACCATACGTGCATGCTACGGGAATCACAAAGTTCAACACAAGTATTTCTACAATCCACAACTACCCACTAGTATGACTCTGACATCACCATCTTTATATCGCAAAACTATTGCAAAGAATCAAACATATCATATTCAACGATCTACGAGTTTATGTAGGATTTTATTACTAACCATGTGAATGACCAGTTCCTGTCATCTCTCTAAATAGATATAAGTGAAACAAGAGAGTTCAATTCTTTCTACAAAATATATGCCCATGCTCTAACAAATATAAGTGAAGCAAAAGCGCATTCTACAAATGGCGGTTGTCTATGCAAAGGGAAACAGGCAATCCAAACTTCAAATGATATAAGCGAAGCACGTGAAGCATTCCATAAAGCCATACTCAAAAGATTTAAGTGAAGTGCATAGAGCATTCTATAAATAGACCAAGGACCATCTCATACCAGCATGGTGCATAAAATAAAAATGAAAACTAAATGCAAAAGACGCTCCAAGACTTGCATATAATGCATGAACGAAACGAATTCGAAAACATACTGATACTTGTTGAAGAAAGAGGGGATGCCTTCCGGGGCATCCCCAAGCTTAGACGCTTGAGTCTCCTTGAATATTTACTTGGGGTGCCTCGGGCATCCCCAAGCTTGAGCTCTTGCCTCTCTTCCTTTTCCTCATATCGAGACATCCTCGATTAGCCACTACATCCACACAAAACTTCAACAGAAAACTCGGTAAGATCCGCTAGTATAATAAAGCAAATCACCACTATATGTGCTGTTCAAAACCAATTCAAATTTTGTTTTTGCATTGTGTCTACTGTAATATAACTTTTTCATGGCTTAATCCACTGATATAAATTGATAGATTCATCAAAACAAGCAAACTATGCATCAAAAACAGAATCTGTTAAAAACAGAACAGTCTGTAGCAATCTGAACATACACCATACTTATGATACTTGAACAATTCTGCCAAAATTAGGAAAAATAAACAAGTTTTACAACAAGAAAGTGCAACAAGAATCAATACCATTTAATTTTCCTATAAAAAAATAAAATTCGTGCACTACAGCCAAAGTTTCTGTCCTGCACCATACAAACAAACAAACATTGTAAACATCCTAAAGGCAAACCTTGGCACATTTTTTATAATACAATGGAATTGTACAAGGGGATAATTATTTTTGTTGAAAAGTTTCTGTAATTAAGATTCACAAAGTTTCCGTGAGCATGAACAAAGTTCAAGGCTAGCTCCCACTTCAACAATGCTCGTCTTTCTCACTTTCACTTTCCTTTTTTGAAAAAGTTTTGGGTTCCCCTCTTTATTTTTGTTGTTTTTAAACTATATGAAAGCACTCAACAGAAATAAATGACTCTCTAAAACTTCCGGGTTGTCTCCCTGGCAGCGCTTTCTTTAAAGCCATTAAGCTAGGTATATAGTGCTCAAGTAGTAAATCCACCCGGATCCCAAGGTATATCAAAGACAAATTTAATTAGCAATGATTTGTAATTTAGTAGTGACCAAAAAGTAACATATATCAAGAAATGACGAAGTCTAACTATCTTCCGATGCATAGGCATGTCATAAAAGAACAATTCATGCACACCAAGTAAAGGCCAATGCATAGTATCAGCAGTTTGTTGCAATTTTATTGTATTGGAAACATAGAGAGGCGGAGATAGAGTTCCTCTCTCATAATAATTGCAAGTAGGAGCAGCAAGCACATGCATATTATGTTTATAAAAATCATCATGTGCAATGGTAACAGGCAACCCATCAATATAATCCTTAATAAGCACAAACTTCTCCGATAAAGTGTAGTAGGGAGAATTCAAAAAGATAATAGGACTATCATGCGTGGGTGCAATAGAAACAATTTCATGTTTAACATAAGGAACTATAGCAAGTTCATCTCCATAATCATAATTCATATTGGCATCTTGGCCACAAGCATAGCGAGCATCATCAAAAAGGGATATTTCAAACAAATTCAAGGGATCATAGCAATCATCATAGCAATCATCCTTCGGTTAGCACGAAGGGGAATTAAATAATGTATGAGTTGGAGTGTTACTCTCATTAGAAGGTGGGAACGGGTAACTAATCCGCTCTTCCTCCTTTTGTTCTTCGCTCTCCTCATCATCTTTTTCATCCAATGAGCTCACTGTTTCATCAATTTCTTCTTCCATAGCTTCCTGCAAAATATTAGTCTCTTCTTGGACAACGTTGACTTTCTTCATAAAAGCATTAATATAGTAATTGTATTCATAATTTTCATAGAAATATCTAAGTATAGCAAGATTTTCAGGCCTATAACCATCATCATCAAAAGCTTCACACTTTTCAAACAAAGCTTCAATTTCATAAGCAGCCTTAAAAGCAACAAATTCTTCTATTTGTTCCACATCATAGTAATCATATATACCATTAGCATAAGAAGCTAAGGTTTCATTATCATTAAATTTGTATGAAAAGGGAAGGTGTGGAGCCTCCATCCTAGAGCAACAAGTAATATCATATCTCAAGCATAGATTCCAGGCATACCAACGCAACATAATAAATTGATCCCATAATAGTTTCCCATTTTGTGTCGAGCGATAATCCCTAAAGTATTCCTGTTGATCCAACGTGTCTCCCATTATAAAGTTGAATGGGGCTTTCTTAGGATTATCAAAGTAGTACATAATATCTTTCGCATAATGAGAATGTAGGGTTTTAGGAGTAACCCCATCTACATGAGTAGCAAGTACAGCTAATTGTTTTGGTATTTTGCGTTCCATATCCATAACTAAAGATAGAGAACAACTAAGAACAGCAAATAAAAATTACTTAGTGATAAAGCAAACAAGCACACACGAGAATATTCACCCCACGCTATGACTCACCGGCAACGGCGCCAGAAAAAGGTCTTGATAACCCACAAGTATAGGGGATCGCAACAATTTTCGATAAGTAAGAGTGTCGAACCCAACGAGGAGCTAAAGGTAGAACAAATATTCCCTAAAGTTCTATCGACCACCAATACAACTCTACGCACGCCTGACGTTCACTTTACCTAGAACAAGAATAAAACTAGAAGTACTTTGTAGGAGCGATAGGATAGGTTTGCAAGAAAGTAAAGAACGCGTAAACATAAACTAGGGGCTGTTTAAGTAAAGACACAACTAAAGTAAATATAGCGAGTATGGAAAAGTGGTGGTAGGAGTTGTGGAATTGCCCCTAAGCAACTTACTATGTTACTAGACCGGTAATCACTATTGCAATTCTATTTGAGGGAGAGGCATAAGCTAACATATCATCCCTTACTTGGAATTCTATGCACTTATGATTGGAACTCTAGCAAACATCCGAAACTACTAAAGATTCATTAAGGTAAAACCCAACCATAGCATTAAAGCATCAAGTCCCCTTTTATCCCATACGCAAACAACCTACTTACTCGGGTTTGTGTTTCAGTCACTCACGCAACCCACTATAAGCAAATTATAAACATATTGCAAACCCTACAGCGGGAATCCCTCATGCTTGCGCGACACGTAGAGCACCATAGGACAGCACCAATAATAAAACATACAACTTAAACCAATCATAGCAATTCATTAATCACCGATAGGACAAGGGAAATCTACTCAGACATCAAAGGATGGCAACACTTCATTGGATAATAATATGAAGCATAAAGCACCATGTTCAAGTAGAGGGTACAGCGGGTTGCGGGAGAGTGGACTGCTGTAGATAGGGGGGAAGGTGATGGAGATGTTGGTGAAGATGACGGTGGTCTTGGTGAAGATCGCGGTGATGATGATGGCCCCTGGCAGCGCTCCGGCGCCACCGGAAGCAAGGGGGAGAGAGGCCCCCTTCTTCTTTTTCTTCCTTGACCTCCTCCCTAGATGGGAAGGGTTTCCCCTCTGGTCCTTGGTTCCCATGGCTTGGGTGGGGCAAGAGCCCCTCAGAGATTGGATCTATCTCTCTGTCTCTCTCTGTTTCTGCGTTCTGTCCTGGCTCTATTTCACCGTTTTGTTTATATATGGAGATCCGTAACTCCGATTGGCTTGAAACCTTCACCCAGATCGTTTTCCAAAAATTAGCTTTCTTGCGGCAAAAGAAGAGCATCAAACGCCTTACGGGTGGCCCACGAGATAGGGAGGCGCCCCCCTGGAGGGGTGGCATGGGCCTATCTCGTGGCCACCTCGGGCATCGTCTCACGTTGATTTTACATCCCAAAAATCACAAATATTCCAAAAAAAAATCTCCGTCCGTTTTTATCCCGTTTGGACTCCGTTTGATATGGGTTTCCTGCGAAACATAAAACATGCAACAGACAGGAACTGGCACTGGGCACTGGATCAATATGTTAGTCCCAAAAATAGTATAAAAAGTTGCCAAAAGTATATAAAAGTTGAATAATATTGGCATGGAACAATAAAAAATTTATAGATACGACGGAGACGTATCATCTTACATCAGCTCACTGAGAGGAGCAGTTCAAAGGAAGGACTGTGGCGAAAGCCACTCAAGTTTAACGACAAACTTACATAATCAAAAGCGGCAAAGACACGGGCCATAAGCGCCCACACACACACTACATGTTCTCTAAATGCACTTGATAATGCCACTAGTAGAAAAGGGGCCAATGTTCCAGGCCTGTCCAGCCCATTAGTCCCGGTTCAATCCAGAACCGGGACCAATGGGGGCATTGGACCCGGTTCGTGAGCCCCGGGGGCCGGCCGGGCCATGTGGGCCATTGGTCCCGGTTCGTTTGGACCTATTGGTCCCGGTTGGTGGGACGAATGGCCCTCGCTCCTGGCCCACCACCATTGGTCCCGGTTGGTGGCTTGAACTGGGACCAAAGGCTGCCCATTAGTCCCAGTTCATGCCACCAACCAGGACTAAAGGGTTGGTCCTCGTTGCGGCCAGAGTTTAGTCCCACCTCGCCAACCTAAGGGGAATCAGACCAGTTTATAAGCCCCTCCCTCTCTGCCATGTTGAGCTCCTCTCAAAATGAAAATAGATGCCCTTATACAGGGAATTTATCCTAAATTCATACTGAATTTCTCTGAAGTTAGTAGAAATTTATTATGAATTTAGGTTGAATTTTCTCTATAAGCGCATCTATGCTCATTTCTGAGTAGTTTTTTATATAGTTCTTTTTCTTTTCTGCTATATTTATTTTTTTCTTTTTATTTCTGAGTTGTAATAAGTCACTAAAAATAAGCATCTATGCTCATTTTTTAGTAAAGTTAATCACAACTATTTTTTCTTATATTTATTTCTGAATTGTAATAAGTCATTAAAAATAAGCATATATGCTCATTTTTTAGTAAAGTTAATCACAACTATTTTTTCTACTATTTATTTCTGAATAGTTTTTTATATAGTTTTTTTTTCTTTTCTGCTATATATTTTTTTCTTGTTATTTCTGAGTTGTAATAAGTCATTAAAAATAAGCATATATGCTCATTTTTTAGTACAGGTAATCACAACTATTTTTTCTTATATTTATTTCTGAATTGTAATAAGTCATTAAAAATAAGCATATATGCTCATTTTTTAGTACAGGTAATCACAACTATTTTTTCTTATATTTATTTCTGAATTGTAATAAGTCATTAAAAATAAAAAAAAATTTAGTAAAGTTAATCACAACTATTTTCTCTACTATTTATTTCTGAATAGTTTGTTATATAGTTTTTTTTTCTTTTCTGCTATATATTTTTTTCTTGTTATTTCTGAGTTGTAATAAGTCATTAATAAGCATCGATGCTCATTTTTTAGTAAAGTTAATCACAACTATTTTTTCTTCTATTTATTTCTGAGTAGTTTTTTATATAGTTTTTTTTCTTTTCTGCTATATTTATGTTTTTTTCTATTTATTTCTGAGTTGTAATAAGTCATTAAAAATAAAAAAAAATTTAGTAAAGTTAATCACAACTATTTTTTCTTCTATTTATTTCTGAGTAGTTTTTTATATAGTTTTTTGTCACCTTCCCACCATGCGGTAATTTACCGTATGCTAATGGGACGAACCACGTTGACTAGATACCACGTGGTAAATCACTCAGGCAAACACCATGTGATGCAATCACACCTATGGGCAAGGCCGAACCCCGCCCTCAGGGCGGATATCATACAGCTGCCGGAGTAGTGAGTCACGCATGCCTATCAAATTTTCGATATGACAGCCAACTATTCGGACACCAACTGAGGAGTCCGCGCTACCCAACGGTATAACGGCTGGGTTTACCAGGGTCCGATCAGGGGCTTCACAGTACGACAATAATGTCCGACCACCTTCTCGGTCGCTCGGCATCCCGAACTTATAGCACTATATGCATCAGCTCCGAATCATGTCTTGGGTCATTGGTTGGGTTTGCCCGGCTCCCTTGTTTTGGTACCTTACGTTCCGTTATATCGGCTAAGGTAGCGCAGGGAGAACTACTGCGATTGTGTCCCGGATCTGCCGGACGAGCACCTCAGTAGAGAAAGCCGAAAACCGACTGTCATGATACAGCGAGAGCTGGTCAGCTGTTTGAGAGGTTGTAAAATCCTTAAAGATTTATTCCGCACGAATGCCCTCAGGGAAATATAATGTCTTTGGCACACTTATCTGCCGCAAGGCGGGCTCCCTTCAGTACACCTTCATAATATAGTTCGGGCTTGCGGTGCTCTTTACCCTCTGGCGGCCCCTTAGACATCAGCTTCTCCGCGTCAAGCTTCCCCCAATGCACTTTTTCATTGGCAAATGCCATACGCGCACCCTCTATGCAAACCGATCGCTTAACAGCATCGAGCTGAGGACAGGCGCCCACAATCCGCTTCACGAGCCCAAAGTAACTGCTCGGAATTGGCTCCGCCGGCCACAGCCGGACAACCAAGTCCTTCATGGCTAGTTCAGCCGCCTGGTGCAGTTCGGCCGCCTATTTATTTCTGAGTAGTTTTTTATATAGTTTTTTTTCTTTTCTGCTATATTTTTTGCTATTTATTTATGTGTGGTAATAAATCATTAAAAATAAAAAGAGGCGCAATGCTAGTTAATTCGCTTCAAGCCGTTCGGAATAGTGTAAACTGCACTGCACATAGCTCCGTGCAGTCTACCCTATTCCTCAAGGCTTGAAGCAAACCAACGTGCAGGTGAGCATTGAGCCTCTTCTTCATCGTCTCTGCACTCAGAGCTTATAAACAGCTGTGACTGCCTCTCGCTTGGCGAGGTGGGACTAAAAAAACAGCTGCATAAAATAAATAAGTAAAGAAAAAAGTGCCTCCTACTGGCCCCCCACGGCCTGGATACGACTAGAAACCCACCATGGGCCAGGATTCAGGTCCGCAGGTGGCCCAGTAGGACCATCAGGCAAAGCAGTAGTAAGTAGGCCCGTAAGCCTGAAGTGGAGAGGAGCTCGAGAGGGGAGCGGCAGTGGGGCTTATAAACCACTGCGCGCCCCTCTCAGCTAGCGAGGTGGGACTAAACTTTCGTGCCGCACCGTGCCAGCACACGGCCATTGGTCCCGGTTCATGGCCCCAACCGGGACCAATGCCAACCCTTTAGTCCCGGTTGGTGGCACCAACCGGGACCAAAGCCCTCTGCTTCCCACCCTTTGGGCTGCTGAAAAGAGGCGTTTGGTCCCGGTTGGTGCTACCAACCGGGACTAAAGGGTGCATTGGTCCCAGTTGGAGCCACGAACCGGGACCAAAGACTTTCCTATATAAGGAAAATTTCAGAACCGCATCCCCACTTTGATCTCTCCTCCTCCTCGATCTCCCGACGCCGCGCGCCGTCGCCGACCAGCCCCGACGACGTCGCCGCCCCGCCCCGCCCCGACGCCGTCGCCGCCCTGCCGCCCCGACGTCGCCGCCCCGCCCCGCCCCGACGCCGTCGCCGCCCCGCGCCGCACCTCGCTGTCGCCGTCACCGTCGACCTCGCCGTGAGCAACTTAGATGTGTAGTAATTTAGATATGTAGTTCATAATATGTTAATTTAGATTGTGTAATTAATTTGTTCATATTGTGTTAGATTTTTTTTTCTGTTAATAGATTTTTTTGTGTAATTAATTTCTTCATATTGTGTTAGATTTTTTTTCTGTTAATAGATTTTTTTGGTGTAATTAATTTGTTCATATTGTGTTAGATTTCTTTTCTGTTAATAGATTTTTTTGGTGTAATTACTTTGTGCATCTTGTGTTAGATTTCTTTTCTGTTAATAGATTTTTTTGGTGTAATTACTTTGTGCATCTTGTGTTAGATTTCTTTTCTGTTAATAGATTTTTTTGGTGTAATTACTTTGTGCATCTTGTGTTAGATTTCTTTTCTGTTAATAGATTTTTTTGGTGTAATTACTTTGTGCATCTTGTGTTAGATTTCTTTTCTGTTAATAGATTTTTTTGGTGTAATTACTTTGTGCATCTTGTGTTAGATTTCTTTTCTGTTAATAGATTTTTTTGGTGTAATTACTTTGTGCATCTTGTGTTAGATTTCTTTTCTGTTAATAGATTTTTTTGGTGTAATTACTTTGTGCATCTTGTGTTAGATTTCTTTTCTGTTAATAGATTTTTTTGGTGTAATTACTTTGTGCATCTTGTGTTAGATTTCTTTTCTGTTAATAGATTTTTTTGGTGTAATTACTTTGTGCATCTTGTGTTAGATTTCTTTTCTGTTAATAGATTTTTTTGGTGTAATTACTTTGTGCATCTTGTGTTAGATTTCTTTTCTGTTAATAGATTTTTTTGGTGTAATTAATTTGTTCATATGGTGTTAGATTTTTTTTCTGTTAATCGATTTTTTCTATTAATTTGTTCATAGTATGTTTGGTGATATTTAGATTGTGTTAGTAAGTACTATCATTGCCCTAGCTAGTTAGAAAAATATAATTACTATTTTATTTAGATTTTTTTGGTAATATAATTAGTTAGAAAAATATGAGTTAGTTAGAAAAATACTAGTTTTTTTAGTAAGTACTATATAGTAAGTGCTACTTTGTTTTTAGTAAGTACTACTTTATTTATTTATAGTAATAAGTGCTTAGTATAGTTGAACTAGATAGTTGATTTAATTAATAAAACTACTTTATTTAACTATATATAGAAGTAGTTTGTAGTAAGTGCTACTTTATTTATTTATAGTAAGTGCTACTTTATTTATTTATAGTAAGTACTACTTTATTTATTTATAGTAAATGCTTAGTATAGTAGTTGAACTAGATAGTTGATTTAATTAATAAAACTACTTTATTTAACTATATATAGAAGTAGTTCCCGCATCGACGTCGGCGATGCCTATCCCGCATCCTCCTCTCGTCGTCGACTCGGCGGTGGAGGCTTGCTTGATCAGGGCCATGTTCGGGACTGGGCTCCGCCGGGCTGGTATTGGGAGGTGCTACCTTCCGGGGGACGTAGGTTGGTGAGGAGGCAGCCCGTTGTTGACTCGATCTTTGTTTGGTGGCGGTCGCGTGGGCCAGTGACGTTGCCGAGGCTTCCGGACACCGCGGAGGTGGTACGTCGCCGTGTCAGCAAGGAGGACGAGCACGTCCGTCGCTACATGGTTGCATTGGAGGGCAGGTTCGACAATACCTGGCAGGTTCTTCAGGGATCTCACTGGAGCTATGATCCTGTGATGGTTCCTTATCTTTGGGTGTCCACCGCCCGCGTCGATACGCGTCGGGCGCTACGGTTCTAGTTGTATTAGTGATGCTATATTAGTGATAATATTCGACGATGTACGAACACCAAGAGATGATGTACTTTTTCTTATAATTATTGAATGCATGCTAATTTGAATACTACTTTATTTTATGATTTGGTTTTTCTTATTTTATGATTTGGTTTTGCTTATTGAATGCTCATATTGGATAAGTTCTCCTTCATTTGAATTATGAACATAGGCCGGAAATGTCGTACTCGGACGATGAAAACCGCCCGGGGGAGTGCGACTGGTGCCACGACGACCGAGGTATCTGCGACAGGTTCATTGAGCTGGACGAAGATCGGCGCTTCAACATTAAGCTCGACGAGACCTTCGATGTTCATACTGTACGCAACGACGACAATAGTTTATTTTCGTAATTAATCATGACTTCAACTATTTTAATCATGACAATATTTTTCATCTTTTCCAATTCGACTAGCTTATCCCATGCTTTGCAAGACGCTATGTCTTAGAGAGGATGGGTTTTGAAGACCATGAAAGTTTGGAAACCAATAAAATTATCCTAAGTACCCATCATGGTGTGGATTTTCAAGTGAAGCTGTACAATGCTCAGAGTGTAACCCATTTTGGTTGCAAAAATTGGGAAGCACTTTGCAAGATGTATGGCCTTGATGAGGGTATGCTTGTCACCATGGATCTTGGTGATCCTACAATCGAGCAAGAGAGACCTTCGATTTGGGTCCTTGTGGATACACCTCCAATTCTTCCCCCATGTGAGCTTAACATAGTTATTAAGTAATTTATATTGTTTATTTCAAAATAGTTGACAGCTTATTTCCATTGCCAGCTTATTTTGATTGTTCAAAGAATGTGCGGAAGATGGTAGACAAAACCCACTACACCGATGGCTCCGAATTAACTTATAAGGAGAAAAATCATCTGATCGCATTTTGTACTGATCTTGAGAATTACAATGTCTACAATCGAACTCCTCAACATTATGGTCAATACGTGCCACCAGTGCACGTGTTGAACTACGGTAACTACCATGGAGATACCCTGGTAAGATTTTTTACTATTACGACATCCGTGCATCTTTTTGCATACTTCTAAAACTAGTACATCATTGCTAACTACGAAGTTATTACTATGTTTTTCAACAAAGAATCCCAGAGGATTGTGTGCCTCATTTGATGTATGAGAATGGCAGCCTTCATGTTTTGAACATATATCCAGGTCATCCTACGAATCTCAACTGTCCATACCGGATTTCTAAAAGAAGTAGAAACATGACAATTAAAGAATGGAAAAAATGTATGGACAGTCGTAAGGAGCTTCTTGGAAGCAAAAGGAAGCGAAGCGCAAGAATTGGAGACAGGATTATCTCCATTCTTCATAATGGAGAGTCAGGGTCTATATTGTTTTATGCTATTTTACCTTAAGGGTGTTTAGGTCCTACCTGATACTGATGATCATGTGCTAAGAACAATTATGTAGGGTTGGGTTCGATGACTATGAGGATGATGATCGTATGACTTATTATTAATAACGAGTAGAAGTTGTATGATGATGCATGATTAGTACGACCTGTTATTATATATGATGATCTATGATGCGAGCATGCATGAGCATGTTATATCAGCGGGTGAAATGAATATAGCAGCAGCGTTGATAAACCAAGGACGAAGATATAAGAGAGGACACTTCTCTCTATTAGCTAGCTAATAACAACTTAAAAATAACCCCCAAAACCCCTAAAGCAGCCACTTTTCTAAAAAAACATGGACTTTTGGTCCTGGTTGGTGCCACCAACCGGGACCAAAGGCCCCCCTGACTAGGCTCGGCGGACCGGCCACGTGGAGGCACATCTGTGCCGGTTCGTGTTTGAACCGGGACTAATGGGTGGAGGTATTTGTAACGACCCATTAGTCCCGGTTCATGAACCGGGACTAAAGGCCCTTACGAACCAGGACTAATAGGTGTTTTTCTACTAGTGTGCGTATGTCCAGGTGAACCTCCTTGGAGTCCCCGTGCATCGAGTCGGCGGGTAAAGGATGGAACGGATGCCATGGGTTTTTCAAGTCCACATTGGCGGGATAGTCCCAGCTCCTCAGAGTCCAAGTCTGTCCGATGAGGCCGGTTTCGCCGCCCACGCGACCCGGAGGGGTAGTAACATTGACCACGCACCCGTACATCTGCCTCGTGTCAGTGTCAGCGTCAGCGGCGATGCCCCTGACGCACGTTACAAAGACAGGGCGGCGGACTACGTGGGCCTCGCCGGTGCCCACGATCAAGAGGAAGACGCTGCCGTCCTCCTCCGAGACTAGCAGGCGGCGGTGATCCTCCAGCGACTCCGGCATGGTGAACCGGAAGCACGTGTCGTACTTGATGTTCTTCGCCAAGGGCCAGAAGTGACCATTCCACGCATCCATGAGGTGATGCACCATGTCCGCCGGCGAGCCACAAAACGGCATCGGGCACTCATAGCAGTGGACGAAGGGCTCCTTGGAGGCATCGACCAGGCCGTCCATGAAACGGGAGTAGCTATAGGGGACGTTGCGCCAGTTGAATATGTGAGCAAGTTACTACGAGATTTAATCCGAATAAGCACAAAATAAATCATGACGGCTATACAGAGATGAAACTAATCATGTGGACTAGCATAGTAGTAGGATACAGAGTAGAAACATGAATTCTACCACGATTTCGAACAGGAAGGACAGAAACACATACGGTGCAACGGGAGCAGCACCGTTGGCGTTGAGGTTGTCGCCCATGTCATTGAGGAAGAGGTTGCCGAGGTCGGGGAAGAAGTCGTCGTCGGTGAAGTCGTGGCTGCCAGCAGTCGCGAGAGTGCGCTCCCCAGATTTCAACAGCGCCCGCCGAATGGAGCGCAGGAGGGAGTGGCTGTAGGGGACGTTGCGGCCGCCGAATGGAGCGCAGGAGTAGCACACGCAGAGTAGATGGTGTCCTTACTAGTACTCCCTAGTCTCTATCTATCTATATCTATATATATCTACTCTTATAGAAAACCGAGTTGGTGATGATGGTATGCCTGCCATCTTGTAATATAGATCGTCCGATCTATCTCAGATGGATAGAAAGCCAACTATGACAATTTTACAAAAGATACCCGCACCTCTCTCCACATTTACAGATAAGGCCTTGCCTCGTTCATCCTTATCTCCCACAACCTCGTGCTCCTCCCTATGTCTGTATCTCTATTACTTTTTTTATAACAAATCGAATAGTGTTGCGCCGTCCACTACACGCCCGGCTGAACACGCCTCCTCGCCTCCATCATCACCAACTGAATCTTTTATAGGAGTAGGAGTAGAGAAAAAACCGAGTTGGTGATGATGGTGTGACGTGCAATGCACGGGCATCTTGCTATTTTTTTGCATATAAGTCCAAACACCACGTAGACACGGTCTTTGAGCATGGTACATAGTCGTTCCACGCTCGGGCACTGAAGTTTGTAACTATTTTATATTAGAATATACTACTCCTCCGGTGCTAGTAATGGAGCAGAGTCCTACTCTACTACTCTACTCTAGCAAGCTAGGGCATAGTACTGTAGTAGGTACTGTAGGGAGTACCAGTACTGTGATCACTCAAGCAAGTTGTCTGGCATCGATATGACCTTACGCTGCTGGTATATGTCTGGTAAGTCAAGCAGCGTGATGTAGTCATCATCACCTATCCACTTCCCGCAACACATATTCGCTTCTCCATCTTTGCCGCACATAATCTCGTCCAAGCTTCCATCCGTGCTAAGGCGCCTCCCCCCTCGTCCGAAACCCAAGCACTAACAATGGTAGAACCGAGCAGCGTCCGCCGAAAGAGTGGCTGGAATTCGCTCCCCACAGAGGTAACCAAGCTCATTGTTTCGCGTGTGGACAATCTCAGTACCATGTCGCTTGCCACGTGCTCGTCAGGGCTGTACTGTTTACTCAAAGCCCTCAGACCGGAGCTTTTTAAGCCAGCTCCTTGCTTGCTGATGCCGCCTGATCTTCAGAAACGGCGTGTCACGCAGCATAAAGATCGTAGGGTGGCGAGCATCAACCCCCTTCACTGTGATCCGATCCCCGTCATCCTCAGTTACATTAACGGTATGTACTAGGTCGGCATGAACACGTCTTGGACGGTGCTCGTCGACGGTTGCGGCAGCTGGATGCTCGTGGAGGTCTACACCCGGCGATTGATCCCCCTTCCTTCGATTAACACTCACTGCTTTGGCATCGCGGCCCAGAATACTCGGAATCTTATAGTAGCCAACATGATACCAAGTTTGATTTGCTCAAGGTTGTAATCTGCCAAGTGCCCACAAGATCTGCGAATTATAAAGATTTCAGGCTAATTGCGTTCTTCAACCGCGGTCTCGCCTATCTGACAGGTCACTGCGGTAAGTGGATAAATCTGCACGTCCATCGCAGGATCATACATCCTCCATGGTTCTCTGATACCATTGAACACAAGGGTTTCATTTGCGCTATCGACTCCTTCTATGGCTGGACGTATTGCTGGCCTACTCCAGTCATCGCTACAAACGGCTGTTACAGCAGTATGTTAATTTCCTATGATATCATGATGGCTTGCTTATATTACTATCAACATTTACTGAAAAAATATTCATGCTCATAACATGTTGTTATTAAGATTGACTAAATCAAGAGCCCTTTTTTATTTGACTCCAACTTGATATGATGTTGTAGGCCGCCTGGTGTCCCTACCCTTCCTAATCCCAGAACCTTTCAAAGAAAAGCGGCATGGCAGTTGTAGGTGGTTCCTGGCTCGATCAGACGACGGCGAAAGATTGATGATCGTTCGCACGTACCGAACGTGTTGTTTCGCGGAATACAATCACAGTCACTGCAAGGTCTTTGAGCAGGATCCCAGCTTCTCTGGGCCTTCAGGAATTTTTGACTGGAGGCTGGTAAGTAGCCTTGGTACACGCTCTCTGTTTGTCGGACTGAATGATCCGATTAACTAGGAGATAACCGACACTACAAGAAATATGTCAACTAGTGACCTTCTGTCAGTGACCCTGGAAGAATTGGTCATAGATCTATGACCATTTCAGACCAATTGTTCAAAAGCTGTTCAAGGGGCTCCAAACCCAAAACCATTGCGACCATTTTGGTCAGAAAGGTCGTAATTTCCTTACACGAAAAGGTCATAAAGCAAACAGCGCTAGTCTGGTGCCTTATTGCTAGTTGTTAACGAACAATATAGATGGTCATAGCCTTGTAGATTGTGGTGGGTTGCTATGACTAGGCGCCACCTCATCAGTTTTGCCTATGTGTCATGTCCATGTGGCGGTTTTTGCCCTAGGTTGTGAAGCAACCTATATTTCTGTCATTCCCAAAATTCCCAAAAAAATCTCATAAATTCTTTGGGTCATATCTTCGTCAAATATCTAAAAACCTTCCTTACCTAGTTCAAAAATAATTCAAAAATATTCATTTTCCTATTCTGTTCAGAACAACAGTTTGTGAAGGAAGTACCACTTTGGCATGTCCAAAGAGTATCCATTTTCTACAGTGCTTTTCTATGCCCAAATAACCATCCTCCACCATATGACAGCTCAATCCATTCATTATTTTGAGCCGAGCTTCAACATTCGTATTTATGTCCAGTGTGGTAGTTTGCAAAGCAAGTACCACATAAGCTCCTCCTTTTGAGCTGAAAATTTGTGAAGACGGTCTTCTTAGTAACTGATCATCCTCAGCCAAAACTCATGCCCATTAGCCATGTGCATTTCCCGTACCGCAAATCAAACACTTGGCTGCGTATTCATGTTTGAGCATCGATCGGTCTCCTCGTGAGAATCTTATGTTGTGATTTTCTTCCTAGCACCTACTTGGAGAGTGCCCAACCCACTAGACATACCTAGGCCGCCCAGAACACATGGCAATGCCACGGTCACGCGGTGACCACGCGGCGGGCATGCGAGTTTACGCGCTCTAGAGTTGGGGCCCTCGGCCACCGCCCAAACCTCGACGTATCGCCACCAAACCATGTATTTATGATTAAATAGGTACTTATGTAACTAGAAATGATTTTTGGAAAAAATAAATAGCAAACTATGAGGCAGCTGCAGTTCAAATTTGACCCGCTTCCACCTGAATCGACGAAAATTTGTCTTTTTCAGGAGAGGTGGATCAAAACTTTTTGCACCCAACCATTTTGTCAATTGTGCATTAAATATGTCCTGGTATTTTAGAAAATTGATTTGGTACAATTTTGCAACAATTATTTGGTAGTTCCTACACAAAAAAACCTCCTTTTGGGCACTCGGAAAATGAAAAATGGTTTTTTCGTCCAAAGAAAATGAAAACTTCCTTAGGCAACATTGTTTGCCATTCCAATATGCACCCTTATGCACAATATGAGATCATTTGAACAAACTATGCCATGAATGTGGCCATAAGATTGATCATTTGGCTTGAAAGCCATGAATCTTCACGCATGATAGCTCATTTATGAGAACACTTTTTTAAAATAATTATCGTATTACAAGTTTATTATTTTTCCTGGAAACTTGGTCACATATAATGACACAATGCGAAGGTTTTCCAATTTTTTGATTTTTTTGAATTTTTTATGCCCGTTTCAAAATGCGGTCAACACGGCGGGCTTGACCGTTCCTAGCTAGTGGTTGAATCTTGCAATTTTTTTGGTGTTTCTATGATTAAATAGATACTTATGTACCTAGAAATGATTTTTGGAAAAAATAAAGAGCAAACTATGAGGCAGCTGCAGTTCAAATTTGACCCGTTTCCATCTGAATCGATGGCAATTTGTCTTTTTCACCAGAGGTGGATCAAAACTTTTTTCACCCAACCATTTTGTCAATTGTGCATCATATATGGCCTAGTATTTTATAAAATTGATTTGGTCCATTTTTGCAACAATTATTTGGTAGGTCCTTCACAAAAAAAAACCTCCTTTTGGGCACTCGGGAAAAATGAATTCTCCATGCAGAGAAAATGAAAACTTACTTAGGAAACATTGTTTGGAATTCCAAGATGTACCCTTGTGCACAATATGAGATCATTTGAACAAACTATGCCATGAATCTTCACGCATGATAGCTCATTTCTGAGAACACTTTTTTAAAATAATTACCGTATTACAAGTTTATTAATTTTCCTGGAAACTTGGTCACATATAATGACACAATGCGAAGGTTTTCCAATTATTTGATTTTTTTGAATTTTTTATGCCCGTTTCAAAATGCGGTCAAAACGGCGGGCTTGACCGTTCCTAGCTAGTGGTTGAATCTTGGAATTTTTTTGGTGTTTCTATGATTAAATAGATACTTATGTACCTAGAAATAATTTTTCAAAAAAATAAAGAGCAAACTACAAGGCATCTACAGTTCAAATTTGACCCGCTTCCATCTGAATAGACGGAAATTTGTCTTTTTCACGAGAGGTGGATCAAAACTTTTTACACCCAACCATTTGGTCAATTGTGCATTAAATATGGCCTAGTATTTTAAGAAAATGATTTGGTCCAATTTTGCAACAATTATTTGGTAGGTCCTTCACAAAAAAACCTCATTTGGGGCAATCGAAAAATGGAAAATGGTTTTTCCGTGCATAGAAAATGAAAACTTCCTTAGGAAACATTGTTTGCCATTCCAAGATGCACCCTTTTGAACAATATGAGATCATTTGAACAAACTATGCCAAGAATGTGGCCATAAGATTGATCATTTGGCTTGATAGCCATGAATCTTCACACGTGATAACTCATTTCTGAGAACACTTTTTTAAAATAATTGCCGTATTGCAAGTTTGTTATTTTTCGTAGGAACTTGGCCACATATAATGATACAATGCGAAGGTTTCCCAATTATTTGTTTTTTTTGAATTTTTTATGCCTGTTCCAAAATGCGGTCAAAACAGCGGGAATGACCGTTCCTAGCGAGTGGTTGAATCTTGGAATTTTTTTGGTGTTTCTATGATTAAATAGATACTTATGTACCTAGAAATGATTTTTGGAAAAAATAAAGAGCAAACTACGAGGTAGCTAAAT
Source organism: Aegilops sharonensis (assembly GCA_904067115.1). Taxonomy (NCBI): domain Eukaryota; kingdom Viridiplantae; phylum Streptophyta; class Magnoliopsida; order Poales; family Poaceae; genus Aegilops; species Aegilops sharonensis. The sequence continues at coordinate 32,868,136 of LR880968.1, read as the reverse complement.
CGGTGGAAATTTGTCTTTTTCACCAGAGGTGGATCAAAACTTTTGACACCCAACCATTTTGTCAATTGTGCATTAAATATGTCCTAGTATTTTATAAAATTGATTAGGTCCAATTTTGGAACAATTATTTGGTAGGTCCTTCACAAAAAAACCTCATTTGGGGCAATTGAAAAATGGAAAATGGTTTTTTCGTCCAAAGAAAATGAAAACTTCCTTAGGCAACATTGTTTGCCATTCCAATATGCACCCTTGTGCACAATATGAGATCATTTTAAAAAACTATGCCACGAATGTGGCCACAAGATTGATCATTTGGCTTGAAAGCCATGAATCTTCACAGATGATAGCTCATTTCTGAGAACATTTTTTTAAAATAATTGCTGTATTACAAGTTTGTTATTTTTCCTGGGAACTTGGCCACATATGATGACACAATGCGAAGGTTTCCCAATTTTTCGATTTTTTTTTTGAATTTTTTATGCCCGTTTCAAAATGCGGTCAAAACGGCGGGAATGACCGTTCCTAGCTAGTAGTTGAATCTTGGAATTTTTTTGGTGTTTCTCTGATTAAATAGATACTTATGTACCTAGAAATGATTTTTGGAAAAAATAAATAGCAAACTATGAGGCAGCTGCAGTTCAAATTTGACCCGCTTCCAGCTGAATCGGCGAAAATGTCTTTTTCACGAGAGGTGGATCAAAACTTTTTACACCCAACCATTTTGTCAATTGTGCATTAAATATGTCCTAGTATTTTAGAAAATTGATTTGGTCCAATTTTGCAACAATTATTTGGTAGGTCCTTCACAAAAAAACCCATTTTGGGCACTCGGAAAATGAAAAATGATTTTTTCGTGCAAAAAAAATGAAAACTTTCTTAGGCAACATTGTTTGCCATTCCATGTTTGTTATTTTCCTGAAAGGTAGTTCACAATTGGTGACACAATGAGAAGGTCTTTTATTTTTTTGAATTTCTGTGATCATAAAATAGCTTACATGATTTTAACATCTTATTTTTAAATCTATCACGACCAATTTAGTTGGTCATAACGTTGTATTGCGTTCTGATTGGTCCGTGGACCAGACACGCGGATAATGCACGAAATACCGTTGGATCATCCCGGATCCAACGGCAGCCCTCACCCCTCGCCTCCCCCACCAACCCCACGTGAGGCGAAACCCTAGATCCCCTCCCCGCCCGCTTTCCTCGCCACGCCTCCGCTCTCCCCCCCCCCCCCTCGCCCCCCTCCCCCGCCTCCCTCGCTCTCCCCTCGCCTCCCCCACCTCCCCCCCGTGACGCGAAACCCTAGATCCCCTCCCCGCCCGCTTTCCTCGCCACGCCTCCGCTCTCCCCCCCCCCCCCTCGCCCCCCTCCCCCGCCTCCCTCGCTCTCCCCTCGCCTCCCCCACCTCCCCCCCGTGACGCGAAACCCTAGATCCCCTCCCCGCCCGCTTTCCTCGCCACGCCTCCGCTCTCCCCCCCCCCCCCTCGCCCCCCTCCCCCGCCTCCCTCGCTCTCCCCTCGCCTCCCCCACCTACCCCCCGTGAGGCGAAACCCTCGATCTCTTCTCCCCCGCTTTCGCCCCCCCCCCCCGCCTCCTTTCTTTCTTTCTTTCTCTCCCTCCCCCCTCTCCCCCGATGCAGATCTCCCTCGTCGCCGCCACCCACCCCTCAGAACCTCCCCGCCACCCACCTCCGCCGCCGCCCTCACTCTCCCCTCGTCTCCCTCGTCCTCAACTAACCTCGCGTCCTGCGGGGCTCTCGCATCGCCGCCACTCCATGCCCGCGCACGACAGAAGTGAAGCCCGAGGTCCTCCTCCGATGCTCCTCTGCCTCCCTCGCCCGCGGGGCTCTCTGCTCCACCGCCGCCGCCGCATCGGAGCACGCGCGCGCGCGACGCCGTCCTCGCCTCGCTCGGTCCGTCCCGCCGTTCGCCTCCTCCTTCGACTCCAGACTCTCCTTCGACTCCACCCTCTCCTTCTCTCCATGCCGAAACCCTAGATCGACGCTATGGCCACCTCGCAGGCGGCGCGTGCAGGTCACATCTGGTATTGCCCCCCTTTCTTCTCCTCCTCCTTCTAGATTTCTTCAGCTTGCTCGAATCTCATTGCGTTTGTGCGGGCTTGTGCAGGCCATCCAAGACGGCGGGGCCATGTTCGCCTTGTCTGTGGGGACGGAGGCGGCGGTGGTTGTGAGGAAGATGGTGAACCTCAGCTCCCCTCCCCGGCGGCGCTGGAGCAGCAAGATGGTGAAGGGATGCACCGGCCAGCGCCTGAGGCTCTACGTCCGCGGCACCATCCTCGGATACAAGAGGTGAGAAGCTCCCTCCACCGGCGCGGCTCTGCTCCTTCTCCCTCGCGTGGGTATCTGAATTCCTGGTCTTGGTTGGGCGCGCAGATCCAGGCAGATCCAAGTGAACACCAGGGAGGACGTGGCCTGGTACGGCGGCAAGAGGATGGCATGCGTCTACAAGGCCAAGACCAAGCAACGACACCAACTACCACTACATCTGGGGCAAGGTCTCCCTCTCCCATGGAAACACTGGCATCATCCGCACCAAGTTCACCCCCGCTGAGGCCATGGTGAGTTGTTGGGTCGAACTTCTCCGGTTGTCTGTTTCGGTGGCATGCATAAGATTTAAACAAACTATATTGAGCTATATACCTTCTCTGATATCTAGTTCTGTGCCACTGTTTATGGAGTTGTGAGACTTGTCGTGTGTGTATTAGACCCCACTTGCTTGTTCAGGGGATATTTAGGGTCGAGATAGTGTCACACATGTGACTGGACTGCCGCAAGTCTGAAACTGCAGACTCTACTTCATGTTGCTATTATTTCTTGAAGCCTTGAATAGCTAAACTTGGGCACCACGTACGTCTCCTCCCTGTAATTTGATGTACTGACTTGTGTTGCCTGCTGAGTGCTGACGGTATTAGGTTCATTATGTTGATGTAGCATGTGTCTGAAACATGGACAAATGGGCACCCTTTAGGGTATTCTGTGACCCTCTTTAGTTCAACTAAATGAACTGGTTTGAAGTCTGAACCTCTCTTCTATACTCCATGTTTACTGAATTTCACTGAATTTACTGAATGTGCATGTGAATCTCAAAAGTATCCATAGTGTGTGTGTGTGTGTTCGAGTGTAGGAGTGCAAATGGGCACCCTTTAGGGTATTCTGTGACCCTCTTTAGTTCAACTAAATGAACTGGTTTGAAGCTCTAGTATGCTTAGAGTGACTGGTTTCATTAATCTCTTAATCGACAAGTTAACTGGACTATTTTGCTGTATTTCCATCATACACCTTTGATTTATTTAGTGACTGCAGACTGTGATTATACAGTAGAAGTAGTTAGTATCTCTGTAGACTGCATATTATACAGTAGAAGTAGTTAGCCAATTTCTAGGGGCTGTCCGTTCACCTGTTAGTATCTCTGTAGACTGTACATGCTTCAAATGGGGATGGCTTTTATGCTCCCTTGAATGCATTTTGATTTAGTAGTACTTACCACACAGTAACAAAATAAGCAGCAGCCTGAGCTTTCAGGTTCAGGGTTTCTCTTGTTTTCTTGATTCATTTATACTATATGATTCAGGTTTTATACTTTGCCAGTAGGTAGCTCATACTGCCCGCTTGCTTCTGCTTTGAATATTGTGGTCTGCATGCTTTAGTCACTGTGCCCTTAGTTCTTTTTTTGTAGGGAGCTATGCTTATCATCAGAAATTCTTGGTGATGATGTTATTCCTCTTTTGATTCATGTGTTGCAATTATATACCACATAATTCTACACCATGTGGTGCACTTAAGTATCTTAGTGACTTCATTTGATGTGTGTATTTCTGTTAATTTTAAGCTTCTGTTGCTGTGAAAATGTACCTCACTGACCGTCTGTCTATTTATTGTGTACATCTTGCATGAGGAGGTGACTAGTGATGCGGCGCGCCAAGCAGCAGTAGGGGAAGGGGGTCTCCTGATCAAGGAGGCGGAGGAGTATGGGCGTGCCCAGCCGATAGCCCTGTCCTGCTCGTGGGGGAGGGGCAGGAGGGGTCTGCTCCTCTGCTTCCATTGCGACCGCGGCAGGTAGCTCCTCCATCTCCCTCCCCCTCTTCCCTGATAGCGTACATCACAACCTTGTTAATTGTTATTGTTATTGCGATCACAATCTTGTTAAGATGCATCTGTGGTGGTGGTCTTCTGGCCACCACAATCTTGTTAATTGTTATTGCGATCATCTTTCTTTTCGATGAACTATGCCACAATATGTGTTTTGCAAGGTTCAGTGGCTACTAAGTTTTGATTATTTGCAACTTGTATGTCCTTGTTGGTTTATTGTACGTTCTAAAAAGCCATGAATAGTCTTCACTTATATAGCCAACACCTTTATTTTGTTTTGTTTTGTTCTGTGCTCACTAGTGATACCTGACTAAGGTTCCCTGAATATAGGAGTAGACTGTAGGTGAAGAAAAATTATAACCTGAAAGTAATCATATGTACTACTCCCTCCGTCCCATAATATAATTATTGGTACATAATTTTCTTTACTTATACACACAGAATAGATAGAGGTTACGTGTGGTTATATTCTGTTGTACATATACTTCAGGATTTAGTCCCTATCTACTTTGTATATATGTTTTTATTTTGTTTCTAACTCTTTTGGTTTATTGTTAGATGCCTTGGTTCAGCCTCTACAAACATACCCGAAAATGGTGTTTCCTCTCATTTACAAGAGCTCCAGCAAAGTGACCTATGAAGTATATTTGAAGTTCTAAGCCGTGTAGCAAAGAGTTATATGTTCTGTCTTATGTGTAATAGACTGGAAAGATTTGAATAATATTGTAATAGACTATGTACAGATTGTAGTTGACTTATTTATCCTTCTTTGACGAACTACATTTGTTATGTTCTGTTTGAAATATTCATTATGTGGTTTCAAAGCGTGTGAAATGGAACCTGACTCATGGAGCCCACTTATGAAATCACTTTTGAATTTTCTGTCACGTGGGTCTAATGTGTGAGATTATGACAAGTGGTATCCATCTGATTGGTGGGACCAGCAACAGAATATAATGGCCTAGGCCCAAACAAATGTTAAAAGGCCACGACCAAGAAATAAATAAAAGAATGAATTGTTGGGCTTGGCCCATGAAGTCTGACAAAAAATTGACAGGAAAAAAGTATATAGAAAGGCTGAATTAATGGGCTCGGCCCATGTAAAACACCCAATTGGACCGGGCTGAATCTTGTGCCACATTAGCTTGCCACGCTGGATGCCTACGTGGCCTGGGGAGGTAGCTAGTGACCAAAATGCCACAGTGGACATATTTTGGTCATAAACGTCTTCGACCATTCCAGAAGAAAGGTCGCTATAGTCAGTTAACGACCGCCAGCTTTTGACCTTCTCTTTTTGGTCACAAAAAGGTCGCAAATGAAAAACCATGACCTTTCAGTGACCAATAGTCAAGGTCACAAGTTGACATATTTCTTGTAGTGCGACGGCAAGGATCATGATGGCAGCGCGGTTTCGTTCATCAGGCAAAACTGTGTGTACACAGCGTACCATGCGTCTCTGCATGCACCATACCCTGATATGTGCCGCCACGCTCTGCAGCCCAAAGTAGGAGAGAGGGTCGTAAGTATCAGACTTCGACCTGCTGGCTGGAGTTTCCTCCGTCATGCACCCATATGGTTCAAGCCGTCAGCCAATCTCCACAGCTTAATAAATAGTAATGTCTAACTGAGCCAGTTAGTTAGATGCGTACACTTGGTGTAGTAGGATCTTTATTTAGTTTGATGCATACACTAGTTCTTTTTTGGTAGCCCTTTTGTAATGATGGCTGATGTTTGGTTTGGAAGATAGAGCTGCGTCTTCACTCTTCTAGCCTGCTTACTGCTTTTGTTGCACCCCCAGCCCTTGTCGCTGCTGCTGCTGTTTTCAATGTACAATCAGTAGTATATTTCGTCTGTTGGTTGAATAAATGTGTTGTTTTGGAAGTCGTTGCACGGTTCGATCCTTTAGTGCCCCGTACCGTACGTAGCTCATACTATTTTTTCATACGGAACACATTTTCCACTTGTTGATAACATGCAACCAACTGATGAAGGCCCAATAGAGAAGCCCATAATTAACTGGAAGGGAGGCTCTCACATGAATCCGGCCCAGGTACATGCTCAAGGTCCCCTAAACATAAATAAGTAAATAAATAAATAAAGCTAAATGCTCATGCACCAGTTCTTTGGGAAAATAGGTAGCCCAGTATTTCTTTTTGAAGAATACCCAAGCTAGGCCTATTTGTTTTCTTCGAATTACTGGGTTGCAAATCTTTCAGGATGAGGAGGGATGCATTCCGTCCTGGCCAAAGAGTATGGTCAATGTCTGTTAAAAGTAATATCAAAAGGGGTTGAAAATTCCAAAAAAATTATAGCAAATGGGATATTAGTTTTTTTTTAATTTTGTTCTTCACCGATATCTTATATGTATTTCATTGGATTTAACATGACATAGTACTAATTTATTTTTAAATTTGTTTTAGTATGGCTATTAATTTTTGGATTAAGAATGTTTCGTTCCCCAGCAAAAATTTGCGAATTTTCAAAATTTACCACATATTTAGTTGATTTTTTGACCCTGGTATTGACCAAAAAATGGCCGGCAATTCTAAAAATGGTAAACGGGCTGCAATAAATTCCATATGAATTAGAAAATGAGTAAAAATTATAAAAATAATAGCAAATGGGCTGTACACGCCATAGATTTTGAGGCTGACTTGTTTACGCAAGGCTTTGTCAGTGAACACACGATTCTAGCAGCAGTGACTGTTGGATGTCCATCCAACGGCCGACGTGCTTATTCAATCTCTGATCTTCCTGCTCCAGCCGCCTAAACTAGCGCCGGCGGGACTGCCTGCTCCCTCCTCTTGTGGCCCGCTGTGATACCGCGCAGGCTTCCCCCGCCCACCCTACTCCCTGTGCTGGCCTGGCCGCACGCAATCAACTGCCTCCTTATTACGTGAAAAAAATGATTCCTCCCACTGACATCTAGGGCGCACCAGTTGGGAGGCTGACCTGTGGGCCTACTACATTGACGCATACGCAGGGCTTGTAAACTTAGTCAACAAACGATTCTAGCAGCAGTAACCGTTGGATTTGAATCGAACGGTACTGATGCTTCTTCAATCGCTGCTCTTCTTGCACCAGCCGCCCAAACCAGCGCTAGGGAGACCGCCTGCTCCTGCCTCGAGTGGCCGGCTATGCTGCCGTTGAGGCCTCATCGCCCTCTACTACTCCCACCGCTAGCCAGGCCCTGCGGCGGCGGCAGCCTCACAGCGCAGCCGAACCAGTGAACCCTCGTACTCCTCTATGCGTGGGCATCCATTGCCGCGTCTTCCCCGGCTCCGCGTCTTTCCCCTTCCTAGGCCTCGCCGTCGTCCACTGCCTTGGTGCTCTCGGTGCGGCGTGGTCAATGTGGTCAACGACATTCTATCGAAAGAGTACTGTACGTGGAGAGGCTGACAGCTGGGTCCACGGCCACAGCCCAGTTTTTTTGTGATTTGCCAAGTAAGTCGCTTTGTCAGGCCCGTTGGGCTGCAAATCTTTCAAGACGAGGAGAGATTTCATTCGGCTGGCCGAGAAAATGGCCCATCAATAATGAGAAATGGGCTGTACATTTTTAAAACACATCAAACCGGCAATTAGTTTCAAATATCTTTTTTTTTCATTTCAAGATTTTAAATTACATTAATTTTTATGCATGGAGAATTTGTTGGATTTTATATTGATATACATTTATTTTTTAAATCAGTTTGAATGTGAGTCGAAATTTCAGGATTAAAAACAGTTCGGACCGCACCGAAATATGCAAAATTTCGTATAATTTTTTAACCGTGGCCACAGTATGGGCTGTAATGCTAACAAAAAGAATATGGGCTCCAAAAAAACCCTTAAGAATTAGCAAATGGGCTGTAAATTATTAGAAATAATGGCAGATGGGTTGTATGCTGTTTTTCACAGATTTGAGGCTTTCCTAAAAAAAAGGTTGATGCACAAGCAGTGACTGTTGGATGTCCATCCAACGGCCGTCGTGCTTCTTCAATCTCTGCTCTTCCTGCTCCAGCCGCTCAAACAAGCGTCGGCGGGACTGCCTGCTCCCTCCTCCCCGCAGCCGGTTGTGCTGCCGCGCAGGCCTCACCGCCCCACCGTACTCCCATCGCTGGCCTAGCCATCCCTCTAATCACTCACACCTTCTGTTATTCTCCGGCGACGGCAGACGAACCAGTAAACCCTCGTACAGTCGTACTCCCCTCCGCGTGGGAAACAACTACCGAGTCTTCCCTGCCTCTGTGTCGTTCCCTTCCTAGGCCTCGCCGTCGTCCACCGCCCTGGTGCTCTCGGCGCGACCTGGTCAACATGGTCAACGACCGACATGCATCTGAAGTTGACTGTACGTGGAGAGGCCGACAGCTGGGTCCACAGCCGCACACAAGGAAATGCCTCCTTATTACGCGCAAAATAATGATTCCTCCGGCTGACATCAGGGACCCACAGAAAGGGCCTCTGTATTTCGCGAAAAAAACGTTACCGCCGCTGACAGCTCGGACCCATCAGCTATATCTTCGCACGCAAGGAAGTGCCTTCTTATTACGCACCAAAAAAATGAATACTCCCCCTGTTAGCTGGGACCCAGTATAGTGGCAGGCTGACTTGTGGGCCTACTAAGTTGACGGGGACGGAGGACTTTGTCAACGTAGTCAATATGCACGATTCTAGCTCCAGTAACCGTACGATGTCCATCCAACGGTCGTAGTGCTTCTTCAACCTCTGGTCTTCTTGCTCCAGCCGCCCAAACCAGCGCCGGTCGTGCCTCGTGCTCCTGCCTCCCATGGTCGGCTGTGATGCGGCGGAGGCCTCACCACCCCTTACTACTCCCATCGCTGGTCAGGCCATCCCTCTACTCACCCACACCCCCTGTTATTCTGCGGCGATTGCAGCCTCACACCGCAGCGAACCAGTGAACCCTCGTACTCCTCTACGCGTGGGCATCCACTGCCGCATCTTCCCCGGCTCCGCGTCGTCCCCTTCCTAGGCCTCGCAGTCGTCCACCGTCCTGGTGCTCTCGGCGCGGCGTGGTCAACGTGGTCAAGGAACGGCTTCCACCGGACGTGGACTGTACGTGGAGAGGCTGACAGCTGGGTCCATGGCCGCAGCAAGGAAGTGCCTCCTTATTACGCGCAAAATAATTATTCCTCCACCTGACAGCGGGGACCCACCGGACGAGCCACCATATTTCACGAAAAAACGTTTTCCCCATGACTGTTGGGACCCACCAGCTACACCTTCGCACGCAAGGAAGTGCATCCGGGCAAAAAAAACAAAACGATTCGCCCCCCTGACTGCTGGGACCCACCAGCTACATCTTCGCACACAAGGAAGTGCGTCCGGGCAAAAAAATGATTCGCCCCCCTGACTGCTGGGACCCACCAGCTACATCTTCGCAGGAAAGGAAGTGCCTGACAGTCGGGACCCACCTGGTCGAAGCGTACGTAGCGTTGTCATTCTGGTCGCGAACGTGTACGTATATATATACTGGTGGATGTAGAGGCGCGCACGTGTCGTAGTAGAGGCGCGCACATAGCATGTACACGTATGTACAGCGGCGAGGGTGCAAGAAAGAAAATACGGCCACGTACGTACATACGGGCAGGGTCTTGAACGCCTACTCGCGCATACGTAAATGGCTGGGTCGGAACGGAGAAACAGCATCGTCGTCGTGTTCATGGGGAGGCAACAGAATCCATCGTGTTCATGGGGAGGCAACAGAATGCGTCATGTTCATTGGGAGGCAACGGAACGCGTGGGAGCCAACCGGCTGGGTCGGAACGGAATGCGTGGTCGTGTTCATCGGGAGGGCTTGGACGGAACAGGCGATGGAAACGAGGCCTGGCGTACCGCACAATGGAGGAAACAGCCTTGTGTTCGACCGGCCACGTTTGGAACGGGATCGTGTTCATCGGGAGGGGTCTGGCGTACCGCAAAACGGAGGAAACGGACCTCCTACGGTCGAAATGGGGGTCTTGTTGATCAGGGGGGTGTGGCGTACCGCAAAACGGAGGAAACGGACATCCTACGGTCGAAACGGGGGTCCTGTTGATCGGGAGGGGTGTGGCTTACCGCAAAATGGACGAAACGGACCTCCTACGGTCGAAACGGGGGTCCTGTTCATCGGGAGGGGTGTGGCCTACCGCAAAACAGGACTCCACGGGATACTATTCATATCCACCGTCAACCTCCTCCAGCCTCCACGGGCTACCGTCGACCTCCTCCAGCCTCCATGGGCTCCTGTTCATCCAGCCTCCACCGCGCGCTACTCCACCAGCTACTGTTCAACCACCCCTCCACGGGCACCCCTCCACCGTATACTGTTCATCTAGCCCTCCACACCACGGGGTCCTGTTCAACCACCCCTCCACGGCCACCCCTCCACCATCTACTGTTCATCCAGCCCTCCACACCACGGGTTCCTGTTCATCCAGAGGCAACGCCACCGCTCACTGTTCATCCAAACCCCCCCGCAACGCTCACTGTTCATCCAATCGATCGGCTTCAGTTGGCAGCAGTAGCGATGGAATCGCTCGATCGGCTTCAGTTAACAGCCATCAATCGATCGCTCGGGTTCAGTAACGCTTAGCCTGCAGTGCAATCGCTCGGGTTCAGTTAGAGCCTAACGCCTCGCTCGGGTTCAGTTAGAGTGAACGCCTCGCACACACGCGCGTACGTACGAGAGAAACGTGCATCGCTCGGCCCCCGACCTCCCACCGTAACCAGCAACTCCCCGAAATTTTCCTCCTCCTCGCTTCTACCATGGTTTTGAAGGAAATATGCCCTAGAGGCAATAATAAAGTTATTATTTATTTCCTTATATCATGATAAATGTTTATTATTCATGCTAGAATTGTATTAAACGGAAACATAATACATGTGTGAATACATAAACCTACAGAGTGTCACTAGTATGCCTCTACTTGACTAGCTCGTTAATCAAAGATGGTTATGTTTCCTAACCATGAACAAGGAGTTGTTATTTGATTAACGGGATCACATCATTGGTTGAATGA
>LR880968.1:32762174-32793045 GCA_904067115.1 Aegilops sharonensis | reverse complement strand
TTTCCGGCAAGTCTCTTTACTCGTTCCGTAACACATCATCCCGTGATCAACCCCTTGGTCACATTGTGCACATTATGATGATGTCCTACCGAGTGGGCCCAGAGATACCTCTCCGTTTACACGGAGTGACAAATCCCAGTCTCGATTCGTGCCAACCCAACAGACACTTTCGGAGATACCTGTAGTGCACCTTTATAGTCACCCAGTTACGTTGTGACGTTTGGTACACCCAAAGCATTCCTACGGTATCCGGGAGTTGCACAATCTCATGGTCTAAGGAAAAGATACTTGACATTAGAAAAGCTTTAGCATACGAACTACGATCTTTGTGCTAGGCTTAGTATTGGGTCTTGTCCATCACATCATTCTACTAATGATGTGATCCCGTTATCAATGACAACCAATGTCCATGGTTAGGAAACCGTAACCATCTGTTGATCAACGAGCTAGTCAATAGAGGCTTACTAGGGACATGGTGTTGTCTATGTATCCACACATGTATCTGAGTTTCCTATCAATACAATTATAGCATGGATAATAAACGATTATCGTGAACAAGGAAATATAATAATAACTAATTTATTATTGCCTCTAGGGCATATTTCCAACAGCCACAAGCTATTATGGGCTCTAGCATAGTTGAGTAGGTTACGTGAAGCTCTTGAAGAGGTAGATCAGCAGGTAGTGGGTTTTGTAGGTCTGGTATGGTCTACCGGAGTAAAGAGTTAATGTTTCTGAAAGACTGTGTCTCGGTCATCCGTCTCTCAAACACCATGCAGTGCGAGAAATCAACGGAGGCCATCGAGTCTTGTGGGGAAAAGTGCGCAAACCTCTGCAGAGTGTACAGTCTAATCATGGTTAGCCGTGTTCCCGGTTATGGACAAATCTTGAGTATCTAGTACTTGGGTTATCACATGTATCTCATCATTCTTAATTAATATTGTTGGGTTGTTAACTACTTTAATTGGGATTGAGTTGGGTTATACCCTGTCAATGTTTCAACCACCATGACAGTTAAAATTAAAATCTATTCCATTATTGTAGGGGGAAATTGGCTTTTCGCAAAACTTTAACCTTAGAGCTTTCCACCAGCCAAATATGCATGTAGTGATAGCATTATTCTGTTCTTGCCCTACTGTGTTATATTGCCAGCATATTCCATGTGCTGACCCGTTCTCGGGCTGCAACGTATTATGTTGCAGACTTTTCAGACGAGGAGTAAGGTTCGCTAGGTCGTTGCCGTGCAGCTCAGCTATGTCGTTGGAGTTGATGGACTCACTTTATCTTCCAAGCCTTCCGCTGTTATCGCATTAGATGGCCTTAAGCCATATTATTGTAATAAGTTCTCTTTTAAGACATTCGATGTAATAAGTGTGTGATTGCTACTCTGTTATAAATCCTTCGAGTACTGTGTGTGTCAGCATTACTGATCCAGGGATGACACTGAAGCACAGAGACTTGATCATCTGAGGTCGGGTCGCTACTCTCTCTCTCTCTCTCTCTCCCTCTCTCTCTCTCTCTCTCTCTCTCTCTCTCTCTCTCTCGCTCTCTCTCTCTCTCTCTCTCTCTCTCTCTCTCGCTCTCTCTCTCTCTCTCTCTCTCTCTCTCTCTCGCTCTCTCTCTCTCTCTCTCTCTCTCTCTCTCTCGCTCTCTCTCTCTCTCTCTCTCTCTCTCTCTCTCGCTCTCTCTCTCTCTCTCTCTCTCTCTCTCTCTCGCTCTCTCTCTCTCTCTCTCTCTCTCTCTCTCTCGCTCTCTCTCTCTCTCTCTCTCTCTCTCTCTCTCGCTCTCTCTCTCTCTCTCTCTCTCTCTCTCTCTCGCTCTCTCTCTCTCTCTCTCTCTCTCTCTCTCTCGCTCTCTCTCTCTCTCTCTCTCTCTCTCTCTCTCGCTCTCTCTCTCTCTCTCTCTCTCTCTCTCTCTCGCTCTCTCTCTCTCTCTCTCTCTCTCTCTCTCTCGCTCTCTCTCTCTCTCTCTCTCTCTCTCTCTCTCGCTCTCTCTCTCTCTCTCTCTCTCTCTCTCTCTCGCTCTCTCTCTCTCTCTCTCTCTCTCTCTCTCTCGCTCTCTCTCTCTCTCTCTCTCTCTCTCTCTCTCGCTCTCTCTCTCTCTCTCTCTCTCTCTCTCTCTCGACCATCTGAAGCTATATATATAACCACGCGCGCACGACTGGCGGAACCTTGGGCCGGCGTGTAGGCGTGAAACGTTTTCCTATATAATAGTAAAGATATAAACATATATTTTCCCAAAACGTGCCTCACTGCTCTTGTTCTGTCTTAATCATATCTTGGTGGGGGTATATAATAGTAGAGGTATGGATAGGAACTAATTAGGCGAATCAAATTTCTCACCAACTAATAGCTACAGCGGATCACGTGAGATCGAAATAGTACAATTATTTCACACACAAAAATAGTACAACTAACCAGCACTGAAAAATGATATACATACATATGTTTAAAAACGTGCACGAAATAATTGAAACCAACACATACCTCTAAACACGTGCGATTCCACCTAGTAGTACTCCACTAAGAGCGGAATCCTGTCCTTTCTAGCACCGTAGAGCCAAACTAGCTTAGCTAGTAGCACAACGGCAGCTTTGAATTGAATGCCAGTTAGACGGTCGAGCTGGCTAAACATCTGACCTGTTCCACGTTTAAGACGAGGACGAGCACACACGCTGGCCGCTGGGCGTACACATCAGCTGCGTGTCATCGGCCTGCCCAGGATAACGACCAAACGCGTACGCATCTGCTCTCACTACTCATAAAAATTATCAAATTAAACCCATCTAAATTAAATGGCTAATTTGTCAAAATCATGTGGCGAAACAAGAAGCACATGCCTCTAAGATTACTTTAGCATGCTAGATTCTTGAAGCAAAAATGCTACTCCCTCCATCCGAAAAAGTTTGTCTCTCAAATGGATGTATCTTGCACCAAGTTAGTGCAAGATACATCCATTTGAGACACAAGTTTGGGATAAGCTTTTTCGGACGGGGAGAGTACGTCTGAACAAGTTCATGTCTTATTGCCAAAACAAATATGAAAAAGACGAATGATCACCAAAACAGCATGGCGATTTCTCACAAATTAAGGGGTGCTTATAGTGGGTTGATAATAAGGTTCGGACAAGCGCAAGTTTTGACGTACGTACTATAATTGTTAGAAAAGAAATTATTATATATAGGCCGAGACCATCCATGCATGACTATTTTTGCTCTATCATAAAAGGATAGCAAATATCTCAAATATTCCAAAGGATGGATATTTTCAATTTGCTCTAACTTGGAAACCATTAAACAAGTAAAAACACATGCGTCTTGTACAATTTATGATGCGCATGTGCCCAATTTCATTTATCTCTTCTACTGATAATTAAGTACTGAAAAATAACATTCATTGGAGGGACAGGTAATATGGATTGGAGGGGTAGCATTTTTTCGTCCACATTATCATTCGTTCAACCTTAGGTACTTCTCCTCCTTTTCTTCACTTTGATTTTTTCACTCATATCTCTCGTTAAAAAAATGTTTTTCCTCTAAAAACTGCCTTAATTGCCACACCGTCTATTGACTTATCATTTTTTTATTTGGTAAGCCAATAAATGCTTACCAAATAAAATCCCAAAACTTATTTTCGCAGGTAAATCACATGCAGAAATTTATTTGGTAAATACTTATTTACATAATCATATAAATATAGGAAGGTCAATAATGGGCTAACATATTAGAATATTTATACCCCGTTGCAATTCATTGGCGATTATCTATTTAACTATCACAATTTTGGAAACATAGCAATTGTTTAAGCGCCCGGGGGTGAAGGAGGTTGCGTAGAGGTTGGTGCGAGCTGTAGTAGCTGTTTTTTTTCTGTCAGATAAACTTTTGATCTATTTATCATCTATCATGGCAGTATAAAAAATATCGGAAGCAACAAAACTTACATCCAGATCCATAGAACACCTAGCAGGGACTATAAGCACTGGAGCGACCCGAACACAAACTCAGAATTCATCTAAATCCAAATAGAGCCGAAAGTTGACATGGCTTTGTGGCAGATTAAATAAGTAGTATGATTTTTATGTCATTGTGGGATGAAGACCGAAGAGATTAGAGCAATCCGTAGCATATGCTGTGCTGGACTGCTGGATATGCGTAAATCACCAATGCTGACCAGCTAGAGTATATTTTGAAAAGAAAAGGAAAAAACTTACTTTTGGGTGTACGTAGCAACACCACACTTGGTCCCTTTGACCTCTGGTGTCTGCACGCGGCGGCTAGACGGTGTTGCACTGCACACAGACGTCGTTAATGACGTGGGCGCAAGTTTCCGAGTCCTGACGCGCATGGTAATACGCTCCAGTTTTGGCACTAAATCATTTTTTACTCAGAGCAAGGATGATTTCGTGATAAGATTGCTGCATCAGCTACCGCCCGCGATTGTCTTCTATAAATACTACCTCGATCCAGATACATTCTCCCCACACAAATCCAAGAAAACCATCAAGATCACCGACCCACCATTGATCTCCAACCTTCTGGTTGAGAATTTCGAGGCAAGAGAAGGTAGCTAGCCTAGCCATGTCTCCCTCCCCTGATCTGTCCTCCCGGATCCTCCCCCGTGTGCTCATCGTCTCCCGCCGCACCGTCCGCAAGAACAAGTTCGTCGACTTCGTCGGTAAGTTTCGTCTTGACCAGTTATCTGCTCGTCCATCGTGGCAAAATAATGGTGGATTTCTTGGAAGAATGCTAACATTTGCATGGATGGATGCAGGGGAGTACCACCTGGACCTGGTGGTGGGCTACGGCGCGGTGCCGGTCATCGTGCCGCGGGTCGCCGGCGTGCACGCCATGCTTGACTCCTTCGAGCCCATCCACGGCGTGCTCCTCTGCGAGGGCGAGGACATCGACCCCGCCCTCTACGACGCCGGCAGCGACGCGCTCTCGCCGGAGCACATCGAGGCCCTGAGGCGCCTCCACCCGAGCGACGCCGCCGTGGACCACGAGAAGGACTCCATCGAGCTCCTCCTCGCGCGCCGCTGCCTCGAGCGCAGCGTCCCGTTCCTCGGCATCTGCCGCGGCTCCCAGGTGCTCAACGTCGCCTGCGGTGGATCGCTCTACCAGGACGTCGAGCACGAGCTCCACCCCGCGACTGCCGACGCCGCCGTCTGCCACATGGACTACGCCAACTACGATGGGCACCGGCACCCGGTGCGCGTGCTCCCCGACACGCCGCTGCACGACTGGTTCGCGGAGTCGCTGCTCGACGGCGACCTGCTGATGGTGAACAGCTATCATCACCAGGGCGTGCGGCGCCTGGCGGAGCGGTTCGTCCCGATGGCGCATGCACCGGACGGGTTGATCGAAGGGTTCTACGACCCCGACGCGTACAACCCCGGCGAGGGCAAGTTCATCATGGGGCTGCAGTTCCACCCGGAGCGCATGCGCAAGGAGGGCACCGAGGAGTTCGACTACCCAGGCTGTGCCAAGGCCTACCAGGAGTTCGTCCGCGCGGTGGTGGCATACCAGGGGAAGCTGGCCGCCGCGCACGTGCACGTCCGGAGCGCGGTCACCACGTCGCCCAAACTGAACCCGGAAATGGAGAAGCAGCGCAAGGTGATCGTCCGGAGCTACTCGCTCGCCAAGAACATGCACGTGTTCGGCAACAAGACATGCGCACAGCAACCGGCGGAGCACCGTAAGGACCTTGACGACGGCGCCGAGATCCTGGAGTCGAACACGGCGCTGAGCGTGCAGCAGGAGAAGCGGCTGAAGCAGATGGGCGCGACGGTGCGGAACGCGTCGGGGTACATAAACAGGCTCAAGGTGAGCGAGGAGCGCGAGGCGGCGGCGCGGGCGCTCATGGCCAAGATGTCCGTCGCCCAGCTCGCCAGCCTCGCTGCCTTCTACCGCGCCATGGGCAACGTCTGCTCCGAGGTGCTCGACACCAAGCTCCAGCCGCCTTCTCCAACCGTGCACGAGTGACCTGTGCTCTGTCCATGTGAACCTGGCCGGAAATGCTTTCTTGGTTCATCGATCAGAAATCCAAATGTTGCATGGCATCCTGAATTAATTAAACCGTGATGTAACTCGAGAAATGTTAGTTGACTTTGTTTTTATGTCCGTACAATAGATCTACTCGCTGACTTTGATGAGCTCAAAGGAAAGACGAAGAGAGTGAGTAGTGTAGATCGTTCGTAGTTGAGGTGTCATTCTGATCCAGTGGTAATCCCGTCGTATGTATACCTAACTTGTGTACCATAGTTTCTTCCTCAAATTTGCTTCATGAATGGGAAAAATATGAAGTTGTACGACTTTCCGAATGTCTACTATATCAAAGTTTGTCTGGCTTCTGTGCAGGAGTGGCGATGATGTGGGCGCACCTTCGACTCGCTCCAGTGCTTATAGTCGTCGTTAGATGGTCTACATATGTGAATGTAATTCTTTTTCTAATGTTCGATATACTATTTTTACAGTTGATAAATATATCGAAAGTTTTTTTAGAAAAAAAAAACTAGCAAATGTGTTGACTTCACTTTTTGGGACGGCTAGCATTTTGTAGCGTGCTCCGTTCTCAAACCACTACTGGCTAGTAGTAACATTCAGTTGGACAAAACAAAAACTTATCCCTGCATATGCATAATGCCAGAAAAGGAGTAATAGCCCCTAAAAAAAAGGAGTAGTAGCAAAGTTGTTGGTCACATGGGAAGCGCCAAAGGCACAGCTGATGGCCACGGCCTATGGACGGTCTAGGAGCTTCATGCAGGGTGGTTGCCAACTAACTTCGGAGGAGAACTGCTACTGGCACCCTGATGTGCCGGGGAAAACGCAGTAATGACATGGTAGCAGGCATGCATGACCAACAGGTTGCAGCTCTGCCGCAACACTTGGCCAGCAGGCCGAAGGCCGAAGGCAAGATATATATCAGCAATTCGCCATTCAAGTGTTCAACAGTAACACTAGGTCCGAGGAGGGGAACGTTTGGTTCATATGTACCCTATATGAAGAATTTTTTTAGCAATTCAACATAAAGTAAAAAATTTCTGAAAATACTTTTAAAATAAACTTGACCTTTCATTGTACTAGTGAGAAAAGTTTCACAAAAAAATCCTCTTTGACTGTTTTCAAAAAAGACAAATTTTCGGTTAAAATAGCATGAATAGTGACCCATAATACCAAATAAATGTTGTCTTTTTCGCTGTGAAGTCAATGTTTTTTTTTTGTGAAAACTTATGTACTAGTGCGCAAGTAAGTCAAGTTTAATCTAAAAATGCTTTTGAACTATTTTGAATTTTTGTTTAATTATTTTTAAAAAATCTTCATATAGAGTGTATATACATGCAGGAGCCAAAGGGTATTTCCTAGATCCGAGGGATAACTACGGTGCATCCCACGGTAGCGTAGGCAGCACTTGCACGGTGCTCTTGGTTTTATTTTACGATGGGAATGGGCCGGACCGCAGCCCTGGTCCTTGCTGGCCCATCGAGCTTGGAGCCGGCCCAATAGTCCATCCAATTGGACCCGTTTTATTACTATAGATAGCACAAGAATAAGTAGCATTTACAAAAAACCCAAAAATATTTAGTATCATATAGTTTACCTTCAAAAAAAGTAGCATTTACAAAACAACGTTATCTCTAGCATCATATAGCTGTTTGTTTTTCTTAGTAAGTTAAGATACTTAGAATGTACTTGTTCAAAGAACATGCCCCTCCGTTTCTATTTCTACCATGAATCATTCGGGTCATAAAGTAGCATATTTGTAACTTTGAAACAAAAACTGCTTGGTCAATAGTTTGAAGTTTTCATGTATGCATAAGGGTAACAACCTCGGAAAGGCATGTGCATTGGAACGGCAGACTATAACCTTTGGCAGCTGAGTTTGGGTTGACCCTCTTTTGTCCCGGTGGGCCGCTGGTGACCGGCTCCTCTAGCCCAATTTTTAATGAAGTCTACCCAAAAGACCCATCAGCCTTGAAATTATGGGCCGGACCAGTGTCCCAATGGGTAACGCTGGCACATTCCCATCGTAAGTTTCATTCACTTGTGAAGATAGAAGAATATGGTTCAATAAGTCACTTTGGTGCATGAGCTCTAGTGAGCCCTATATTATGAATAGTGCCAAAATGATAAGTGGGGAGTAGAGAGCGATTAGTCTTGCTACATCTCTATATTCGTAAGATCTTTCATCAAGATCCATGCAAAAAAAAAATCAGTTTTCCTTTTCCTTTCTTAGTAAATCTTAAACAGCTAAGACCTAGCCACAACTTTAAAGAATCCCCTATAGAGTGACTTTCTAGGCCAAAACACTTAATTCACAGTTTTATACAGAGTTCGGATGGAAATATGGAATCCGCTAGAGATTTTTTTTAAATTTTTTTTCAAAGGGAATCTGCTAGAGTTGCTCTTAGACTTGACCGAAACTGGCCTAAAAAGACTTTCAGAATACTACTGTTGCGAATCATCAGTTAAGGCATGTCACAAAAACTTCCCCGCTTGACATCTTCCCTTCCCTTTTTTTTAAGACGACATCTTCCCTTTCCTTACGTTTCCTGAGATGCTCCCTTTCCTACCTTAAGCAACAATCATGGTTACTGTTTCCATATACCTTCAGTAGTCGGAACCAGACTTACCCTCTATAGTTGCAATTTGGTAGTACTACAATCAAAGTCGAACCACATCGATCCCCAGAACACAATTTGGCTGCAATGCCGGCACAGTCGCCGGCGCAGGCGCCGGCGCCGGCGCGGACGCTGGGGGAGTCGCTGGCACACGTACCCCGTCATAAAATCTGGACGATGGCTGTCTTCGCGCAAATCATGTCGTCTGCCGTCATCACGTCTATTTTATACGCCGACATATCACCACAGGGCTTTCGCTCCTTCTTCCGCGGCGCCGCATGGCGGCTGCCTCTGGCGCTCTCGCGGGGCTTCTACTTGTCGCTGCTCTACCTGATCATGTTCTACGCGGCGCTGTTCCTGCCGCGTACGCCGATAGCCGTCGCCAAGAAGCTCTTCTACGTTGGAACGTACGGCGTCGGCGTAGGCATCACTGCCATGGTCAGCGGCGTGCTGGGGTGCGGCGTCAAGGACGGCCGCGTGCTGGCCGGATGCACCGCCATAGTCGACGTGATCATCGTCGGCCTCGCCGCGTTTTGGGTGTGGCTTGCTCGCACCTACGGTGGAGACGGCGACTTGTCGGAGGAGTCCACTACGCCGCCACCACGCCTACCTATCTAGATATTCAGTCACCCCGTTTGATTTGATCAGACTACCTGCATACAAACTGTTTATTTGTTTTCTAGGGAAACGAACTGTTTATTTGTTGGGAACGCAGCACAAACGTAGATACTCATACATATACCCTCATCCCTATCCATGCACACACGCACCCATACCCTACCTTATGAGTATTTTTGAGAGATTGAGCCGGCACATCATACTGATATTGAGAAAGTCGAAACGGACGTCTTTGTAGTCAACGGGAATACCTCATCTCACTGAAAGCACATCGATGAAAGGCCTGAAATAAATCTAGAAAAATGCGAACATTACCACTGTTATACTAACCGTCCAACACAAGTTGGTTCCCACCATATTTTTTTAGAAAAGGATGATGCATACAATCATTTTATTAATTATTGCCAAGACCTTAGAGCATATACAGCCGGGCGCCCCAAGCCTGCCTCAAACGCCCGGGCAGCCCGCCGGGTCATGAAATGTCGACCCAGACGGGCGTCTGTCAAACGGGGCCTCAAACGCCCGGGCGGCCCATCCAGTCACTAACCGGTCATGAAATGTGACCCGGGCGCCTCAAACGGTTGGGCTGACCGGCACCCCTCATATCTATCCTAAAATATGAGACAGATATAGAGGCACCCTGACGCGTCAGACCCGACAGCCCGACCACACCCCAAATTGCACCATATCCACCCCAGTGTTGCCGGATCCACTTTCTCTTCCTCTTTTCTTCCTCCTCTGCGCCGCCACACCCACTCCGCAGCAGATCCTAGCCTCTGTGCCGCCAGCTCTGGCAGAGCAGTCCTCTCTCCCGTCCTTGCCGCTTGAGACGTCGCCGCTGGCCCGGATGCCACCGCAGTATGTCCGACAACTCTCCGGCTCCGCCTTTGCGCTTGATGTGTTCGACACATCATCTGACTGGTTTTTTTTGTGATTTTATTAGGGAAAACGATGGGTTCTGATGTTTCGTCTGACGAGGAGTATGGATCGATGGAGCTTGATCAAATGATTCAAGATGAGTTCTTCGATTCCTCGAATTCGGACGAAGAAGTGGACATATCATGCTCGGTACCAACATCTGTTATTTACGTGCAACATTGGCTTGTATGATCGACGTGTATGGATTTGAGATATGCAAATGCCATGAGCGAAATATGAGTGCCCGTTCGAATGCGCCCGCGAGCCTGCCCGGGCGCGTCCGCGGGCGTATAGGGGGCAACTTTGCCAAGTCCAGCTATAGATGCTCTTATATAAAATAATACATCAATAAGTCTGAGGCCGCCGTCATGGCAACATGTGTCGCTACTCCTAAAAACTTGATGAAGGGGTGCGTATTATCCAGGCCACCTGCCAAGAGCCCAAGACCTCACACAAAAACCCAACATCTAAGCGGGGGTGTTCAACCAGGCCGCAATCGCTGGGTCTAAGGCACACAACGATCCAACACAGTCTCAGTGGGCACCGCATGCGCACGTTGCAGAGCCACCACCATCGTCCTCCGCCAATCCATCTTAAGAGCAGGCATTGGAGCATCGACCTTGTGAGGCCTGCCGTCAACACCCCACGGCACAAAGACAACGCCACCTCCCTATGCCCGTCCGTCATCACACATCTGTTGCCGAGACCCTGCAGCACCTTGCTGTCGAGCCTCCAAATCGTCGACGTGTCACATGAAACGCCGCTCCACCGCTGAAACCATCCACTGGTCCCTCGACCCAATGCATACCTCCAAGAGTGATGCCCCCAAAGGGGGAACAACACAAGAGCGCCGCCATCATCCGATCGACTAATCTAGGGTTGTCCCCGAGGTAGCGGATAGAGGTTTGACACTTCTCCACGGCTATGCCTTCAAAAAGGGGACGACACAGAAGAGCGCCCCCCATGCCAGCCATGGCAACTAGCCGAGAGTAAGGTTTTCGATCACCTGTATCTGCTCGACAAACCTCCATCCAACATCGTGTGCACAGGACCGCCAACGTTCTCCGCCGCCGCGTAGCGAGCAAGCCGCACCGGCCAGATCAGATCTGACTGGAGGTCAGACAATGCATACAGCCGAGTCGTCCACCAGGCCCACCACGCCGCCGCCACTGATCCAAGGTTAGATAGCCCACCCCGCCTGAAGCAAGGTCGGCCGCCGCACTGCCAAGACCCGAACTGTCGCTCCTCCTCACGCCGAAGGGCCCCGCACTACCCCCATGCCATGGGAGAGAGAGAGAGACCCTCGCCACAGCCATCGGCCCTCGGGCTTAGCCCGCCGGCGTCCCCCGGCGGTGACGGGGGCAGGGGAGAAAGGAGGTGACATCCCCGGCGGCTATTGATTCCCGCCAATAATAGGCTGTTAATATGTACGTCCAACCGACCGTGCTCCTCGTCATCTTAAACATGGACACGTAAGTGTTGAGCTAGTTTGATCATTTTCTAAGTTGTTTTTTAACAAGAAGGTCTTTGTGATTTTTCCACTCCCGAGGAAACTATATCTCCCCACACAAAGAGAAAAAAAGAGATAAGAAACTATATCTAGCTAGTTTGGCTATACTCTGCAGCGGATTAGTGGACAGAGAGTATCTGCTCCCGAGCTGATATGCTCTCTAATAAACAGTAAAATCAAAATAGATACTAAAAATTTCTAAAAATATTTGGTGCAAACTTAGACACCTGTTCTTAGTGCTTGCAAATTTTTAACTTAAAATGACATTCGCGGAAGTCATGGTAAAAAAAAAACACTCCAAAAATGCTATTTTCTTAAGTACTATTTTGGAGTGTTGTTTTTTTTTGCCATGACTTCCACGAATGTTATTTCAGGGTTTTTATTTACAAGCACCGAGAACATTTATCAAAGTTTGCACCCAAAAAAATTCAGATATATTTTATCATTTTTTTGGACTTAATTGCTCATCCCGAGCTCATTGAGCTCCGGAGTAGAAGGGGACTTCCGCAGATTAGTGGCTCCTTAGTTGTGGATTTCGGCCGAACCATACAAAGCATGGTTTTTTCCTCTCTCTTTTTTGCGGGCTTCTCTTTTTATTTTCACCCTTGGCTTGCTCACGACAAATGAATTGGATTGATGGTTTTTGTGGAAATGACATTGAACCCCATGGTTCTGCATAAACCGCCTGGTTCATTGGTTTTTAGCTGGTTCGTCTGATTTTTTCCAGTTTGATTGCTTGAAAGGTTTGCAAGGCCTAAAGAACCACCACGGACGCGGGTTCTGATTTTTTCCGTTTCAACCACTGGAACGGTCTTTTTTTTTTCCAGTCCGATCACCGGGCCGGCTGTGCTGCACATCAGTGTGGCACTAGCAGTTCTCTGCCCAAGTTAGTTGGCAACCACCTTGAATGAAGCTCCTAGGCCTTCCGTGTCCGTCCACTCGGTGTGGCTTCGGCACTTACCATGTGACCAATAACTTCGCTACTACTCCTTTTCTGGCATATAAAGTGTCCAACAATCAAGGGACGGTTTTGTTTTATCCTACTAAATGTTGCTAGTGGTTGTTTTAGGACGGAGCACGACAAAAAATGTTGTTTTGTTGAACTGGATGTTATTGAATGCCAAAAAACGCTAGCCGTCAAAATGATGAGTTGAACACATGTGCTTATTATCATCTTCCATTTGTTCTGGTAAATTTGAGCAAGAAACTACGGTACACAAGATAGGTACCAGGGAAATAACCACTGGATCAGAATGACACTTCTAGTAGTAGTTTCGCTTCGTCTTTCGTGTGATTACGATGTCACGATAAAACGTATTTAGACGAATTTAAGACAAAATTTTTGGAATAAGGGAAGTACGTTTGGACGCACAAACAAAGTCAACTAACACTTCTCGAGTAAGTGTAACATCAACATCATGGGACACGGGTTAATTAATTCAAGATGCCAATGCCATGCAGCATTTGGATTTCTGATGAACTGAGCAAGCATTTCCGGCCAGGTTCACAGACAGAGACAGAGCACAGGTAGATCACTCGTGCAGGGTTGGAGACGGCGGCTGGAGCTTGGCGTCGAGCACCTCGGAGCAGACGTTGCCCATGGTGCGGTAGAAGGCGGCGAGGCTGGCGAGCTGGGCGACCGACATCTTGGCCATGAGCGCCCGCGCCGCCGCCTCCCGCTCCTCGCTCACCTTGAGCCTGTTCATGTACCCCGACGCGTTCCTCACCGTCGCACCCATCTGCTTCAGCCGCTTCTCCTGCTGCACGCTCAGCGCCGTGTTCGACTCCAGGAACTCCGCGCCGGCGTCGAGGTCCCCGTCCCGCTGCTCCGGCGGATGCTGCGCGCCGGTGTTCTTGCCGAACACGTACATGTTCTTGGCGAGCGAGACGCTCCGGACGATCATCTTGCGCTGCTTGTCCATTTGCTGGTTCAGTTTGGGCGCCGCCGCGGTGCCCGCGCTCCGGACGTGCACGTGCGCGGCGGCCTGCTTCCCCTGGTACGCCACCACCGCGCGGACGAACTCCTGGTAGGCCTTGGCGCAGCCAGGGTAGTCGAACTCGTCGGAGCCCTCCTTGCGCATGCGCTCCGGGTGGAACTGCAGCCCCATGATGAACTTGCCCTCGCCGGGGTTGTACGCCTCCGGGTCGTAGAACCCTTCGATCAGCCCGTCCGGCGCATACGCCATCGGCACGAACCGCTCCGCCAGGCGCCGCACGCCCTGGTGGTGGTAGCTGTTCACCATCAGCTGGTCGCCATCGAGCAGCGACTCCGCGAACCAGTCGTGCAGCGGCGTGCCGGGGAGCACGCACACCGGGTGCCGGTGGCCGTCGTAGTTGGCGTAGTCCATGTGGCAGACGGCCGCTTCCGCCGCGGGGTGGAGCTCCTGCTCGACGTCCTGATAGAGCGAACCGCCGCAGGCGACGTTGAGCACCTGCGAGCCGCGGCAGATGCCGAGGAACGGGACGTTGCGCTCGAGGCAGCGGCGCGCGAGAAGGAGTTCGATGGAGTCCTTCTCGTGGTCCACGGCGGCGTCGCTCGGGTGGAGGCGGCGCACGGCCTCGAGCTGCTCCTGCGAGAGCGCGTCGCCGCCAGCGTCGTAGAGGGCGGGGTCGATGTCCTCGCCCTCGCAGAGGAGCACGCCGTGGATGGGCTCGAATGAGTCGAGCATGGCGTGCACGCCGGCGACCCGCGGCACGATGACCGGCACCGCGCCGTTGCCCACCACCAGGTCCAGGTGGTACTCCCCTGCATCAATCCATGCATGCAATTGTTAGCATTCTTCCAATGAACCCACCATTATTTGCCCAAGATGGACAACAGATAATAACTGGTCAAGACGAAACATACCGACGAAGTCGACGAACTTGTTCTTGCGGACGGTGCGGCGGGAGACGATGAGCACGCGGGGGCGGATCAGATCAGGGGAGGGAGACATGGCTAGCTACTTCTTAACCGGAGGTTCTTGTTTGGTTTTTGAGGAAGATGTATCGGGATGAAGGTATTTATAGAAGGCGATCAAGAGCGGTAGCTGATGGATCGATCTTATCACGAAATCAATTAGTTCCAAAACTGGAGCGTATTACCATGCGCGAGAGGAGGTACTAACTTGCGCCGACGTCATTACCTACGACGTGTGTGTGCAACCCCGTCTGGGCGCCGCGTGCAGACACCGGAGGTCAAAGGAGCCAGGCGCGATATTACTACATGCACCCAAAAATAAGCATTTAAAAAAAATTACTCTAGCTTGTCAGCATTGGTGTTTGACGCATATCCAGCAGTCCAGCACAGCATATGCTACGGATTGCTCTAATCTCTTCAGTCTTCATCCCACAATCACATAAAAATCATATTAGAATTGATCTAATCTGCCAGAAAGCCATGTCAACTTCGGGCTCTGTTTGGATTAGATGAACTATGAGTTTGTGTTCGGGTCGCTCCAGGTTTTATAGTCGCCAGGTGTTTTATTTATCTGTACGTAATTTTTGTTGCTTCTGATATTTTTTGTACTGTCATGACAGATGATGAATAGATTGAAAGTTTTCCTGCCAGGAAAAAAAAGCTACTACAACTCGCACCATCCTCTAGTCAGCATCTGTCACCACTGGGCGCTTAAACAATGGCTATGTCTCCAAAATTGTGTTAGGTAAATAGATAATTTCCAATGCGTTGCAACAGGGTATAAATATTGTAATATGTTAGGCCGTGATTTACCTGCCCATATTAATTTCATTCCGTACATAAGTGTTTACCTAATAAATTTATGCTTGTGATTTACCTGCCAAAATAAATTTAAGATTTTGTTTGGTAAGCACTAATTAACTTTATCAAAAGGAAAAATGATTAATAAATAGAAGGTGGGGCAATTAAGGCGTTTTTCGGTGGAAAAATAACTTTTGAGAAAAACCAGAGATGGGAGCAAAAAAAATCAAAACAGAGAAAAGGAGAATAAGTAGGGGTGGAAACGGATCGGGATCGGATAGTGCTCTTACCATTTCCATTTTCATATTTTCAAAACGAATACGAATCCAAATACGGATGTTATCGGATATGGATGCGGCTCGGATATTATTCGAATACAGATACGTATCGGATATTTTCTTGATTCGGAACGGATACGAATAATATCAACATATTGCTTAAGTAAATTAGTCGATAGCTATATGACCTGAAATAATCAACTTGTGACAAACAATAATTCAAGGATAAATAGGTTTATGAATAAATACTATTGTAATGCATAATAATTTATAAGTTTAATCATATAAAGAGTAAAATTTGACTACTTATTTGGCTTTTATGTTGGATAATTGAAATATTGAGTCTAGAATTTTGAAATTTACCTCCTATAATCTTATTCGGATACGGATATATCCACTTCCATATCCATATTTGTGTCAAAATCTCCTACCATATTTTATTTTTTATTTGCTTAACAAATTCGGATACGGATAATTTCCATTTTCATTTTGGTTCGGATGCGGATGTTTCGGATACGAATAGGCATTTTCTCGAATACGAATATCGGATATTTTGGATTATCCGCTACCACATTCCACCCCTAAGAATAAGTACCTAAGGTTGAACGAAGGATACTATGGGTGAAAAAAATGTTATTCCCTCCGATCCATATTACCTGCCGCTCAAACGGATGCTATTTTTAAGTATTTATTATAAGTAGAAGAGATTAATGAAATTGGGCACCTGTGCATCATAAATTGTACAAGATGCATGTGCTTTTACTTGTTTCATGCTTTTGAAGTTATAGCAAATTGAAAATATCCTTCATTTGGAATATTTGAGGTATTTACTTTCATTTTCTGATAGAGCATAATAGTCATGCACGGATGGTCTCCGACTAATATAACAAGTTTTTTTTAGAAAAGGAGGATGACTCCCGGCCTCTGCATCTGGGAGATGCATACGGCCACTTTATTGATTATTCTTGAGGACCTTACAAAGTATTACAACAATATGCCTGAATCCGCCATCTTGGCAACATATGCCACTACTCCTATCCATATGATGAAGGGGTGCTACCTGGGCCACATACCCGGTCTACTCACCTAAGCCTATCATCAAAAGCCAGAAGCCCCAGCCGAGCCACATACCGGGTCTGGGGCATAAACTGGTCTGACGCACTCACATGTGTCGTCGCCGCCATCTTCCACAGGTCCGTCTTCAGAGCAGATATTGAGGCTTCTACCTTGTCAGGCCACTCCGTCATCGACGCCACCTTGACGCCAGACAACTACCTCCACCTGCGCGAGTCCATCCCCGTGCATCGGGCGCCGAGTCTCCACTGCACCACGCCGCCGAGATTCGCCATCATCAATGTGAAGGATGAAGTACCGCTCCACCAAAAAGGCACCCGCTGGTCCCTCGATCCCGTGTACGCCTCCAAGAATGACGCCCCCAAGGAGGAAACGACGCCAACGCGTCGCCGTCATCCGATCAACTGATCTAGGGTTTCTCCCGGAGGTAGCGGATAGAGGTCTAGAGCTTCTCCACGGCGATGCCTTCAAGAAGGTAATGACACCACAGGGTGCCACCAACGCCGGTCTTGGCAACAAGCCGAGCACAAGGTTTTCACCCGGATCCGCTCGAAGAACCTCCATCACGTATTGTGCGCATGGGTCGCCGCCGATCTGAGCCGCCGCACATCGAGCAAGCCGCACCGGGCATATCAGATCTGTCCGGAGGGCAAACCACGCATGGCGCCGACCCAACCACCAGGCCCTCCATGCCGCCACCGCCGATCCGAGGGCAGATGCTCCGTCGCTGCAGATCCGGCCGCCGCCGCCGAACGCAGCCAAGGCCGCTGCCCGACGCAGGGCCGGCCGCCGCAACCGCCACCACCACCGCCCTAGGACGAGGCCGCCGCCGCGCTGCCGCCGGTCAAGGCAGGCCCGCCACGCCACGGAGGCCAGATCGGCCGTGCCACCTCACGCCGCGGAGCTCCGCACCATCCCCATGGCGCGGTAGAGAGGAAAGGCCCCCGCCACGGCCGTCAGCCCCCGGGCAATAGGCCGGCGGCGTCCTTCGGCGGCGGCGGAGGGAGGGATGGAACATACTAACAAGTTATATTTCTAACGAACATACTAAGTACGTGGCAACTTATAGGGGTGGAAAGTGGTAGTGGATAATCCGAAATATCCGATATTCGTATTTGAGAAAATGCCTATTCGTATCCGTAACATCCGCATCCGAACAAAAGTGGAAATGGAAATTATCCGTATCCGAATTTATTAAACAAATATGAAATAAAATATGGTAGGATATTTTGACACAAATATGGATATGGAAGTGGATATATCCGTATCCGAATAAGATTATGGGAGGTAATTTTCAAAATTCTAGACCCAGTATTCCAATTATCCAACATAAAAGCCAAATAAGGGATCAGATTTAACTCTTTATATGATTAAACTTATAAATTATTATGCATTACAATATTATTTATTCATAAACCTATTTATCATTGACTTATTGTATGTCACAAGTTGATTATTTTAGGTCACAGAGCTATCGACTAATTTACTTAACAAATATGTTGATATTATTCGTATCCGTTCCGAATCAAGAAAATATCCGAAACGTATCCGTATTCGAATAATATCCGAGCCGCATCCGTATCCGATAACATCCATATTCGGATTCGTATTCGTTTTGTAAATATGAAAATGGAAGTGGTAAGAGCACTATCCGATCCGCATCCGATCCGTTTCCACCCCTAGCAACTTATGCTTGTTCGAACCTTATTATCGGCCCCGTAATTAAACAGGCGTACGTTGGGCACACATAAGCAAACCTTAATTTGTGCCAAATCACCATGCTGCGTTTTGGTGATCATTCATCTTTTTCACTTTTGTTTTGGCAGTAAGACATGAACTTGTTCAGACCTAGCATGTTTGCTCGAAAATTCAAGCATGACTAAAGTAATCTTAGAGGCATGTGATCCTTGCTTCGCCACTTGATTTTGACAAATTAGCCCTATATTTAAGTGGGTTTAATTTGATAAATTTTGTGAGTAGTGAGAGGAGATGTGAACGTGTTTGGTCGTTATCCTGGGCAGGCCGATGACACGCATCTGATGTTACGTTCCAGCGTGCGTGCTCATCCTCGTCTTAAACGTGGATTGCGTCAGATGTTTAGCCAGTTCGACCGTGTAATTGGCATGCAAGTCAAAGCTGCCATTGTGCTACTAGCTAAGCTGTAGTTTGGCTCTACGTTACGAGAAAGGACAGGTTTCCAACCATAGTGGAGTAATACTAGGTGCAATGGCACGTGTTTTGAGGTATCCGCGTTGGCTTCAAATTTTTCATGCACGTTTTTAAACATATGTATGTATACCCATTTTTAAGTGCTGGTTAGTTTTAGGAGTACTCACCCCGTCCGGAAATATTTGTCCTAAGTATTTTGTGTTTGTGAAATAATTGTATTATTTCGATCGCACGTGATCCGCTCTAGCTACTAATTGGTGAGAAAATTGATTCGCTTAATTAGTTCCTACCGTACCTTTTGTTCTCCAAGGACATAGGCTCACGAGAATACGACAGGAATATCCGCCCCTGGAGAGATGATTATGAAAGAACGGAGCACTGAGGTGCGTTCGGGGAAAATATATGTTTATAATTTTTTCGCAGGGTGAAAGTATATGTTTATATGATCGGGGATATGAGGCACGCAGGTCCTATTACACCGACTCTCCCGCGTGTGCTTTATTTTGGCTTTTGATTTTTTGGACGAAAAGTGCAAATTAAGTTTTGTTTTTTGTATTCGTGTTTCTCGTGATCAGCGCTTTCAAACAAGATCCATTTTGAATATATTTTGATGATTTTTATAAAAAAAGTATGTTAAGTTTCAACTGTTGAAATATAGTACGAGTGACCGATAAAAAACACTTATTTTGTGCCCACTTCCAACAAATAAAGTTGCTTAAAGTTTTATCTCTGAAACTTGGTACAAGCAAGCGCAAAAGTCGGAATTTTCTGATGCAAAATTGTAAGTTTCAATGATTAAAACTTAAAACATACTACGCCCTCGTGCGGGATCCAACTACGAATCACGAGGCAATCGAGCGGCCAGGCAGGTGCCCCGCACCTGTGTGCCCCTTGGAATTTTTGTTCATATGAGTATATGTACAAGTATATGGAACTAAAGGTGGAATTTATTGCATGCTTGTGAGAGTTGTTTAAGAAAGAGCACTAGAGTGAAAGATTTACTTGCGACATGGGCACCTTTCTTTTCTCTTGTTTGGGAACTCCCCTTGATGTTGACAGATTTAGCAACTCAGAATAAAGAGGAAGTTGAATAAAACACTCATAGGATGAAAAAAAATTGGTATGTCAATTGGAAGGAAGGTAGTATAAATTTGGTTAAATTTTCATGAGCAGCACCCAAAAGGAGTTGTGAATAGAATGGATTATACAAGGGCCAAAATGTTTTTGCAAGAAACTAATAAAAAAAGTATCGCCTCGTAAACTAGTTCACAGTAAGTTTGCCTTTTTTTTTCAGTCGCTACGGATCCAGAGATGGTGGAGTTGATGGCCTACCGGAGAGCCGTCTTCTTGGCGCAAGGACTTAACACTCAGAGAGTGATTCTCGAGACGGATTCACAAGTGGTTGTTTGTAAGATCATGAGTGAGGAAATGTATTCTTTAGCTGATGGGAAAATAATTGAAGAGTTTAAGGGTTTGCCTACTTCATTTCAGGAGTTTAGTGTTGCTTGGGTGTGACAATCGACATATAAAGTTGCGCACATTCTAGCTAGGGAAGGTTGTTGTAAGTCTTTATGTAAAACTTGGTTCCATGTGGCTCCTGAGAGTGTTAGCTCCGACTTAACTTCAAAGGGGGCTATGAAGTTGTTTCGAAAACAAAAATACATGACAAACGCGGAAATAAATTATGGGAACTCTGTATTTTATTCATCATCGTACGATTACAAATACATGAATGTTACATGCTCCCATTGGAGTTTGCCTATTTTGCCTTCTGCGACTATGCTTAAGGAGTATCTGACTTGGAAGATTGCGTGTAGTCCGTTGATTCCCGGTGCTTTTGCAAAGCGTCCGGTTAATTACATCTGCAGGTCAAGCCTACAGAAAACCTCCGATTAAGCTGCGTGCGGTCGTCGTCGTGAAATTTGCTCATCCATGAAGCATGCGTGATGTTTGGAGAAAAGATGTAGATGGTGGTGATACGTAGGTGCGGGTGGCTTTGTTTTGCCTGAACCCAGTAACGATACACCATCGCCATGTCGGTATTTAGAACGGAATTTGTTCATGAAGATGGTGACCTTTGCCTTGTCGATGCCCAGTCATGTACCCAAGAATTCATCGAACATGGACATGTGTATGTTGCTTTTGCCTCATCGATGCCCAGCAACGTAGAGTCTGATCCCGTTTGGGGTTGTGACATGTTGATGGAATATAGTGACCTGGCCTTGTCGGCACTTGGACAAAGTCTGATCCCGTTTGGGGTTGTGACATGATGGATATGATGGATTTGACCATAACCTCATGGAGATTAGGCCATAGATTTGAGATAGACCACTGACAGAGCATGTATTTTCTCCTTTATTTTAAGAATCAAGGGGTTGCACACCGCGGGCATAGATGAAGCAATCGATGATGTATTTTGTGATAATTTTCATCTACTCCTGGCATGGGTAACGTTGATGGGGCGGTCGTGCCATGTTTGTATATTTTTACATGGGCGACTTTGATGAGGTGGTCGTGTCATGGATGTAAATTTCCGCATAGGCGACGTTGATGGGGCGGTCGTGCCATGGTTGTATATTTTTACATGGGCGACTTTGATGAGGTGGTCGTGCCATGGATGTAAATTTCCGCATGGGCGACGTTGATGAGGCGGTCGTGCCATGGTTGTATATTTTACATGGGCGACTTTAATGAGGCGGTCGTGCCATGGTTGTATATTTTTACATGGGCGACTTTGATTAGACAGTCGTGCCATGATAAAGCTTTATGGAATAGCCAAGTAGATATCATTCTTCTTCCATCACACAAAGCTCATTGATGCGGTCCAATCTTATAACTTACCATCAAGGCCAACGGTTTTTGCAAAGATCAGCATGTTGATGAAGCTTCGGCGTCGTCTGCGGTCGATGAAACTTTTACCGTGAAAATTGAGAAGGGGAAAAATGTGGCGCGGAGTTGGCTGCGTTCTTGAGGGCGAGAGCTTTGGCTGATGTGCGTGGAGCCTACCGGCGTGGATGCGTTTTGTATGTGCGTCTCCCTTTCTAACCTCCTCCTCCCCAACGAGGGCTGGCCTCTCGCTTTATATAGGCGCTGGCCGAGGCTTCGATCACGTCGGTTCACCAAACGCGTGGCCGTTTAAACTTCCTCCAGTTTTATCCCAAGCTGGCTTGGCGTGTACGTATATGACTCGCTTCCGCAGGAATCGGATCGAACTGCTTTGAAACTGGTTAGCTGTGATTGCCGTTCAACGGACCCAGGACGAGTAATTTCACTGCCACGTTGAGTCAAAGCTTTGGCTCCTTCACGGTTTGGGACATAAGATCATGTGTACATGCTTTTCTCCAATAGAATATGTTATTTGCATGGCACGGGCTCACGTGAGCAACCATTAAGTGTAATTACTAGAACTTGACGTGGTCCATGTCAATTACAAAATACGCGCTAGCTTTGTACATGCGAATAACCCTCTTCTGATGATTCTTTTCCTTAAACCAAAGTGCAAACCATCAAACTATTTGCACCATTGTAATCTACATGATGAACTCTACAAATGGAGTATAATATTTGATATATTCCATTTTTTTAATTTATTGGCACGTGGGACCCACACATCATGGGGTAGCATTTTTATAAATCCAAGCTATATTTTTTTTCCACATATATGCTCGTATTTATTTGTACGTCGGTCCACCATGGCTCATATAAATAATTCCTACGTAGCGCGTACAAAAATCCATCAAACAAATGCCCCCCACCGAGTATATTTCATGCGCGAAGTAGCAGGGAATAGACTCGGTGAAAAGATCTGACTTACCATGCGTTAAATTGCCGGTGCACGCCCATCTAGGGTTTCCTTGCCTCTCGCCGGCGCCGCCGGTGCGCCTTATCTTCTATGGTCCTTGGATCATGGATGCACGGTGGATCCCGGCTCTTGCCGGCGGGAGGGCTCCGTTTTTAGATGCTTTTCTGAGTTTTGTTAGGGTTTGTGCCATGCTCAAGAAGATGAGGCGGTGACGGCTTCTTGAAGATGGAATAAGGTCCTCCCCGCCTAGCCCCTGTCCCGGTGATGTTTCAACCATCGTCGGAAGGCGTGTGGAGGTTTGTCTCCGGCGGATCTCATGGGATCCGGTCGGCGTTTGTCTTCGGTGGATCCGACTGGATCCGGTCTTCGCTCGTCCTTCCGGTCTATGCTTCTCTTCATCGGCGGCGGTTGCTGTTCTGGTGCACTGGTCCTATGGGGCCTTAGCACGACGACTTCCCGACTGTCTACTACAACAATGTTTGCCCGGCTCCGACGAGGGAGGAGCGATGACGGCGGCGCGCCTTCGGCTCGCTCCAGAGATTGTAGTCGTCGCTAGGTGGTCTACAGACCTGGATGTAATTTTTACTTCTAGTGTTCTTTGTACTACCTTGACAGTTGATGAATAGATCAGAAGTTTTCATGCAAAAAAAAAAAGGCATATATACCGCATCTTGCAACCTGTACTGCCTGTGATTAGAGTTTAACCCAAGCAAGAATTGTTTAAAACCCGCAGGAAAGTCCTCTGCCGGGAAAAGACACATTAGTATTGGACTCAAACAAGGACAAGAAGCCTTGCTGCATATACTCTCTCTATATAGAGACGCCCCCTGCTTGATTGTTTCTCAAACATCATCATTGTTTCTAGCATACTGTTGACACGCGATGGCCGGGCCACCAAAGGAAAAGCAGCGCCACCAACCGTCCCACATTGTGACATGGAGAAGAGACAAAAGAAAAGAGAGAGAAAAATGGTAGCGAATATCCGTGCTATCATTCAATAATACTTACAAGAAAATGAAAACAATTACACTAGAATATGATGAAATAACCATACCATATGCTAGAGAGGGAGAGAGAAATTCTTCCACTGCGACCAGATGTATGGTGCCAGCCAATGGTGAAAACCTTTGGCGTTTTCCTCTTTCAGAAAGTGCCACGGGCCTAGAAATATTTATCAAGCTTGATGTGACTGTAAAGCTAAACGGTGCCAGCCATCACCCTTGAAGGGTTTTATAGATCGACACTGACCGCACTGGCGTGCTTCATTGCTCCCGAAAATTGAAGTGTTGATGCACCAGAAAGACATTAGTAGCTCACTTCTAGAATGTTGAGTCAGAATATCATCGACTATGTGAAAGGACTAGGAGGTAATGTTGCCCCCATTGTCATTGTTGTGACCATTGGGGAAACAATGCCCCTAGTGGTGATACACATATTGATGTAACCCTAATGCGTCGGAATGCCATCGATGACTTTTTGTGTGTGAGGAAATATTGACTCCATATGGGGGTGGCTTGATGACACAAAGTTATCAAGGGGAAGTAGCAACCGCAACAGAATATCCGAAGTAAACCAAGGCAAAATAAACCATAACAAAATTGTTTTTTTTGTTTTGGAATTTTGGCTTTCCCGTTTAACGCCAGCTATAATCGTGACATCAAAAAAGGCAATCAAAGGGCTTAGTCATCAGGAATCGTCGAAAGGCCATGACGATTATAACTTAGCTTCGATTAGTGTGTGTGTAAAACAACATGCTTCCATGATGCTCTCAGGAGACAATGGGAATTCATACCCTAGACTTCATAGGACCGAGTAACCCCACGGCTCCATCATGCCTCCCGCACATGCCCCAAGAACTCAGAGACATAGGTGAGGGTAATTTAGGAAACTGGGTTATAGGAGAATGGCTTGGCGATTTTTCATGCCCATGGAGGGGTGGAACACAACTACCCTCCTCCTTCTTTCCAGTGGTCCCCCTAGCGCGATAAGGACTTGCGTCTTGGAGACTTGGACTTCAGGAATTTTGGTAACTTTCCTCTTCTTTTGTTGAAGGATTACTTGCACTTCTTGAACTTTTCATTGGACTTCTCTTCATTTTTTTGAATGTACTGCACTTCTCGTCGTAGCTTCTTTGGTGTTTGCTAGGTAACCCACCTTCAGAACTCGGAAAGTAGTCGAACACCTTTGTGGACTAAGTAAACCCTCAAAGGCATATTTTGGCTATGGTGAAACACCTTGGAGGTGTCATGACGCTCTACACTGAAAGCAACTTCAGTTGGCCAGGTAGGCTCTTCTTGCTCTTTTCCCTATAGTTTTCCCCAGGGTATTGTGCCCTTGTGAACTCAAAACATGGTAGGGAACATGAGGAGTATGGGGACTTAGTACACAGAAGTAGCCCAAGTAATTTTCTCCACGCCTTCTGAAAGCATACACTTGGCATGTGTTGTGTGTTGTATGGGTATGGCATCGCTCCACTTTTTATGCCTGACACAAAGTGTCGCCTTCAGACCAGCCCTAAGGCTACCTAATCTTCAACCACTAGCATGGCGTGTTTCGGGGAAAGCCGTTTTAATGTAGGACGATTGCGTCCATGGTTTTGTAAAACACTTTTTTTAAGAGAGAAACAAAAATCAAAGGAAAGAAACGAGAGAGAAAAAATGCGGAAGTGGTCACGCGTAGTATTTCTTCAGAAACCTCCCGTTAATAGGGGGCATGGGGCGAACTCCATGTTGGTCAATTAGCTGATATGCTCCGCCGTCATAGACTTGCTCAATAACAAATGGCCCTTCCCATTTAGGATCAAGTTTTCCTTTAGTTTTACCTGAAACGACAATGGGGCACCTTAGTACAAGCACCAATTCTCCTTTTTGAAAAACTCGGTGAGGGAGTCCTGGACTATGGGGTGTCCGGATAGCCGAACTATCTTCGGCCGGACTCCTAGACTATGAAGATACAAGATTGAAGACTTCGTCCCGTGTCCGGATGGGACTTTCCTTGGCGTGGAAGACAAGCTTGGCGATACGGATATGTAGATCTCCTACCATTGTAACCGACTCTGTGTAACCCTAACCCTATTCGGTGTCTATATAAACCGAAGGGTTTTAGTCCGTAGGACACAACAAAAATCATACCATAGGCTAGCTTCTAGGGTTTAGCCTCTCTGATCTCGTAGTAGATCTACTCTTGTACTGCCCATATCATCAATATTAATCAAGCAGGAGTAGGGTATTACCTCCATCGAGAGGGCCCGAACCTGGGTAAAAACATCGTGTCCCTTGTCTCCTGTTACCATCCGCCTAGACGCACAGTTCGGGACCCCCTACCCGAGATCCTCCGGTTTTGACACCGACATTGGTGCTTTCATTGAGAGTTCCTCTGTGTCGTCACCGATAGGCCCGATGGCTCCTTCGATCATCAACAACGACGCAGTCCAGGGTGAGACTTTTCTCCCCGGGCAGATCTTCGTATTCGGCGGCTTTGCACTGCGGGCCAATTCGCTTGGCCATCTGGAGCAAATCGAAAGCTACACCCCTGGCCATCAGGTCAGATTTGGAAGATTGAACTATACGGCCGATGTCCGGGGAGACTTGATCTTCGACGGATTCGAGCCGCAGCCGAGCGTGCCGCACTATCTCGATGGGTACGATCTAGCTCTGCCGCCGAACAGTGCCCTGGAGGTCGCACCAGTGCCCGCTCCGACCCTTAATCCGGAGCCGGTTCCCCCAATCGAGGACGAGTGGTTGGACACCGCCTCGGGGGCTACGATCTCAACGGCGATTGAGCCGAACTCCATCCCTGTCCTTTGCGAAGACCGTGACTCCAAGGTGCCGGACTCCTCTCCGGAATCCGAACCTTCCGCGCCCCTGCCAATCGAATCCGATTGGGCGCCGGTCATGGAGTTCACTGCCGCGGACATTTTTCAGCACTCGCCCTTTGGCGACATCCTGAATTCACTAAAGTCTCTCTCTTTATCCGGAGAGCCCTGGCCGGACTACGGTCAGGAAGGTTGGGACGCGAACGACGAAATTCAAAGCCCACCCACCACCCACTTTGTAGCCACTGTCGAAAGCTTAAACGACGTGCTCGATTTCGACTCCGAAGACATCGACGGTATGGACAACGATGAAGGAGACAACCATGAACCAGCACCTATAGGATACTGGACAACCACCTCATCCCATGATGTATACATGGTGGACACACCTAAAGGAAGTAACGACGAGGAACAACGGGACACTACGAAGGATAAATCCCTCGAAAAGCAGTCAAAACGGCACCGTAAACGCCGCACCAAGTCCCGCCTCGACAAAAACCCAGCCATAGAGCAGGGCGAACCGGTGGACGGCGAACATACTACCGAGCAACCATCCGAACAAGACAACTTGGACGAACAACCCGTCCCCGGCGAAGATAACAGTCCGGACGATCTCACGCCGGACACATTGTTGGAGCAGAAAAACCTCCCCAAAAGGCTCGTCGCCACTGTGCGTAGCCTGAAAAAGCAGAAGCGGAAGCTCAAAACAGCAGAAGATGCACTCAAAATCAGATGGAGCAAAGTACTCAACACCGTAGACAAGTACGGCGACAGTCGCCGAACAAAGAGCTACCCAAAGAGAAAACTACTGCCCGAATTTGATGTGGAGGCCGTAGAGCCCCCACAATCAAAGAACAAGAAGGCCACCCGGTCGGATGGACGACCCCACGACAAACAGAGAGTGGCAAATGGCGCCGCACACAAGCCGGTATGCGATCCTCATAAGGATTCGCATAAAAAAGACGGCCCAGTTAGGTCCATCTATGGGCCGAGAAAGCAAGCTCTTCAAAGCAATGCAACAAGCCAAATATCCGAACATCACGACACACCCAAATATAGGGGTGCCGCACACCCCCTATGTTTCATCGATGAGGTGCTGGATCACGAATTCCCAGCGGGATTCAAACCCGTAAACATAGAGGCATACGACGGAACAACAGACCCTGGAGTCTGGATTGAGGATTACATCCTCCACATACACATGGCTAGAGGAGATGATCTCCACGCCATAAAATACCTACCCCTCAAGCTCAAAGGGCCAGCTCGGCATTGGCTTAAAAGCCTTCCCGAAAACACCATCGGAAGTTGGGAAGAGCTCGAGGATGCATTTCGGGCAAATTTTCAGGAGACCTATGTCCGCCCTCCGGATGCAGACGATCTAAGTCACATAACTCAACAGCCCGGAGAGTCAGCCCGGAAATTCTGGAACAGGTTCCTTACCAAAAAGAACCAAATAGTCGACTGTCCAGACGCCGAAGCCTTAGCAGCCTTCAAACACAACGTCCGAGATGAATGGCTCGCCAGACACCTCGGCCAAGAAAAGCCGAGAACAATGGCCGCACTAACAAGCCTCATGACCCGCTTTTGCGCGGGAGAGGATAGCTGGCTAGCATGATGCAGTACCAGCGACCCAAGTACATCCGAAGCCAGGGATGGGAATGGGAAACCACGACGGAGCAAGGACCAACGCCGGATTAAGGGGGACGGTCCAAAGAGCGCGACAGTCAACGCCGGATTCAAAAGCTCACGGCAGAACAATAAAAAACTGCCCCTTAACGACAACAGCGATGAGCTATCCAACTTAAACAAAATCTTGGACAAGATATGTCAAATCCACAGTACTCCCGGGAGGCCTGCAAACCATACCCACAGAGATTGCTGGGTCTTCAAGCAGTCCGGCAGACTCAACGCCGAACACAAGGGGCTCGACACACCAAGTGAGGATGATGACGAGCACCACAAGCAGAGCCCCGGAAAACAAAAGAATTTCCCACAAGAGGTTAAAACAGTAAACTCACTTCACGTGATAAAAGGGAAAAACAGCGCGGCGCCCACTAAACTACGCGCCGCACAGACTACCCTAGTGGAGTATCAACACTGGTTGTCAAAACCAATCACCTTCGACCATCAGGACTACTCCGAAAGTATCCGGAATGCAGGATGGACTGCCTTGATATTGGATCCCATAATTGACGGATTCCAATTTACACAAGTTCTAATGGACAGCGGCAGTGACATAAACCTGATATATCAGGACACAATCTGCAGGATGGGGATAGACCCAACCAAAATTTTCCATAGCAACACCTCCTTTAAAGGGGTAATGCCAGGACTATATGCCCATTGCATGGGCTCCCTACTGTTAGAAGTTGTGTTCGGCTCATCCGACAACTTCCGCCGTGAAAGGTTAACCTTCCACATCGCCCCATTCGGAAGTAGCTATCAAGCACTACTGGGGCGTGAAGCTTTCGCCCGCTTTAACGCAATACCGCATTATGCATCTCTTACACTTAAAATGCCCGGTCCACGCGGCATCATCTCATTAAAAGGGAGTATTAAGTGTTACTTGAGCACGGAAGAATGCAATGCTGCCTTGACAGCCCCACATCAATCCGGCTCCGCTAACCAAAGCACCTGAATAGGTAATTCGAACCCCGGACACGGCTAGACACTACTAGGAAAAGGCCTACTAATGGCGCACCTAATTTGGCCATTAATGGCGCATTAGTGGTGCGCCATTAGTGCCACGCCATTAGTATATTTTACTAATGGCGCACCACTGGTGCGCTATTAGTATCTGGTATACTAATGGATGCGCCATTAGTATATACAACAGTGCGCCATTAGTATGCCTCCCAGGGGCCATGTATATCCAGGTGCTTTGGCATACTAATGGCGCACAACAACAAGATGCGCCATTAGTAACTTTGGCATACTAATGGCGCACTGTTTAATGATGCGCCATTAGTATCCTTTGGCATACTAATGGCGCACTGTGATGTGATGCGCCATTAGTATGAATATTAGGTTTTTTTTATTTTTTTAATTTTCTTTTTTTTTTGCACAGGTTACAAAATGTATAATTGGAGAAAATATAGACAGCTCACATCAACAACAGATTCATCGAATACAATAGAAGATTAGTCTCTGAATACAATTCATCATATTAGTCTCTGAATACAATTCATCATATTAGTCTCCGACTTGAAAAGACCGAACAAAGATAGAACATTATATTACAAGTCTCGAGACCGCGAGTAGCGAGTTTGTCTTCACATTACAAGTCGATATCGATCATCTAAACTACCATCACATAGAAGAGAGCTGCGGTCATCACGATGAGCATCATCACGATGAAACTCGTCTTCATCCGGTTCCTCCAACGCTCACTCCCCTCTCCCGCTAGATAGCGGGCGTATCTAGATTCGGCCTCGGCCCTAGTGGTGTACCCTTTGTAACTGTTACCGCTGAATCGGTGAACCTGTCTCCGACACTCCTCCCAGTCGTCGTAGACTCCGGGAACCTTACACTTGTACACGACATACGATGGCATCGCTATGCACTAGCCAAACGAAACGTTAGTACCAATTCACAGACAATACATAAGCAATATATAAGTATGCAACAGAACGGTCGGAAGAGAAAAACAAGACATTAATAGCATCGATTACATCTAAGTTGAACGACTCTCGAAACCAAAGAGACATACTACAAGTTCATTAAAGTTTAATTACAACATGAGCCAATCGATGTTTCAGAACTAGACACAGCATCACTGCTTTCGACTCGACTCAAGGGACCGGAGCGTGGATGAAGCCGCCGTCTATCGTGGGAGTCATGAAAGAACGGGCGTTGTCAGCCTGCATTTGTAGCATTGTGTCGATGTCACTGTTGGACGGTTTATTTCAGAGGTAGAACTGCCCCGAGGTACGAAGGACATCTTGATGGATGATTTCCGCAAACTCCGCCTGGATTCGAAAGAATTCTTGTCTGATGTCCGCGTCCTGGATTGCCGACACGCTCGCGGCCCAATCTTTGAGTTTACTCGGTAGCAGAAGTTGATGATGGTCCCGTACGATCGCCCGCATGTGATGGATGGTGTAGTAGGCACCCTTCTGACCGCCAGGCGGCTGCTTGACGTAGCAGAACCTCGTATTGTGGGAGAACACGTGCTTGCCGTACTTACGAATAGGCCTGGTGAAGGTGCCTCCAGATTGGGTGTAGCCGGGGAGAACATCATCAAGAACCTTCTTGACATTTGTGTAGTCTACGTTCGACTGACGGTCCGGGTCGAAATACGTGGCCATGGAATATTTGGGGCTTAGGAGGATGAGCGTGCAATGTGTGTCACTGCAGAAAACACGGAATGTTA
>LR880968.1:32736608-32750039 GCA_904067115.1 Aegilops sharonensis | reverse complement strand
TTTTGTACTCTACCACCCAAGGATCGACCACGTCTATGTGTTGTAGCGCGACTAGGTTTGCTCTTTCAAAGTCGGCGAGTCGACCCTCGAAGTCGACATGCATTTCGCGGCGACCCTCACGGTGACCCCATCCAGCGAGCCTGCCGAGGTGCCTGTTGACGGGCAGACCAACGGGGTTCTCGATGCCTAGATAATTCGTGCAGTAGGAGATGCACTCTTCGGTCAGAAAGCCCCTGGCTATACTTCCCTCTGGACGTGACATGTTCCGAACGTATCCTTTGATGACACCATTCATCCTTTCGAACGGCATCATGCTGTGCAGGAACGTCGGCCCGAGTTGGATGATATCCTCCACGATATGGACCAGCAAATGCACCATAACGTCAAAGAATGCGGGCGGGAAGTACATCTCAAGCTCGCATAGTATCACCATGATCTCTTCCTGTAGCCTTCTGAGTTGCCTCACGCCAATCGACTTTCGAGAGATGACGTCGAAAAAGTTGCATAGGCCAAATAGCGTTTCACGGACGTGCGCGTCCATGATCCCACGGATTGCAACTGGAAGTATCTACATCATCAGCACGTGACAGTCGTGAGACTTCATCCCGCTGAACTTCTGCTTCGCTGGGTCTAGGTATCTGCTTATCTTCCCCGCGTAACCGTAAGGAAGTTTTACTCCTAGGAGGCAGGTGAAAAACTGCTCGATCTCCTCCTGACTTAGAGTGAAGCACGCGGGTGGGTAGTCATTTCCGGTCTTCTTGGCCTTTTTGCCTTTGCGACGACTTTCTGTGTCCTGCTTCGCCTCATCATCATCATCATCATCATCATCATCATCATTAGCGTGAAGCTCCTGCCTGATGCCCATTGATTTCAA
Organism: Aegilops sharonensis; assembly: GCA_904067115.1. NCBI lineage: Eukaryota > Viridiplantae > Streptophyta > Magnoliopsida > Poales > Poaceae > Aegilops > Aegilops sharonensis. Next base: position 32,749,165 of record LR880968.1, on the reverse strand, counting down.
GTCTGCCCTTGCTTTCGGCCCATCTTTGGTCCTCTCTGGCATGTTGAGCAGGGTACCAAGCAGACTCTCGCACACTTCTTCGTGATATGCATGACATCAAGGCTGTGAGGCACACGGTGGATCTTCCAGTACGGCAAGTCCCAGAAAACAGACCTTGTTTTCCATACCTTCAGCAGCAGCTCTGGCGCCTTTCGCTTCTTTCCCGGCTCTGGCGCCTTTTGCTTCTTTCCCGGCAATGGGCAGTCTTTCCAATTTTTCAACAGCTTGTCTATTTCCTCGCCGCTCCTCGTACACGGGCGTTTTCGGGGTTCGGTTTCACCATCGAACAGATCCTTGCGTTTCCTCCACGGGTCATCGTCGCGAAGCCACCTTCGATGTCCCATGAACACGGTTTTCAAAGACCCGGGATGTCTATCTAGCTGGCGATACGTTGTGTCATCCATGCACCTTACGCATCTAGAAAATCCGTGGACTACCTGCCGCGCGAGATATCCGTAACCGAGATAGTCGTGCACCGTCGTGAGCAGTGCGGCTCTCATAGGGAAATATTCTTTCTCTGCGGCGTCCCACGTATTGGCTGGCGTTTCCCACAGCGTGTCAAGCTCCTCTTTCAGCAGCCCCAAATACAGATTGATGTCGTTCCCCGGTTGTTTCGGCCCTTCAATTAGCATACTCATGTGAATGTACTTCCTCTTCATGCACAACCAGGGGGGAAGGTTGTACTTCCACACAAACACAGGCCAGGTGCTATGTGTGCTTCTCTTGCTGCCAAACGGATTGACTCCATCGGTGCTCGCGCCCAGCACGATGTTCCTTGGATCGTTCCCAAATTCTGAGTCTTTGAAGTTCAACGCTTGCCACTGGCTCGCATCCTTAGGGTGACTCAGCATCTTGTCTTTTTTATCTATCTCCGAATCATTTGCGTCATCTTCTTGCTTCTTCTCCTCCCTATCCGCGTGCCAACGCAGGAGCTTTGCTACCTTAGGGTCCGCGAAATACCGCTGCAGACGAGGAGTGATCGGAAAGTACCACACCACTTTTCGAGGAGCTTTCTTCCTCTTCTTGTATCGAGTGACGCCGCACACCGGACATATGGTAGACTCCGCGTGCTCGTCCCGATAAATGATGCAATTGTTCATGCACACATGGTATTTCACGTGCGGTAAATCCAGAGGACACACGATTTTCTTCGCCTCCTCCAAACTGGTCGGGCACTTGTTCCCCTTGGGAAGACGTTCGTGCCAGAACGACATGTTCTCGTCGAAACATGCGTTGGTCATTTTGTGTTTTACCTTCATCTCCAGAGCCATGAGCGTTACTTTCAGGCGGGTATCCTCGGGCCTGCATCCTTCATACAATGGAGTAACCGCGTCTAACTCAAGTTGATCCATCTTGGCTTTCTCTCGGGCGGCAGCTCTTGCGTTATCCGTCTGCTTGAGAAGCAGCTCTTGAATATGAGGGTCCTGCACCCAGCCCATCGATTGTCCAGCGTCGTCTGCTCCGCCGGCATCATCATCTTCATGATCATGCCCGTTGTCTGCTCCGGCATCTTCCTCATCATCATGTCCTGCATCTTCTACATGATGACTGTGTACAGCATCACCGTCGTGATCATCTCCTGGGGATTCTTCGTCTTCTCGCCCGCCCGAGCCGCGGTGGTTGTCTTGCTGCCCTTCCTCATTTCTTGCCCGCCCCCCATGGACGACTTCGTAGTCATCTTCATCACCTTGCCACCGATAGCCATCCATGAAACCACGCAAGAGCAGGTGGTCCCGCACCTGCCCGGAATCCGGGTCCGCAATAAGGCTCTTCAGCTTGCATCTTCGACACGGACATCTTATCTCCGTCTCGTTGTTTTGAAGCATCTCGGCCTTCGCGGACCTCAAAAACCTATTCACGATGCCTTCGGTCATCGTGCGGACCATGGTCGCCTGCGGGGTAGAGCAAAACGATATTTTAGAACCAAGAAAAAATTTGGCATGACTTTCCCTAAAAATAGGACGAAAAAGAATGCTTAATGCCAAAATTCTCGCCGAAACGGAAATGAATCAACATTCCGGCAAAATATTGGCAACTATGGCATTTCAAATACCGGTACACCTCCAAACACAAACACATATGCAACACCACAAACATATGCAACACCACGAACATACATAGATCTAGCTAGGCCATAAAAAGTGCATGTGCACATTGTTGTAGGGAGAACAACATAAATATAGCTTCCCCCCTTACTTACCTATTAAAACAAGGTAATTTAACCACTTAATTTGAATGAATCTATGGTGGAAATGAGGTGAAAAAGAGGAGGCACCCGAGACAAGGAGGAGGTGGAGAGAATGAAGTGGGGAGAAAGTGAGTGTGGGTAGGAGAGGCTCTCTAAAATATCTTGTTCCTGCCCACTTACTAATGGCGCACTAGCACTAAATGCGCCATTAGTAATCCAGGTTACTAATGGCGCACCTTCTGGCGGTGCGCCATTAGTAGTTTTGCAAAAAAAAAATACTTATGGCGCACTGATCCACAGTGCGCCATTACTAGTTTAAACTAGTAATGGCGCACTGTTGATCAGTGTGCCATTAGTTGATTACTTGCTTATAACCGCCCCTCCGCACTCTGTTTGTTGCCCCTCGATCATCTTCGGTTCCACCTTGAAGGTCTTGAGCCACAGTCCAAAGTGAGTGGTAATACGGAGGAAGGCTTCACATATGACAATGAATGATGAGATATGGAGGACGGACTCCGGATTCAAGTCATGGAAATCCAGCCCATAATAAAACATGAGCCCCCGCACAAAGGGATCCGTCGGGAAGCCTAAACCCCGAAGGAAGTGGGACACGAACACCACGCTCTCACTGGGCTCAGGAGTGGGGATAACCTACCCTGGGGCAAGCAGCCTATGCGAAATCTCGCCGGTTAGATACCTGGTGTCTCGCAGCTTTAGCACATCTTCTTCTGTAACAGAAGAAGGCATCCATCGGCCGAGCTTATCGGAGCCGGACATCATCGAAGGTCCGAAGCGCCTAAATATGAAGCTTTGAGTGTTAGAACTCGAAGCACGAGGCGAACTCGATGGAGGGTGGAAAAAAGAAGGGGGCCTTGGTCTCATTATAAAGAGGTTGAATACCAAGAGACCTCCCCGTGGCCGATTGGGACTCGCCTTCGATAGAGGAGGCGTGCCAACGGGCACGGTTGGGTTACCCACGTTCGTATTGATGAGAATCCCGGAATAAGGGGGCACGATCTACGCTTTGATAAGACGTATCAAGGAAACCGCCTCGCTAAACGCGCTGAGGTGGGACAGTAAAAAACGATTCGTATAAAGGCCTGGCCGTGGTGTGATGTCACGCCGCGGAATACGTCAGCAGATCTGTGCAAAAGTTATTCTCTCTACGATTGTATGTGGAACTTATTTTGTAGAGCCGGACACTATCCTGGTGTTCAAAACCTTCTATGAAGTATTCGGAGGAGGAACCCGCCTTGCAATGCCGAAGACAATATGCGCGCCGGACTCGTCATCATTGAAGCCTGGTTCAGGGGCTACTGAGGGAGTCCTGGACTATGGGGTGTCCGGATAGCCGAACTATCTTCGGCCGGACTCCTAGACTATGAAGATACAAGATTGAAGACTTCGTCCCGTGTCCGGATGGGACTTTCCTTGGCGTAGAAGGCAAGCTTGGCGATACGGATATGTAGATCTCCTACCATTGTAACCGACTCTGTGTAACCCTAACCCTATTCGGTGTCTATATAAACCGAAGGGTTTTAGTCCGTAGGACACAACAACAATCATAGCATAGGCTAGCTTCTAGGGTTTAGCCTCTCAAATCTCGTGGTAGATCTACTCTTGTACTACCCATATCATCAATATTAATCAAGTAGGAGTAGGGTATTACCTCCATCGAGAGGGCCCGAACCTGGGTAAAAACATCATGTCCCTTGTCTCCTGTTACCATCCGCCTAGACGCACAGTTCGGGACCCCTACCCGAGATCCGCCGGTTTTGACACCGACACTCGGTGTTTAACTAGTTTATCATATGCTCGCAACATGTTTCTACGATATAGCTCCATGTCTTGAAGAGCATTCAGTCTATCTTCTTCCAAGGAATCCAGCTGCTGAAACCGTAACCGGATTTGCTCATCTTGGGTAATCTCGTCATGGATAGCCACTCTTAGAGATGGGAGTTCCACCTCAAGAGGAAGGACAGCCTCACTCCCATAGACTAAAGAGTACGGCGTGGATTGAGTTGGTGTACGAATTGTAACACGATATGCCCATAGGGATTCATAGAGACGATCATGCCAGTCACGATGATGCTTGTGAACTGTCTTTTTCAAGATCTGACCAAGTGTTTTGTTAAAAGCTTCAATCAACCCATTAGCTTGTGGATAGTATCCTGTGGAATAGTTCCATTGGATTTTATATTTGGACATAAATTTGATCATTTTGTTTGATTTAAAAGCCTTCGCATTGTCAGAAGTAATGCGGTGTGGAACCCCAAAGCGATAGATGATGTTACGCTCTAGAAAGTCTATAACATTGTCACTTTTTACATCTCTTAAGGGCACTACCTCTGCCCATCTGGAGAAATAATCCGTTGCCGCTAGGATAAAGCAGTGCCCTTTCGAGGATGGAGGGTCAAAAGGACCAACAACATCTATACCCCATGCATCGAATGGCCATGAAGGCATTGTCGGGTGCAATGGAACTGGTGGTTGATGTTTTATAACACCATGCATTCGGCAACTATGGCATGATCGTGCCACCCTAAGGCAGTCTGTCATCATTCCTGGCCAATAGTAGCCGCTTAACCGTATGCTATGGTACATCTTTGGCCAACTTTGATGCCCACCACAAACACCATGGTGGACCTCTTGCAAGACCTGTTCTGCTTCTTTTCCGGATACACAGTGTAGCAGGAGTTCTTGTCCAAAGGAGCGCCGGTACAAGGTCCTTGCTTTAAATATATAGGAAGGGAGTCGTCTTTGCAACCTCCGCCTCTCCACTAAATCATCTGGAAGTATCCCATGATTAAAGTAATCAAGGAATGGCTTGCGCCAGTCATCTTCATCGCCCCCGACAATGTTGGCCACGACATGGTATACTTCAGGTTCTTGCGGGACCAATTCGAGGACAGCTGGGAGAAGCCATCTCTCTTCTATTTTGACTTGAGCGGGCTTCCCATCAGGAAGCACAAGCGCTGCTGCAAGTTTAGCCAACGCATCAGCACAAGAATTCTTACTTCTTGGAACATGTAAGATTTGAATATGTTTGAATTTTTTCATGAGAATTTGAGCCGCCATGTGGTATTGTACCAATTCGGGTTTGCGTACCTCATATATATCATTAACTTGACGGACGATGAGCTGAGAATCACCATATACTAATAAATTTTGCACATCGATAGAAAGTGCTAGTAGAAGGCCAAAGATGAGAGCCTCCTATTCCGCTTCGTTGTTAGAACATTCTTCCTTTAGAAGGGAGAAAGAATGATGAATGGTGCCACCTTGAGGTGTTTTGAACACCAATCCTGCACCTGCCCTTCTTTTTATTTCACCATCGGGTCTGTCTCAGTGCGAGAGGCTCCGTCAAAATATAGCTCCCATTGAGATTCAATGTCGACGGTAAGTACGTCCTCATCGGGCAAGTCGATCACCAATGGAGAGTCATCGGGGATAGGATGAGCTGCAAGAAAATCAGCCAACGCTTGACCTTTAACCGCTTTTTGTGGCACATACGTAATATCATACTCCATCATGGATACATCCCATTTACCAAGACGACCCATGAGTGCAGGTTGATTTAACACATACCTTATAGGATCAGCTCGTGCCACTAGTTGTATTAGATTTGCTAGCATATAATGCCGCAATTTTTTTAATATGAGTGCCAAACACAATTTCTCTATGGGTCAGCTCCGACCATAGTACGGTTGAGGTAGTAGCATGCCGACCGAATGAGGCTGCGCAATAATGTAAAGAATAAGTGGTCGTCCTTTGATAGGAGCTGCTAGAACAGGGGGGTTAAGTAAATATCGTTTAAGACTTTCAAATGCATTTTGACATTTTTCATCCCACTCAAAGGGAATTCCTTTTCTCATTAGTCTTGTGAAAGGTTGAGTACGCCCTGAGAGATTAGAGATGAATCGTCGTATGTAGGCTAAATGACCTTGTAAAGATTTTAGCTCTGTAATATTCGTGGGTGGAGGCATATTTTGTATTGCTTTGATGCTCTTTGGTGTGATTTCAATGCCACGATGATGGACAATAAAACCCAAAAATAGGCCTGATTGTACAGCAAAAGCACACTTAAGAGGATTCATCTTGAGCTGATGCTTCCTCAAGCGATTAAAGACAACACGTAGATCATCCTGATGTTGCAGGCGATCTTTCACTACAGGAGTCAGCTACTTTGCCGTCTGCCACGGCGGACGGCAAAGACATGAATGGCGGACGACAAAGGTCTTTACCATCCGCCATGGGCGGGAAAAGGCTCCGGCAAAGTAAGGTACGACAACCAGCTACTTTGCCGTCTGCTTTACGCGGCTGACGGCAAAGGGGCCTTTGCCATCAGCAGCAGCAGACGACAAAGAAAGCAGACGGAAAAAATTGCGATGTTAGTCCGTTAGGAGGCTAACGGCAGGCCTTTGCCGTCCGCCGCTGACGGCAAAATTTGTCCTGCCTTTGCCGTCCGCCGTATGATGTCAGTTAGACGTCACTACACGGCAGGCCTTTGCTGTCCGCCGCTGACGGCAAAATTGTTTACTCTTTGCCGTCTGCCACTATAGGCAAACTGACCAAATGGGCCAGCTCCCAGGAAGCACAGTTGGCTGCCACATGGCTTCTTTGCCGTCCGCGGCTGACGACAAAGAGCCCATTGCCGTCGGTGGCAGACGGCAAAGAGCCTGTATATTGGCTCTTTTTTCCTGTTTTTTTTGAATCCAACAATTTTCACAGCAAATATATATGACATATATAGATATATTTCACAGGGCTATTTAACAGCAAACATATCACATATCCAGACATAATTAAGTTTCATCCATTCATACATAAGCAAGTTCCATCCACACACATTGTTCCATCCATATACATATTACAATGCAATGTTTCATCAAGATAGCAAGTTCCATCATAGCAAGCTAGATACAATGCAAAGTTTCATCGTAGAAAAAACAAGCACTCCATCATAGCAAGCTAGCTTCCATGAAGTGAATGAAATCTGCAAAATGGCAAATAAGAAAGTTAGAAATAGGTGACTAGAAGAAGAAGACTAGAACAAGAAGAAGACTAGAACAAGAAGTATATGTCATTTATGAGCTAACTTAGGTGAAATGGATCGTATATGAGCTAACTAAGTTGAAATGGGTCGTTTATGAGCTAGCTAAGGTGAAATGGATCATTTCTGAGCTAACTTAGTTGAAAGGGTCGTTTATGAGCTAACTACGGTGAAATGGATCATTTTTGAGTTAAATAAATTAAAATGGATCGTTTTTTTAGCCAACTTATGTGAATTGGATCATTTATGAGCTAACTTAGTTGAAATGGGTCGTTTATGAGCTAAGTAAGGTGAAATGGATCGTTTTTGAGCTAACTAAGGTGAAATGGATCGTTTTTGAGCTAACTAAGGTGAAATGGATCGTTTTTGAGCTAACTTAGGTGAAATGGATCATTTATGAGCTAACTTAGTTGAAATGGGTCGTTTATGAGCTAAGTAAGGTGAAATGGGTCGTTTTTGAGCTAACTAAGGTGAAATGGATCGTTTTTGAGCTAACTTAGGTGAAATGGATCATTTAAGAGCTAATTTAGGTGAAATGGATCATTTTTTAGCTAACTTAGGTGAAATGGATCGTTTATGAGCTAACTTAGTTGAAATGGATCATTTATGAGCTAACTTAGTAAAAAGCATCATTTTAGAGCTAACCTAGGTGTGATGGGTCATTTTGGAGCTAACCTAGTTAAGATGGGTCATTTTGGAGCTAACCTAGGTGAAATGGGTCATTTTAAAGCTAACTTAGGTAAAATTGATCATTTAGGAGCTAATGTAGGTAAAATGGGTCATTTTAGAGCTAACTTGGATAAACTGGATCATTTATAAGCTAACTAAGGTAAAATGAGTCATTTTAGAGCTAACTTAGGTAAAATGGATCGTTTATGAGCTAACTAAGCTAATTATGCAATTTTTGACATAAGTAAGCTAAGTACAAATCGTTTTAGAGCTAACTTAGGTAAAATGGATGGTTTTGGAGGTCAGTAAGCTTATTAAGTCATTTTGGAGGAAAAGAAGCTAACTCTAGGTCATTATGGTAAGCATATGGGAGGAAATAAAGCTAAGTCTAGGTCTTTATGCATTTGTTAAGCAAAACACTAGAGAAACTTACCGTTATCATGGAGGTGTAGGAGCGGGCTGGCTCGTGCCGGTAGCTGGAGAAGGATCGTGCGATGCTTGTCCGGAGTTACGCTGCACCAATGATCATTACCAATGTCTCATTACCATGATGACACTCAAATGTTAAGACTAGCAAGTAATGTCCATTCAAATTAAACTCACCGTGGTCCCAGGAGCAATCACTGGCATCGGCGGAGCGGTCTGACCGGACTTCTCACACATAGACCGCACATTTGGTTTTGACAAACACAGTCGTACTAGTTAGTAATGAGACAAACACTACATGAATGTTTTGGCTAATCTGCAGAAGAAACTTACCACAAGGAGCTCGTACATGGCTCTTGCCTGCATGTCATTCCGTGCCCTCTTGATGACCCACAAGTATAGGGGATCTATCTAGTTCTTTCGATAAGTAAGAGTGTCGAACCCAACGAGGAGCGGAAGGAAATGATAAGCGGGTTTTAGTGAGGTTTTCTCTGCAAGCACTGAAATAGTAGGTGATAGATAGTTTTGTGATAAGATAAATAGTAACAAGCAAAAAGTAAATAAAGTAAATAAAGTGCAGCAAGGTGGCCCAATCCTTTATGTAGCAAAGGATAAGCCTGGACAAATTCTAATAATGAAGAAGGATCTCCCGAGGACACATTGGGAATTATCGTCAAGCTAGTTTTCATCACGTTCATAAGATTCGCGTTCGGTACTTTGATAATTTGATATGTGGGTGGACCGGTACTTGGGTACTGTCCCAACTTGGGCAAGCATCCCACTTATGATTAACCCCTATTGCAAGCATCCGCAACTACAAAAAAGGAGTATTAAGGTAAACCTAACCACAACATTAAACATACGGGTCCATATCAACCCCTAACGAAGCAACACATAAACTAGGGTTTAAGCTTCTGTCACTCTAGCAACCCATCATCTACTTATTACTTCCCCATGCCTTCCTCTAGGCCCAAATAATGGTGAAGTGTCATGTAGCCGACGTTCACATAACACCACTAGAGGAAAGACAACATACATCTCATCAAAATATCGAACAAATACCAAATTCACATGACTACTAATAGCAAGACTTCACCCATGTCCCCAGGAACAAACGTAACTACTCACAAAGCATATTCATGTTCATAATCAGAGGAGTAATAATATGCATAAAGGATCTGAACATATGATTTTCCACCAAGTAAACCAATTAGCATCAACTACAAGGAGTAATCAACACTACTAGCAACCTACTAGTAACAATCCAGGACTTGAAGACAAGAATTGGATACAAGAGATGAACTAGGGTTTTGAGAGTAGATGGTGCTGGTGAAGATGTTGATGGAGATTGCCCTCTCCCGATGAGAGGAGCGTTGGTGATGATGATGGCGATGATTTCCCTCTCCCGGAGGGAAGTGTCTCCTGCAGAACAGCTCCGCCAGAGCCCTAGATTGATTCCGCCAAGGTTCCGCCTCATGGCGGCGGAGTTTCATCCTGTAAGCTTGCCCTCTATTTTTTCCAGGGTAAAAGTGATGATATAGCAGAAGATGGACGCCGGAGGCCCACCAGGGGGCCCAGGAGATAGGGGGCCACGCCCTCCTGTCTCTTGGACAGGGTGTGGGCCCCCTGGCCTATTTCTTTCACTCATAAATTCGTATAAAATCCAAAAAGATGTTTCGTGGAGTTTCAGGACTTTTGGAGTTGTGCAGAATAGGTTTCCAACGTTTGCTCCTTTTCCAACCAGAATTCCAGCTACCGGCATTCCCCCTCTTCATGGTAAACCTTCTAAAATAAGAGAGAATAGCCATAAGTATTGAGATATAAAGTGTAATAACAACCCATAATGCAATAAATATTGATATAAAAGCATGATGCAAAATGGACGTATCACCTCTCCTCCTCCAACATGTTTGTCGTCCTCTCCTCCAACTCCCACTGCCTCTCCGCCGCCTCTGCCAGAAGTTTCTCCGTTCTATCTCTCTCACTCTGTATAGCAGCCTGCAACACCACTCACATGACCATTTGTAATCATTGATGGAAGCGCACACAATGTAATGGAGAAAGATAGCTGAGTACGTATAACTAACCTTGAAGGCGAGTTGGACTGGCCGTTCACGAGGCCTTATCTCAGGAGCAGAGCTCGACTGGCGCGCCTTGATCTCCGGGAGAGTGCTAGGACAACGGATAAGTCCATCTCCCATGGCTATGGAGCCATGGGACCTCCCGCCACCAGATATCATCAGCAGCTCTGTATCAATGGGACCCTGGCTCGGGTTAAAGTCCTCCCCTTTCCTCGCCTTCCCCTGATCTCTATATTGCATGAGCTTGTCGTGGGAGGAGATGTTGGTGAAGTTCTTTGGATCATCGAGGTCAGACCCAGATAATGCTTTGACTTTCTTGTAAGGGCCAGTGTGGGTCATGGCATACAGGTCGTACACCTCTGGCACCTTATCCGCCTTATTGTAGCGTTCCTGAAAGAGAGAAACAAAGTTAATTAGTAATTAAAGGGCTAAAGCTAGCATGATGAATGAATTGCGTGATGAATGAAGCAAACCACATACCCAGTTCCGCCCGAACTGAAATAAATTGGAGCTGCCTTGATGGTGTGGCACACCTTCCATTTGGGCACGTTCGTCCTTGGCCTCGTTGTGGAGGGCTAGCCATTAATTTGAGCACCACTCATTGACCAACACCTCCCAACAATCCATCCGATCCTCACACCATCTCGGAGGGGCCTAAGTTAGCAAATAGAAACTTGAGCGCTACGGCTATGAATTACTAAATGAAGGAAGTAAGTACAAGGCCTTAAGAATTACCTACATGTACTGCTCCTTACTCAAGAACTTCTCGCGGCACGCCGGCTTGGTCTTCTTGATACCACGCGAGGCGTAGTAGTCTCGAACAGCCTGCACCCGAGCCTTGTGCCGTAAGTTTTGTAGTAGGCACTTGCAGACGTTATCGATAACATTTGCCGCTTCCACCTCGCATCCCTCCTCACACCTGTAGAATGGCTGCTATCAAATGAGACAATATTGATTAGTACTATTAATAACTAGCTAGTTGAAGATTTTTAATTGTGTAAAGGAGAAATTACCCAGAACTTTCTGATCACCACGCCTGCCCTCGTCTTGCACAAGACACCGTCGATAATCTCACCCGGTGGGGCCGAGGCAGCCAAGTAGTGCTCCCAACTCAATCCAAGCTCTGGAAGCCGACCCTCACTAGGCAACGTGACAAACCCCGGGAAGTTTTGCCGACAAAGAACTCCAAGGACAGAGTTGGGCCGGCGGACACTATGATGGTGGTCCCAACCCCTGCAGCATGACAAGGCCAACACATTAGTTATTTGAAGAAACGTGAATGCAGAAGGTAAAAAACTATTAAATGCAATTACCTCTCCCCATCAGGGAAAATCAACCACCTCCGCTCGCGGGTCGCCGGCACGTACGGGAGCCGTGTACAACCATGCTGGTAGACGTTGCCCCCCAACTCCTCAATATCAGTCGGCTCCCCGCCATCATCAGCATGGCCACTCGGCTCCTTAGGCTGATCCGTCCAGGTACCCCATCCAGACGTGTGATCCTCCTGGGTCTCGTGGGCCGAAGGTCCGTCGACGCGAGGCTCGTGGGCCGAAGACCCGTGCACCGGAGGCTCGTGGACCGGAGTCCGTGTAGCCTGCTCCTCGGACGAGTCCACCCTAGCAGTCACGTGCTCGGGTGAAACAGCTAGCCGGGGTGGCGGCGAGGAAGGCGCCATAGCAGTCGCCCTACCTCCTCTCCAGCGACCACGTGCTCCACCTCCTCTCTTCTTCTTACCTCGTCCCCTGCTGGGCATCGCAGTCGACGAAGAAGGGCCCGGTGGTGTCGCCATACTGTCCAGCAATGCTCGGCGGAGAGGTGCGTGTGGAATGGGAGACCTCACACCACGCGCCGACGAAGAAGGGGCCTCGGCGCGCTCTCGACCAGCGCCCACCATCTTTCAACACCTGCCATGACAAAGAATAAACGAAATTAGTACAACATAAAAAAAATACCGACATGAATAGTAATATGTATATCACTTAAGTGTATCATCATCAAGTACAATATAAAAAAATTGAATACCTGACACTACTAATAATCTCGATCAGTATCATCAATAAATGCATAATAATCATCATCACTATAATCAATGATGGGCTCA
>LR880968.1:32719393-32733175 GCA_904067115.1 Aegilops sharonensis | reverse complement strand
GGAGAGAGAGAGGGAGAGAGAGAGAGAGAGAGAGAGAGAGAGAGAGAGAGAGAGAGAGAGAGAGAGAGAGAGAGAGAGAGAGCATGGATTAGTTGTTATTTGGTTGCTCACTAACCAATCTGGTATGGCAGGTAGTCACATGTGCCTTTCAACGTAATAGAGTTTTCATGAGAATATTGATCCCCTATTTGGGGGATAGATCCATAATTTTCTAGTGTTTCAGCGAAAACCAGTGCTCTATGAGTGAACGATGGTATGCTTCACAATTTTTGTACATGTTTAGAGGTATGTGCTAGCTACAAATACGATTTGTGCACATTATAAAACATACATACCATCACTAAGTGTTGTTTAGTTGTACTACAGATATTTTGATATCATGTGATTTTCTCTACCTACTTGCTAGAAAATTATCTCACTTAATAATTTTCTAGCCATATATTTTATTCTCCATGTAGATAGGTACAAAAAATTAGACATGTTGTTGATTGTGCTTGTTTGCTTTTGGAAAAATAAATAAGCAAGAACAGAAGGTGCATTAGTGAAAAATATATGTTATATGACTACATGTGCAAGAAAATGGAACACAATGCATTGTCGGAATAAGAGTAGACATACCAACTTACTAACAGCAGAGTGCAGAGTTGTAGTGCAATGCATTTTTCATGATAGTCTATCTGGAAATCATGGGTTGGGTTCAGTTTAAGTAGGACCATGCACTTCAAAGATAATTCCAACTGCAAGATATTGAAATACTATCTACAAATTATTACAGCGGTTTTCATATATTTATCCATACATACATCACTTATTTGCTTTGTTAATTATGGGCATAAATCTACTCCTGAATTACTATGTGTAAGTGGAGCTAAATTTGTACAAAGTACATCTAATCTTCACTTGCTACTTCTGGATTACAGTAATGCGTACAAATAGTGCACCAACTAGAAGAAGACTCTTCATATCCTTGCTCTTCCTCACAATTCATAAGTCGAACCCATCGTCAAGGCTATTAAGGATACATTTTGTCAATACCACTCCAGAGCTAAGATGAGGTTTACTCTAGTGCCACTCCTAACCTCTGCCTTTGTCATACTAACTCAAGTGCCATAAGGGGCGGAGCTAGCCCCACCCCAACACACACAAATTTCATGTGATTGAAACCAAGTAAACCACTTTACAATTGCTCTAGGTCCATATCAATGTATAATTTACTATGTTCAATGGATCGATGCAATAAAATGGTTTTGATTCCTTAGTTACTTTCTCATCATGTCATTTCTCATCACAAGGGTTTTTGTGGCCAGAGCTAAGGTAATTTGGTGATGTTCGCATGCGGCTGGGGAATGATGCTGACACCTCAACTTCCATATTCATCTGCACCACAATCAACATATCAAACATGGCTAGAATTTTCTCGAGCAATGTGTCCTGGTCTTCCGTGCTTGTTAGTTTTTTTATTTAGAGAAGAAAATAAATAATTTATATCTAGCCTTTCATTTTACTAACCACCCTTGCTGATTTGTGTTATATAAGAACATAATCAATATTTAAAACATGAAGTTCTGTGAATTTTGGTAGTCATTCATTTTGTTTATCCCTTGTTGCACTTGTATAGTCATGAATATGTAAATAATTCATTCAATCTATATAGAAATTTCTTCCTCAAGACCAAAATCCTGGCTCTGGGTACCATTTGATATGTTCCCGGTTCAGTTCGTCGACGGATTACTATAGGCTCATGATTGTTGTTTCGCTTCATGAAGGTATTATTTCAGATGCACCAGCGACACCGGTTTGCAGGTAATGCTTTGTTAGGAAGGATAATTGACACACAAAATAAATAATAGCAATGTTGTAATATAAGCATTAAAGCAAGGCTTTGGATAGAAAAAAGGAATGCAGAACATAAATGTTATACTGCGCCTCAAATTATGTGTAATTATCAACCGATCAATATATTGTGTGTGGTGTTAGAAATAACCTAGACAACCATAATTTTGTTGGGGGGAGGGTGTGAAAAATAAAATGTGAATTCCTAGGACGAAAAATGACTAATTTTTCTTTTAAAGACTCTCAATAAAAATTCTCTCCAACTTTTTTAATGCTAGGGATGGGGGAGTTTTCCATGAAGTATATCAATGCATATGCTAGTAGAAACTAGATTGTGCCCCGTGCGTTGCGCCAAGAATTTGTTGCCATATACTCTGATGGTATTAGATTATTTGGAACAACAATCTTTGGATGAATAATATAATAACTAAGACAAAAGTACATATGACTTATTACATTTAATTACTGTGGTCGTCCTTTTTCATGCATCTTTGCATCTTGAGGTGGGGCCTTTTCATGCATGTTAGCATGATAAGGTGACATATGTGCATGTTGAGAGAATAATTGGATGAATAGTACATATAATTTATTATATTTAATTATTGAGGTCAGGTTTTTCATACATGTTTGCGTATTGAGGTGATTCCTTTCCATACATGCTTGCATGATAAGGTGGCATGCATGCATGTGGAGAGAAATAGGTTAATGGGGCTAGTTGTTTAGATATAAAAGATGCATGTCTAGATTTTGAGATGGGTCTTCTTTAATGCATGTTTGCATGAGAAAATGACATCAATGAATGCTATATAAATTAGGGATAAGTATATTTTTTCGTCCCTCAACTTTTCGAAATTTTTAGAAATCGTCCCTCAACTTCAAAACCACAAAAACTTAGTCCCTCAACTTTCAGTCTAGTCCCTCGTGTGGTTTCCGTCCGACGTGAACAGTGCGTCAGTGAACTGTAAATTTGAAAAAAAAGCAAAAAATCAGTACTTTTGTGGGATAGAAGATAGTCGGGTGTGCAAGGTGTGTGTGTGGAAAGTTTCGTGCTTCTTGGACATTCCAGGACCACGTGACAAAGTAAAAACAGCAAATCTGTACGTTGATGAACAGTAAATTCGAAAAATATATATAAAAAATATGATTTTTTTGGCATACAACATGCTTTGATGCGCAAGGTGCGTGTGAATTTTCGTGGTGTTTGGACAATGTAGGAGCTCCTACTAATGAAACAACCAATTTCGCTCGAAAAAAAACTTTGAAATAGTGCACTATTTAGTTTTTCTTGGCTAGAGCTGCTCGGATGTCATTTAATCGTAAAAACTAGCAAGCACCTTGTGTACCCAAGCCTCTTTTGCCAAATATTTCTTATTTTTTCAAAAAAAATCGAATTACGGCTCACCGACGTACAAACATACTGTTTTTTCTTTGTCACAGGTCCTGGAATGTCGAAACAACACGAAATTTTGCATGTGCCTTGCGCACATGAATATCTTTGATCCCACAAAATTTCAGATTTTTTTGAGTTTTCTCCATTTTTATCGCATTTATTATTCACCGACGGACTGTTCACGTCAAACGGAAACAGCTCGAGGGACTAAACTTATCAGGTTGTGAAAGTTGAGGTACTAAGTTTAGGTGGTTTTGAAGTTGAGGGACAATTTCTAAACTTTCGAAAGAGTTAAGGGACAAAAGATATACTTATCCATAAAAATTAATATGTGCTATTCACCTATTTAGATATTTAGTTACAGAAGATGAGAGAGCGCTCCAGCCGCCACCGGTGGCTTGTCCTTTTTCAACCAAGGCCGACATTACCTCTTTGAGTGTTTTTTTATACTCGGCCGTGTTCTCTATGCTCTGTGTCCTTCCTCTATACCATAAAAAAGAATCTTCTGATATGATAAACAGTGATCTATGTGACGTGCTTGCATATGCCCTAACTATTCCTCCAATTTCTTGGACTGCTTTTGAATACACTGGTATTGTTACTTGAAGGCTTGTGACTGAAGAAAAGTTCCAAACATGCGCAGGAGCTACTATTGCCCTGGAACTTCCTTCTTTTCTTCTTTTGTGTGGCTAAGAGTCCACCGACGCTGCATGGATGAAAGTGGACGGAAGCGCAGTGCAGTGAGCTAGCGGTGCCATGTTTCACGGTGAGCAGGCAGGAAGCATCCGTTGGATTCGGTTCAGCTGTCGGCTCCAGTTACGGTGCATCCTCCAAGAGCAAGGAAGCATGATAGCGGTGGACTCCGCTGCACTGCACGTACACCCGCTGCTGTGCCACGTACCACCGCACTACTGCTGCTCGGCGACGGCCATGACAGAGGTCGTATCTGGCCTCCAGTACGTCTGGGCTCTCGGCCGGTTGCGCATCCAGGGGAGGTCAGCCTCAGGACGCTTCGGCCTCACTCATACCTTCTTGGCTTCTTCTACTTCCATTCCGAAAGTTCCCGTCGGTGGGTGGGCATGAACTTTCGTGAACAATGGAGTACTAATATTTGAATTTTGTTGTAAAAGAATGGCTTTGCAAGGACTTTGTTCCTAATTCGTAATTAATACAATTGATTTCATTTTCAAAACATAAATGTATTTCGGAATATAGCACATTTATTCGGGGTTTATGACGTGGAAGCTGGGTTAATTAATCACTTTTGCAAATTTAGCAATCATTAGAGCATCTACAGACGGGCGCGCAAACCTCCTTATACGCCCGGGCAGATGGCCTGGTCGCTCACTGGTAAGAAGAAAAAGACCCAGACGGGCTCCTCACATCGGCCCATACGCCCGGGCTGAATGGCACTACTCATATTCAGCCTATATCTGTGGCGGATATGGGGAGGTCAAAGCACACCCGGACACGTCCGCCATGTCGGACTAACCAAATGAACCCACACAGAAACATTCGGAAACCATCCGTCTGACGGATGTCTCCTCCGATTTTGATGAGGACGGTGAGGACACATTCATGGTGCCTCATGGCGCCGCTCCGACGCATCGCCTGAGGTCCCATGTATGGCTATTTAGGCTGGGTGGTGAAATAGGAGCAGGACGCGGAAGCGGGTGAGGATGACGACGACATGTGCGAGGCGGATCTGGCGCCTCCGGCTGCGTGCTTTGCCATGGTCGACTCCATGACAGAGTTCGAGGTGACCCAAGCAGAGGATGCAGCGGAGCAACAGACCATATTTGACTCCTCCAGTCGGAGGCGGAGGCGAAGGCCAACTGCCGCATCCTTCGCCAGGAAGAGGCGGAGCTCGACGAGGTCTTCGCCGAAGAGGAGGAGGAGGACAACGACGACGCGGACACATAGATGCATGAGGCGGCCATCCACCAGGAGGCAGCTCATCCATCACTGCCGGCACAGAGGTCGTCGGCAATGACTAGTATAGGCTAGTTTAGGCTATCTACATAGTATGTAGATCTTGCTGCATGCTATTGTATAGATATGAGGTACTTGGTTACAATGGATAGGAAAAAGGGTGACCGGTCATTATCCATGGACGCGACAGTGCACATCCATGGACGTATAGAGTGCCTGATTTATTGTCTCTCTTCTTATATTGTGCTAAATTTTGATCATATTTAACTAACAAATTATTAATGTATGTCATCAAAAATTATATTGTTAGATTCATATTTAAGCATAATTTCTGATTATAATATTTTTTCTATGCATAACTTATATTTTATTAGTTAAAATCCTGATCATGACCTTAAACATGAGGGGGACTAATAAATTAGGATGGAATAGTATTCCACATCTTGTTCTCCTCGTGATCAAATAGGGAGCCAGGTGTCGACCGCAGCCCGGAAAGCGTCCAGAACCCCGCGCGCGGTCACCTGGATCCATTTGGACACGCGGCCGGCTAGTAGACTGCAAGTTTGACATAAGCATTGTTGTGCGGTGGGCGTCGTCACAGGTGACGCCAATTCTGTCGACCTAAACTCTCAACAAAAGGCAGCATGGCATGCTAAGGACACCCATCATGCACGCATGCCTACAGCTGTCTTTTTTCCTTTTTCTTTTCTAATCTAATCATCTTCTCCCTGATTTTAAAGGATGGGGTCGTGCCTTATCTTGTTCCAATCAAATTAAGCCATGTACGCGGGAGCACGGATGAGCACACGCGAAGGGAGCAGGCAAGTCTCGTCCCTACGCGCCCTGCTTACTGGCATTGCATGCATGTTCCTTGCGGACATAGTGGCGGGAGACCATGAATACACGAGGAAAGATCCAGGAGTAAGGATGTCAATGGGTACACTAGTAGAAAAGGGGCCTATTGACCCGGTTGGTGAGGGCCTTTAGTCCCGGTTCATGAACCGGGACTAAAGGGTCGGTACTAATACCCTGGCCGAACCGGGACTGATGGGCCTCCACGTGGCCTGTGCGCTGAGCCCAGGCAGGAGGGCCTTTGGTCCCGGTTGGTAGCACCAACCGGGACCAATAGGCATCCACGCGTTAGCATTTCTGTGGCTGGGGTTTTTGTTTTTTTTTTTGAAAGGGGGGGGGGGGGGGCGGGGGGGGGGGGGGGCGCGGGGGGGGGGGGGGGCGCGGGGGGGGGGGGGGGCGCGGGGGGGGGGGGGGGCGCGGGGGGGGGGGGGGGCGCGGGGGGGGGGGGGGGCGCGGGGGGGGGGGGGGGCGCGGGGGGGGGGGGGGGCGCGGGGGGGGGGGGGGGCGCGGGGGGGGGGGGGGGCGCGGGGGGGGGGGGGGGCGCGGGGGGGGGGGGGGGCGCGGGGGGGGGGGGGGGCGCGGGGGGGGGGGGGGGCGCGGGGGGGGGGGGGGGCGCGGGGGGGGGGGGGGGCGCGGGGGGGGGGGGGGGCGCGGGGGGGGGGGGGGGCGCGGGGGGGGGGGGGGGCGCGGGGGGGGGGGGGGGCGCGGGGGGGGGGGGGGGCGCGGGGGGGGGGGGGGGCGCGGGGGGGGGGGGGGGCGCGGGGGGGGGGGGGGGCGCGGGGGGGGGGGGGGGCGCGGGGGGGGGGGGGGGCGCGGGGGGGGGGGGGGGCGCGGGGGGGGGGGGGGGTGCGTGGGGGTTTGAGGGGGGTTACTTTCGGTGTTTCATATATTGTGTTAGCTAGCTAATTAATAGAGAGAAGTGTCCTCTCTTTTGTCCGTGCTTGGTAGACGTTACGTACTATACATACGTATAGAGAGGACTAGCTAGACACGCTAGCTAGCTAGTAAGCAAACGAAGGAAACAGAAGATCGTCATGAACATATATGCATACAGAGGGAAGTGATATCGACCACCTCTCCTTATCCGAGAGATTGGTCGCACAACAAGTTCTCGTATATCTATCCGACACTACCGGCTACATATATACAATAATTATCTTTTACAAAAATAATCTCCTAACATACGGACGCGTGGTCCACATAGTATTCTCCGTCTTCAGCGATCAGGTGGTCAAGAAAGAATGCCGCCAATTCCTCTTGAATTGCTCGCAGGCGATCTGGTGTTACTAGTTCATCCCGCATCCGAAACATCTAATTTTAAGAAGGGGGTCAATACATATATATATATATATATGAATGAATGAAACTCAACACAAATGATGGTAATAAAATAAAATTGTGAATATTGTTATTTACGCACTTCATATTGTTTGTCAGAGTAGCCCCGCTCACAGGTCGTGTGGCGGATGGACTCGCAAATGTAGTATCCATAGAAATCATTCCCTTGTTCCTACCGCAACCACTTTACAAGAAATAGAGGTCAATCAAACTGATAATTAGTAAGCATGTTAAATGGTATTGATGAAACTAGCGCTTGAATCATTAGGAGATGCGTGGAATATGCTACTATAGTACTTACTTTCGGTTGTCTAAATTGCAGCTTCTTCGGCAGTCCCGGAGCTTTTTTGGTGAATTTTTTCCAAACCCTGCCATACAAAGACAACAATTACTTGATATCAGAAGTGAACAAAGTTGCTGATATGGTGGATAATGATCAATTTAACTTACTTCTCGAGCATTTCAGTCATGTCCGCATACTCCTTGGGATCTTTTCGTTTGGAGTCTAAGACAGTTACTACTCCCTGCTCAAGCTTAGTCTCTAGGAGAATATAGTGGTACCTGCGCACGCATGCATAACTCATCAATATTACATTACTATAACCTGGACTAATAAGGGAAACCGAATATGCCACAAGACAGTAACACTCACTTGAAGTTGTAAGGAAAGAGTATTATATCCCTGTGTTCATTTATTACGAACGATTGTAGCAAGTTGGCCTCGGTATTTTCGGCATGAAATTCAACCTCAGTTGCATCTATGAGATATGTGTTAATGAACCCAATGGAACCCACTTGTCTTTTCTTCAATTCGGCGATCTTCAATCTGCATAATATAGTGAGGATAATTATAAATACATGCAATGAAAGAGCTGAGTAATATAGAGAGACTTAATGACAGAAGCAGTACTACTTACAGACAGTAGCAGGTGACCGTTGCTTTATCGAGGGCCAATTGATTGAAAAACTGATAGAACTCCTCAAATGGAATAGGCAACAGTTCAATTCTAATGAGGTCATGCTCCTTTTTAACTCTCACATACAAAGTACTCCTCCCCTCAGACTCTCTGCAGGTTTTCATGTACCAATCATGCAATCTTCGCATCATCGTTGATAGAGATGTTTCATCTTTGACGAGAGGCTTCCCGTACTCGTATCTTTGTATCTGCACCTCTAAGAAATCATAATGTACATCGTCGGGCAGGTAATCTTCAGGATTGCCATAACCGGCACCATCCTCGGATCGACGATGTCGCTAGCAGGCACCTTGAGCGGGGGGCACGATTGCTTCGCTTGTTCGCCGAGCTGGGCAATTTGTTTCCCAGCTCGTCATTCTTTCATTCTTTGATCACTTTTAGTACTTCCCGACCTCTCCGCTTCGGCAAATGCCTTTCCAATAATGCGCTCATAGTTGCCTTTCGGCGGAGACTTGGGTGGTTTTTTCAGGGCAGCCAGAGTGCGCTTCCCTTTCACCGGATCTACCTTCTCCTCCGGAGGTGGATGTCTCTTTGCTTTCAACCCTTCAAACAAGTCATGCACTTCGGTCTGCGCGATCTTCGCGTTTTCCTCCTCGGTCCTCTCGTAAGGTAAGTTCTCTGGATTCTTCAGAGAAGGACCGAATCTGTATCTCCTCCCGCCTTTGGCTGTACTGCTAGACGCCGGCAGAGCAGACGGAGCAGATGTCTTCTTTCCTTGCTTACGAGGCGGAGGAGAAGGACTACGACGCGCCGGAGCAGCCGGAGCGGCGGCGGGTCTCTTCCGCCCTTGCTGACGAGGCGGAGAAGGAGGAGGCTGGCTGCTCGGGCGCGCTGGTGCAGGCGGAGAAGGAGGCGGAGTGCCGCCACGCGCCGGAGAAGGAGCCGGCCGAGTGCCCTAATCGTCACTCGCCAGAGGAGGAGGCGGTGGAGGAGGTGGAGTGCCCTGACTCGCCGGAGGAGGAGGAGGAGGCGGAGGCATCCAGTTCGGAAGGTTGACGAGATCCTTCCGCCATAGGCATGGAGTCTTCAGAGCAGAACCCAACCGATACTCCCCTTCACCGGTAGGGTGGTCAAGCCGGAGGTCCTCAAATCCCTCCGTTATTTCATCCACCATCACCTTAGCATATCCTTCTGGAATCGACCGGCAGTGAAAAGTTGAGTCGGGTTTAGTAGGATAAACAGAGCCAATAGCCGCCTTGACCTTCAAATGGCTCCATTGCGCCATAAGGTGGCAATTTTGAGACTCCGTGATATCATCCACGGGATAGCTGGCAGGAGCCGTCAAGGCATGCTCCGGCTGAAGCAGCTCGGTGGAAGCCACGCTGCTTCTCCGCTGAGATGGCGGGGTAGCTTCGGGGGAAGCTTCGCCAGGTCGTTTGCTCCGTTCATCTTCTCGTTCCTCTAGCCCCATTACCCTTTCGTGCAGCGCCTGCATTTGGCTCTGCTCCAGTTTCTTCCTCCTCTCATGGGTTTTGTAACCCCCTGCATCCGGAAATCCGGCCTTCCACGAAACGGAGCCTGGCGTGCCTCGTGTCCGTCCAGGGTGCTCAGGATTCCCGAGGGCCATTGTGAGCTCGTCCTTCTCCCTGTCTGGAACGAACTTCCCTTGTTGCGCTGCTTCGATATATTGCTTTAGCCTCTTGACTGGTATGTCCAATTGATCGTCCGTCCAAATGCACTTCCCTGATACAGGGTCCAAGGTTCCGCCAGTACCGAAGAACCAAGTCCGGCAACGGTCTGGCCAGTTCATTGTCTCTGGTTCGATCCCTTTATCAAGCAGATCATTCTCAGCCTTGGCCCACTTAGGCCGGGCTATGAGGTAGCCACCTGACCCCGTGCGATGGTGAAGCTTCTTCTTCACAGCATTTTGCTTGTTTGTCGCCGACATCATTTTACTCTTTTCCGATGTCCTGTGGGACACAAATGCGGGCCAGTCATCTCTGATCTTCTCATATTTGCCCTTGAATTCTGGTGTCTCTTTTTTATCGACAAACTTATTCAGGTCTTTCTTCCAATTCCTGAATAGGTCTGCCATCTTCCTAAGAGCAAAAGACTTGATTAATGGCTCTATAACTGGCTTCTCCGGATCATCCTCTGGCGGTAGGGTGAAATTTGACTTCAGCTCAATCCAAAGATCATTTTTCTGCAGATCATTGACATAAGATACCTTAGGGTCTTCGTTCTTAGGCTTATACCATTGCTGGATGCTGATCGGGATCTTGTCCCTAACCAGAACCCCGCACTGAGCAACAAATGCCTTCTTTGTCCGGATGGGTTCAATCGGTTGGCCGTCGCGCGCGATTTCTATGATCTCAAACCTTTCATCCGAGCTCAACTTTTTCTTCGGGCCTCGTCTCCTTACCGAAGTTGTGCTCGATCCGGAGGGCTAGAAAAAGGAAGAAAGACGAGAGTTAATTAATATGTGTACATACCAAAACAATGAATGCATCAATTAGGTAGTCAGCACAGGCTTAACTAATATATATACCTGGCCGGACTCAGTTCGGTGATCACCGGAGCAGTCCTCATGGTCTACCTCTTCACCCTCTCCTTCTTCCACCGGCATTGGATCATCGGAGCCATCATAATCATAGCCAGCTGCTTCTTCACCCTCTCCTTCCAAACCATCGGTGTCGTTGAGAAACATCATCGAGTTGACGGCATCACTTCCTTCTGCGATTATGTCCCTCAACAACGCTTCTTGTGCTTCGTCTCGGGGCGGGGTGTCCATAGTTTCTACAAATATTTACAACATGGCAATTATTATTCAAACATGACATATATGGATATATTAGTGGCAAACGTAGAACTAGCTAGCTAATCACAATAAGGAATCATATTAATTAGTGGCCTCGACGCTGCTTCTCTAGGGTTTCGGGTGGCCTCGACAACGCTTCAAGTGTTAGGGGATTGCCTCGAGAACGCTTCAAGGAGGGGGTAATATCGACCCCCCCCCCCCACGTGTTGAAGCTATCGGGAGGGGGTCGGCGTTGAACACTACATCTATGTCCCACAAGTGACGTGGGCATCGACGCCCGCGGTAGGGTAGAGGGCCGTGGATCGCCGAGCGGTCGAAGGTCAAGGGGTCGAGGATCGCCGAGGGGTCGGGAGGTTGCCTAGTGTCAAAGGATTCAACAAAACCATGTCTTCATCATTAGGCGAAAGTAACAGGTGCATGATGGTACGAAGCTCTCCAAAGTTATTTTGGAACGGAGTCCTAGATAGGATAATTCGCTTTTTGGTACAAAGTTTAGCAAGAACCTTCCGAATATCGTTATTTGGAATGCCTTTGCTGAAATTCGTACAAAAAGGCAAATTATCCTATCCGGGACTCCATTCCAGAATAACTTTGGAGGACTTCGTACCATCATGCCATGGTTACTTCCGGCTAATGATGAAGCCATGGATTTCTTCAATACTTTGACACTAGGAAACCTCTCGACCCCTCGGCGATCCTCGACCCCTCGAACCCTCGACGACCCTGGAACCCTCGACACTCGATCCCTCGACCCTAGAACCCTCGAACCCTCGACCCTTGACACGTTAACGACCCTCGACCCTCTACCCTAGTTCCCGACCCTCGACCCCTCGGCGATCCTCGACACCCTCGTTCCCGATAAAAATTAAGAAGAAGAAGAAAAAAAAGAGGAAAAAAAGGAGAAGAAGCTCCTCTATTCCTTCTTCTTCTCCTCTTTTTGTTTCTTCTTCTTTCTCTTCTTCCTCTCCTCGTCTTCTCCTTCTTCTTCTCCTTCTTTCTCTACTTATTTTCCTTTTCCTTATTTTACTTTTTCCTCTCCACTAACATAAAATGCACTAACCTAAAATGCAACAAACATAAAATGCACTAGATCGATCAACTAACATAAAATCAGTGATAAAATGCACTAACCTAAAATCGATATCTACTAACAACTTAAAAAAAATACATATATGAAAAAATGCATATATGAAAAAAAAACATCATCATATCATCAACAGAAAAAAATAGTATTTTTTCTAAAAATCTATCTTTTGCATATATACATCAACATATATATACACTAACCTAAAATGCACAAAAATGCTATCGGAGAGGGGGTATATCGACCCCCTCATGTATCCACATACATACATCTATACATACATATATACTTACATATATGTATAAATTTTTGCATACATAAACTTTTGCATATATAAAGTTTTTCTAAAATCTAACTTTTGCATATATGAACATATATACACAGAGAACATATACATATATACACAGAGAACATATACATAGAATGCACAAAAAAATAAGAGGAAAGGGCGCTGGCGGCCGGACCGAAGGCGGCGGCGTGTGGTCGGGGCGACGGCGACGGGGTCGGGGAAGGGGCGGCGCGCGCGGCGACGGCGACGGGGTCGGGGAAGGGGCGGTGCGCGCGGCGACGGCGACTGGGTCGGGGAACGGGTGGCGCGCGGCGACGGCGATGGGGTCGGGGCAGGGGTGGCGCGCGCGGCGACGGCGACGGGGTCGGGGCCAGCAGGGGAGGCGGGCGCGGCGACGGTGTCGGGGCAGTGGCTCGGCGGCGGCGACGGCGAGGTGGACCAGCCTGATGGCGTCGGGGCAGGGCTCGGCGGCGACGGCGACGAGGAGCAGAAGGCGTCGGGGCGAGAAGAAACTGATGGATTTTGGCGAAAACTGCTAAGTGCTGTATATATAGCAAGAGCATTGGTCCCGGTTCGTGGCACAAACCGGGACTAATGCCCCCCTTTAGTCCCAGTTAGTGCCACCAACCGGGAGCAAAGGCCTCTTTTCAGCAGCCCAAAGGGCGGGAAGCGGCGGCCTTTGGTCCCGGTTGGTGGCACCAACCGGGACTAAAGGGGGGCATTAGTCCCGGGTCATAGCACCAACCGGGACTAATGCACCCCTTTAGCCCCGGTTGGTGACACCAATCGGGACCATAGGCCTGTGCTGCCCCGAACGCAAATATTTAGTCCCACCTCGCTAGTTGAGAGGGAGGCGCACCTGTTTATAAGGTGCGGTGCGCCTTCCCTCTCGAGCTCCTCTCTAAAGCAGGCTTTCGGGCCTAACCCTCCAATCTGTGCCTGTGGGCCTACTGGGCCTCCCGCGGGCCTGATTCCTGGCCCATGATAGGGTTTCTAGTCGTATTCAGGCCGTGGGGCCCAGTAGGTGGCACTTTTTTGTTTTTTTGTTTTATTTGTTGCTTTATTTAGTTTATTTTGTTTCTATTTACAACAAAATACTTTTGTTTTTTGCTTTATTTTTTAATTCTTTTTGCTTTTAGTTTTAGAAAAATTATAAACTTTCTGTTAGTGCCATTAGTTTTCAAATTTGAAAACACTTTTTTTGTTGCTTTATTCATTTTATTTTGTTTCTACTTACAACAAAATACTTATTGTTGCTATTTTTATTTTTTTCCAGTTTTTTGTTTTGTTTTCTGCATTATTTATTTTCTTTTGTTTTTTGCATTATTT
>LR880968.1:32678283-32719162 GCA_904067115.1 Aegilops sharonensis | reverse complement strand
CAGTAGGTGGCACTTTTTTGTTTTTTTGTTTTATTTGTTGCTTTATTTAGTTTATTTTGTTTCTATTTACAACAAAATACTTTTGTTTTTTGCTTTATTTTTTAATTCTTTTTGCTTTTAGTTTTAGAAAAATTATAAACTTTCTGTTAGTGCCATTAGTTTTCAAATTTGAAAACACTTTTTTTGTTGCTTTATTCATTTTATTTTGTTTCTACTTACAACAAAATACTTATTGTTGCTATTTTTATTTTTTTCCAGTTTTTTGTTTTGTTTTCTGCATTATTTATTTTCTTTTGTTTTTTGCATTATTTTTTATTTCTTTTTGCTTTTAGTTTTAGAAAAATTATAAACTTTCTGTTAGTGCCATTAGTTTTCAAATTTGAAAACACTTTTTATTTTTTCTTTGTTGCTTTATTCATTTTATTTTGTTTCTACTTACAACAAAATACTTATTGTTGCTATTTTTATTTTTTTTCTAGTTTTTTTGTTTGTTTTCTGCATTATTAATTTTCTTTTGGTTTTTTGCTTTATTTTTTAATTCTTTTTGCTTTTAGGTCAGCAAAATTGTAAACTTTCTGTTAGTGCCATTAGTTTTAGACTTTCTGTTTGTGCCATTAGTTTTCAAATTTGAATAGTTAAAATTTAAATTCTTTGAAATTCATAGTTTTCAAATGAACTCTGAAAAAGTTGGCATAGCATGTGCATGTACAAAACGGACAATGGTATCATACTCGTCTGTTACAAAGTTGGCATGGTATCATCATAATAGTTGCGGAAGAAAGTCTTCATTTTTTCTTTGCTTGGGTCATTTGCTTATTGCCCCGTAACCATGGATAATCTTCATCGTTTATCAGGATGCTTGGGTCAGCCTTGACTTTAAAGGGAGGAATTTCATGAAATTTTTCATACTCTTCAGACATGTCTGTCTTGCTCTCCACTCCCTGGATGTCCCTTTTTCCTGAAAGAACTATGTGGCGCTTTGGCTCATCGTATGATGTATTCGCTTCCTTATCTTTTCTTTTCCTCGGTCTGGTAGACATGTCATTCACATAGATAACCTGTGCCACATCATTGGCTAGGACGAACGGTTCGTCAGTGTACCCAAGATTTTTCAGATCCACTGTTGTCATTCCGTACTGTGGGTCTACCTGTACCCCGCCTCCCGACAGATTGACCCACTTGCACTTAAACAAAGGGACCTTAAAATCTACTCCGTAGTCAAGTTCCCATATGTCTACTATGTAACCATAATATGTGTCCTTTCCCCTGTCGGTTGCTGCATCAAAGCGGACACCGCTGTTTTGGTTGGTGCTCTTTTGATCTTGGTCAATCATGTAAAATGTATTCCCATTTATCTCGTATCCTTTCCAAATCATTACTGTCGAAGATGGTCCCCTGGACAACAAGTACAGCTCATCACAAACAGTGCTGTCACCTCTGAGACGTGTTTCCAACCAACTGCTGAAAGTCCTGATGTGTTCACATGTAATCCAGTCGTCGCACTGCTCCGGGTGTTTGGAGCGCAGATTGTTCTTGTGTTCATCGACATACGGGGTCACCAAGGTAGAGTTCTGTAGAACTGTGTAGTGTGCTTGAGACCAAGAATATCCGTCCCTGCATATTATTGAGTCCCTTCCAAGCGTGCCTTTTCTAGTCAGTCTCCCCTCATACCGCGATTTAGGGAGACCTATCTTCTTAAGGCCAGGAATGAAGTCAACACAAAACCTGATGACATCCTCTGTTTGA
The DNA here is from genome assembly GCA_904067115.1 of Aegilops sharonensis. Taxonomy (NCBI): domain Eukaryota; kingdom Viridiplantae; phylum Streptophyta; class Magnoliopsida; order Poales; family Poaceae; genus Aegilops; species Aegilops sharonensis. The sequence continues at coordinate 32,717,416 of LR880968.1, read as the reverse complement.
TGGCCCATGGAGATGCTTCCTTCTGGCCTAGCACGGTTACAAAAATTTCTTTAGGACTCCCATGAACCTCTCAAAGGGGTACATATTGTGTAAAAATACGGGCCCCAAAATGACAATCTCGTCGACTAGATGAACTAGGACGTGCGTCATGATATTGAAGAAGGATGGTGGGAACACCAGCTTGAAACTGACAAGACATTGCGCCACATCACTCCTTAGCGTTGGTACGATTTCTGGATCGATCACCTTCTGAGATATTGCATTGAGGAATGCACATAGCTTCACAATGGCTAATCGGACGTTTTCCGGTAGAAGCCCCCTCAATGCAACCGGAAGTAGTTGTGTCATAATCACGTGGCAGTCATGAGACTTTAGATTCTGGAACTTTTTCACTGGCATATTTATTATTCCCTTTATATTCGACGAGAAGCCAGTCGGGACCTTCATACTGAGCAGGCATTCAAAGAAGATTTCTTTCTCTTCTTTCGTAAGAGCGTAGCTGGCAGGACCTTCATACTGCTTCGGAGGCATGCCCTCTTTTTCTTGCAAGCGTTGCAGGTCCTCCCGTGCCTCAGGTGTATCTTTTGTCTTCCAATACACGCCCAAGAAGCCTAGCAGGTTCATGCAAATGTTCTTCGTCACGTCCATCACGTCGATCAAAGAGCGGACCTCTAGGTCTTTCCAGTAGGGTAGGTCCCAAAATATAGATTTCTTCTTCCACATGGGTGCATGATTGTCAGCGTCATTCGGAACAGCTAGTCCGCCGGGACCCTTTCCAAAGATTACGTGTAAATCATTGACCATAGAAAGTACGTGATCACCGGTATGCATGGTGGGCTTCTTCCGGTGATATGCCACACCTTTGAAATGCTTGCCTTTCTGTCGACATTGATGGTTGGTCGGAAGAAATCGACGATGGTCCAGGTACACATTCTTCCTGCAGCTTCCCAGGTATATACTATCGGTGTCAAGTAAACAGTGCATGCATGCGTGGTATCCCTTGTTTGCCTGTCCTGAAAGGTTACTGAGAGCGGGCCAATCGTTGATGGTCACGAACAGCAACGCCTTTAGGTGAAATTCCTCCTTTTTGTGCTCATCCCACGTACGTACACCGTTTCCATTCCACAACTGTAAAAGTTCTTCAACTAATGGCCTTAGGTACACATCAATGTCGTTGCCGGGTTGCTTAGGGCCTTGGATGAGAACTGGCATCATAATGAACTTCCGCTTCATGCACATCCAAGGAGGAAGGTTATACATACATAGAGTCATGGGCCAGGTGCTGTGATTGCTGCTCTGCTCCCCGAAAGGATTAATGCCATCCGCGCTTAAAGAAAACCATACGTTCCTTGGGTCCTTTGGAAACTCATCCCAGTACTTTCTCTCAATTTTTCTCCACTGCGACCCGTCAGCGGGTGCTCTCAACTTCCCATCTTTCTTACGGTCCTCACTGTGCCATCGCATCAACTTGGCATGCTCTCCGTTTCTGAACACACGTTTCAACCGTGGTATTATAGGAGCATATCACATCACCTTCGCAGGAACCCTCTTCCTGGGAGGCTCTCCGTCAACATCACCAGGGTCATCTTGTCTGATCTTTTACCGCAATGCACCGCATACCGGGCGTGCATTCAGATCCTTGTACGCACCGCGGTAGAGGATGCAGTCATTAGGGCATGCATGTATCTTCTGCACCTCCAATCCTAGAGGGCATACGACCTTCTTTGTTGTGTATGTACTGTCGGGCAATTCGTTATCCTTTGGAAGCTTCTTCTTCATTATTTTCAGTAGCTTCTCAAATCCTTTATCAGGCACAAAATTCTCTGCCTTCCACTGCAGCAATTCCAGTATGGTACCGAGCTTTGTGTTGCCATCTTCGCAATTGGGGTACAACCCTTTTTTGTGATCCTCTAACATGGATCGAACTTCAGCTTCTCCTTTTGACTTTCGCATTGCGTCCTTGCATCGACAATGACCCGGCGGAGATCATCATCATCGGTCACATCGTCTGGTTCCTCTTGATCTTCAACAGCTTCGCCCGTTGCAGCACCATCGTGCACATCGTCTGTTTCCTCTTGATGTTCAGTAGCATCACTGTATTCAGGGGGCACATAGTTGTCATCGTACTCTTCTTCTTCGCCGTCTTCTATCATAACCCCTATTTCTCCGTGCCTCGTCCAAACATTATAGTGTGGCATGAAACCCTTGTAAAGTAGGTGGGTGTGAAGGATTTTCTGGTCAGAGTAAGACTTCGTATTCCCACATATAGGGCATGGACAACACATAAAACCATTCTGCTTGTTTGCCTCAGCCACTTCGAGAAAATCATGCACGCCCTTAATGTACTCGGAGGTGTGTCTGTCACCGTAGATCCATTGCCGGTTCATCTGCGTGCATTATATATAATTAAGTGTGTCAAAAATCATTACAGAACATCATGAATAGATAATTAAGTAACCAAATTAATAGAAGTTCATTATCACATCAAAACCAAAGTACATACATAGTTCTCATCTAACAACATAAAGCTCCGCAGAGCATCTAAATTAATTAAACCATACATTGAAACTATGTAAAACATTTCAATGCGAAAACAAATGCAATCATAATCGCAACCAAGGTAACAACTGATCCAACGGCATAATGATACCAAGCTTCGGTATGAATGGCATATTTTCTAATCTTTCTAATTTTCAAGCGCATTGCATCCATCTTGATCTTGTAATCATCGACGACATCCGCAACATGCAACTCCAGTATCATCTTCTCCTCCTCAAGTTTTTTTATTTTTTCCTTCAAGAAATTGTTTTCTTCTTCAACTAAATTTAACCTCTCGACAATAGGGTCGGTTGGAATTTCCGGTTCAACAACCTCCTAGATAAATAAAATCTATGTCACGTTGGTCGGCATAATTTTCGTAAACAATAAATGAACCAATAGTTATGAAAAGATAATATATACCACATCCGAATCATAGACAGGACGAGGGCCGACGGCGGCGGATACCAAAATCATCGCACTATATAAGATGCAATAATAAAAGTAAGAAAATAATACAAGTATCTATCTAAACATACAAGTAAGAATATTTTTCCTTTCAGAAAGAAGATAAGAACAAGAGGCTCACCACGGTGGTGCCGGCGATGAGATCGGCGCGGGTGATCGACGACGATGAAGACGGGGACGGGGCGTGACGGACCGCTAAACCTAGATAAATATTGAGGAAAAATGGAGCTTGGCGGTCGAGCTTGGAGAGGAGTTAACTTAAGTCGTGTGTCTCGGACATTCCATCGAACACCTTGTGTGCATAGGAGGTGAGCTAGAGCACCACCAAGCCCTCTCCCCCTCGGCCAGGAAAAACAGAGCAGTGTGCTCTGCTCTTGCGCGAGGGGGTATATATAGGCACCACCATTAGCCCCGGTTGGTGGCATGAACCGGGACTAAAGGGAAGCCTTTGTTCCCGGTTCAAGCCACCAACCGAGACCAATAGTGGTGGGCCAGGAGCCAGGCCCATTGGTCCCGGTTCGTCCCACCAACCGGGACCAAAAGGTCCGGACGAACCGGGACCAATGGCCCACGTGGCCCGGCCGGCCCCCTGGGCTCACGAACCGGGACAAATAGCTCCATTGGTCCCGGTTCTGGATTGAACCGGGACTAATGGGCTGAACCGGCTTGGGCCATTGCCCCCCTTTTCTACTAGTTGTAGGGTATGAGCAGGGTAGCGCAATACTATATCCATACCCGTAGTCAATGGATATAAAATTCTACCCATATCTGAACCCACCGGTACCCGACGGGTACCCATGCCATTAGGTACCCAGCGGGTAGAACAAATAGTACACAAGTAGTTTACAATTTTACACTCATTGATAGCACGTTTGACAAAAAAATCAACTATCTCAGCTCAATGACAGGTAGAAGAGTACATTACCATTATCAAATTACAAATCACAACATACTCATAAGTCAATTGGAGTAGCTGAGTCACATGACAAATAATTGACGACAATTTAACATTAGTACATAAGCGGGTAGGGTATGGGTATACCTGCGGGTACAAGGCTATTCCCGTATACCCTACCCGTGACTTAACGGGTAGGGTATGGGTACTATCCATTAGTATAAAAGTGTGCCCATACCTTGCCCATGCGGGTACGGTACCCGTAGGTACCCGTACACATGTTAAAATTGCCATCCTTATCCAGGAGAGGTCAGTGGCGGTGTATGCGTGTTGTCTTGTAAACTACGGTCAGACCTGATTAACCAAGGACATATTATGCTCCGGAGTGAAGTGAATATCCGTCTTAGTATAATGTCAAGTATGTATAAATCATGAGTGTATATGCATATGTATCAACGTCTGCGTCTGTACTCTGTAAAAGAGTATGTATAAATCCATCTTTTGATAAGATAATTTAAGTATGTAAGACACACAAATCACGTCGAAATTGGGTGCTGATCACAATTATTAGCTAGCCAAACTAGCTACACAGGTTTTCAACTTTTTAGAATATACTCCCTTCGTCCGAAAATACTTGTCCTCGAAATGGTTGTATCTAGATTTATTTTAGTTATAGGTACATCCATTTTTCATTTTTAGGACAAATATTTTCCGACGGAGGGAGTATGTAGGAAGCACCGCAAACACATACACTTTAGCACGATTCATGGGCACCCGGGCTCACCGTCAGGTTATCAAATAGTCACCATACTATCTTAGTCACGTAGTTACCACATTGCCTTGTTGTTGTGTGCATCAATTGATGCAGAGCCCAGGGTTCCTACCCTCTTCCAAAAACTAGTATCCTTTTCTAGCATCTTAATTTTTACGTGTTTTGACAATACCATTATTAAGCTTTATGCGGGTTACCAAACATGTCCTTGCTCATTCAACATGAACAATAATATTTTGCTGATGAATGGCCAACCTACGTTCATTTGAATGTGAATGCAGGTAGTGCTTTCGCTTCCTGCTATATATACTACCTCTATTCACCTGAGCAAGCAGCAACCCATATCTAATATCCATTTTGCACATCAGTAACATCACACTTTAACTTGTGTATAGTGAATAATGTAGATGGCAATCCAAGTAAGCATAGGAGAGAATGGCCAGAAAACCAAGAAGATGTATGCCGAAAATACATAAGAATAAGAGATTTTTTTTTTGAAAAGGGGATGCCCCGGCCTCTGCATCAGAACGATGCATACGGTCCTCTTATTAAAAAGTAAATATGTTCCAAACAGGTCTAAAAGTCTAGAAGTCTCCCAATGACAAAAAAGAGCTCACACAGAGCCAGAAAAGCTAGAATACAAATTAGCCAAATAAAGGACGCCACAACCGGCTGGCAAAACGGAAAGATAGGTAAACTAATTGCCTATCCTATTACATGACCGCCATCCAAACCGGTTGAAGATATCCCGAGCTACCATCTCCCAGCGGATAGATCCAGTAACCAAATGCTCCCTGGCCTCCGTCGGAGTGAGTAGCGACCACGAATGGATCAATGCCGTGGCTCGGAAAATAACCTGCAAAAAATGAACACGTGATATCCTGTTAAAAACCAAATCATTTCTGCAATTCCAGATAGTCCACAACAAGGCGCAAACTCCTGCACGAATATGTCTCGCTAAGTCGGGCTCTATCCCGTTAAGCCACGTCCCAAATAATGTGTTGACAGAATTCGGTGGAGTAATATTAAAAGCAATATGGACCGTCCGCCATAAAACTTTGGCTAGCGGGCAATCAAGAAAAAGGTGTTTGATCGTCTCATCCCGATCACAGAAACTACACCTAGTGGGGCCTGTCCAATTACGCTTTGTCAAGTTGTCCTTGGTCAAAATAACTTGTTTATTGACAAACCACATGAACACTTTTATTTTCAAAGGAACTTTGACAGCCCAAACATGCTTAGAGCTAGGAATGAAGCTCGAATTGATAACATCCACATACATGGATTTAACTGAGAATACTCCAGACCTAGTAAGCTTCCAGTGTAATTCGTCAGGTTGTTGAGAAAGCTGAACCTCCATGAGATGTAGGGAAAGAAGTACCACACATATCATGAAGATTTGTACAAGCGAGGATGGAAAACAGTGTCCGCTCTTTCTGTCGTCCAGGTATCAGTCCGTGACAACATGTAGTCGCTCTTCACTTCCGTGTGTTTAATCACCATGGTAGTAGGACATGGAAAATGATTAGGCGAATCCGAAAAAGATAAGACAAAGAAGCCATATTATAGTGACCACCATTATTGTATCATTTGCTTCTTTGTTGTCATAGATTTGTTGGTAGAGGAGTTGAATAGCAGATTCAATGTTGTATATTCCGAGTTATTGTGTTGTATGTCTGATTTGAGACCAAGTGATCAGTTTTATCAGTAAATTGTTCGGAAGTTGATGAACTTAAGTCTGTTTTATCGCCAATGACTTCAATGATTTGGTGAGTTTTGAAGAGGAACTTCATCTCTATTTGGATAATATATACATTCTTGTCCCCTCTAAGTTTTTTTCCTGGGTTTGCCACCAATGAACACCTCGCCGACAAGAACCGGTGACTCCATGCCCGGGCCGCCTCGGCGGCCCCTATTCCCGTTGACCAAATCTAGACCAGGCCACACGTTAGGTCGCTGCCGAAGAGAAAGTCATCATCACGCCAATCCAAAGACCCAAGATAGTGAATTTACGCCCCCGAACATCACTTGTGGAAAACGGCTTGGGCCCTAACTGCCACCAGCAATGCACAACAGGGCGGCACCACACATCCGCGATGCATCGGCACCTCCATACTATCGCGCCTCGGCGATGGTGCTGCTCCTCGGTGCTGACAGAGACCTCCACGCCACCACGCGCCCAGTGTTGCGTCAACGCTACTAATTTACCTGACCAGCTGGATCCCATGTGCAACAGGAAACCAATGTACGATAGCACCACTTGGGCTTTGCATGACAATACGATCCTATGGTAGCGAGGGGGGTCGGGAGACCCCCGGTGGCTAGATGTAGCACCCCAGTATGTTCGCCCGAGTCCCACGTCCGAGAGTTTGTAAATAGGGGGATGACATAGAAGGTTGGAAAAAGCAGTAGGCGTATGCGGTTGACTTCCGCCTAGTGCATAGGCGGTGCCCTAGGCGTGGCTTAGGCGGTAATATAATTTTCACTGTGAGGGTGTATCTATAGTTATTATATGTGTATCGATATTAATTTGGCACACATATATAAATAAGTTAGCTACCAGCTACTGCCATTGGAATGTGAATCGTTTGGCATATTAGTGCAATAATGCATGATTTCTCATGTATGTAGACATTTTCTTGCATGCCCGGCCTAGACTTGCATATATGCCCTAGGAGAGGCATTTCGCCATTGCCTGGCGCCTAAGCGCCTCCTAGACACCGTCTTTTCCAACAGAGATGACGTATCTAGCTAGCTTGGCTCTATGCTGTAGGAAGAGACAACATATCAATCATAGTATTGTTTAGTGTTACTATTTGGATTTGGCGTGATCTGTTCTATCAGTGTGTAATTTCACTAGCTTAGTTGTGCCATATCTTTCTTGTGCAAGGACACATCATGGAAAAATAAGACAGGTTGTTGATGGGGCGCGTTTGCTTTTGTGAGAAGATTAAGAAATGAAAAGAGTGGGGAGCATTTGGAAACAAAATATATATCATGATGGGTGTGTGCATCATCATCGTGCGCAGGACTTTTTTTGAAAAAAATACTATCTTATAACTCCATGTACAAGAATATGGAACACGACGCGGTTTTGTATCAACAGTAGACATGCTGCTTGTATCAACAATATATCATGGGGTGCTGGCCCAGCTATCCATATAGGTTCGGATGGTCCCGCTAAGCACAACATGATGCTTGCAGGTCAAAGTGGCATCTTGCAGGGGACGATCCAGGAGTGGTGAGCCTGGAAGAAATGGTTAATTAGTGACCATGGCCTCGTAAAGTGCAATGAAAAATGATTACTAACCAATGACATATAAGCTCACATGTAGAACTGAATATCCATCTTAGTCGAGTCGAGTGTCATGTATAAATAAATCCATCTTTTGATAAGCTAATCCACCATTGAACACACAGCACCTTAAAATTAAGTGTTGATGCTATCCATTAGCCACCCAAGATACTACCTTTGTTGCAAAATAATTGAAACTTTGACTTGTTCCTAAGTCAAATTTGATTATGTTTGACCAAATCTATGGAAAAATATATTCACAAATGCTAGAAAATGTAGCTGCGCTTTTTCGTCCTTACGAGCGCACGCTGTCTTAGCCGTGCAATAGAGGAGACTAAATTAAAACCAACCCAATTGCGGGGCTCACATAGAGGAATTAACGTGCAAGTCCACCCCATAATATCTCAGCAAGATCCTACGTGCATGCATTTATTTGGGGTTTAAAAAACTTTGAAAATCAGTAACTTCTGATTTGAGCATCAGAACTCAAATCTGTTTTCACGGTTGTGTTTCTCGTGATGAGTTCTTCAAAACTAGATCTCATAGAGTATTGGAAGAACTTTTATTTAGAGCAAATTTGGGTGCTACGGAGACAACTATAGTGGTATAGGAAAGCAACTATTTGTTAGTCTGCGTACTATAACTTCCTATCATCAAAAATTAGTTCGAAGCTGGCTACCATGATTACCAAGTTAACTAGTTTCACCTCTAAGTTCCTACCATAGCTAGCAAGTATTCTACTGTAACTAGTTTCGCCTCCAAGTTGATAGTATTGTAGGTAACCTAGTTTTCGAGGTAGGCTAACATTATCTTAAGTTGCCTACCATGAGTAGTGAGTAGCTTAACATCATCCTTAGTTGCATACAACACCTTTCGGTATGGTAGGAAACTTAGTTTCATAGATAGGCAAGTTAGTAACACTAATGGGCAACTTTCAATGTATTTGTTGGCAACTGAAATAGTAATGGCAGGCAACTAAGCATCACCGGTAGGCAACTTCAGAGTTTTTGTAGGCAACTTAGAGAAAGCAACGATAATCAACTCGATATTGTAGTCAACTATTTTACAATGTTAGGCAACTGAGCAGCAATTGTAGGCAACTAATTACCAATAGTAGGCAACTGAGCATCAATGTTGGGCAATTTCATAATATTTATTGGTAACTAAGCATCAACAATAGGAAACTGACCATCAACAATAGGCAACTGAGCATTAATGATAGACAACTAATTACCAATATCAGGCAACTGAGCATCAATGGTAGGCAATTTCATAGTATTTGTAGGCAACTCAACATCAAAAATAGGCAACTGACCATTAACAATAGGCAACTGAGTACCAATTATAGGAAAGTTGGGAAAATTCACAGGTACATGATGTCTACTAGGCAACTGACCACTTGTTACCTTGCACTAGTTCGGCGAAGAGATGGTGATACAACTAAAATATGGATGGTAGATATAAGTATTTGTAATCTGAAAATAGAAAACAGCAAGGTAACAAGTGGTAAAAGTGAGCGTAAACGGTATTGCAATGCTAGAAAACAAGGCCTAGGGTTCATACTTTCACTAGTGCAAGTTCTCTCAACAATAATAACATAATTGGATCATATAACTATCCCTCAACATGCAACAAAGAGTCAGTCCAAAGTCACTAATAGCGGAGAACAAATGAAGAGATTATTGTAGGGTACGAAACCACCTCAAAGTTATCCTTTCTGATCGATCTATTCAAGAGTCCGTAGTAAAATAGCACGAAGTTATTCTTTCCGTTCGATCTATCCTAGAGTTCTTACTAGAATAACACCTAAAGACGCAAATCAACCAAAACCCTAATGTCACCTAGCTACTCCAATGTCACCTCAAGTATCCGTGGGTATGATTATACGATATGCATCACACAATCTCAGATTCATCTATTCAACCAACACAAAGAACTTCAAAGAGTGCCCCAAAGTTTCTATCGGGGAGTCAAGACGAAAACGTGTGCCAACCCCTATGCATAGATTCCCAAGGTCACGGAACCTGCAAGTTGATCACCAAAACATACATCAAGTGAATCAATAGAATACCCCATTGTCACCACGGGTATCCCACGCAAGAAATACATCAAGTGTTCTCAAATCCTTAAAGACTCAATCCGATAAGATAACTTCAAAGGGAAAAATCAATCCATTACAAGAGAGTAGAGGGGGAGAAACATCATAAGATCCAACTATAATAGCAAAGCTCGCGGTACATCAAGATCGTGCCGAATCTAGAACATGAGAGAGAGATCAAACACATATATACTGGTACATACCCTCAGCCCCGAGGGTGAACTACTCCCTCATCGTCATGGAGAGCACCAGGATGATGAAGATGGCCACCGGTGATGGATTCCCCCTCCGGCAGGGTGCCGGAACAGGGTCCCGATTGGTTTTTGGTGTCTACAGAGGCTTGCGACGGCGGAACTCCCAATCTATTGTGCTGCTCGATGTTTTTAGGGTATATGGGTATATATATAGGAGGAAGGAGTAGGTCGGTGGAGCTGCGAGGGGCCCACCGGGGTGGGTGGCGCGCCCAGGGGGCAAGCGCGCCTTCCTGCCTCGTGGCCTCCTCGCTTCTTTCTTGACGTCCACTCCAAGTCCTCTGGATCACGTTTGTTCCAAAAATCACTCTCCCAAAGGTTTCATTCCGTTTGGACTCTGTTTGATATTCCTTTTCTGCAAAACACTGAAATAGGCAAAAAAACAACAATTTGGACTGGGCCTTCGGTTAATAGGTTAGTCCCAAAAATAATATAAAAGTGTATAATAATGCCTATTCATTAAACATCGAAAATAGATAATATAATAGCATGTAATAATAAAAAATTATAGATACGTTCGAGACGTATCAAGCATCCCCAAGATTAATTCCTGCTCGTCCTCGAGTAGGTAAATGATGAAAACAGAATTTTTGATGTGGAATGCTACCTAACATAATTATCAATGTAATTTTCTTCATTGTGGCATGAATGTTCAGATCCAAAAGATTCAAGATAAAAGTTTAATATTGACATAAAAATAGTAATACTTCAAGCATGCTAACCAAGCAGTTTATGTCTTATCAAAATAACATAGCCAAAGAAAGCTTATCCCTACAAAATCATATAGTTTGGACATGCTTCATTTTCGTCACACAAAATGCTCCCATCATGCACAAACCCGGTTTCAACCAAGAAATTGGTTCATACTTTTTAACGCGCTTCAGCCTTTTCAACCCTCACACAATACATGAGCGTAAGCCATGGACATAGCACTATGGGTGGAGTAGAGTATGATGATAGGGATTATGTGAGAAAAAAAAGAGAAAGTCTCACATTGACGCGGCTAATCAACGTGCTATGGAGATTCCCATCAATTGATGTCAATACGAGGAGTAGGGATTGCCATGCAACGGATGCACTAGAGTTATAAATTTATGAAAGCTCATCAAAAAGAAACTAAGTGGGTGTGCATCCAACTTGCCTGCTCACGAAGACCTAGGGCATTTTGAGGAAGTCCATCATTGGAATATACAAGCCAAGTTCTATAATAAAAAATTCCCACTAGTATATGAAAGTGACAACATAGGAGACTCTCTATCATGAAGATCATGGTGCTACTTTGAAGCACAAGTGTGGTAAAAGGATAGTAGCATTGCCCCTTCTCTCTTTTTCTGTCATTTTTTTTTCTTTTTTTTCTTTTTTTCGGTGGGCTTCTTTGGCCTCTCTTTTTTATTTCTCCTGGAGTCTCATCCCGACTTGTGGGGGAATCATAGTCTCCATCATCCTTTCCTCACATGGGACAATGCTCTAATAATGGAAATCATCACACTTCTATTTATTTACAGCTCAAGAATTACAACTCAATACTTAGGACAAAATATGACTCTATGTGAATGCCTCCGGCGGTGTACCGGGATATGCCATGAATCAAGAGAGACATGTATGAAAGAATTATAAAGGTGGTTTTGCCACAAATACGATGTCAACTACATGATCATGCAAAGCAATATGACAATGATGGAGCGTGTCATAATAAACGGAACGGTGGAAAGTTCCATGGCAATATATCTCGGAATGGCTTTGGAAATGCCATAATAGGTGGTATGGTGGCTGTTTTGAGGAAGATATAAGGAGGTTTATGTGTGATAGAGCGTATCATATCACGGGGTTTGGATGCACCGGCGAAGTTTGCACCGACTCTCAAGGTGAGAAAGGGCAATGCACGGTATCGTAGAGGCTAGCAAAATGCGGAAGGGTAAGAGTGTGTATAATCCATGGACTCGCATTAGTCATAAAGAACTCATATACTTATTGCAAAAGTTTATTAGCCCTCGAAGCAAAGTACTACTACGCATGCTCCTAGGGGATGGGTTGGTAGGAGTTAACCATCGCGCTATCCCGACCTCCACTCACAAGGAAGGCAATCAAAGAACACCCCGTGCTTCAAATTTGTCACACAATGTTCACCATACGTGCATTCTACGAGACTTGCCAACTTTAACACAAGTATTTCTCAATTTCATGATTACCCAACTAGCATGACTCTAATATTACCCCTTTATATCTCAAAACAATTATAAAGTATCAAATTTATCATAGTATTTAATGCACTCTATATGAAAGTTTTTATTATACCCAACTTGGATGCCCATCATATTAGGACTAAATTCATAACCAAAGAAAATTACCATGATGTTCTAAAATACTCTCAAAATAATATAAGTGAAGCATGAGAGATAAATAATTTATTCAAAATAAAACCACCGCCGTGCTCTAAAAAGATATAAGTGAAGCACTAGAGCAAATGACAAACTACTCCAAAAGATATAAGTGAAGATCAATGAGTAGTCAAATAATTGTGCAATTATGTGAAGACTCTCTAACATTTAAGAATTTCAGATCTTGGTATTTTATTCAAACAGCAAGCAAAACAAACAAAATAAAATGGCGCTCCAAGCAAAACACATATCATGTGGTGAATAAAAATATAGCTCCAAGTAAAGTTACCGATAAACGAAGACGAAAGAGGGGATGCCATCCGGGGCATCCCCAAGCTTAGGCTCTTGGTTGTCCTTTAATATTACCTTGGGGTGCCTTGGGAATCCCCAAGATTAGGCTCTTGCCACTCCTTATTCCATAGTCCATCGAATCTTGACCCAAAACTTGAAAACTTCACAACACAAAACTGAACAGAAAACTCGTAAGCTCTGTTAGCAAAAGAAAACAAATCACCACTTTTGGTACTGTTGTGAACTCATTCTAAATTCATATTGGTGTAATATCTACTGTATTCCAACTTCTCTATGGTTTATACCCTCCGATACTACTCATAGATTCATCAAAATAAGCAAACAACACAATGAAAACAGAATCTGTAAAAAACAGAACAGTCTGTAGTAATCTGTATCATTCAAATACTTCTGTAACTCCAAAAATTCTAAAATAAATTGGTGGACGTGAGGAATTTGTCTATTAATCATCTTAAAAAATAATCAACCTAAAATCACTCTCCAGTAAAAAATGTCAGCTAATCTCGTGAGCGCAAAAGTTTCTGTTTTTTACAGCAAGATTGCAAAGACTTCACCCAAGTCTTCCCAAAGGTTCTACTTCGCACAAACACTAATTAAAACATAAAATCACATATAACCAGAGGCTAGATGAATTATTTATTACTAAGCAGGAGCAAAAGCAAAGGACAAAAATAAAATTGGGTTGCCTCCCAACAAGCGCTAACGTATAACGCCCCTAGCTGGGCATGCTGATTTCAATGATGCTCACATAAAAGATTAGAATTGAAACATAAAGAGAGCATCATGAAGAATATGACTAACACATTTAATTCTAAACCACTTCCTATGCATAGGGATTCTGTGAGCAAACAACTTATGGGAACAATAATCAACTAGCATAGGCAGGCAAAACAAACATAACTTCAAAACTTTAAGCACATAGAGAGGAAACTTGATATCATTGCAATATGTAGAAGCATATGATCCTCTCATAATTTTCAGTAGCATCATGAATGAATTCAACAATATAAACATCACTTAAAGCATTATTTTCATGATCTACTTGCATAGAAATTTTACTACTCTCCACATAAGCAAATTTATTCTCATCAATAGTAGTGGGAGCAAACTCAACAAAATAACTTTCATGTGAAGCATAATCCAATTGAAAATTAAAATCATGATGACAAGTTTCATGGTTATGTTTATTCTTTATGGCGTACGTGTCATCACAATAATCATCATAAATAGGAGGCATGCTTTTATCATAATAAATTTGCTCATCAAAAGTTGGGGGACAAAAAATATCATCTTCATCAAACATAGCATCCCCAAGCTTGTGGCATTGTATATGATTAGCATAATAGGTATTCAAAGAATTCATGCTAACAACATTGCAATCATGCTCATCATTCACATATTCTGTGCCAAGCCCTGTTCAAGAATTCATCCGATTAACCAGTTAACTTCCCGATTAATCCCTACTCATAGGGTCACCGAGTAGCCGATAAATCGATAAATCGTCCGATTAATTGATTTAATGGCCGATTAACTTGCCGATTAGCCTATTAATCCCCTACTCGCCAGCCAACCGAGCAGCTACCAGTTAACGATTTCCTCAACAATGGTTCCAAGCATTGTATGTAATTCTTCTTCTAGTACTTGAGCACAATTTTCCTTCCCATCATTTTCACGAAAGACATTAAAAAGATGAAGCATATGAGGCACCCTTAATTCCATTTTTTTTGTAGTTTCTTTTATAAACTAAACTAGTGATAAAACAAGAAACTAAAAGATTCGATTGCAAGATCTAAAGATATACCTTCAAGCACTCACCTCACCGGCAACGACGCCAGAAAAGATCTTGATGTCTACTACGCACCTTCTCCTTGTAGATGTTGTTGGGCCTCCAAGTGCAGAGGTTTGTACGACAGTAGCAAATTTCCCTCAAGTGGATGACCTAAGGTTTATCAATCCGTGAGAGGTGTAGGATGAAGATGGTATCTCTCAACAACCCTGCAACCAAATAAGAAAGAGTCTCTTGTGTCCCCAACACACCCAATACAATGGTAAATTGTATAGGTGCACTAGTTTGGCAAAGAGATGGTGATACAAGTGCAATATGGATGGTAGACATGAGTATTTGTAATCTGAAAATATAAAAACAACAAGGTAACAAGTGGTAAAAGTGAGCGTAAACGGTATTGCAATGCTAGGAAACAAGGCCTAGGGTTCATACTTTCACTAGTGCAAGTTCTCTCAACAATAATAACATAATTGGATCATATAACTATCCCTCAACATGCAACAAAGAGTCACTTCGAAGTCACTAATAGCGGAGAACAAACGAAGAGATTATTGTAGGGTACGAAACCACCACAAAGTTATCCTTTCTGATCAATCTTTTCAAGAGTCCGTACTAAAATAGCACGAAGCTATTCTTTCCGTTCGATCTATCCTAGAGTTCGTACTAGAATAACACCTTAAGACACAAATCAACCAAAACCCTAATGTCACCAGGATACTCCAATGTCACCTCAAGTATCTGCGGGTATGATTATACAATATGCATCACATAATCTCAGATTCATCTATTCAACCAACACAAAGAACTTCAAAGAGTGCCCCAAAGTTTCTACCGGAGAGTCAAGACGAAAACGTGTGCCAACCTCTATGCATAGATTCCCAAGGTCAAGAAACCCACAAGTTGATCACCAAAACATACATCAAGTGAATCAATAGAATACCCCATTGTCACCACGGGTATCCCACACAAGAAATGCTTCAAGTGTTCTCAAATCCTTAAAGACTCAATCCGATAAGATAACTTCAAAGGGAAAACTCAATCCATTACAAGAGAGTAGAGGGGGAGAAACATCACAAGATCCAACTATAATAGCAAAGCTCGCGGTATATCAAGATCATGCCGAATCAAGAACACGAGAGAGAGAGAGAGAGAGAGAGAGAGAGAGAGAGGTCAAACACATAGCTACTGGTACATACCCTCATCCCCGAGGGTGAACTACTCCCTCCTCATCATGGAGAGTGCCGGGATGATGAAGATGGCCACCGGTGATGGATTCCTCCTCCAGCAGGGTGCCGGAACAGGGTCCCGATTTGTTTTTGGTGGCTACAGAGGCTTGCGGCGGCGGAACTCCCGATCTATTGTGCTCCTCGATGATTTCAGGGTATATGGGTATACATAGGAGGAAGAAGTAGGTCGGTGGAGCTGCGAGGGGCCCACGAGTGTGGGGGCACGCCCAGGGGGGCATGCACGCCTCCCTGCCTCGTGGCCTCCTTGCTTCTTTCTTGACGTCCACTCCAAGTCCTCTGGATCACGTTTGTTCCAAAAATCACTCTCCTGAAGTTTTCATTCCGTTTGGACTCTGTTTGATATTCCTTTTCTGTGAAACACTGAAATAGGCAAAAAACAACAATTTGGACTGGGCCTCCGGTTAATAGGTTAGTCCCAAAAATAATATAAAAGTGTATAATAATGCCTACTAAACATCCAAAACAGATAATATAATAGCATGGAACAATCAAAAATTATAGATACGTTGGGGACGTATCAGTACACAGTGTAGTGAAGTTGCTTCATGTTTTGTGTGTTTTTTCTCGTTTTTACACAAACCAACTTAATAGGTAGTTCTACTACTCTAAAAAGAAGAAGTTGCTTCCCTATAGCACAAAAGTTGCCTCCATCGCACCTAAAGTTGTTCATCAAAAGAAGTTCGACGAAACTTATCCATATGGGATCTTGATTTGAAGAACTCGTTGTGAGAAACACAACGGTGAATACAGATCTGAATTTTGATGCTCAAATCAAAAGTTATGACTTCAAAAAATTGAATCCCATATAAATGCACATCTCAAAGATATTGGCTAATTTCCTTTTTGGATCTTTGTTTGTTACAGAATCAAGAGGTGATGCGGCAGACCAGGTGCTTTCCTTCCTAAAAGGGAAAGTCTGCCCGATCGCACGAATGAGCGCATGGGCGCTCCCTAGCCATATCCATATATATTAGCATCTAGATCACCAAATTAGTTTCATGGGATTCTCTATGAAATGTATATTCATATGTGTATTTGTTGTTGTAAATCTTAGCACTGTTTTCTATATGGTTGCTAAAACTTAACTACTTAAGCATGTTTAACTTCAGAGAAATCTAGAACTTTAATCATTTCAAACGGAAGGTGTACTTATCAACTTTTTTGAATATGTCGGAAGCAACACAAATATATATATTTTAGCACAATTCATGTGCATCCGGGCTCACATCAGGTTATCGTATAGTCACCATAATGTCGTCTTAGTCACGTGAATACTCGCATATATCCACTTAGTATTATTGTGTATCCCCCAGATGTGTACCTATTTACAATACGATTAATGAGCTTTATATAGGCTACCAAACATGTAGTCTACTCATTTGACATGAACATTAAACTTTTGTGGATAAATGGCCCACCGATTTTCATTTAAATATAGATAGTGTGCTCCGCTTCCTGCTATATATACTACCCCACATCACTTGAGCAGGCAACAACTCTAGTATCTAATTTTTTCATATTTATGCATCAGTAGCGCAATAGTTCACTTTTAGTATTTTGGTACAGTAAATAGTGTAGATGGTCATTCAAGTAAACATAGGACAGATTGACATGAAAACCAAGACGATATATGCCGAGAATGCATAGGGATAGGAGATATAAGGAACAAAACTGCCGCACATTCATCATCGTCATTTGCAATTGTGCTGGTTGTGAGTAACATAAGCATGTTGTCCGCTCTTTGTGCCATCATAGCGCAGTTTGGAATGACATGTAGTTGATATTCGTGGATGCCAAGACATCCATGTGTGTGTGTGTCTCGGCTATTGAGCCAAGGACCATTGTGAGGTTATCCCGTGGAGTTCTGTCATGCTTGGCTTCTGAGCCTGACCTGTGCCATTTTACCTCTAAACTTTGTGTTGTGCACCTTAAGGGCTTCAGTTTGGTAATGTCGAACATCTGCCTTGTTTCTGAATAATTTCTTAATCACGATGATCATACTATGTTCCTTTAACATGACTTGGATTCCATACTTGTTGGACTAATATATCATTCTCCCCTACTTCATGGTGCACAACTCTGACCGATGACGCCACACATTATCTGTAAAATTTTGTACCGACTTCAAGAGGAGTGGCTACCTTTACTATTATTGTGATCATGGTGACTATGATCTTCTGCTTCAACCACGTTGAATGGTTTGAACATCTGGAACCTTATAAAGCAAGAAGAGATATACTTTTATTTCATATATTTTAATAAAAATTAATTGTCTTTATGGTCTATTTAATGTGAATCATCTTGGTCATTCGTAACATATATATGTGATATCTAATGTGAAATCATCTACATATTGACCATACCATCATATATACCTAAATAGGTTATCCCTATTAACTCTAGTTCTCTAAACAGGAAAATACGTCAACTAATCATGTGACCATGTATGGTGGCAAAAGACTCACCTTAACATGCATCATTCATGTTACTCAGATTTAATAATTATTCAAAAAAACATAATAATCAAATAGAATAAATTATATATACCTTAGTTCCAATTCTCATATTAAATACTAACATTCCATACAACAAAATGTCACTAAATAATTGCTCCAAAGTCCAGTTGCGGGGTATCATCCCTAGTTGATATAGTGGTTGAAACTAATTCATAACATAGGAAAGCTATACGGCCTATTTAACGTGCTACCTAATTTTTTAAAATTTGGTTATATAAGAAAAGTAATTATTTCATTGACTCATAGCCTTCGCTTTGTTCCTTGGTTCAAATATCACACGCGAAGAAAATACATGAACCAGTCCATCTAAGATCTAGAAATGATGTACTTTGGAAGGCTATGTGCAACCTTGGCAACTAAGATGCAACTAGTCTTGCTTTACAAATGATACAACCACAATGATGAAGATCTAAAGCTAATTCTCATTCACCCAACAGTAAAATAACTCTATATTAGATATGATACCTGAACTTGGATTTTGGGTCCAAGTTGGTAACTCTATTTTGAGAACCTCGAATTGCGTTTGTTAGGTTTGGCCAAGTTTCTATTATACGGTCTCCAATTCCCTTTCACCGACGTTTTGTTGACATGGCATATGAAGACTAACAATCTGGATTTGACTAGCCACTATGGCACAACTCCCATTGTAGGAGTTGAAAATTTGATGGAAAAGTGCATGGGTAGAACCGGTAACTACACGATGGCATATGTAAATAAGTAATTACCGAAGAGTAAACTACAAGCATTCAAAAAAGTGGTGCGGATTTTATTTCAATCGCTATTGCCGGCGCTTACAAAGAGGGTGAACATAATGTTAGGCTATTGGGTAAGTACATGTTAAACAAGGACTAAACTAAAAGCATGGAGAAAGGGAGAGGGGGTTTTATTTCAACCGCTATTGCCGGAACTTACAGAGAGGGTGCACATATATTTTCCTAGTGAGTTAGTACATGCTAAACATATACCCATCAGAACTTCTAGCGGCCTCAAGGAGACGTCTATGTGAGTAGACTACATTAGCTAACTCAATAAGTTTTGTTAGAGAGAAAAAATGAATGGGTTGGTACTATCACAACTACTTAGCAATAACATTATGTTTCCTATTTCTCTATAAAGCTTTCACTTCTCTTTTGCCTAACCTTATGTATGTTTTCCTTTCTTGGTCTTGTTTTGACTTCTTTCCTCTCATCTCTGATTTTTCCACCGGTTTCCCTTGAAACTGGGCTCAACCACCCCATCCATCATTGCAATACCGTTTGTGCTCCGTTTTACTATTTACTACCTTGATGTTTTTTATTCTTCGCACTACAAAAACTCATATCTACTATCCATACTACATTTTTATCACCATATCTTCACCGAACTAGTGCACCTATACAATTTGCCATTGTATTGGGTGTGTTGGGGACACAAGAGATTTCTTATATTTGATTGCAGGGTTGCTTTAGAGAGACTATCTTCATCCTACACCTCTCACGAATTGATAAACCTTAGGTCATCCACTTGAGGGAAAATTGCTATTGTCCTACAAAACTCTACACTTGGAGGCCCAACACGTGTCTACAAGAATAAAGTTGCGTAGTAGACATCAAGCTCTTTTCTGGCGCGGTTGCCGGGGAGGTGAGTGCTTGATGGTATATCTTTAGATCTTGCAATTGAATCTTTTATTTTCTTGTTTTATCACTAGTTTGGTTTATAAAATAAAACCACATAAAAAGATGAAACTGAGGTTGCATCATATTATTGATCATCCTTATAATGTCTTTCTTGTAAATGATGGTTCGGAAAATTGTGCTCAATTGATAGAAGAAGAATTTAATAAAATGATTGCCATGAATTATGAGCATGATTGCAATGTTGTTGGCATGAACTCTTTGAATATCCATTATGCTAATGATATGCAAAGCCACAAGCTTGGGGATGCTATGTTTGATGAAGGTGATATTTTTAGTCCCCCAAGTTTTGATGAGCAAGTTTATTATGATGAAAGCATGCCTCCTATCTTTGATGATTACGGTGATGACATGTATGCTATATTGAATAATGATAACCATGAAACTTGTCATCATGATTTTAATTTTCAATCACATGATAGTTACTTTGTTGAGTTTACTCCCACTATTATGAATGAGAAGAAACTTGCTTATGTGGAGAGTAATAAAATTTCTATGCTTATGCATCATGAAAAGAGTGCTTTATGTGATAGTTATAATTTTGAATTCATTCATTATGCTACTGAAAATTATTATGAGAGGGGAACATATGCTTTTACATATCTCAATAATATCAAGTTTCCTCTCTGTATGTTGAAAGTTTTGATGTTTTGCTTGTTTTGTGTTCCTATGCTAGTTGATTCTTGCTCCCATAAATTGTTTGCTCACAAAATCCCTATGCATAGGAAGTGGGTTAGACTTAAATGTGCTAGTCATGTGCTTCATGATGCTCTCTTTGTTTTTCAATTCTTATCTTTTATGCGAGCATCATTGAAATCATCATGCCTAGTTTAAAAATGCATTAAAGAAAAGCGCTTCTTGGGAGACAACCCAACACTTTTACCTACTGTTTTTGTGTGTTAACATGATTAGGCTACTTTAGTAATCATGTTTTATTGTCTTTGTTTCAATAAAGTGCCAAGTATAGCCTTTGGGATCATGTTGGGTGATAGTTGAATTGATCTTGCTGAAAAACATAAACTTTTGCACTCACGAAAAAACTCTCATTTTTAACAGAAGACCGCTTTTGAGTTGATTCTTTTTGCAGAAGATTAATATAAAAATTTCTCACGTGGTCCAATGTTTTTCATAATTTTTGGAGTAGCAGAAGTGTGGTCTGAGTACATATTACTATATACTGTTCTGTTTTTGACAGATTCTGTTTTCAATGCATAGTTTGCTTGTTTCCTAGTTTCTATGGCTTATATTGCTCAATATAAATTGTGGAAGTGGTATGCTAAAGTAGGCTTTGTGTGGAAACAATTATGAATCTTGTCTTTGAAAGTACCAAAAGTGAAATGGTTTGCTCTTTATCATACTAACCTATCTCACAAGGTTCCGTTAAGTTATGTGTGATTGAGGTTTTCAAGTTTTGGGTGAGATGTCGATATGAGGAGAATAAGGAGTGAAAAGAACCTAAGCTTGTGGATGGCAAGGCACCCACAAGGTAACATTCAAGGAAGATCAAAGCAACTAACCTTGGGGATGCCCTGGAAGGCATCCCCTCTTTCGTCTCCAATATTATCGGTAACCTCACTTGTTGCTATGTTCTCATTCGTCACATGATATGTGTTTTGCTTGGTGCGTCAATATATTTTGTTAGGATTTGCTTGCTGTTATTTAGAATAATGTTTTGCATCTTTTATTTCAATAAAAGTGGCAATGCTAGCCTTTGCCATGCTTATTTTGCAAGTTTACATGTTGCTAAAACAGAAAGTTTATCGCTGTTGCAAAAATTCCCTAGAAAAGTCAGAATATGATAAAATGTTGAAACTTTTTGAAAAATAAGCTCTGATAAATTTTCTACAGTGTGTAGTTTGTTTCATAATTTTTGTTTTTTGGGAAGTATCATGAATATTGCATTCTTTACAGACTGTACTGTTTGGAAGATTGCTGTTATGTTTGCATTGTTTGCATATGTTTGCTTGCTTACTGATTCTATTTGAGAATAGGAGTATTAAATATGCAGAGTCATTTAGTATGCAATGTGGAATAATAATTTAAGTGATTTGCTACATTAGAGAATGATAAGGTTATTGCATTGTTTTATACTAACTTATCTCACGAGTTCTTGTTGAGTTTTGTGTGGATGAAGTTTTTGAGATTTAGGGAAACCATGATATGAGAGGAATTATGGAGACATAAAATCTCAAGCTTGGTATGCCCAAGGCAACCCAAGATAATATTTCGAGAAGTCTCAAGCATCTAAGCTTGGGGATGCCCCGGTAGGCATCCCACCTTTCTTCTTCAACAAATTATAGGTTAGTATCGGTTGAGCCTAAGTTTTTGCTTCTTCACATGATGTGTGCTATTCTTGGAATGTCATTTTGTTTTGCTTTGTTTGTTGTTTTAATAGAATACTTAGATCTGAAAGTTTTTAAATAAAATAGAGTCCTCAAATAGGAGGCTAGGTAAGCGGCATTCACATCCCGTCAACGAAGCTCTTTTCTATGGAATTGCTCTAGTGCTTCACTTATATCCTATAAGTAAATTGTTGAATAAACTGAATGTCATGGAGTTGAAAACATATCATGCCTAGTGGCAGCTTTACATTGGGTTTAGAAAGTGAAATCTTTAGAGGCTTGACAATCACAATATTGGTCATACAAGCAATTCACGAATAATTAGTATAAGGAAGAGAACTTTCACATGCAAATACACTATCTTGGAAATCTTTTGTGATTGTGAGCCCCCATCAAAATATTATATGCCAAAATGGTTGACGTTGGACAAGGAAGACAACGTAATGATTTATGTTTGTTCATATTCACATAGAAGTTATATTGTCATAGATCCTTCAACATGTGGTACTTGCCCTCCATCTTTGCTAGCCAAAAATTCCGCACCAAGTAGAGATACTACTTGTGTATCCAAAAACCCTTAAACCCAAATCTTGTTTTGAGAGTCCACCATACCTATCTACAATACAAAAAAAAAGACACATCCGTGACATTTTGGGCCGAACGAAATTTTTTTCTATCATACATATGACACTTCTATGACGATAATTGTGACAAAACCCGGTATCATCATAGATGTGGTGGGCTCCTACTTCTATGACAAAAAATCATGACAGAAAATGGGCTTTTCGTCCTGGGCGGGCCGGAGACCCAGCTGCATGACATTGTTTGGGCCGTCCATGACGGAAAAAACCGTGGTAGAAGCGAGGGCGAAGAAAATTTCGGGGAGTTCCCGGTTACGGTGGGAGGTCGGGGGCCGAGCGATGCGCGTTTCTCTCGTACACGTATGCGCGTGTGTGTGAGGCGTTGGCTCTAACTGAACCCGAGCGAGGCGTTGGGCTCTAACTGAACCCGAGCGATTGCAACTGCAGGCTACGCGTTACTGAACCCGAGCGATCGATCGATGGCTGTTAACTGAACCCGATCGAGCGATTCCTTCGCTACTGCTGCTAACTGAAGCCGATCGATGCTGCCTCCGGGATGAACAGTGAGCGTTGGGGGGGATTTGGATGAACAGTGAGCGGTGGCGTTGCCTCTGGATGAACAAGACCCCATGGTGTGGAGGGCTGGATGAACAGTAGACAGTAGAGGGGTGCCCGTGGAGGGGTGGTTGAACAGGACCCCGGGGTGTGGAGGGCTGGATGAACAGTAGACGGTGGAGGGGTGGTTGAACAGTAGCCGGTGGAGTAGCGCGCGATGGAGGCTGGATGAACAGGAGCCCGTGGAGGCTGGAGGAGGTTGACGGTAGCCCGTGGAGGTTGGAGGAGGTCGACGGTGGAGATGAACAGTATCTCGTGGAGTCCCGTTTTGCGGTACGCCACACCCCTCCCGATGAACAGGACCCCCGTTTCGACCGTAGCGCTCCAACACAAGTCCGTTTCGTCTATTTTGTGGTACACCACACCCATCCCGATCAACAGGATCCCCGTTTCGACCGTAGGAGGTCCGTTTCCTCCGTTTTGCGGTAGGCAACACCCCTGCCGATCAACAGGACCCCCGTTTCGACCGTATGAGGTCCGTTTCCTCCGTTTTGCGGTACGCCACACCCCTCTCGATCAACAGGACCCCGTTCCGAACGTAGGAGGTCCGTTTCCTCCGTTCTGTGGTACGCCAGGCCTCGTTTCCATCGCCTGTTCCGTCCAAGCCCTCCCGATGAACATGACCATGCATTTCGTTCCGACCCAGCCGGTTGGCTCCCACGTGTTCCGTTGCCTCTCGATGAAAACGAGCATTCCGTTGCCTCCCCATGAACACGACGCATTCTGTTGCCTCCCCATGAACACGACGACGACGTTGTTTTGTCCGTTCCGACCCAGCCATGTACATGAGCCCTCGCCGTACGTATGCGCAAGTAGGCGTTCGAGACCCCGCCCGTATGTACACATACGTGGCCGTATTTTTTTTCTTGCACCCTGGCCGCTGTACGTACGTGTACATGCTATGTGCGCGCCTCTACTACGACACGTACACGCCTCTACTACGACACATGCACGCCTCTACATCGACCAGTATATATGTACGTACACGTTCGTGACCAGAATGACAATGCTACATACGCTTCGATCAGGTGGGTCCCGACTGTCAGGCACTTCCTTGCCTGCGAAGATGTAGTTGGTAGGTCCCAACAGTCAGGGGGCGAATCATTTTTTTTGCCCGGACGCACTTCCTTGCGTGCGAAGATGTAGCTGGTGGGTCCTAGCAGTCAGGGGAAACGTTTTTTTCGCGAAATACGGTGGCCCGTCCGGTGGGTCCCCGCTGTCAGGTGGAGGAATAATTATTTTCCGCGTAATAAGGAGGCACTTCCTTGCTGCGGCCGTGGACCTAGATGTCAGCCTCTCCACGTACAGTCTACGTCCGATGGAAGTCGTTCCTTGACCATGTTGACCACGCCGCGCCGAGAGCTCCAGGGCGGTGGACGACGGCGAGGCCTAGGAAGGGGACGACGGGGAGCTGGGGAAGACGCGGCAGTGGAAGCCCGCGCGGAGAGGAGTACGAGGGTTCACTGGTTCGGCTGCCGTTGCCACAGGGCCTGGCCAGCGGTGGGAATAGTAGGGGGCGGTGAGGCCTCCGCGGCAGCACATCCGGCCACGGGAGGCAGGAGCATGCGGCACGACCGGCGCTGCTTTGAGCGGCTGGAGCAAGAAGACCAGAGGTTGAAGAAGCACTACGGCCGTTGGATGGACATCGTACGGTCACTGGAGCTAGAATCATTTATATTGACTAAGTTGACAAGGCCCTCCATCCCCGTCAACTTAGTAGGCCCACAAGTCAGCCTCCCACCAAGGTGGGTCCCAGCTAGCAGGAGGTATTCATTTTTTTGTGCGTAATAAGGACGCACTTCCGATGGGTCCGAGCTGGCAGCAGGGGGAATGTTTTTTTTCGCGAAATACGGTGGCCCGTCGGGTGGGTCCCAGTAGTCAGAGGCAAACATTTTTTGCACGAAATACTAGTGGCCGTCCGGTGGTTCCCTGCTGTCAGGTGGAGGAATAATTATTTTCCGCGTAATAAGGAGGCACTTCCTTGCGGCTGCCGTGGACCCAGCTGTCAGCCTCTCCATGTACAGTATTGTTCCGATGGAATTCGGTTGTTGACCACATTGACCACGCCGTGCCGAGAGCACCACGGCGGTGGACGACGGCGAGGCCTAGGAAGGGGATGACGCGGAGCCGGGGAAGACGCGGCAGTGGATGCCCACGCGGAGAGGAGTACGAGGGTTCACTGGTTCGGCTGCGCTGCCGTCGCCGCAGAATAACAGGGGGTCTGGGTGAGTGGAGTGGAGGGATGGCCTGGCCAGCGGTGGGAGTAGTACGGGGGCGGTGAGGCCTCCGCGGCAGCACAGCCAGCCACGGGAGGCAGGAGCAGGCGGCACGACCGGCGCTGCTTTGGGCGGCTGGAGCAAGAAGAGCAGAGATTGAAGAAGCACTACGGCCGTTGGATGGACATCGTACGGTCAGTCGAGCTAGAATCGTGCATATTGACTAAGTTGACAAAGCCCTTCATCCCCATCAACTTAGTAGGCCCACTATACTGGGTCCCAGCTAGCAGGGGGAGTATTCATTTTTTTGTGCGTAATAAGGAGGCACTTTCTAGCGTGCGAAGATATAGCTGGTGGGTCCGAGCTGTCAGCGGCGGTAATGTTTTTTTCGTGAAATACAAAGGCCCTTTCGGTGGGTCCCAGATGTCAGGTGGAGGAATCATTATTTTGCGTGTAATAAGGAGGCATTTCCTTGCGTGCGGCCATGGACCCAGCTGTCAGCCTCTCCACGTACAGTCCACTTCAGATGCACGTCGGTCGTTGACCACGTTTACCACGCCACGCCGAGAGCACCAGGGCAGTGGACGACGACGAGGCCTAGGAAGGGAACGACACAGAGGCAGGGAAGACTCGGCAGTTGTTTCCCACGCGGAGGGGAGTACGACTGTACGAGGGTTTACTGGTTCGTCTGCCGTCGCCGGAGAATAACAGCAGGTTTGGGACTGTGGGTGAGTAGAGGGATGGCTAGGCCAGCGATGGGAGTACGGTGGGGCGGTGAGGCCTGCGCGGCAGCACAGCTGGCCGCGGGGAGGAGGGAGCAGGCAGTCCCGCCGGCGCTTGTTTGAGCGGCTGGAGCAGGAAGAGCAGAGATTGAAGAAGCACGACGGCCGTTGGATGGACATCCAACAGTATACAGGACATCTGTGGAAAGCCTCAAATCTGTGGAAAACAGCATACAACCAATCTGCCATTATTTCAAATAATTTACAGCCCATTTGCTAATTCTTACTGGTTTTTTTAAGCCCATATTCTTTTTATTAGCATTACAGCCCATATTGTGGCTATGGTTAAAAAATTATACAAAATTTTGCATATGTCGGTGCGGTCTGAACTGTTTTTAATCCCGAAATTTCGAGTCACATTCAGAATTATTTTAAAAATAAATGTATATCAATATAAAATCCAATAAATTGTCCACGCATAAAAATCAATGCAATTTAAAATCTCGAAATGAAAAAAAGATATTTGAGACTAATTGCCGGTTTGATGTGTTTTAAAAATGTACATCCCATTTCTCATTACTGATAGGCCATTTTCTCGGCCAGCCGAATGAAGCTCTCCTCGTCTTGAATGATTTGCAGCCTAACAGGCCTGATAAAGCGACTTAGTTGACAAATCACAAAAAAACTGGGTAGCCATTTTCAGAAAGAAAAAAAAACTACTGGGCTGGTCTGTGGTAAACATAAAAGAAAAGGTTGTATAGACATGCCAGAGTGTCCCGCATAGCCCAGTTGACACCCTACTTCCGTCTCAAAAACAAATTAGATAAATGCCACTCCAATTATGGCGATTCATAAAAATGCCTCTGCAATTTTCAAACTTTAAAAAATGCCATTGCAAATTTTGCAAACTTTGAAAAACACCACTGCAATTTGCAAACTTCGAAAAACGCCACTCCAGACTTCGAAAAATGCCACTAGAAATGGCGTGAAATGGCATTTTTCAAAGTTTGGAAATTGCAGTGGCATTTCTTGGATACACCAGATTTGGAGTGGCATTTATCAAATTAACCCGAAACAAAAATAACTGGGCGAGCTACTGGGTCCCTGGTGTCAGCTGCTTGTTTTGCAATTCTCTCGTTTATTGACTACGTTGACAATGGCATGGGACCCAGATGTCAGAAATCCACTACGAGGAGCCATTTTTTTATTTGCTTGAAATAAGAAGGCACTTGCTTGCGTACTGCCATGACCTTGGCGGGTCCCTATTGTCATCCTCTCCACGTACAATCATCTCCTGATTGTGTACGCGTCAACTTGCTAGGACCACAAGTCAGCATCTAATCCCGTGGAGGACAAATACAACCCATTAAAAGAATAACAGCCCATTCCATACGTTCAAACGGAAAGTTCAACAATCAGAGCAAAGTAACAGGTCTGATCCACATATAGAGTACTGAACTTCCACGTTGACAACCATCATAGCCAAGTTAACTATCTACTCCCACTAATACTCTAGTAGCGTACAAGTACTAACTTACTCTTAGCTAACTAGACGATGCCGGCCGCCATCTGTGGTACACGCTAAACGCCGACACCGGCGTCCTGCACCTCACCTCGGACTTGCAAGAGGTGTGATAGGGCGCGTTGCTCGCGCTCCTTGGCCCTTTCCATGCCGGCGTGGTCCACCAAAGCTTCGGCTTCCAAGCGGGAAACCCACTTGACGAGCTAGTAGTAAAAATCGGCGTCACGAACGCGTGCGTGCCCGACAGCCTCCAGGGCTCACTACAAGAAATATGTCAACTTGTGACCACCACTATTGGTCCCTGAATGGTCATAGTTTTTTATGTGACCTTTTTGTGACCAAAACAAGAAGGTCAAAAGCTGGCCTTCGTAAACTGACTTTTTGACCTTCTCTGTGAGAAGGTCGTAGATGTTTACGACCAAAATATGCCTACTGTTTTCTATTGGTCACTAGCTGTCTACCCAGGCCACGTCGGATCCGACGTGGCAAGCTGACGTGGCAAAATTACGACCAATTCGAAAGGTCACTGACAAGATTCAGCCCGGTCCAATTAGTTGTTTTACATGGGCTGAGTCCAATAATTGAACCTATTTGTGTTTTTTTCCTGTCAATTTTTGGTCAGGTTCATGGGCCATGCCCTACATTTGGCCTTTTTATTTTCTGGGCCTAGGCCATTTTGCATTCCGTTTCATTCAACCTTTTGTTTTTGTTTTTCATAAATGCACAATATTCCAGTCCACTATTGTTTGGGCCATAGCCTTTTTAGAGCCCAAATATTATTCGATCCAATAAACGAACATTCAGCCTTTTTCATTCAAAGATTTCAATTTTACACATTTCAACAGCAACAATCAATAATTCTCACAATTAAATGATCAAATCCAAAAATCACTCTTTGAAACACACAACATCACATCTGCACGAACCATCAAGTGTACATACAATCAGAAACAAATACAGAGACACCAAAACATGGTGGCAACATCAACTAAAACTATTGTGCAGCAGCAGCCACCTCGATCACAGCAGCAGCCACCTCGATCGCTTGCCTCGTGATGGCGGAACTTGTTGGTTGTGTTCGCTGTTATAGTCAAGCAACAACCTCTTGTACTCGAAGGCCTATAAAATAAAATGGATAAGTTAGATCGATTACTGTAGGTGCAGCACATTTTCTGGAAGAGGCATAAACATGAAATGAAATAGATGTAGTATCATCACTACATGAAAGGAGCATTATACTTGGAAGGAAAAAACAGCATCCTGTCACCAAGCAAACACTACATGACAAGAAACACTAGTAGCAGGACAGCAGCAATGATTCACATGGGACGAATAATTCATTAGTTTCTAGGTACGAAACAAACTATTTACAGGGGTAAAATGGACACATGTACAATACATAGCTTGCTGTAAGCAGGAAACACTAGTTTATCATTACATAGTGTTTCCCAATTACCATGCTCACTAATGGAGAATGAGAGAGCTAAGTCAGACACTCCGGCCATGTACCCAGAAATAACCTATCTAGTGCACATGTACCTAGACTGGGGATCTGGCATGGATCGAGCTGTGAGGACGGGGGAGCTCACCTCGCAGCGGAGCGTGTGGTCGAAGGAGCAGCGGGCAAGGTCGGGGGCAAGGCTGAAGGGGCCGAAGACGGAGGCTGGCCGTGGCTGGTCGAAGGAGCGTGTGATCTCCGTCATTGCAGCTTATGGGATAATAATAGACAAATTAACTAGTTGAAGCTGGTAAACAGGAGAACAAGAGCATTAGATAAAGTTCCACAAATGTCCAAGCATCTTTTATTTAGGATCAAATTAAGCTCCAGAGAGATGTATAAATACAATATATATGAGACTATAAAGCATGCTTGAGACTGAGACCAGATTTAGAAATGAACAGTAACACAAAAGACAGAAAGTGTGCAAGATACTCTTGTCAAGTGTAACTTATGCCATGTCTGAATTGCCATATATGTAGTAGTAATTAGAATGAGTCAAATGGAACAGGCTGCTAGCAGAGAGTAAGAGCATGCCAACCAGATCGACTTAGCCTAGTCGGAGAAATATTAGCTAGGACTAGCCCCTTGCAAGCATATTTGAATTAATGGCAGATTAGAAGTGACAGGTGCAATGCAACTGTATCATATACATTGGCTTAAACGTGGTCTCAGCATCCAGAGATCGCCTTCCACAAGCAATGTATACAGCTTAGGTATTGCCATTATTTATCTCACCGGCACATGCGCAAGAAAAACATCACAGAGGATTGATTTTGACCGACTTCCCTGTCAGTGGCAAACTTGCGGTGTCAGAGTCTTAGTGCTAAACTCTGAACATATCGAGGGCATGCCGACAGGTATTCCAGTGTACCTGCATCAAAGGAAACAATAGAGCACATGTAAGGCAACACTGGAAACAAGAAAAGGAGGTAGTATCTGCATATATAATATAACTGGAAAGCAGCTTCATGCCCAAGAAAAATGGATGGGTCGGTCACTTGCCTTGACGATGTTCTCCATTCCTTTGGTGATGAAGTAGTTGAAGGAGTCATTGTGCTCCTTCACGAGACCTCTGACCTATGGATTCAGTCAGCCAGACATACACATGTTTGAAAGCAAAGGAATCAATGTGAATTGAGGCATAAATCAAATGACACATGTGTCAGACCAAACGAATTGAGGCATAGATCAAATGGCAGACATTTATATGATGGCAGTACATAACGTGCAGCTTGGTTCACAAGCATAACTAACCACATGTTAGGATCCTTTCAATGGCATGCACCACACTAATTAAAATAGGATACTGATTTCTACTCTTTGTAATTAGCTACTGCTGATCACGTCTGCAACTTACTAGTTCAGCGGTCAGAAGACCATACAATGTTGCATGTAGCCGGCTGGCACACACTGATTCGTAGCAAATCAGATTGAACTTTCATAGAATGATTACACTAGCAAGTAGTGAGCACTGAAGACTAATCTTAACCCACTGGTAGCAGTCTAACACTAGCAACTAGTGACCACTGAAGAAACAGCAAGAAACATCACAATGAAATAGCTCAACCTGATGGTGTGAGCGTAGTTCCATCCATCAGAAGTAGCTGGTTACACTAATCATGAAATATCAGTGGGAATCCTAACGATTTTCTTCATCACCCGAAATCATGCAGTTCAACCCAACAGAACACAATGAGCAATAAGGTTCATAACCAATGAAGGAATGCATGTACAGTAAGTCTAAAGCAGTAAAAATGTGCAAATGTACTTCAGGAGATGGCGTGACCCGTCGATTTTCTTCATCACCCAGGTGGATCCGGGCGTCAAGTGCTGACTAAATGATTGATGTGTCCCCCAAGGACTTTGACAAAACAACAATTCGTACGAAGGCATAAGTTTTCAACCACACACTGGGAACTAGGAAGCTGAGGAACATGAATCATTACCCTTCGCCTAGCTCCAAGAAAGCCGTGGAGACTTGCCTAAAATTATCCATGAGCACTCTGTAGTCGTTTTCTCCACCTGAAGGCCAAAGTACATATATGGTTAGAAGAGCACAATTTAGTGAGCACAAGGACATCTTGTTCTTAAAGAAAGAGAGAGATAGAGAGATCGGATGCATACATGAATCTAGCCATGTGCGCCTGGACTCCATGTCTGTAGGAGCATGGAACGCGGTGTCAGCATTCCCCTTCTGCCTCTCACTGCCAATTGGTGCTTGCCAAATAAATTCAAATCCTTGAGTTGACAGTTACCCATGTTGCTCAGTTTCTTGGTTCAAACAAGCTAAGGTAAAACCATCTGAACTATGTAATCTTGAACCGTCTTGAACCAGTCAAACAAGCTAAGGTAAAACTACGCAAGATTATCTAACCAAGGTAGCTGCAGTGGTTCAGTTTAATATTGAACCAGTTAACAATTTTAATGTAGTCTTTCAGTAAGTAGAAGCTAGTGAAGTACATCAATGAGCAATCACCTCCATGGCTACCACATTCCATAATACTAGTTGCTTTACGGAGATGCTGGCGTAGCTAATCTCTGGTGGAAGCATTACACCTCAAAGGATACTTCAGCAAACAGAGACCACACTTTATATTTGAATCTGCTGGAATTTTAACACATATACAGGTACTCATATTTGACATAGTTTGGTGAAATGTGACTTATGCTGAGACGAATCAAGTAGTCGAACAGGTTTTGTGCGTGCGCCCGGAGCAGGAGCGGATCTAGTAGTCAAAAGAAAATCACAACAGATGGATGGTGCGTATTTTTGTTACCTTGCCTTGATCTGACCGCTGCTGCAGATTCACCACGCCGGGCCGAAGTCAACCTGCGATAATGGGAGGGAAAGGGTTAGAATTTTTGGCGTTTATGTTCTATGGGGTTCAGAGGAGAGGGGCGACACGGAGGAGAGGGAGGGGGGACGGGATGGGGTGGGGGTGGCGGGAGGGAGCACATGCTAGTGGGGGAAGATGCGAGCAGGGCGAAGCTTACCTGCGTCGTCGTCTGGTCGCCGAGGTTTCTCCGCCGCCATGTCGCTCTCCCGCACCGCACGGGATCATAGTGCGCGGTTCGGCCCGGATCGCCAGCGACCGGATCTCGGCCACCGCCGGGGGCGCAAGCGCGAGCAGAGCGAGGGCGAGGGCAACCAGGAGCGCCGCGGCGTGCGGCGGTGCGGCGCCTGCCATCGAGGTGGTTGGTGCGATCTTGGTGGAGGGGACGGGCAGAGGGCGGAGACGGTGAGATTTGGGATTTGGTGGGCACCCGGTCGGGTGATTTGTCGGTAAAGGCAGGCGACGGGCTGAGGGTCGGCCAAGGTGCGGGGGCGGCGGCGGCGGCTAGGGTTTCGGCGAGCGGGTGCGGGTGCGGGATTGGAACGGTGGTGAGTGCGTTCCTGGGGATTGGAATGGTGGTGAGTGGGTGCGTGGGGTCTGCGGGTACGGTGGGGAGTGGGGCGTGGGTGAGAGGGTGAGGGGTGAGGGTTGCCGTTGGATTCGGGAGCATCCGACGGTGTATGTGGCATGATCCGCGTGATATCCTCCTCGACCAATCAAAACGCAGCAAGCAATTTGAAGACTTTTTGACCATCTAAATTGGTCATAAGATAAGTTATTTCATGAAAACTTCATTCTTCATTTTTTGAGTGCTCAAAATGAGTTTTTTTGTAAAGGATAAACCAAATATTTGTTCAAATAATATCATATTGTGTACAAGGATGCATCTTGGAAAGGCAAACAATGTTGCCTAAGGGACTTTTTTTTTCGAAAATGCATTTTCCAGTTTCCGAGTGCCCGAAATGAGTTTTTTTGTGAAGGACCTACCATATATTTGTTTCAAAATTGGACCAAATCAATTTTATAAAATACTAGGCCATATTTAATGCACAATTGACAAAATGGTTGGGTGTAAAAAGTTTTGATACACCTCTGATGAAAAAAACAAATTCCCGCCGATTCAGGAGGAAGCGGGTCAAATTTGAACTGCAACTGCCTCATAGTTTGCTCTTTATTTTTTTCCAAAAAATCATTTCAAGGTACATCAATATCTATTTAATCAGAGAAACGTCAAAAGTTTCCAAGATTCAATCAATAGCTAGGAACGGTCAAGCCCGCCGTTTTGACCGCATTTTCAAACGGGCATAAAAAATTCAAAAAAAAAATCAAAAAAATGAAAAACCTTCGCATTGTGTCATTATATGTGACCAACTTTCCAGGAAAAATAATAAACTTGTAATACGGCAATTATTTAAAAAAGTGTTCTTAGAAATGAGCTATCATGCGTGAAGATTCATGGCTTTCAAGCCAAATGATCAATCTTATGGCCACATTCATGGCATAGTTTGTTCAAATGATCTCATATTGTGCACAAGGGTGCATCTTGGAATTCCAAGCAATGTTGCCTAAGGGAGTTTTCATTTTCTTTGCACGGAAAATGCATTTTCCATTTTCCGAGTTGCCCGAAATAAGGTTTTTTTGTGAAGGACCTACCATATATTTGTTGCAAAATTGGACCAAATAAATTTTCTAAAATAATAGAAAATATTTAATGCACAATTAACCAAATGGTTGGGTGCCAAAAGTTTTGATCCACCTCTCGTGAAAAAGACAAATTCCGGCCGATTCAGCTGGAAGCGGGTCAAATTTGATCTGTAGCTGCCTCGTAGCTTGCTCCTTATTTTTTCTAAAAATCATTTCTATGTACATAAGTATCTATTTAATTATAGAAACGTCAAAAGTTTTCCAAGATTTAACCACTAGCTAGGAACGGTCATTCCCGCCGTTTTGACCGCATTTTGAAACGGGCATAAAAATTTCAAAAAAAATCAAAAAATTGGAAAACCTTCGCATTGTTTCATCATATGTGGCCAAGTTACCAGAAAAAATTATAAACTTGTAATTCTGCAATTATTTTAAAAAAGCGTTCTGAAAAATGAGCTATCATGCGTGAAGATTCATGGCTTTCAAGCCAAATGATCAATCTTATGGCCACATTCATGGCATAGTTTGTTCGAATGATCTCATATTGTTCACAAGGGTGCATCTTGGAATTCCAAACAATGTTGCCTACGGGAGATTTCACTTTCATTGTACAAAAGAGCCATTTTCCATTTTTCAAGTGCCCCAAGTGAGGTTTTTTTGTGAAGGACCTACCAAATAATTCTTGCAAAATTGGACCAAATCATTTTTCTAAATTACTAGGCCATATTTAATGCACAATTGACCAAATGGTTGGGTGTAAAAAGTTTTGATCCACCTCTGGTGAAAAAGACAAATTCCCGCCGATTCAGTTGGAAACTGGTCAAATTTGAACTGCAGCTGCCTCATAGTTTGCTATTTATTTTTTTCCAAAAATCATTTCTAGGTACATAAGTATCTATTTAATCAGAGAAACATCAAAAGTTTTCCAAGATTCAACCACTAGCTAGGAACGGTCAAGCCCGCCGTTTTGACCGCATTTTGAAACGGGCATGAAAAATTCAAAAAAAATCAAAAAATTGGAACACCTTCGCATTGTGTCATAATATGTGACCAAGTTTCCAGGAAAAATAATAAACTTGTAATACGGAAATTATTTAAAAACGTGTTCTGAAAACTGAGCTATCATGCGTGAAGATTCATGACTTTCAAGCCAAATGATCAATCTTATGTCCACATTCATGGCATATGTTCAAATAATATCATATTGTGCACAAGGGTGCATCTTGGAATAGCAAACAAAGTTGCCTAAGGAAGCCTTCATTTTCTTTGCACGGAAAATTCATTTTCCATTTTCCGAGTGCCTGAAATGAGTTTTTTTTGAAGGACCTACCATATATTTGTTGCAAAATTGGAGCTAATCAATTTTATAAAGTACTTGGCCATATATAATGCACAACTGAAAAAATGGTTGGGTGTTAAATGTTTTGATCCACCTCAGGTGAAAAAGACAAATTCCCGCCGATTCAGCAGGAAGCGGGTCAAATTTGAACCGCAGCTGCCTCATAGTTTGCTATTTATTTTTTCCAAAAATCATTTCTAGTTACACAATTACCTATTTAATCATAAATACATGGTTTGGTGGAGATACGTCGAGGTTTGGACAGTGGCCGAGGGCTCCAACTCTAGAGCACTTGTCACGCCCAATATGCGACCCTATCCAAAAGGAACTCGACGGTCCCACCAAGGGTAGACCCGCATATTGAAACGCTTATGCAAGGTGGATATCATTACATCAACATTACATAATAGATGGGGATACATACAATACATACAATGTCACGTGAATACAACAATACAACATACAAGATCAACATCCGACTACGGATGAAACATAAACAGAAGCTCAAACGACATCCACCCTGCTAGCCCAGGCTGCCGACCTGGAACCTATCCCCTGATCGAAGAAGAAGCAGAAGAAGAACTCCAATACAAGAAAACATCGCTCTCACGTCATGATCATCGCAAACCTGTACCTGCAACTGGTGGTGTAGTAAACTGTGAGCCACGAGGACTCAGCAATCCCATTACCATGGGTATCAAGACTAGCAAAGCTTAAGGGGAAAGGAAGGGATAAAGTGGTGAGGTTGCTGCAGCGACTAAGCATGATATGGTGGCTAACATACGCAAATGAGAGCGAGAAGAGAAACAAAGGAACGGTCGAAAACTAGTAATGATCAAGAAGTGATCCTGAACTCCTACTTACGTCAGACATAACCCAGAAACCGTGTTCTCCTCTCGATCAACCCCGAAAAGAGACACTCACGGTTACGCACACGGTTGGTGTATTTTAGAAGAGTTTACTTCAAGTTTACTACAACCGGATATTAACAAATTCCCATCTGCCACATAACCGCGGGCACGGCTCTCGAAAATTTATACCCTACAGGGGTGTCCCAACTTAGCCCATGATAAGCTCTCGCGATCAACGGAGGATATTCCTTCTCCCCGGGAAGACCCGATCAGTCTCGGAATCCCGGCTACAAGACATTTCGGCAGCAATAAAACAAGACCAGCAAAGCCGCCCGATGCGCCGACAATCCCGATAGGAGCTGCACATATCTCGTTCTCAGGGCAACACCGGATGAGACAGGCTACGAGTAAAACCAAGCCTCGAGTTTCCTCGTGGTGGCCCCGCAGGCGGCTCGGTTCGAACCAGCACTTAGAGAAGCACTGGCCCGGGGGGGCTAAAATAAAGATGACCCTTGGGCTCTGGAAACCCAAGGGAAAAAGGGTTGGGTGAGGCAAATGGTAAAACCAATGTTGGGCCTTGCTGGAGGAGTCTTATTCAAAGCGAACTGTCAAGGGGGTCCCATAAATCACCCGACTGCGTTAGGGACGCAAAATCCGGGAACATAATACCGATATGACGGAAACTAGGGCGGCAAGAGTGGAACAAAACACCAGGCATAAGTCCGAGCCTTCCACCCTTTACCAAGTATATAGATGCATTAATAATATAAGGTATATTGTGATATCCCAACAAGTAAACATGTTCCAACAAGGAACAACATCTCCATGTTCCAACAAGGAACAAACTTCATCTTCACCTGCAACTAACAACGCTCTATGAGGGGCTGAGCAAAGCGGTAACATAGCCAAACAACGGTTTGCTAGGAAGGGTGCAAAGGTTAGAGGCTGACATGGCAATTTGGGATGGCTTGATAAACAGGTAATAGGTAGGGCAGCATAGCGATAGAACGAAGCAACTAGCATAGCAATGATAGTAGTGAGATCCAAGGTGACGGTCATCTTGCCTGAAATCCCGCTAGGAAGAAGAACGAGTCCATGAAGAAGATGAAGCCACGAAGACGAACCAAGCGTAGATGAACGAATCCTCACGATCGCAACGAAACGGGAACTATCGAGAAGAAGGACACAACATAGTAAACACACCACACATGAACAAGGCATGATGCACAACAAACATGATGCAGGACAAATCTAGATGAGGCTACTCATGGCAAGAGATGATGCATACCAGAGCAACACATCAAAGCAAGTTTAAATGAGGCCGGAAACAACATAGAACAATTCCGGTAAGTCCTCATATGCAAATTTCGAAATTGGTCCAGATCTGAATAACTTTATGTTCAAGTTGTTAAAAAGCAAGTTAAGATGCACCACGATGATCTACACGAAATTCTAGTCAAGTTACATATAAAGTTCATTAGATTCGGAGCTACGGCCTAGAAGATATGAGCAAAACAAGTTGAACATGGCATTGATGCAAAAAGCATACAAACATCAAGCAAACACCTCAAATCAAGGATGCAACATCATAATATGAAACTAAATGCAAAATCAAGCAAGTTTCATATAGACCACACTTAAAACGGAGCAACGGTTCAACACATACACCCTATACAAGTTATGACAACAATCTGTCCAAAACAGCAACTAGGCATATTGCAAGCACCAAAACAACATGCTACAGAATCTCAACATGAAAACAAAAGGCATGGGCATGATGTACAGGTAAAGCATGA
Organism: Aegilops sharonensis; assembly: GCA_904067115.1. Classification (NCBI taxonomy): domain Eukaryota; kingdom Viridiplantae; phylum Streptophyta; class Magnoliopsida; order Poales; family Poaceae; genus Aegilops; species Aegilops sharonensis. The sequence goes on along the minus strand of LR880968.1, from coordinate 32,679,224 downwards.
CAAAACATGAACACTGAGCTATCTCCAGAAATCACTAGAACATGCTCAAACACACATGGCAAGATTGCAAATAATAACAGTTTCAGACTTTGCAGAAATAACATCATGTTGCAATGTTTAGAGCTATCAAACGACATGCTACTGGAACTTATCATGGAAAACAAAGGCACGGCATGAATCTACTAATTGAATAGAACAAAAGTCCTTTACTGACCATGAGCCAAAAAGGGCCAGAAGATATGATGGCACCCATGTAAACATGGCAAGTTATATTACAGATTCGTACATGGCAGGAACAACAATAAGTAGGCATGTTGGTGAGCTTGAACCACTAACCACAGAGCAATACATGGCATGGCAAGGCACCCAACAGTAAGAAGGCATGGCATAGAAGCTATACATGGCAAGAACAATATCATATCATACACGGATCAACTACAACAACCTTGGCAAAATTGAATAACATGTAAACAACCTGCCAGGAAACATTTTATAGCAAAAGTAGAGCTCGATTGACTCAAGCTATGGCACTCCATAATTGCAAACAAGGGCAAGTATGGATAGAGCAAGACATGTATAACAAAACATCCTTACTGAAGTATCTCAAAATAAGCATGGATCTCTCGGTAGCATCAAGTTTACATGGCATAAAAATATCAGCAGAACAGGGGCTGAAATCAGCAACATCATGAAGCCTAGTTTGCATGCTTGTGCTAGTCACCACAGAGATCACAAAAATACATGGTATACACCCCTGTAAAGATGGCATGGCATATTACAAAACACCTGTAGGACTCAAGTTCATAGGATGCACACATCAATCATGGCAAAAATGACAAAAGTGCATGTTCTGATAAGAATCTGAAACTAACATCACATAGCCCTCTTCCAACAGCATTTCGGGCATCAAGATGAGCTCAAATGTAAATGATGCAATGAGA
>LR880968.1:32638394-32658872 GCA_904067115.1 Aegilops sharonensis | reverse complement strand
CGTCGCCTACCGTGGACGGGCGGGGGCATGGCGGACGTGGCGAGCGACGTCGGGCCGGTGGGGGCTTATGAGGATATGGCGAGTTGGGTCACGGTGGCACCGGAGAAGGCCGGGAAACAATACTTATAGGGGGAAGGTAGCGCGACGGTCATCCGAATTAAATGTATAATGGCTTAGCGCGCCAGCTTGCCATGGAAAACTAGAGAAACTGAAATTATAACTGTGCTGTCCCGTCACGTCTGGGTCGCACGCCGGCATGGCGGTCAGACGAGTGCACTCGAATCATCTCCCTCCTTGTCAATAATGATTCCATGGATTTAAAAAGCCCGCAACAATTAAAGCGTATCTTTTTTTGCATCAGTTAGCTGCCTTAATTACGGCTGGCTGCATGCAGACACTCACAATCGCTCGCAGGCAGTAAGCGAAGCAGCATGCAACGAGTCGCATCTTGGGCACGCATGCAGCCACTTAAATCGCTGGAATTAATTAGGCTTAAACTTCTGCATGCCGTTAATTATTGCCATTCCTTGGTCTTGCTGCTTTGCTCACGGGACTAATAAACCAGGACGGAGGGAGTACCTTGGTTGGTGAGAGGTTTGAATAAAGCCCTGCAAACCGGAAACGAGGTACTAGTACGTGCGTAATCTGCTATTTATTCGTGTAGGATCGAGTAGGTAGTTTCTTGAATTGAGCCCTGCAAACCGGAAAGGAGGTGGTACGTGCATGATCCGCTATTTATCCGTGTAGGATTGATAGTGTAGCTTGTCAGTTTCTTCAGAGGTAGGCATTTTTATCCATGTAGGATCGATAGTGTAGCTTGTCAGTTTCTTCAGAGGTAGGCATTTTTATTCAAAAAACTGCCACTTCACATCTTGCGTCAAAAATAAAACTGCCAGGAGCGCATTTGTAGGCTATCTAGTGATCGATCAGTAACTTGTAAACACTGAGCGAACAGAAATAAGTAACTGTTAATGCATCTCAATGATTCACAGATCATATACAAATATGTAGCTCCAAAAGCAAAGATCAGCCACTTCGGATCTTGCGTTGCAACTAAAACTAACTAGTATGATTCCCATACATAAGATCAACATGTTAATGCATCTCAATGATTCACAGATCATATACAAATATGTAGCTCCAAAAGCAAAGATCTAGAAAAAACAACTGTTCTTCCTACTAACATGGATGCTTCTCTTGGCCAACATTCAGTACAGACTGAAAGACAAATTTGTTTGTGAAGTCTACAATTCCTCTTGGAAACGTAACTGGTTTCACCAACAGCTGGAACCATGAGAATGAACCACACATGATGGAGGAACATCCACTGCAATATGATTTGGTCTTCTCTCGATCACACCGCGAGACTATTTTCGGAATACAAACTTTAAATTAGGCAAAATGATGCCCATTGTATAATCAGACCAAAGCAATGAAGCACCTAGTGTTGGCCAGTAAATAGTTCAGTACTACTTTTCTGCAGTCCATGAAGTGACTATCCAATCTTTGTGTCTATTTTCAAATGGCACTGCATGCAGTGACTATACTATTCTCTTGTGCAGTTCAACCAAAATTGCGGACAGTTTGTTTGTTTCCCAAATAGCAACGGGCAGAAATCTCTGTCCGCACAAATATCAAGCAGCTAGTAAACATATACCACAGCATGTTCGCAGTGATGGAAGAGGTGAAATCGATACAACCGAAATTGAGCATCCAATTATTGAATCCCGTCCTGCACCTCCAATGTAGGTCCACCCTACCAATAAATTCACATGCAAACCACTAGTATTACTATCTAATGACAGTACAAAAAGAGTAGCAAGATAGTAGCTAACCATGTACCTTCGTAATGAACAGCTCATAGTGCCACCAATTGGATATAAAGGTTTGAAAAAAAACATGTTCCTAATGTTGAACCAGTTGGACTTTTTGTGCAGTTCCACTAAAATCGAGCAACCCTGTTTGCATAGATATTGAAAGTGTGATTACTATAAAAGTGGCAATAGTTGAAGCATAGACTCACAAATATAAGCATTCCAATTTCTTAATGGGAAAAGGTAGCAAGAATATTTCTAACCACCTGTTTGAAGGAATAAATAAAGCAACAACAGCTGATGTCAGGAAGGCATACATAGTTTTTCTGAAAAACTGAGCCATTCCTGACCTTTCCTCTTCTTTTAAGCAAATTTTGTGCAGTTCTACTAAAATAAAATGCCATCACCGCCTTGACAATTCAGTGACACTGTACAAAAGGAAATGACTTAACATTACATCATGATGTCAGGTATGTAGTCGATAGGTATTAGAGACAAACATACAGACCTCCTCCGATAACATAATGAACATTAATTTTAACAAAGGCGTGACTAGCTTTGCCGGGATAATTTCAGTGAACTCTACACCCTCTTTTCCTTAATATAAGACGTTTTCGCGGTTCAGTTTAAAGTACCCAAACGTCTAGTATTTAGAAAAACAGGTAGTAGTTTTCTTGAGCACATATCTGGGAAAGCTTGCCACACTTTATATATGTCCATACGCTAATGCAACACCATTTGAATACTACATATATACACTAATCCAGTGGCTAGTGCAACAGTAGAGTAGTTAGTTTATTACAGGGTACAGTACAATGGTTTCACTGAACAGATTTCAATAAACTCTAGCACTGGAAGGTTACTATAAGAATTAACAATACAAAATGTAAAGGTAACAAGTTTCAGCATTGGTATACTAGCTGTGCATGAGCATTAAACCAAATACAAAAGTCTGAAGGTAACTAGCATTATTAACTAATGACAGTATAAAAAAATTGCAAACCATGTACCCCCAAGGTAAATATCATTTCGAACTCGGGGGGACCTTAAAAATTGCTATCCCAATCTTGATAATCGATCAAACATGAAAACTTGATCGAACGAATCAAGAGAACAACCGGAGGAGGAGGTGCCCACTCTTGACCTTTCCTCTTGTCTTCATAATTGTCTGTGCAGTTTAACCAAAATAAAATGACATCAGCGCCTTGGCATTTTGGTGACACTGTACAAAAAAATTAAATTATCTCATGAAAGTGAGGTATGTAATCTATAAGCATTAATAGTGCAAAAATCTGAAGGTAATAACAAGTTTCATCGTTGGTATACTGGCTGTGCAACAGCATTAGAATGCCTTAGCTGAAAAATCTTTAATACATCCACAATCAACAGCTAACCCTGAAATAATCCAGTGACATTAAATGGCATTGCTTAAATTTATCGGTGGCATTAGATTTAGAGCGGCATTAGTTAAATGTGGCATCACTTTAGCAGTAGCATTGCTTGATTTGACAGCTGGCGTTATACTAACAGCACAAAAAGTGGCAATAAGAACATGGGAGGCCCATTCGGACAGTGGGCGCACCAGTACGATGTACCTCCACGGACACAGAGTGGTGAGGGAGGTATGGTTGCCCAGAGCAACAAATATCCAGGCAGCATATGTGGATTATGTCCCATTTTTGTTCTCTTTAGCCACCTTTTTCCTATGTGAGGACAACAAACCGATCGACCTGGTCATTCTTTATTGCGTTGTCATGCCTTTCTACCCTTCTTCAACCAAGAGACACGAGACTCGTTCCTTAGCTACTGATTTTCCCCTTTTCAACCTAGATGCGGGTTAGATGCCTACTCTCTTGGACAGTACAGTCTCCCCTCCTCTCCTTATTCAACCCAGACATGGATTAGTCCGCATGAAGTAGGGTTTCTTTTAATAGTGCAAATTATGGTTTTCGTCTGCGTGGCCAGCAGAGCAGAGGATAGCAAATTGGGAAGATGGTTGAGTGGAAAAAGATCCACATGCAACGACGTGGCAGATGGGGCAATAGAACAAGGGTATGGTTCGAAAAGAGGTAGCATACCTGAGGGTCGGCGGGAAGTTGCTTCGCTCGTGGTCGTCGTCCTCCGCACACACTACGGCAGCGAGCTTGGGGACGGAGGCCATCCCGCGCGGGCGCTAGGTCTGAGAGGACGGCCTTGTCGTCAGTGCTTGACCTCGCTCGCCGATGACGAGTGCGTCAACGCTGACGTCCTTTTCTTCCTCGGCGGATCTGTGACCACCGGTGAGGAGGGAGAGAGGGGGCGTCTTTTTTAGATCAGGAGAGAGGGTGGTAGTGTGAGAAGCAAGTGGGCAGCCCTTGGCAAGAAAGCGCTGAAGCTCAATCCTATATATCTTTTTTATACTACTAGTACTGGAGGTGGAGTAGTGGTAGAGTAGTTTATATTTTCTCTGCGTACAATACCAGTTAGTCGTGCTTCAAAATTGAACGGCACGCCATTAAAAAAATAAAGGTCGATAACTAATGCGGCACCTCGGGCCAACGCGGCCAGATCGCATTTTGCACGAGAAATTACACACCATGTTTGGTTGACATGTGGTCCCGTTCCAACATATCAGTGAGACGACGACGAGTAGTAGGAGTATTTCCGAACGGACGTGTAGGCCGGGGCGCCTCTTCTCGAACCGTAGCAAACTCGCAACCGTCCACCGACTGTTCGCCTTTCCCTCTCGATTTGGAACTGCTGTCGCACGCTCTTCCTCTCCCTCCTCCATTTTCCTTTAGCCCTTCACCCTTTCTTTTGCCATTGTTCGATCGTCTTCTCCATGGAGGGAACAGGCCGGAAACGACCCCGTTATTCTTGCCCCGATCTGAAAGTTGACGTGGTGGAGGAACTCATTGATCAGTGCGACGTCATCACCTGGGCTAGCATGGCAGGTTCGTTCAAGCCCATTCTCGACTCAACTAATAACATCATTACAAGGAACCCAACAGTCAAGGAGCGGTTTGATCTCTCCTATCTTCTTCGCCATGACCCTAATGACTGGCACCGGCACGACGGAGGCCTCGCCCTGTGCAAGTTGATGCCGCTTGATAATGATACGTATGATGTTAAGATTCCATCGCTTGAGGGCAAGGCTTGGGCAGGTGCAAATGGAGATTGGGTTGTTTACATTGGGTCCAACTGCGAGTGGGAAATTGTTAATGTGTACACTCGTGACCGGGTTCCTCTTTCAAAAATCTCAGCAGACTGCCTAGAGGTTGAGCACACCGGTATTGTACGCACGTTCAAATACAATCATGGTGACTGTCTTCTACGGAAGATGGCAATTTGTCGAGTTCCCAACCGCTCCTGGAATTACAACAACTATGAAGTTGTTGCTATCTTCGACAAGCTTGTTGCCGTCCTTGGTGGTTTGACTCGATGGATATTGCTCAAAAATCAGTTTCTGTACATGGATGAGTACTGCGATGCAATTCAATACGAGGGCCTTGTGTTTGCTGCCACCACTCGTGGCACTGTTTTTGCATGGCAACCTCGTAATTTTGGTACGTTTGTCTTCCACCGTAATTATAATTGTTTCATCCACATGCATGCGGGTTAGCAAGTTTCCCTTTACTAATTAACCTTCTTCTTGTGTTTCCAAGATCCTGTGAACATTCCACTACCTATACTTGAGAAATTTTATAACCAAGGGGGAGATGACGATGGTGATGATCATGAGCATGAGGACGAGCAGCGCCCATATACGTACTCTTTGGCGCTTGGCAACTAATTCTGATGGATCACCTCTTCTTGTGTGTATACAGCCCACTGATGATGTTACTGCTAAGGAAGCAGGTGTAGTCTCCCATGGTCGCACTCTCCGGACCTATTCCAACACCCGTTGCATGGTATTCGGGATGGATACTAGTGTGCTAGCGCCAACTCCTTCTCCCTGGTACAGAATTGATAGTCTTGGAGAAAACTCGCTCTTCCTTGGACAAAACTATCCAATGATGGTGAAAGGCGATCCAACTGCTGTTGACACAACGCTACTACCATTTATGAGAACCAACTGTGTCTATACCTCGGACATTTGGGTGGTTCCCTACCCTGGTACAAATATAGTAGGCCGCTTCAACCTAGATGATCAGTCATGCGTTGGTCTCCAGATCGACAATGGATGGCCCGTCCCAGAGAATAACTTGAGGTTCAAAGCAAGCGTTTCCAACGCCGAGGAATGGTTGAGTTGAAGTTCATTTCATTGCTTGTTATTTCTTGTGTGGTGAAAACTTTAGTATTTATAATGTATCCTCGTTGTCGATGTGGGTTGATGACCTGTTGTATGTAATAAAATGATATGCCTGTGATAAACTTACTAAATTTATGAATTGCCTTCGAGTCGCTTCTCTGAGTGAGTGGTGCGACGAGGCGAAAAAATATTTTCCGAATACATAATTGTACGTGCATTGCAATAGGATATCGGATGAGGCCAATCCACAATAGTAGTACACTATTTGTACTAGCTTCACATGCTTCGCGCGTCGGGCGGGTGTTTTTACTGTAGCCATATGTTAATGTGTTCGCTATACGTAACCAACACCTCAAATCCTCGATAGTAGTACTATATAGTAGGAATAAGTAGTAGGAGTAGTAGGGTGGCATGGGCCAGAACAAGCATTCACGTCCAGGAGTACGGCACACGCAACCAGCACGACTTCCATCTGACACCATATTATTTCTTGGAGTCCGTGCTAGAGCAATCTCTAACTTCAGCCATCACGTGGCGGGCGACATGGGGGTTTGCCGATAGTCGGTTTCCTTAACTGCGGTCCCACTTGTAAGGCCAACTCCAACGCACGACCCCAAATGGACCTCCGTTTTGCACGAACTCCAACGATAATTTTGACTAGAAAAGCAAGACCAGAGAAAACAAGAACCACAAGAATACATTTTACTACTCCAGTATGTTGTATTAGTGCCTTCTCGATGCATTCGTTGTTGATCTGCGGAGGCTCGATCTTGCGTGCTTCTTTCTTCTTCGAGTGCAAAGAAGTAGACGTTGCTTCCTTGCATCTAGTCTCATGTCTAGCCTCTATTCTAGTAGGAGTATCAACAAGTGCTCTAATCTCATCTCTAGCCTCTGAGCTAGCTAAAAGTGATAGAACATCTACTAAATTGCGCTCTATCAATATATGGATGTACTCTTCTTCCCAATACAAAAACTTGCATCCATTCTACTCCCTCCGTTGCACAATACATGCCTTCTATTTGTAAAAATATATATGTATCTAGACATCTTTAAGTATATAGGTACATCCATTTTGGACAAATGGAAGTCAAGTATTTTGGAACGGAGGGACTACACAATAAAAATTTTAAGTTAGCACAACTAGTCTAATCCGAGAGCACAACCGAAGATTTGGTCGGGTTCTTCCTCCTTTTGCCGACACGTGGGACATCCAGCATCCAGGTCGTGTCATGAAATAAAATAGAGTGGTAGTTGAAGCCACGAGATGTGCATCTTGGGTTAAACAGTAAATAGAATATTACTACTCTTGAGTAACTCCAAAAGCGGCCACTGAAGATCTTTCTTGGATTTGTTTTTCATCACCAGCACGTCGAGGTGAAAGATGTGCAGGTTCAGTGGGTCCGCTTGCATTTAGACTAACATGTGGGACCGCATGTGAGCAAATAGACGATGCGCTCCGCAAGTCCGCTGGCTGGCTGAGAAGAGAGATAGAGGAGGGCTGAGCACGGACTGCAGGAAATTTGTTCTACATACCTCGATATAGGCTCGACATAGTGGGGTGGCATGGGCCATAACTAGCATTCACATCTAGCAGTATGGCACACGCCACCCACACGAGTCCCATCCGACACCAATTTTCTTGGAGTCCGTGCTACAGCCATCTCTTCTCCCTCCTTTTTTCTCAGCCATCGCGCGGTGGGCGGGGTGGGGGTATGCCGATAGTCGGTTTGCTCAGCTGCGGTCCCACTTGTAAGTGAAAATGCAACACCGCATGCATTCCCGCTTGAGCGGCGTGCCGGACCAACCGTGTGGGGGTGCGACGCGAACACGGTAGGCTTTTCCTTTTGAACTCGTAACTTCTAAAATTTGGTTCTCCTCCATGGCGCGACCGATAGATAGAAAATAATGATTTTGCCTAGAGTAATGAGAAGTTTGGTTCTGGCGCCATTCATGCATGGAGTACGTACGAAAATTATGAAGTTGATGTGAAAGGTAAGATAATTACTATAGTATCATATACTACTACATGGATTTGACGGAAAGATAAAAATACATACGGATCCATCAACGACATCCTCACACCCTAGTGCGCCGGGTCACCAACCGACGTGTGAGGAGCAGCGGCGTTGGCGGCGAGCTCAACGTGCTTCTGAACAGTGTCTCAAACCTTGCCCTGCGGTCCAAAAAGGCCAGCGTCCTATCGTCCTCCTCTTGCATGTAGTAGTCCTTGTGGACGATTTGCGTGTAGACGTGGGTGATTATGTCGATGGTGTCTTGCTGCGCCAGGCGCTGCGCGGCGAGCACGACCTCGAGGTGGACATTCTTCGGCGCGACGGCGGGCAGTCGCAGGGCCACCAGTGCGTCGAAGAGGTTGTCACCATAGTGGCCATTGAGGGTGGCGGGCATCGCAGAGCCTGGGCGCGTCGGCTCGAGGCTTACGTCAAAGTCGTCCACGAGCTTCTTGATGACGGTGAACTTGTCGAGGAAACCGACGAGGACCTCGTCGAACAAGGAGACGAAGCTGTCATCCAAGCGGCCTCTCGCCTTGATGGCCTCAAGCAATACTACCTGGAGACGTTCCTCGGTGCCGGGCCGGAGGCCGGCGTCGTGGACCATCTGGCATAGCCGGCTGATGCTCGTGTTCATCGCCGCCATGGGTCTATCTTAGCTTCTAGTCAACTGATCTTTCAATTCGAGTGATCACTCTTGCACTTGGTTAGCGTTCGTAGGTGCTTAGGATTTCGTACTACTCCTCGACCCTCTACTGCACTTGCCTTTGGCTGTATGATAGGTGGGCCACCCACCCCCTGGGTCCACGTGTCATTCACCCAAAGGCAGTTGTCGTAAGTCAATGAAGCTGCGTCCCCCTTCGTGCCGGTGCAGTATAGTCATCTCACCGGACCTCTAGTTGGGGCCAAACGAGAGAAGTTTGATGTTTACTGCTTTATTGGTCCCCTTAGCATTTTGCGCCAAGTTTGACCTTTGATCTAACTAATAAAATGTTAATGCATGTAAATAAAAATGTTGTGTAAGTCACCTTACGAAAACCAAATAATCCCAAAACACTTAGGCACGGTGCATTAACTCCCTCCTTGTTTCTTATTTCGTGACATATCAACCATTGAGAGATGTGGGCCGTGCATGCTTTCAATGACTTGAGACAACCAAACATGGCATGTAGTGTTTAGTTCATTGCATGTAATCCTATTAGTACTCTAGTTAGCAAAAAACATTAAGTTCTCTTGCCGATAGGAATAAAACACCATGTATTTATTTACAGAGGGAGTAGTACATTTTTTGTGACATGCATTACTAGATATTGCTAGTCAAATACTAAAATCCAGATGGACGTGGTAGTACTCGTAAATCTAGACGATGGTGCTACTAGTACTAGTAGTAGCACTACCAATGTAGTAGTAGGAGCACTGTACTACCCATTGGTCAAATTATTACGTGCTGCTCCTCACAGTGTAGTCACAAGACCCTACGCCGGAGATGACACCTGAGTATAGGCGCCGTGTTCGACATAACATAGTCAGCCTCACCATCTGCAGTCACTATCATCATGGCTGTAGAGCTAGCCTGCTTACAACTAGCCCTGTTCGACATAATTTCCCGTGCGTAGATGCCCGTGCATTGCACGGAACACCAAGATTGGGGGTGGACGGCTCCGGCAGCGGCCATCGCGCCAGATTTTTCCACTGCCTTCTAGATGTGGTGGGGAGGAGATAAGGCTGATTGTGAGAGACAAGGAGTTGTTTGTAAATAGGGAACAAGTGCGGGCATCTTTTTGCAAAAATGGAGAAGCTTGGTTTGTATGCGTCAGATCTAGATCCGACGGCTATTGGTGAAAGATGGGAGGCACAACGTCATCACCAACTCAGGACCTGTTTGATTCGCATGATTTTTAAAACGCAGGAATAGGACACGGCAATATTACAAGTTTCAAACTGATATTACAAATGTTAGGAGTAATGCTGCACCTACGAAGAGGGAATTACTAGGAAGTTTATGTAAGAACTTTCGTTACTTGTGGATGCAGCATTATCGTACAAACTAAAATCCACCACCCTGACAAGTCACTAATGGGAAGATAAGTTTTCGAGTCTCTGGCCACTTGATGTTTCAAAAACAAATTCAGCTTCCGCGGAGACTTTGTCATTTAGGCTTAGACGCTTGCGGTGATCAGCACGCCATTCATTGTTGCGCCAGACACTACAAGAAATATGTCAACTAGTGACCTTCTGTCAGTGACCCTGGAAGAATTGGTCATAGATCTATGACCATTTCAGAACAATTGGTCAAAAGCTGTTCGGGGGGCTCCAAACCCTAAACTATAACGACCATTTTGGTCAGAAAGGTCGTAATTTCCTTACATGAAATGGTCATAAAGTAGATAGCACTGCTCCGCTGCCTTATTTCTAGCTGATTATGATCAATATAGATGGTCATAACCTTGTAAATTGTGGTGGGTTGCTATGACTAGGCGCCACCTCATCAATTTTGCCTATGTGTCATGTCCATGTGGCAGTTTTTGCCCTAGGTTGTGAAGCAACCTATATTTCTGTCATTCCCAAAATTCCCAAAAAAATCTCATAAATTCTTTGGGTCATATCTTCGTCAAATATGTAAAAAACCTTCCTTGCTTAGTTCAAAAATAAATAAAAAATATTCATTTTCCTATTCTTTTCAAAAAAACACTTTGTGAAGGAAGTACCACTTTGGCATGTCCAAATGGTATCCATTTTCTACAGTGCTTTCCTATGCCCAAAAAACCATCCTCCACCAAATGCGAGCTCAATCCATTCATTATTTTGAGCCCAGCTTCAACATTCGTATTTATGTCCAGTGTGGTACTTTGCAAAGCAAGTACCACTTAGGCTCCTTTTTTGAGCTGAAAATTTATGAAGACGGTCTTCTTAGTAATTTATCATCCTCAGCTAAAACTCATGCCCATTAGCCATGTGCATTGCCCTTACCGCAAATCAAACACTTGGCTGCTTATTCATGTTTGAGCATGTCTCCTCGTGAGAATCTTATGTTGTGATTTTCTTCCTAGCACCTACATGCCTAGGTCGCCTAAAACACACTAGACATGCCTAGGTCGCCTAAAACACATGGCAATGCCACGGTCACGCGGTGACCACGCGGCGGGCATGCGAGTTTACGCGCTCTAGAGTTGGGGCCCTTGGTAACCGTCCAAACCTCGACGTATCGCCACCAAACCATGTATTTATGATTAAATAGGTACTTATATACCTAGAAATGATTTCTGGAAAAACAAAATAGCAAACTATGAGGCAGCTGCAGTTCAAATTTGACCCGCTTCCTGGGGAATCGCCGGGAAATTGTCTTTTTCACCAGAGGTGGATGGAAACTTTTGACACCGAACCATTTTGTCAATTGTGCATTATATATGGCCTAGTATTTTATAAAATTGATTTCGTCCAACTTTGCAACAAATATATGGTAGGTCTTTCACACAAAAAACTCATTTCAGGCACTCGAAAAATGGAAAATGAATTTTCCGTGCAAAGAAAATGAAAACTCCCTTAGGCAACATTGTTAGGAATTCCAAGATGCATCCTTGTGCACAATATGAGATCATTTGAACAAACTATGCCATGAATGTGGCCATAAGATTGATCATTTGGCTTGAAAGCCATGAATCTTCACGCATGATAGCTCATTTCTGAGAACACTTTTTAAAAATAATTTCCATATTACAAGTTTATTATTTTTCCTGGAAGTTGGTCACATATAATGACACAATGCGAAGGTTTTCCAATTTTTTGTTTTTTTTGAATTTTTTATGCTTGTTTCAAAATGCGGTCAAAACGGTGGGCTTGACCGTTCCTAGCTAGTGGTTGAATCTTGGAAAACTTTTGATGTTTCTCTGATTAAATAGATACTTATGTACCTAGAAATGATTTTTGGAAAAATTAATAGCAAACTACGAGGTAGCTACAGTTCAAATTTGACCCGCTTCCTACTGAATCGATGGGAATTTTTCTTTTTCACGAGAGGTGGATCAAAACTTTTTACACCCAACCATTTTGTCAATTGTGCATTAAATATGTCCTAGTATTTTATAAAATTGATTTGGTACAATTTGGCAACAAATATATGGTAGGTCCTTCACAAAAAAACCTCATTTCGGGCACTCGAAAAATGGAAAATGAATTTTCCGTGCAAAGAAAATGAAAACTCCCTTAGGCAACATTGTTTGGAATTCCAAGATGCACCCATGTGCACAATATGAGATCATTTGAACAAACTATGCCATGAATGTGGCCATAAGATTGATCATTTGGCTTGAAAGCCAAGAATCTTCACGCATGATAGCTCATTTCTGAGAAATTTTTTTTAAAATAATTTCCGTATTACAAGTTTATTATTTTTCCTGGAAACTTGGTCTCATATAATGACACAATGCGAAGGTTTTCCAATTTTTGGTTTTTTTTGAATTTTTTATGCCCGTTTCAAAATGCGGTCAAAACGACGGGCTTGACCGTTCCTAGCTAGTGGTTGAATCTTGAAAAACTTTTGATGTTTCTCTGATTAAATAGATACTTATGTACCTAGAAATGATTTTTGGCAAAAATAAATAGCAAACTACGAGGTAGCTACAGTTCAAATTTGACCCGCTTCCTGCTGAATCGACAGGAATTTTTCTTTTTCACGGGAGGTGGATCAAAACTTTTTACACCCAACCATTTGGTCAATTGTGCATTAAATATGTCCTAGTATTCTATAAAATTGATTTGGTACAATTTTGGAACAAATATATGGTAGGTCCTTCGCAAAAAAACCTCATTTCGGGCACTCAAAAATGGAAAATGATTTTTCCGTGTAAAGAAAATGAAAACTCCCTTAGGCAACATTGTTTGTAATTCCAATATGCACCCTTGTGCACAGTATGAGATCATTTTAACAAACTATGCCATGAATGTGGCCATAAGATTGATCATTTGGCTTGAAAGCCATGAATCTTCACGCGTGGTAGCTCATTTCTAAGAACACTTTTTAAAAATTATTATCATATTACAAGTTTATTATTTTTCCTGGAAACTTGGTCACATATAATGACACAATGCGGAGGTTTTCCAATTTTTTGATTTTTTTTGAAATTTTTATGCCCGTTTCAAAATGCGGTCAAAACGCCGCGAATGACCGTTCCTAGCTAGTGGCTGAATCTTGGATTTTTTTGGTATTTCTCTGATTAAATAGATACTTATGTACCGAGAAATGATTTTTGGAGAAAATAAAGAGCAAACTACGAGGTAGCTACAATTCAAATTTGAGCCGCTTCCAGCTAAATCAGCGGGAATTTGTCTTTTTCACCAGAGGTGGATCAAAACTTTTGACACCCAACCATTTGTTAATTGTGCACTATATATGGCCTAGTATTTTATAAAATTGATTAGGTACAATTTTGCAACAAATATATGGTAGGTCCTTCACAAAAAAAACTCATTTTGGGCAATCAAAAAAATGGAAAACTGATTTTTCCTCCAAAGAAAATAAAAGATTCCTTAGGCAAAATTGTTTGCCATTCCAGGATGCACCCTTGTGCATGATATGAGGTCATTTGAGTAGACTATGCCAAGAATGTGACCATAAGACTGACCATTTGAGCAGACTATGCCATTTGAGTAGACTTTTTAAAGGTATTTATCGTATTAGAAGTTTGTTTTTTCCTAGACACTAGATCACACAATGCAAAGGCTTTCCAATTTTTGATTTATTTAATTCTTTTATGCCAATTTCAAAACGCGATTAAAACCATGGGCATAACCGTTCGTAGCTGCGGGTGGAATCTTACAAAACTTAAATGGCCAAAAACGGCTAGAACGATTGGAAATGCATACAAGTTGGTTATCATCATCCATAAAATGTGGTGTAACTTGAGTGAAAATTTTAGTGGTTCCATTTTGCAAAATATTATTGGTAGTTGCTTCATAAATCCCTTTGTTTTTAGCACTTAAAGACTATATTTTAAATTACAGCCATAGTCTCCAACCAATCAGGACGTCTCCCCCGGATCACCCTACCGTAGGCGATCTGAACCGTACGATCGTCCCTGATCTAACGGCAGAGTTGACCCCCCATCGTCTCACCTAACTAGCCCTAACACAACCTGCACCACTCGTCCTCTCGCCCCCCTACGCACCCACAGCCGCCGCCTTCTCCCTCCCTCAGATCTCGATCTGATCCAGATCAATGGCGCCACCCCTCTCTAACCCTAGCTTCCCATCGCCGGCGGCGGGGCCCTCCCTCCCTCGCCCTCTCCTCCTTCCCTTCTCACGGCCGCCTCCACCACGCCACAAACCCCGGCGACAGCCTCTTGTAGATCCCATCTTCCCTCGGTCCCGTCCCCAGCCCCGCCCGGATCCACCATGCTTGTCCACAACCGCCGCCCCCACCCCGCCGTCGATCTCGCCCACGGCGGCCGCCACCACCCCGCCGTCATCCTCGCCCACGGCGGCCACACCACCCCACCGTCGACCTCTCCTCGATCCACAACCAATCAAGCCGCAAGCAATCCCCCACCCCACCCTTCCTCCCTCTCACTCGCGTAGGTGCAGGCGTAGGGCACAATGCCCAATCCAAGGTGGCACCATCCTCGTGCGAGCTCACGGTGGCCATGACGGCCCAGGCGTTCGCGCCGCCGCCGCCGGAGCCGCACACGGTGGGGCGGTGGGCGGGCACGCTGCTGGCTGCCGCCGTCTACGCGCCGCGGGTCTACTACGTGCAGGGCTTCTACGTCGTCTCCTACAACCTCGGCATCTACCTCCTCAACCACCTCATCGGCTTCCTCTCCCCCATGGTCGACCCGGAGCTCAAGGTGGTCGACCAGGTCGGCCCCGCGCTCCCCACCCGCGGCAACAACGAGGTCAAGCCCTTCATCCTCCGCCTCCCCGAGTTCAAGTTCTGGTATATCCATCTCTTATGCTGCCCCTTCTTCTGATTTGATTGCGTGAAATTGATGCTAAATTCGAGATCAGATGCAATACCCTTCTCGAAACCCAGATTTGATCGAATAGCTCGCTTCTTTTTCCGGCAGTTTCGCAAGATTCGCCTGCCAGCAAGTGGGCTCACCAACAACCTATTTGTAAATAGGTGGATAGCTGGAACATTTATACAGCCTTGTTAATTCATGTGCCTTGCCAGCTACTACGTTAGATGTGATACACCCATTATGTTGACCTGCTTGAGCGTTTTCCATTCATAGTCGGAGCCACTTGCTGACAAAGTTTTCTAGTGCAATTGCTCAAGATTGCATAGTGTGGGATTCTCTAGGTGAACTCTTGCATTTGTGTGCAATTGGAGTTTTGTAGTGCTCTGACTTTAAGAGGTTGTGTATTCTGGAAAGGATATGCTGCATTTTCTAGGCCATTCCATCTTGCTAACTGCTTTTACTTCCCTATGAAGAGCTGTTAGCTTTCCATTTTGCAAAATAACTCCTTGTTAAGCCATTTGTTGTTTTGTCCGTGGTAGTCTCGGTGTTGTATGCATGGTTCAGAAGTTCAGATGGGATTCTAAAATCAATATCTTTCTAGTTTGCAAGTAGTATATGTTAACTGCCTCTGCCGTATTGCTTTTCAAGTCATTGTGGTGTTCTTTTAGTGGTATTTAGTATGTTGTTATATGGTAAAATTTTGATCCTTCAATCTGCTCTCTAGCACTTAAAAATTCATTTGGTGCCTAATTGGTAGGCTTCCTCTGTTTCCTTGCTGCAGGTATTTACCAGGGTGGTGCGTGGAAGGTCAGGGTTGAACTTACATAAGCTTACCCTTACAAATCGATATATCAGAACTAGTTTACTAGTCTTGACTTTGAGGATTTTTACTAACTGAAGCACCACATTTTTGCTGTTGTGCTGCTGTTGCTGCAGACCTTGTGAATATCTTTGACATGTTCATGCCTCAGCTTCTCCTGTACCCTAACCCCTCGGACCTGTGACTCCTACATGCTCCTTTTATGGCTGTATGTGTGTATGATGTGATCGACCACTGTAGATGACTCGAAATTCATCTGTCTGAACTTGTATTATATGGTCTGACTTATGTTGGGGGTTCAGTTTTCCGCCCTTCAGATTTCCTTTTTATAATCATTCCATCCCATCTTAGATTGCCATTCAGCTATTAGTAACAGTCCATCATGATCCATATAGCTTGTGGTCCTGACAAAGACAATACATCTACATTAGATAAGATCTTAATGTGATTGTGTCCAACTGTCCACAGAGGTTCTACGCACTGTCTACATTAAGAGCATATCCAGTAGGAGCCTAAAGGCTTGGATTATTTCATCAAATAACTCAGCTTGTACAATTTTTTGTCGTCCAAAAATAGATCTATAAGCTTGCTTCTAATTGCTTCAATGCTTCTTTCTACCAAACTACATGGGCTTGCATAAAGATTTCACTTCATTCTATTGTTGTGCCTGCTTCATGTTATCATCCCTGATTGACATACTTTAGAGATTCTAATTCATGTATGATGGTATCAAAGGGGATCATTGTACTCATAATAATAACTAGTGGAGTTGCGAGGTTTACTTTGCTCTGCATTCTAAAGCAACATATTTCTCATGCCCATATGTTACTTTGCTTTGCACAAAAATATCTTGTTAAATCATTGCATGTATTTCAGGTCTTTACAGTGGCATTGGATGGTCAATATTAGGTAAACTTCTTGGTTTGGGAGCATGTTTGGCTGCCTGGATGATGATGCTACTGCTGTCAATTTATTCTTGATCGATTTCTGCCTTGACAGTGTAAGTACATCCATTGTTCGACTGTTTGCCGCGTTCATCAACTATCCCATTTGGTTTGTTTCCTCCAATTAACTGCTGCTCCTGCTGCTGTTACAGTTGGCTTGGTGGCCTTGCGTGCATCTTCTCCACCAGCGTTCTCTTCCAAATCCTGGTAATTAAGCCTAATAACATGTTCACTCACTCACTTGCCTCTAAAATAAGCTCCCACTCCTTTTCTGAATTGAATCAGGTCTCTGAAATTTAAGCTTATAGAACCTACAGTGTCAATCAGGTCTCTGAAATTTAAGCTTATAGAACCTTGATATTTCTGGACTCGAATGTAAAACCTGCTTGATCCTAACTGCCATTGCCATGCACTACAGAGATGTATTTCTCTTGGATTTATGTCTACAGAAGCTGCATGTAGAATTCTGGTCTCTTACCTTTTTCATAGAAAGTAAAAGGGAAAGGGTTAATTTTATCTATTAACATGGCCATACTAGAAGGTTAATTTTTTTGAAACATATATCAAGGGTAATTTGAGTTATTCATCATCTTCAAAAGCTAAACTGATGTAGTTCTGCAAACCAACCTGCGTGTTTAACTTCAGGTGTGAGGAGGAGCTAGCCTGTGGCTGAGACTGCATCAGCATAGATGTTGCAACCCATCACAGCGAGTTCCTCGGCCTCTGTTACATTCATGCCTTGATGCCACTTCTACATTTTCTTTCTCTGTTCTAGTTACTTATGTGATTTATTCCTGGTACTTGTTGCTGCTGTATTCTGATTACTTGTTGGGACCGGTATTGAGAGATTTTTGCTGGTTGCTTTGAGTACATTTAACTTGGAGTTCTCCAGTACTCCTAGATATGCTACTCAAACAAATTTTGAGTACTTGCACTGGAAGGGATTGAAATACTCCTGGTACATGCATAGGTTTACAAATGACTTGCGTAGGTTTAAAAATACTCCTGATACTTGTGATGAAACCAAGAAGCAACTTGCTAACCTCTTTCAGTGTTCAATCATCTTTTCATTCTTAATAGTATCTCCTATTAGGTGATATGATTAGTAAGTGTAAGTAAAATGATCTGGTAGGTAATTGGGCTGCTTAAATATTTCCTATGATTAGTAATTTAATTTACCAATAGGTACTGGGTGTAAAAGAAACTGACATCCAATCAGTCCCAGGGATTGAATGATTTAGTTACCACATTGTGTGAGTTAGTCTGCTCTTTGTTCCAACATGAATGATATATACTTAATCATGTGTAATTTTCTTTCCTTTTGCTATGTTGTAAGTGGATGTATAGTTTGCCAGTTTTTATCTCTGTTTAGATGGGTTTTAAACAAAGTTCCTGAGTACTCGCTTGCTTTGTTTTTTTAAGCAACTACAAATTTTATGAGCATTTGAAGTTGTGGCTTATAATTGATCAATATTGTTCTGTAACGTGCAGATGCTGATCAGGACAAAGAAGTCGGAGGACTAACATTGCTGCCAACTGTCAAGTTTTGCATTAATGAAGCCCTTTATACTGCTCATGTTTCTTCGCGAAGCATAGTTCGTATGTGTGTATGATGTAGCAGAACTTGTGATTGTACACTTGTGGAGCAGAACTGGCTCATGTGATTGTACACTTGTGGAGCTTGTTATATGATTGTAAACTTGATGCTTATCACATTTGTATGTGTGTTATATGATGTAGCACTTTGATGGTTGATAATATTTGAAGTATTTCATGTGTTTTCTGTGTGCCAATTTAAATACTAGGTATTTATATGTGTGAAATAAAAAAATGAAGAATATTGCCCTGAAGGCTAGGACCCAGTACTAGAACCTGACAACGGGGACCCACCTGACTAGTGAACCCAATTTAAAAAAAAGAAAAAAATGAAATTGTTGAGACAGAAAGGCCATGGCCTAAAAATAAAAAGGCTGCAATGTTGGGCTTGGTCCATTTAGCTGACAAAAAATTCATAGGAAAAAATATATAAATGGGCTCAATTAATGGGCTCGGCCCATGTAGAACACCGAATTGGACCGGGCTGATTCTTGTGCCACATCAGATTGCCACGTCGGATGCCTACGTGGCCTGGGGAGGCTGCTAGTGACCAAAACAAAACAGTAGGCATATTTTGGTCGTAAACGTCTATGACCTTCTCAAAGAGAAGGTCGTTAATTTCATTTTACGACCGCTAGCCTTTGACCTTCTATTTTTGGTCACAAAAAGGTCGCAAATGAAAAACAATGACCTTTCAGTGACCAATACTCAAGGTCACAAGTTGACATATTTCTTGTAGTGAGATAACACCAAACCTCATTACCTTGAGCACACTTGCCTCCAGAACAAAGAACCTTGCCAATTTAATCTCGGATGTGCTGCCTCGGTGGTCGATCAAATCAATTTCTGTAAGATGGAGATCAAGGCATTCGATGAGATTGTTATAGTGCAGCACATTTTTCACTTTCGGGTCTTTTTTTATCTGCAAAAGAAGAGAACATATTAGAGCAGCTGGCTGCATAAAGAGTTCGGAGAATTTGGCAGACGAGTACACCAACACTGTCAATTTCGGCGCGTCAATGACCCTGATTTTTGTTGGACCTTCTAGATCCGATACAAGCAATCTCTCAAGGAAAGGCGCATTCTCAATGACCATAACGTGGAACAGCTAGAGTGATCTATTCCCAATTGATGTCTTGTTGTGGGGCCAACAAGACACATAAATCCATCGAAGATTCGTAGAGGCGATGTGGAGGCTAATGAACCTGTGGATCTGCTCAAGATGAAGGTACTCGAGCGCAGTACAGCTGCGCAGCAGGTGCTGCATGGCCTTCTTAGAGATGACAACATCGAAGAGGTCGAGCTGCTTGAGTTGAGGGAGAAGAAGGGCGGACACGACATTAATCTGGGGAAGATAGCAGGAGCTGAAGCTGGCGCGGCGCAGCATTGGCGTGAGGCGGAGCGCGGACGGCGGTAGAGAGCGACATCGTCCAGCTTCAAAGCTGAGCTCCTCGAGCTGATCTAGGACCTTGCAGTTGGTACTGAACATGTGGATGTCAAGGCGTCTGGCTGGCCCAGGGTGCGATGAAAGGATCTTGGAGACCGCGGCCATGCGTTTGCAATCCCTGTCGCAGAGGCAGCTGTCGACGGTGAGGTTTAGGGGGACGCAGCGCCACAGGGGGCGCCACCGCCGGGAGAGCAGGGCGGTCCGCATGGCATATTTGGTCAGGAGGAGGCCGATGATGACGAGCAGCATGTCGTCGGGGAGGCTGCTGATGAAGTCCAGGCTCGCCGGATGCGGTTTTGGCTTGAGCCGGCTCCGCCTGTTGGCTGCCTCGGCGTCCATCTCAACCAGCGGCGACGCCGGTGTACACGTGTGTTGGTGTGTGTTGTGTGCTGGGTGTGCGCGAGTGCGTCCTTCTGTGCATGCCGCCGCACAGTGGTGAATTGTGCGCGAGTGCGTCCTTCGCGCGCCAGAAGTTTGTCCTCAATGCGCTTTCAATTTACTAGCGTGCGGGGTGCTACCCTGAGTGGTTTCAACTTTGTTTACTTCACCGCATGTCAGATGGGCCTCTAGTTTACTTATTTTCACCCACTGCCACATGGGCTAGCACACGAAGATACAGAACACGAGCTGACAAGGCAGCATGTGGATTGGTTGACCGGTCAAC
>LR880968.1:32618539-32634015 GCA_904067115.1 Aegilops sharonensis | reverse complement strand
GAGAGAGAGAGAGAGAGAACAGGAGTCCGGGAGAGGGGGAGCTCGCGTTTTATGCATCAAAGACTGATATAAACCATGTTTCGATATAAACTTGCATTCAAATATTTAAATTGGAGAACATGTTGTCTACAATCCACACATGAACGGATATATGCATATATCAAACAAGTTCATTAATTTGACTTTCAACATGTTCATGGAGTACTATAATACTGTACAACATGCTAATCGATTGAGGTGTTCAATTTTGGATTTAGTTCACTATTTTGACCTACTGAACGAGCTATTTCATTGAATCGAGATACTTTGTTTTGGGTTTGATTCGCGTTTTTGAGTGGGTCAACTATTTGTCATATAGTAAATCGCTAGCAACGAGCATGTAAAAACACATTACTCCCGAGCATCATCTCTCCATCTAAAAAAGAAGTGGCAAGCTAATATTTCAAAATTTGATTCGAATCGACTTGGTAAGGTAGACGTGGATGCTCGTTCTCCCAAAATTTGAACGAACCGTTAAACATCCTCTCTGCTTGGTGGAATTCGCCCGAGCAAATAAATGGGCGACGCGAAATTACCGTCTTATGTGGGACACACATCAATTGGTCCGTTGTACATCGAGGGTAGGTTCGTAACTTCATCCAAGTGGCTTCTCCTCGGCTGAAATGACATGTGCCGAATAATTCATAAACCATGGTCGGCAAAACACGCTCTCCTCGCCCAAAATAGCTCGCGCCCACTATTTCAAAACACGCTCTCCTCGCCCGAAATCGCTCGCGCCCACTATAGTTCAAAACACGCCCTCCTCGCCCGAAATCGCTCCAGCCCACTATTTGGGGAGAAGCAAAGTTACTCTACTATCCCCGACCCTCAGTACACAGACCCAAGCCGAGAAGCCTATAGGCAAGGGTAGAACTGTAACTCCCCCTCACATTTCAGACAAATGCATCCATAAGACATGGTTCCACTCCCCTCCTAATTCCCCCCCGCCCCCCGCCCCCATTCATACCTCGTGGGCACCAAATCACCTTCTCCCCGGGAAGCTCCCTTCTCCCGAGCCGCGAAACCTCAGCCCCACCTCCATGGCGCCCCCACCGCACCAATTTCACAGCCGCCCTCCTCCCTAATGCCGGAGATGCTATCCATTTGCCGTCGTGCACTGGGCCGTGTGCCTCTTACTGCGTGCTGCTGGTGCTGCCTCGACGACGGCCGCCTGATCTGTACCGGAGCCGATTCACCCCCGCCGTTGTTCACGGCGCCGGAGCGGCTCCAACTTCGGATCCGTCCAGAGTTCTGGCGCTGCTTCCGCGTAGCCGTCGACCGTCGCGACATCGCTCTTTCCCTGCCACCGGTCGCCACCGCAACCACGACGGCCTCACCGACTCGGCAGCTGGACCTGCCTACTTCACCATGCCGCCAGATAGGTCGCACCCTCATCTCAAATCACTTTATTTAGGCGTCAGTTGTCTGAATTTTTATTCTGGGCCAATCGATTCCCAATGGGAAGCAGCACCCCTCGAGGCGGCGGAGCTCCTAGGCTGCCGGTTGGCTGGTGTCTAACATAAGGGTGCGGGGCCGCAAGTTCGCCGCGGAAGCAGCGCTTAGATGGATATATTTTAGAGTTGCGTGGGTTGAAGGTACTGCCACCGCCGGATCTGGATGACGGGGAGTCTTTGTGGATTGGCCCGGGGGCGGCGCAACCACGGCAGTGCGGTGGGGCGGGGTTTTGGCCGGGGCCACGAACGACGGAGGCAGGCTGCTCTGCCGTTGGTCGCTGGCTCTTCGGGGGAGATTCCGAACAGTGTCAGCCGGGAGGCACAAGATGGCCATCAAGCAATCTGGCGTAGATCGGACAGTAACAAAATAAAATAAAATCACGTGACCCCAATTTAGTCTTCAGTCAACAGATGTGTGACCACTCTCGTACCTTGCTATTGATCTCTTAGGGTATTTCTTCAGATCAAAGAGATATGTCGTTCTTAACATTATGTGTTATCTGCATCTTTAGACACACCGTCTTCCGACTCACCGCAGCTGTTCCAACAAGGGAAGCATACACCAGAAGGGAGCTATAGTCCCCACTCAACAGTTCCCTACATCGAATGCGCGTTCCCGACATGGACAACCACAACAACTGCAGGGCCATCGACAAGTCAGCACATTATGCTCACTCCTATGGATGGCAGCCAGATAGGTTGTACCCTCATCTTACTTGTGTGCAACATTTATGACTTTCTTATTCATCTAAGCATGGAAAATAGATCATCACATTTCACTGTATATTCATGCTGACCTCTTACGGGTCTTGTTCAGGAGTTCACGTTGTTCCATAGATCAGCTAAGATACTTGTTCTTTAGGTAGCGCTGTTCCATAGTTATCATCCATCAGCCGATGCTATCCCACAGGCTGGTGTTTATAGTATTATACCACTTCTAGTATTACCTATGTTGTTCTTTAATACTTTTGTGTGCCATCTAGTTAATCTTGAGTACAAACGATACATATTCTGTAGCTTTCATCTGTGTTCTCCTTTTAGTTTATGAGACCTGTTGCTGCTAGTTAACCCCATTCCTAATATTTATGTCGTCTCCTACATGCACTCATTACATAAATCTAACTACTAGTTGTCTTCCATGCATGTCAGACATAATTGCACACACTGATATATCCACAAGAACCTCACGGAGCAATGTAAAGTCCAATAAACTTGATGTTAATCATACCCAATATGATTGAACATGTAAAGGCAGTTCTTCAGAAGACTTGCAAAAAGATGATGAATCCTCTTCACCCCACAAGGTCCTTGCTCCAACTTGGCCTGTGATATGGGTACAACATGCATATAATGTCCTGGAGTGTATCTACTCTGTTGCAATGCCATGTGCTTAGCATGCTGATCATGCATGCAAATATGTCATGCCTTCCTGTTTTTCAGTACCTATTCCATTCATGATAACATGTTTTCAAATTCAAGTACTGTCATTCTACTCTATCGCAATGCCATCTGCTTAATTTGGACATCACGCTTCTGAATATCTTATGCATTGTTATTCATCAGTATGTACTTCATCTGTCTGCCATACCATGTTTTTTTTACACTGAAGTGATGTTCTAGTGCTCTGTTGCAATGCCATCTTATTTTCCCAATCATACACGTGTATGTTGCCTTAGTTATTTCTGTACGTATTCCGCTAGCATATAGTTTGACATTCAACTAGTGTTTTTTTTGCTGTGTTGTCCTGTCGTATCCCTAGCTCTTAGACCATACTCCCTCCGTCCGGATTACATGTTGCCGAAATGGATAAAAAAGGATGTATCTAGAACTGAAATACGCCTAGACCCATCCATTTTTTTGGTATGGAGGGAATACATGTCAATATGTCATGCCTTTCTATTCTTCGGTACCTATTCCATCTCTCTGTTGTCGCATATTTTATAATTAAAGCACCATTCTTCTATACAAGGCATGCAAGGGGAAGACGACTATGTTAGAATCTAAAGGGTTACAAACAAGACCTTTGCAAAAGATCCAAACGCCAGGAGTTAATAAACCAACTCCAATTTTTATAGATACTGCTCCAGCACAGAGAAACCCAACTCCTACTGATAATAAGCAGATTCCAGTGGCCAAAGAACTAGTCCGCTCCAGTCCAGCAAAAATATGTCAACTCAATTCTAAGAAGCGTGTGCGTATCCTTGCATCATGAAATTTTATAGCATGCTGATCATATTTTCTACATGTTTCTTACACATCTCTATTTTAGAAAATAAGCTTAACAGATAGAAGAATTTTTGCAATGGTATCGTTTATGAGGAAAGATTCTTGCAGGAATTCTCTGTGCTCCAATGTAGATGAAAGTACCTATTGTATATCACTATATTTTTACATCAGCATGTATTTTGTTAATTTGCGTGAATCCAACCTTTATGTGATCTAAATTTAGTTGTAGCAAAATGTATGATAAAGGCCACAATGTTGATTTTTGTAAGGAAAACTGCCTGGTAGTTTTGCATCCTGACCTGCATGAGTGTATTATCTCATATTAGTGGGTTTGAATACTTTGGTTCTGAAGTGGGTTTTTCAGTGTTTTTTTACTGTGTTGTCCTGTCGTATCCCTAGCTCTTACATCATACTCCCTCCGTCCGGATTAAACGTCGCAGAAATGGATAAAACTGGATGTATCTAGAAATGAAATACGCCTAGACCCATCCATTTATTTCCGGATGGAGGGAATACATGTCAATATGTCATGCCTTTCTATTCTTCAGTACCTATTCCATCTATGTTGTAGCATGTTTTATAACTGAATCACCATTCTTCTATATAAGGCATGCAAGGGGAAGACGACTACGTTAGAATCTGAAGGGTTACAAACCAGGTCTTTGCAAAAGATCCAACGCCAGGAGATAATAAACCAACTCCATTTTTCATAGATACTGCTCTAGCACAGAGAAACCCAACTCCCACTGATAATAAGCAGATTCCAATGGCCAAAGAACTAGTCCGCTCCAGTCCAGCAAAAGAATGTCAACTCCATTCTAAGAAGCATGTGCGTATCCTCGCATCATGAAATTTTATAGCATTCTGATCATATTTTCTACATGTTTCTTACCCATCTCTCTTTTAGAAAATAAGGTTAAATGATAGAAGACTTCCTCCATTGGGATCGTATTCGAGGAAAATATCTTGCGGGAATTCTTTGTGCTCCAATGCTGATGTAAGTACCTGTTGTATATCACTATATTTTTACATCAACATGTATTTTGTTAATCGGCGTGAATCTAACCTTTATCTGATCTATAATTAGTTGTAGCAAAATGTTAAAGGCGCCAATGTTGATTTTTGTAAGGAAAACTGCCTGGTAGTTTTGCATACTGAGCTGCATGAATGTACTATCTCAAATCACGCACATTACTGAATTGTAGTGCTTCTCTGGTTGCCCATTCATTCATTGTGTCAATGTTGCTTTCGTACTACCTAACCTGGTTGATGATAGTTGTGCCATATTGTGTTAATTTGGTGTAGGCTAGTTGCGCAAACGTTCGTTGTGTCAATGTTGCTTTCCTATTATCTGACTTGGCCAATGATAGCAATGCTAGTGTGTTAATTTTGTGCAGGCTGCTGAAGATAAGAAGACAAACTCTGAAAACAGCAAGGCAACCCCATTGTTTCATTCCAGTAAATCTAGGCCAGGTAATATGGAAATAACTCATGATTAATCTGTTTGGTTCCCGTCCTAATTTATGTTATGATGCAGTGGTCGAGACACTCTCCACTATCAATAATACAAGTCTGCCAAAATCGCCATCTGAATCTGTTCAGTATCCTCTGTCTCGAATGCAACGGAATAAATGTATGTTTGTGAACCAATTAATGGCTGAAGCAATGATGGAAATGGTGGATGAATCAGAGGTGCAGAGTCGTGCGACACAACAACTGATCAATGTTTTCAGAGACAGTGTAGAAAAGCAGCAAGAACTTGCCCACATGCTTATGGGCGTCATCTGTGTTGAGGTTGCAGATTGTGACGTTGTAGATGGTTAGATTCTGCTCATTTATTTGCACTGGCATAAATCTTTGATTGCCGGGTGGATGTAATTTCCTGTAATATATGCTGGATGTGCAACGTTATTCCCTGTATGCCGTACCTTTGCTTGATCAGTTTTGGTCCTGCGCATAATTTCTCATCGTAATGGGCTCAAATTATCTAATTTGGCCTAAAGACATGTACGAACTTTAGTGGGCCCATTAAGTTAATGGGACGTTACTAGGCCGAAAGTTAATGGTCGGCCCTCTTACCTCCCGGGTCGTGAACAGGCCGACATCGAAGCGGGCAACAGGTGGTCCCAATTTATTGCACGGGCCGTTAACAGGCCGTTACTAAGTTTGGGCGACATATGGCCCAACTATACTGTAGGCCTTTAGCAGGCCGAAAGAGACAGCGGGCTTGTACTGGACCATGAAGAGCATGGGCCTCTAAGAGGCCGAAAGTCAGGTCGTATTGTAAATGGCCCAACTGTGTTGTGGGTCTTTAGCAGGCCGAAAGAGAAACCGGGCTGGTATTGGACCATGAAGGGCATGGGCCGTTAAAAGGCCAAAACTAAGGTCCGACTACAAATGGCCCAACCATTTATGGTCCGTTAACTGGCCAAAAGGCACATAGGGCCGATAATTGGCCCAACACTTAAATGGGTCGCTAAAAGGCCAAAACTCATGTCCTACTACAAATGGCCCAACTGATTTATGGGTTGTCAATAGGCTGAAAGTGACACCGGGCCAGAAATTTGCCCAACACTTAAATGGGCCGCTAAAAGGCCGAAACTCAGGTCCGACTACAAATGGCCCATCAGATTTATGGGCCGTCAACAGGCTGAAAGACACACCGGGCCGGAAATTAGCCCAACATTTAAATGGGTCGCTAAAAGGCCGAAAGATGTACATCCTAAAAATTGGCCCATCAATTAAATGGGCCGTTAACAGGCCGAAATCTCATCGGGCCGATATTGAGCCCAAATATATAGCGGGCTGTTAACGGGCTCGAACTGATGATATGATACAATGGTGTCAAATCTTTAACGGGCCGTTGACGGGCCGAATTGTCACATCTCGTATGGGCCGTGGGCTTAAATGGACCTGCCACAAGTAGGCCTTATATGGGTCGGCCTGCTATTTTTACTGTGCCGGACTTTTTCACCGGAATGGGCCACTGTTGGGCTGTGCCACGTGTCGACCTATCATAGGCGCCTCCTGTCCAATGAGTGGATGACATCTGTCCCAACAGTGAGGCAACACGTGTTTCCCGCGGCCAATGATGATTTTACACATGGAAAATCCCCATTGGTCCGGGCTGTTAACGGGTTATCGGATCCAAAACCGGACCCGATAGTTTAACGGCGTTCCTTACGGTGGACGCCACGTGTCGGTCACCCTTGACGAAAGCACTCCTGTGACGCGTTATTTATTTTCATGGAAGTGGACACCTCCGTGATGATAATTTTGGTAATGTCATGGAACACTTCTACGACAACACAGGTATGACTATCTTGATTCTGTCATAAAATCGTCATCGATGTACATGCATGACGAAAAACGCGACCTACAGTGACAAACATGTATCATCACAGAAGTGTATTTTTTTTGTAGTGCTAAGGATTGAGAAAGGTCCTTCAAGTAAGTTGTTATCGGTGCAATAAGGCAATAAAAATTGCTTCTAAAAGTGTTAGATCATTTAGTGTAAGAGAAAATGGAGTGTTGTACAAACTTGTGATGGCAAAAAATAAAAGCGACAGACTGCATAATAAAGGTTGCTATCATAAGGGGCAATATAACATGACGTTCTTTTGCACTAAGGGGTTGAACATACAAACAAATAAATGCATGGAAACCTCTGCTTCCCTCTGCGAAGGGCCTATCTCTTACTTTTATGTATTTACTTTCTTGCAAGGGTCAAAGTTTTTCCCTCTATTTCTTTTTATTTTTCTCCTTTAGCAAGCATCATGTGGTGAGGAAAGATCTAGGCACATATATCCAGTTGGATATGGGTAGCATGAGTTATTATTGTTCACATCATGCAAAGGTGAATACATTGGGAGGCGAAATTATAAGCCCCTATCTTTCTATATGTCTGGTTGAAACGTTTTGCTCATGTGTATGCGGTGAGTGTTAGCAATCATAGAAGACTATATGATGGTTGAGTATGTGGAGCTCTTACTTAGACTCTGTTCAATAAGTTGAATTGCAATTGCTTGGTGACTGAGAACATAGGTTGTTGAGTTTCAAGAGAATTCATTGTTTGAACCGTAACATGTGAATGTGTGGCTACTATAACATGAGAAGTTTTATAAGAAAGAATTGCTGTTATGATGCTAGGAAAAATGATTGAAGTTATCATTAATCAAACTTATGCACTTTGCTAGCATTCACACTTCATAAATTATTTCTTTTATCATTTACCTACTCGAGGACGAGTAGGAATTAAGCTTGGGGATGCTGATACATTTCCAACATTTCTGTAATTTATGAAGTATTTGTGCCATTATATTATCATTCTTGGATGTTTTACAATCATTTTATAGCAAATTTATATCATTTTTTGGGACTAACCAATTGACCTAGTGCCTAGTGCTAGTTGCTGTTTTTAGCTTGTTTTTTACATCGCAGGAAATCAATATCAAACGGAGTCCAAACACCGTGTAACTTTTTGGACATTTTTTCTGGACCAGAAGGAACCCAATGGGCCTGAGCTGCACCTGGGGGGGGGGTGCCCCGAGGGGGACACAACCCACTAGGGCGCGCCACTTGTGCCCACCTTCGTGGCCTCCCGCACCCCCTCTTTGCACTATAAATTCCCAAATATTTTGAAACCCTTTTGGGTAGCCCTGGATAAGAAGTTCCGCCGCCGCAAGGCCTCTGTATCCATGAGATCCAATCTAGACCCCATTCCGGCACCCTGCCGGAGGGGGGAATCATCACCGGTGGCTATCATCATCCCGGTGGCCACCACTATGAGGAGGGACTAGTCCACCCTCGGGGCTGAGGGTTTGTACTAGTAGCTATGTGTTTAATCTTTGTCTCTCGTGTTCTTGAGATGTCACGATCTTGATGTATCGTGGGCTTTGTTAATATAGTCGAATCATATGGTGTTTCCCCACTCTATGTTGTTTGACGAGAATGTGTTCCCGTTTTCATCACTTCCACTAGCTCCCACCACTTCGGCATCACATTCGCATTCCACCTCTCCGTCGCCTGCTCAGTTTGTTGATATTGCATACTCTCCTGCATTGCTTCCTAATCATGCTGCAGGTATTGGTCGTGGAGCATCTCGAGTTGCTGGAGGATCAGGAGTGGGCTACTGTACCTGATGTGGGTGGCGGTCATGTGCATGTGCCATGCACGCTTGGGCCGACCTCACTTGTGTCGTCCTCCCCTGGGCCGACCTCACCAGCATCGGTTGCACTCATGCCGGCCTTGCCTGCATTGGCCTCCCCTGGGTGGCCCTGCCTGTGTCGGCCTCGCCCAGGCTGGCTTTGCCTGCCCCTCCACCTGGACCAACTTAGCCCGCCCCGTCAACTGGGTTGGCATCGCCTGTCGCGTCACCTGGCCCGTTGCCAACAGTGGTCTCGCCGCCCACGTCCCCACCATCTGCGGCACCACCAACTACTGCTGCTTATCGGACTTTCACCTGCAGTTGGTCCGGTATTACTTGTCCCAAGGAATGCACGGACGGGACAGTTGCATGGCTTGCAGCCTATGTGGCACAGTTACAAGATGATCCCTTTGATGAGCCACGACATTTTCCGGATGCTCTCGGGGTTCCTCACTAGCGTCATGCCATGGAGCAGGAGTATCATGCATTGTTGAAGAATGGTACGTGGCAGTTAGTTCCTCCAGTCTCTGGTCTTCAAAGTTAAGAGGCATGCTGATGGTTCTATTGAACGCTATAAAGCAGGGCTAGTGGCGAAAGGGTTCAAACAATGGTATGGTCTTAATTATGAGGTTACTTTTAGCCTGGTTGTTAAGCCAACTACTATCCAACTTCTACTGTCATTGGCTGTGACTCGAGGCTGGTTTCTTCGTTAACTGGACATTCAGAATGCTTTTCTACATGGTGTTCTGGATGAGGAGGTTTACATGCGCTAGACCCCGGGATTTATTGATCCTGCTCGCCCTCATCATCTGTGTCGCCTGGTCATGCTGCTCTATGGGCTAAAGCAGGCTCCTCGTGCATCGCATGCCAGGCTTGGCTCCGTTCTTCGGGCTTTGGGCTTTGTTCCATCTACGGTTGACACTTTGCTCTTCCTTCTGCATCGGCCTGAGGTGACGATGCACCTACTGGTGTACGTTGATTACATTATTCTTATTAGCTCCTCTGATGTTGTTGCTGACCGTCTGATGTCTGCCCTAAGTGATAACTTTGTTGTGAAAGACTTGGGCGCTTTGCAATACTTCCTTGGATTGGAAGTTTCTCGCTCCTTTGCTGGCTTGACTCTCACATAGCACAAGTACTCTCTGGACCTGTTACGACGAGCACATATGCTTAAGTGCAAAAATGCTATGACTCCTATGTCTGCCCCTGATCGCTTGTCTGCGTTTGATGGCAATCCTCTCACTTCCGATGATGCCACTGAGTACCAGCGTGTTGTTGATGGCCTGCAGTACTTGACTATCGCTCGACCTGACATCTCCTATGCAGTCAATTGTGTGTGTCAATACCTTCATGCTCCTCGAACTTCTCATTGGACAGCGGTGAAGCACATAATACGCTATGTTTGCCTTACTGCATCGTACTGTTTGCTTCTCCAGCCTGCACCGTCTAATGAGCTCTCGGCATTCTCTGACGCGGATTGGGCTGGGGGTCCTGATGACAAGCGATCCACACGAGGATATGCAATCTTCTTTGGTCCCAATTTGATCGCCTGGAATGCTCGCAAACAAGCTACAATGTCTCGGAGTAGCACTAAAGCTGAGTACTAGGCGGTTGCTAATGCTATAGCTGAGGTCATATGGGTGAAATCCTTATTGAGAGAGTTGGGAGTCTCTTAAACTTAGCCATCTGTCCTTTGGTGTGACAACATCGGTGCAACATACCTGTCATCTAATCCAGTATTTCATGCACAAACGAAGCACACCGAAGTTGACTATCACTTTGTGAGGGAACGCGTTGCACAAAAGCTACTTCACATAAAGTTCATCTCCTCTAAAGATCAACTTGCCGACATCTTCACGAAGCCTCTACGTACCACAACCTCAGTTTGTAGGTTGTAGGCGCAATCTTAACATGCTTTGTACCTCAAGACATAGTTGGCATTGAGGGAGGGACCCGTTGCAAGGATTCTTTTCAGATTAAGACCCTGCGTAAACCTTTTTTCACTGTCTCTTGTTGATATACATCCCCCGGTTCCTTAATATAACCGAGGAGGAGGCTGGTGCTTTGGCATTGGCCGCACCAGAATTTTTGCGCGTACCTGGACACCAGGGGCTTAGGGCATTATTCTGCCCATTTTCATAAAGACCGAATACCTTAGGGAGTATTCGGCGTCTCGAGTTAGGCCTTATATGCATCAGCTCCGAATCATGTCTTTGGTCAAATCTTGGGTTGCCCGGCTCCTGTGTTTTGCTGCCTTACGTTCCGTTTTAACGGCTAACGCGGCACCAGGAGAACTACTGCGATGGTGCCCCGGTTCGGCCGGGCGAGCACCTCAGTAGAGAAAGCCGAAAACTGACTGTCATGATATAGCGAGAGACTGGTCAACCACTCGATGACTCACATGAATGTTTAGGATTCCTCCGCATTAACGAAGGACCGGTTTTCGGTCAGGCACATACGCACCCCAAATTCGGGAGAGTGCGGTGCCCCCAGGGGCTATATAGTAGCCCCACCCTCGAACTCCTATGGCTAAGTGAAAGTGATAAAGCATTATAGTCCGGTTGCCTAGTTTGCTACGCTATCACCTCCTTAACAGGACCAAGACGTTGGATTAAGTGTGAAAAAGCGCTTTTTTTTGCAAACACCCCCGCACTATGTGCGTGGGGGCTGAAGCCAAGGACTGCCATCTTTCAGGTTATATACACATATACATAAACGGCCGCACAGAGAGTAGTTTACTACTTGAACGCACAAGTATAAAAAGCACTTGTATTACCTTGAAACATTGTTTTCACAAATCATACATGTCATTTAAACATAATATCCTTCGAGCATTGCGTCTCTATTAAACAAGCGCCCGACAAGACTTCTTCAAAGTAGTGCTCGGCAGGTACTCGGCCTCTGTCCGAATCCCGGGACGCAACGTCAGTGGCCTTCATCTCTGCCCAGTGTGTCTTGACACGGGCAAGAGCCATCCGCGCTCCCTCAATACACGCCGATCGCTTCATTGCGTCTATACGCGGCACCGCACCAAGAAACTGCTGCACTAAACCAAAATAGCTCTTCGGCTGGGGTCCGTCCAGCCACAAGTGAGTCAAGACATGTTTCATGGCAACTCCGGACAATCGATTCAGCTCGGCCCATTCGGCCAACCGATCGGTCAGCGGCAGAGGACGCTCCGGACTATGGAATTGCGACCAATATAGCTCTTCCCTTCTGTGCCCCTTTTGGCCCCGGAAGTGCTCAACCGCGTCCGCAGCACTCGCCGCCAAGTCCAGATAAGCATCCTCTGAACTCCACAATTTATCCAACTGAGCATACTTTGGATCTGTATATTTCCTCCGCAGCAGAAACGGTTTTCCAGCCGCAATTTCCCCGGTCAGACTCAGCTCCTCCTTGGCAGCTCTCAAAGCCGGTTGGGCACTCTTGGATTCGGCGGCGGCCTCCTTCAGGCCCTCTTGTTCCGCTTGACGTTCCTTTTCAAGAACCGCGCAGCGATCGGTAGTATTCCTTAACTTTCTGGCCATATCGGCCATCTCCTCTTTGCATCGGCAGTGAGCAGCCCGTTCAGCTTCTAGCTCTTCGGCCGCCTTTACAGTGGCCGCATTACTAACTCTGGCTTGCTCTTTCGCTCGGGCGAGTTCTGCCCGCAGCTCCTCCACGACAGCGGCACCATCTGCATTAAGCATACAAACAGTAAGACATGGGCGTCAAGCTCCCTTAACAGGTGTCCGCATAGAAGTCGCATACCTTGCGACTCGTCAAACCGTTCATTGACCAGCGCGATGTCCGCATCCGCCTCATCAAGCTGCCTCTTTAGTTCGGCATATTCATCATTCCGGCTGGACTCCGGACGCCCCGCCACCTGTTTAGGAGTGGCGATATGTCACAACTGAGAATTTGATCCTCGGCACGTCGTCAATTTTGACAACATACCGAGTCTCAGGGGCTACTATCTATACATGGCGCATTTTATATGCATAACTGTCAGAAGGTACATTATTTTTTGCGTACCTCAAACCCCGTCAGTAAGCTTCTGACGGCTTCGTGCAATCCGCTCTCTGCGGATGCAATTCTTTCAATCACCGTACCCATTAGAGCACGGTGATCTTCGGAAATAGCCGCTCGCCCGAGCAGATCCTTCAGCTCCTCCGACCGCACGCCACTTGGCGCCGGACCTTCCGCCCCCGCTGGACTTGGGGGAACCCTCCGTGACGACACCTTCGGGTCGTCCGTTTCACATGAGGGTGCGACAGGTGGAGGCGTTTCGCTCTCCATCATCTCCGGAAGAAGATCCCCCGAAGACGAGCTCTGCTGAGAAGGGCTGAGGTCCGAACTACAAGGTACAATTTCGGTTATCTTCATAAATAAATACAGGGATGTTCCTTATTTACAAGACCCCTTCTTTTTACTTGCGGCTCGCTGGAGGGCTGATCCCCTTGGGGAAATAGTGCGGCTGGGTTACTTCCCAGCGCCGGACTCTCCGACGAAGATTCCCTTCCCCTCTTTGAGGCCTTGACCTCTGGATCTTTCGAAGCAGTCCTCTTCCCTCCTCGAAAGACGGGACTTTTAATCCCTCCTTCCTCGATAGCCTCCTTCATGGGGGCAGTCGCTTCCCCGCTCCCCCCTTCGCCTTCTTCAAAGGGCACGACCTTCAACATCTTGGTCAGCATGGGATCCGGCGTGGTCTCTGGGAGGGGAGCCAGACACCTTATTAACTTTGCCTTGGCTATCCACTCCTGTTCAAGAAACGGCTCCTTTAAAGGGCATATATATAAAATAAATGGATGAACAGCTTGTCCGGTTACAGGACTACTTACTTGAGTATCTGGGCGATTGCAGCTTAGTCCTGCGTCCTCGGTCAAGTCCAGACACTTCTCTTGTGATCCGAAGAACAGTTTATACATCTCCACGGGCGTCGTGCCCATAAAATTTTGGAGAGCTCGTGGTCCCTCCGGATTGAATTCCCACAAGCGGAGGGGGCGACGTTTGCAGGGCTGAAGGCGCCGGATCACCATAACCTGCGCCACCGCAACCAGATTGATCCCTCTTTCCTGGAGGTCTCGAATACGGCCGTGCAGCAGGGGAACGTCCTTGGACGACCCCCAGTCGAGCTCCTTGTTGACCCATGATGCCAGCCGTTGTGGTGGACCCGAGCGGAAGGCAGGGAGCGCCGCCCATTTGGTGCCCCTGGGAGCGGTGATATAAAACCACTCCCGTTGCCACAAACCAAGATCCTCTTGAAAAGAGCCCTCGGGCCATGAAGCATCAGCACATTTGCTTATGACCGCCCCTCCGCACTCTGCTTGTTGCCCCTTGATCATCTTTGGCTCCACCTTGAAGGTCTTGAGCCACAATCCAAAGTGGGGGGTAATATGGAGGAAAGCCTCACATACGACAATGAATGACGAGATATGGAGGATGGACTCCGGATTCAAGTCATGGAAATCAAGCCCATAATAAAACATGAGCCCCCGCACAAAGGGGTCCGTCGGGAAGCCTAAACCCCGAAGGAAGTGGGACACGAACACCACGTTCTCGCCGGGCTCAGGAGTGGGAATGACCTGCCCTAGAGCAGGCAGCCTATGCGAGATCTCGCCGGTTAGATACCTGGCGTCTCGCAGCTTTAGCACATACTCTTCTATGACGGAGGAGGACATCCATCGGCCGTGCTGGTCGGAGCCGGACATCGTCGAAAGTCCGAAGCGCCTAAATCTGAAGCTTTGGGTGTTGGAACTCGAGGCGCGAGGCGAACTCGATGGAGGGTGTAAAAAGAAGAGGGCCTTGGTCTCATTATAAAGAGGTTGAATACAAAGAGCCCACCTCGTGGTCGATTAGGACTCGCCTTCGATAGAGAAGGCAGGCCAACGGGCATGGTTGGTTTACCCATGTCCGTATTGATGAGAATCCCGGAATAAGGGGGCATGATCTACGCTTTGATAAGACGTGCCAAGGAAACCGCCTCGCTAAACACGCTGAGGTGGAACAATAAAAAATGATTCATATAAAGGCCTGGCCGTGGTGTGATGTCACGCCGCAGAATACGTCAGCAGATCTGTGCAAAAATTATTCTCTGTACGGTGTTATGTGGAACTTGTTTTGCAGAGCCGGACACTATCCTTGTGTTCAAAACCTTCTATGAAGTATTCGGAGGAGGAACCCGCCTCGCAATGCCGAAGACAATCAACACGCCAGACTCATCGTCATTGAAGCCTGGTTCAGGGGCTACTGAGGGAGTTCCGGACTAGGGGGTGTCCGGATAGCCGAACTATCATCATCGGCTGGACTCCAAGACTATGAAGATACAAGATTGAAGACTTCGTCCCGTGTGCGGATGGGACTTTCCTTGGCGTGGAAGGCAAGCTTGGCGATACGGATATGTAGATCTCCTACCTTTGTAACCGACTTTGTGTAACCCTAGCCCTCTCTGGTGCCTATATAAACCGGACGGCTATAGTCCATAGGACGAACAACAATCATAGCATAGGCTAGCTTCTAGGGTTTAGCCTCTTTGATCTCGTGGTAGATCCACTCTTGTAACACACATCATCAATATTAATCTAGCAGGACGTAGGGTTTTACCTCCATCAAGAGGGCCCGAACCTGGGTAA
>LR880968.1:32604740-32618349 GCA_904067115.1 Aegilops sharonensis | reverse complement strand
TCCAAGACTATGAAGATACAAGATTGAAGACTTCGTCCCGTGTGCGGATGGGACTTTCCTTGGCGTGGAAGGCAAGCTTGGCGATACGGATATGTAGATCTCCTACCTTTGTAACCGACTTTGTGTAACCCTAGCCCTCTCTGGTGCCTATATAAACCGGACGGCTATAGTCCATAGGACGAACAACAATCATAGCATAGGCTAGCTTCTAGGGTTTAGCCTCTTTGATCTCGTGGTAGATCCACTCTTGTAACACACATCATCAATATTAATCTAGCAGGACGTAGGGTTTTACCTCCATCAAGAGGGCCCGAACCTGGGTAAAACATCGTGTCCCTTGTCTCCTGTTACCATCCGCCTAGACGCACAGTTCGGGACCCCCTACCCGAGATCCGCCGGTTTTGACACCGACAGAGGGTGTTAGACTGTATTTATACATGGCTTCTGTATATGTCTTATATATTGCATTGTACAATTTTGTGTACCCCTTCATATATATGAGATAGCCGCACTCGTTAAGGGTGTCGTGCAGTTTCCAAACCCTAAGTTTAACAGAGGACAGGACGACGGAGACATTATTTTTACTAAGGGACATCACTGCCGGCATACAACCACAACGAAGACGATAAACCTAACAAAAATGAGAACGGGGTTCCCCACTGAGGTCTTCCACACCTTCATGGCCCAAAGGTGGCGGTGCCAACGGGAGGAGGAAAGCCTAAAACCTGCTAGAGTTGCTCTTAGACTTCATTGAAACTAGCCAAAAAGGACTTGGACAAAACTACTGTTGCGAGTCATCAATTAAGGCATGTAACAAAAAAATTCCGCTTTTGACATCTTCCATTTCCTTTTTTTGAGACTGGCATCTTCCCTTTGCTAATGTTTCATGAGACTAACACATATGTCCGCGCCTTGCAATGGGGCGTAAATTTTATGTTCATCGAAATGTTCACTAATACGGTACGACAACATCCAAAAATTTCATCCGGCAATGACAGGGGGCGCAAGCCAAGGTCTTAATCACATTAGGAAAAAAATGCTCAATTAGGGCGCCTGCTTTTCCTCATTAAAATCGGATTAATAATTTGAAAAAATCAGTTTAATATTTCAGACTATTGGACTTTGAAAGGATAAATTATTGTGCGCCTCACTTTCTTTTTCTTTTGCGTATCTTTGATTGGTATGCCTTATTTCCCATAAAATGCATCCGTCAGGCACATCTCAAGGCTGTTCTACTTTTCCTCCAGATACCTCGCTTATATCTTTTCTGTTCAGTAAACGCACCCTCTGTTGAGCCAACCATTTTTTCGCTCCCTCGGAAGCCCAGCCACGTCAGACTTTTGGCCCAGGTGACCTACGAAACGGGTTAAGGCTCAGGCTTCGTACGAAACAATTTTTAATGGACTGCCTAGATTTTCCTGCAAATAGTACCACCTCGCTTATATACTATCTTAAACATTTTGCTAAAGATAATATACTATCTTAAACATAAAATCACCTAAGCGGGACGAAATCAAGAATGTCGCTTTGCTTTAATAGTAGTGGGTATGGGTATATAGATGTTCCCTTTCCTACCTTGAGTAGTTGGAACCAGACTTGCCCTCTGCAGTTCATCTATTTATATATAAAAAATACGGAAATGTTAACGCCCACACGTGTGGGCGTTTGCACATCGCCCACACGCCTCCATCACCACTCATTTTGCCACGTATGAATAGATGACATCAGCAGATTTTTTTTATTTTCGGCTTAAAAATGTTTTATCTCCTAAATAAAAAAGCGAACTAAAAATTCGTTTTCACCATTAAATCCGTCTCGACGAGATCTTCAAAACTAGACCCCATGTTGATATGTTTCGACGAATTTTTTTTTTTTGCCAGAAGTTGCCACAATGTTTACACTGCAGTTGCCATAGGGCTTAAACTAAAGTTGCCATGTGGCAATTTTAGTTTGTAGATCATGGCAATTTTAGTATTTTGATGATGGCAACTCCAGTATTTTGACCATGAAAATTATTTTTTATATGTACCATGGCAATTTTACGTGCATGTATCGTGGCAATTTTAGTTTATGGTTCATGGCAAGTCTAGTTTCTTAATTCCCCGTTTTATAAATGTCAAAATTTACTATTAAATGTAGAAGAAAATAGTTGAAACATATTATGGCAACTTCAGTGTAAACATCATGGCAATTCATATGCAATAGACATGGCAACTTTTAATCCAAAAAAAAATTCATCAAAACATATCAACATGTGATCTAGTTTTGAAGATCTCATCACGAGGAATTGAATGGTGAAAACAGATTTTCAATCGGATTTTTCGTTTAAGAGATAAAACATTTTAAAAACTGAAAATCCAAAAAGATTCCTGCATGCATGCATGCGATGACGTGGCAATCTGTTTACATTAGAGACGTATAGTGCGTCTCCCTTCCTGCCACACGTGTGGCAGTTAGCGCGACCCAAAAAATAATTGATGGGTTAACCAGAATAAAGAAAATAGATTAGAAAATTCCACGTTAATTAGAAAACACTAGCCCTCGATCTGGTGGGTCCTTTAAATTATGAATATGTAACCGTCGGATATACGTAACATATATAGTAGCATTGTCGCAACCGTACCACCAAGTCAACCCACATATCCCTAACGTGCCCTCCCCAACTCTGAATAAAATAAAATAAGAAACTAGCACGAGAATCCCTTACGTGCCCTGCCCCAACTCTGAAAGCAGATGGTGCACTACATCCCTGATCCCAGGAAACTTGAGAATTACATCAGGTGACAGCTGCGATGAGGCGGCACAAACCTCCTTCTGCCTATGACTGAACAAACGAATACACAGACGATTGAGAAGCTGCACGACGCGTAGATTGCGAAGCTGCCATCACAGGGCGCCCTAGCACGCAAAAAAAGTCACTACCGCCGGCCCTCAACCGCCATGCATGCGGTGGCGTTCCAGGGACATAGTACAAAGCTGGCTTCACGATCTCTCGGGCATTGTCGGCGGACAAGGCCAGGAGGATGTAGACCTCCTACATGAGCGGTGTCCAAGATGGAGACCACGCCAAGTTGCTAGATTGGAGCTTGGCTTGACCCTGGCATCTACTCTAAGTTGAACTGGCCAGAAATTACTCCCTGCATGTGTGATTTTCCGTCAACAGTAGGTAGCTTCAACATTTGTACGTAGAAAGGGTGAAGAAGAGTTAACTGTTGGTCCTGAAAATAACTGCTAAAAGGACTGTGAAGGGTTTATCCAAGGAGCGAAAGCTCTATCAATGATTTTCATGATTCCGTAAGTTAACAGGTTTGTCAATGTTATAAATATATGAGAGGCATGAGCGTCCAGCTCCATGCATCCAAGCATCGATAGGCAATTTAGTATGCGCATGCAAGTCTGATCTCTGCATAATGTATAGTAATATAGTTACATATCTTTGCCAGTTATAGTTAACGAATAAACGTATACAAGCCATCAAGGCGTCGAGGGGATAAAAGGAACCAGCGCTAATTTCATAGGTACTACCGCAGTGTCGAAACGAAGAAACGAATGAATTGAACATACATGCACACTACTCGAAAATAACACAACTCTTCATACGTATAGACTCGCTATTCTAACACACCTGAGCATACCTAATTTCTCAGTTGGTGATAGTTATCCTCCCAACTCTGAGATTTATGTAAGATTCCGTGGTTTTGCAACTATTACAAATTTGTTTACATTTTCTTTTGCATTAGTGTATAAATTAATGCATCGGCGTGACCATACTTTTAGATATGTATGAATAAATTTGTCAAGTCAACTAAGAAATATATGTTTTCCTCAGTCGTCCAACCATAGTCAGATCCTTCTACCCTTTTGTACGATGAATACATTATTATTATACAAAGATAAATAATTTTCAGATTGGTTTTTGTATCAGCTCGATCAGGTAGGAGGACCCTTATATTATAATCACCACAATAATGTTCTTAGGATATATTAATAGAGTACAAAATTACAATATTCGAATGACATCCACACAAATATATTTCTTTTATAAAGGGCATACCATCATATAAAGATTTATCCATATAACCTCTAGCTTTATTAAGAAAAATATATGTAAAGTTATGCCAATGTGTTGTACTCACAATTTGGGATCCAAGTTTTATTTCCATCATGATAACCTACTGTCAGCAAAAAAAGAAGTAAAAATCGTTTCCCATTTCAGTACTTCCGTTTGCATGAATACACTGTATGCGCTTGCGGAGAGCATTTTCTTTGTTGGTCGGCTTTACAAACTAATAACGACATTACTTCATTTTTTCTGTCTTAAATATTTGTATGGGTGTAGTGGCTGAAGAAAGAGATGGGACTACATGATATCAACATTTCTGGCATATTATATATCTTCCAACCTGGATATCCAACTGTACTTCTTTGTACTTCTAGGAATTACAAAATTTATAGATATACTTAAGTGAGTGTATCCATCCATTTGCAACAATTTAGTTTCTAGGTTTACCGGTGTTCCCGGGTCGTGCTTAAACATTAGTTGATAAATCTCTTCGTTGTATATGCTTATGTTGCTTTATTATACATAAGTTGTTAAAACAATTGTATTTATTTTCTATTTCTATTTACTTTGTTATTCTTTCACGAAAG
This sequence comes from Aegilops sharonensis, assembly GCA_904067115.1. Classification (NCBI taxonomy): domain Eukaryota; kingdom Viridiplantae; phylum Streptophyta; class Magnoliopsida; order Poales; family Poaceae; genus Aegilops; species Aegilops sharonensis. The sequence goes on along the minus strand of LR880968.1, from coordinate 32,613,699 downwards.
GGTTTTGATGCATTTATGACTATCACAAAAATGATCATAGTGAGTTACTTGGTAAAATTGACAAAACAATTCATATTGGGTGGTCATAATAGTAATTATGGTCCACAACGTACATATACGACACAACCAAATAACACCGGGTATCTTTTTGTACAATGACTATAAATATTGGAATCAGGTATTTTAAATAGCATATATAATAAATGACTCACATGTCATAATATTTAAATAGTAACTCATGGGCAAGAAAATCGTACCCGCACCATTCAGAAGAGGGTTGGATATCCATGGCTTCCCAAACTCATGGTCAAATTGGATGTTTTACCTGTTATGAAGGATAAAATCTTCATAATTTCACTTCATGATAAATTCTAACGGCAAGATCATCCAAGCAACAATTTAAATGGGTCAATTAGCTGAGACACTAAAGCTACCCTTGACCTGAATGTTAACGTCCACACCAATCTAACATAACAATAAAACTAACCGCTACCTTGTGGCCTAAATTTTATCTCTGTCCAGTGAACCAACATAACACATTAAACATGTCATTACTAAGGTACTTATAGAAATGCCCTATTTGATAGGCATTCATTTAAAAAATTAAGCATAATTAACTTCCTTTCTTGAATTATGATAGGTTATTTAGCATAATATTAGTTGTCTTATACATCTATATTATTTCCTGCCCAAAGTAATAACATACAAAAATCTTATATTTATTTTGCAATCACTCTGAAGTTTAACAACTTCAAAGATGACGCCCTCGCATTTGCGAGGGCCATTCTGCTAGTTACATATAATAACATGTACGCCCGGCAGGAACACAATTCGACACTAGCAAATTCGAACGACATCGACCGCCCCGGAGCACAATTTGGCTGCAATGGCGCCGGCGCAGACGCTGGGGGAGTCGCTGGCACACGAACCCCGTCACAAAATCTGGATGATGGCCGTCTTCGTGCAGATCGTGTGGCCTGCCTTCATCACGGCTTTCCTATACGGCCTCGTATCGTTACAGGGGCAGGGGTTTCGCTCCTTCTTCCGTTGCGCGCCGTGGCGGTTGCCTCTGGCGCTCTCGTACGGCTACTACTGGTCGCTGCTCTACCTCATCAGGTTCTACGCGGAGCTGTTCCTGCCGCGCACGCCGGTAGCAGTCGCCGACAAGCTCGTCAACGCAGGAAACGGCGTCGGCGTATGCATCACTGTCATTGTGATGCCCGCGTCAAGGACGGCCGCGTGCTGGCCGGGTGCAGCACCGTATTCGGCGTGATCATCGTCGGCCTCGCCACGTTTTGGGTGTGGCTTGCTCGCACGTACCGTGGAGACGGGGACTCGTCGGAGGAGTCTACTACGCCGCCACCAGCAGCAGCACTAGAAGAAGGGCAGCAGCATCCTGTTCCACCACGCCTACCTGTCTAGATATTCACTCATTCCGGCCGTATATTTCTTCTCTTTCTCTTTTGATTTGATCAGACCACCTGCATACAAAGTGTTTATTTGTTTTATAGGAAAATAAGTGTTTATTTGTCGGGAAACACAGTACAGACGTAAACACTCATACATATAAACATGTACACTCATCTCTATCAATGCACACACGCACATCCACCCCTATGAACACTTCCGAGAGACTGAGCGGACACATAATATTTGGATTGACGAAGTCGCCATAGACGTCTTTGTAGTCGATGGGAATGTCTCATCCCACTGAATGCACATCGATGAAACGTCTGAAATAAATTCAGAAAAAATGCAAACACTTCTGTCAAGTCTAGAAGGCTTGAAATAAATCCAAAAGAATGCGAACACTGATGTCTAAGTCTAAGCTTTGAACTCTGATGGGCTAAGAATACTATCGTTCTCCTAACTATCCAGCACAAGTTAGTTCCACCAATAACAGGCTGCTAATATGTACGTCCAAGCCACTGTGCTCATCGTCATCTTAAACGTGGACACGTAGGTGTTCAGCCAGTTTGATCATTTTGTAGGTCGGTTTTTTTAACAAAAACGTCTTGCTGTGATTTTTCCACTCCCGAGGAAATTATATCTCCCCACACAAAGAGAAAAAAAAGGAGATAAGAAACTATACCTAGCTAGTTTGGCTCTATTCTGTAGGGAAGATGCAGCGGATTAGTGGACATAGAGTATCTTGTCACGAGCTATGCTCCCTGATGAACAGTAGAATTGATATAAATACTAAAAAATTAAAAAATTCTGAACTTTTTTGGGTGCAAACTTTGACAAAATGTTCTTGGTGTTTGCAAATTTTCATCCCGACATAACATTCATGGAAGGCGTGGTAAAAGAATCGACACTCCAAAAATGCTATTTTCGAAAGCATTTTTTTTAAAACTATTTTCGAAAGCATTTGGAGTGTTATTTTTGATTTTTGCCATGACTACCACGAATGGAATTTCGGAGTTAAAATTTGCAAGCACTGAGAACATTTGTCAAAGTTTGCACCAATTTTTTTAGAGGTTTTTAGAAATTTTTTAATTTTTTTCGGCATTTACTATTCATCCCAAGCTCAAATGAGCTCGGTTATAGAACAGGACTTTCGCATATTAGTGTCTGTGGTAGTTGTCGATTTCACCCGAACCATAAAAATGAGAGTTTTTTCATCTTTTATTCCTTTTGCGGTTTCCTCTTTTGGTTACTACCATTGGCTTGCTCACGACAAACGAATTGAATTGATGGGCTTTTTAGGAAATGACATTGAACCCCATGGTTGTGTGCATAAACCACCCGGTTCCACATAAACCGCCCAGTTCTTTGTTTTTAAAGAAAAACCGTATGGTTAGTCCGACTTTTTCCGGATCGATTGCTCGAAAGGTCTGCAAGGCTTGAAGAACCGCTGCGGTCACTGGTTGTGTTTTTTTCAGTTCCGCCCTTTGTATGGTCTGGTTTTTTTCAGTCCGATCAACGGGCCGGTTCTGCTGCACATCAGGGTGGCACTAGCAGTTCTCTGCTTAATTTAGTTTTTTTTCCGACAAAGGATGAATTTTATTGACTCAAAATGAAGCATCAAGTAGATACAAACACAGTAACCACACACCCGGCCTTTGTATAGCTATGATGTACACAATCAACTCCAACTATTATTCTCCTAACCATCCAGCACAAGTTAGTTTCACCAATAACAGGCTGCTAATATGTACGTCCAAGCGACCGTGCTCATCGTCATCTTAAACGTGGACACGCAAGTGTTCAGCCAGTTTGATCATTTTCTAGGTCGTTTTTTTAAAACGTCTTGATGTGATTTTTCCACTCCTGAGGAAATTATATCTCCCCACACAAAGAGAAAAAAAAGGAGATAAGAAACTATATCTAGCTAGTTTGGCTCTATTCTGTAGGGAAGATGCAGCGGATTAGTGGACATAGAGTATCTTATCCTGATCTATGCTCCTTGATGAACAGTAAAATTGATATAAATATTAAAATTTCAAAAAATTCTGAATTTTTTTGGGTGCAAACTTTGACAAATGTTCTTGGTTCTTGCAAATTTTCATCCCGACATAACATTCATGGAAGTCGTGGTAAGGGAAGGTGAGGAGAGGACGTGCGAGACGTGCAGTCACCAAGTGGAGTTCCCAACCGCTGCGGGGAGCCTTCCGAGCCTTCCGTTCTACCGAGGCACCCAGCACGCGACCGCAAAGGTAATCGCGCGCTGAGAGTGGCCGGGGCCAACGTCGCACAGCGGCATCCTCTGCGAGGCGTTCTGCTTCCAGGGCAGGGGTGTCTCTGCGCCGGGGAAGCCGGAGGGAGGGCGGCCGGCCACCTCAAGACCTCGTCGTTGTGAGGAACGCCTCACCGTCGCTTACGCTGCCAATTGTCTGCTGGAGAAGATCAATTCAGTGATGAAATCCACAAGCTAAACCATTAATAACAGAACGCCACCTCCATGCCAACACTCCTGGCCGACCACACCTAGCTACGCTGAATCTGTTCATGCCTCATACGTTCATAACAGGCTCGGTGATTGCGTCAAGGCCAAGACGCGGGAGGTAGATGGACAACGAAAATGAAGGAGAGGGTGAAGAAAAGGCCAGCCAGCCACATGTTATTTCTGAGCGGTAGATCCACGGGAATTGGTGAACTGCGACAAGGCGGTGCGGCGGAAGGAGGTGAGAGCGGAGGCCGGGTGCGCCGGGAGGTAGCCGGCAGTCTATGCGACGTAGGCACACGCATATTGGGGAATCGAGAGAGTTGTAGCCTGTCAGAGAGAGAGATAGAGTCAGGGAGTAATAATTTGTGGAAGAGGAAATCGCTAGATTAAAGCGGCGCCCCCTTTATTGACCATGGGACATGGGAGGGTATGCGGTATGCATGCAACTGGTGAGAATAAATCAGACGGCTGCCGGCTGCGGATGGCTGAGCTGGACCATATTGCATCAACTGGAAACGGAAGGCATGATGTGGCATGCATGTATGTTTCATACTATAAGGTGGGTCCTCATGTATGTCTCTTAACAAAATGCTTATGTGGCGGTGCTACTAAGGTGGATAGACTGCATGTTTAGAAAAATAAGATAGTGGGGATGAACTATTTAGGTATTATAGACTTGATATGTGGGTGGACCGATGCTTGGGTACTGCCCTTACTTGGACAATCATCCCACTTATGATTAACCCCTCTCGCAAACATCCGCAACTACGACAGAAGAATTAAGGTAAACCTAACCATATCATGAAACATATGGATCCAAATCAACCCCTTACGAAGCAACACATAAACTAGGGTTTAAGCTTCTGTCACTCTAGCAAACCATCATCTACTTATTACATCCCAATGCTTTCCTCTAGGCCCAAACAATGGTGAAGTGTCATGTAGTCGACGTTCACGCAACACCACTAAAGGAAAGACAACATACATCTCATCAAAATATCGAATGAATACCAAATTCACATGACTACTTATAACAAGACTTCTCCCATGTCCTAAGGAACAAACGTAACTACTCACAAATCATATTAATGTTCATAATCAGAGGGGTATTAATATGCATAAAGGATCTGAATATATGATCTTCCACCGAATAAAACAACTAGCATCAACTATAAAGAGTAATCTACACTACTAGCAACCCACAGGTACCAATCTGAGATTTTGAGACAAAGATCGTATACAAGTGATGAACTAGGGTTTGAAGGAGATGGTGCTGCTGAAGATGTTGATGGAGATTGACCCCCTCCCAATGAGAGGATCGATGGTGATGACGATGATGACGATTTCCCCCTCCCAGAGGGATGTTTCTCCGGCAGAACAGCTCCGCCGGAGCCCTGGATTGGTTCCGTCTCGAGGCGGCAGCGCTTCGTCCCGAAAGGTTCCTTATGATTTTTCCAGGGAAAAAGACACCTTATAACAGAAGATGGGCATCGGGGGGCTTCCAAGTGGCCCACGAGGCAGGGCGCGCGCCTAGGGTGTAGGGCGCGCCCCCACCCTCGTGGACAGAGGGTGGCCCCCCTCTGGTGCTTTCTTTGCCCAATAGTTTTTATAAATTCCAAAACTAACTTTCGTGCAGTTTCAGGACTTTTGGAGTTGTGCAGAATAGGTCTCCAATATTTTGCTCCTTTTCCAGCCCAGAATTCAGCTGCCGGCATTCTCCCTCTTCATGTAAACCTTGTAAAATAAGAGAGAAAAGGCATAAGTATTGTGACATAATGTGTAGTAACAGCCCATATTGCAATTAATATCGATATAAAAACATGATGCAAAATGGACGTATCAACTCCCCCAAGCTTAGACCTCGCTTGTCCTCAAGCGGAAGCCGATATCGAAAAATATGTCCACATGTTTAGATTTAGAGGTGTCGATAAAATAAAATACAGACATGAGGGCATCATGATCATTGTTAGAACAACAACTTATATATTGTCATATGATTTCTTAGGCTTAAAGTAACAATCTATTCACAATGTCAAGTATGAATCAAAAACTTCATTGAAAACTAGCAAACTATAATCTCAATCATTGAAGCAATTGCAATTTATTATAACATCGGAAAGAGTCAAATATAAGAGCTTTTCAGCAAGTCCACATCCTCAACTATCATTTAGTCTTTCACAATTGCTAACACTCATGCAATACTTATGGGTATGAAGTTTCAATCGGGCACAGAGAAAGATAGGGGCTTATAGTTTCGCCTCCCAACCTTTTACCTCAAGGGTAATGTCAACAATAATACTTTATGAAAACCCACATCCAATTACATATATATATCAGGATCTTTCCAAGACATAGTGCTTGCCAAAGGATAAAGTGTAAAAAGGAAAGGTGAAGGTCACCATGATTCTTGTATAAGGTAGAAGATAAAAATAAAAGGTAGGTCCTTCGCAGAGGGATGCAGAGGTTGTCATATCCTTTTAGGGTTGGATGCACAAAATCTTAATGCAAAATAACGTCACTTTATATTTCCACTTGTGATAAGGACCTTTATTATGCAGTCCGTCACTTTTATTTCTTCCATATCACAAGCTCGTATAAAGCTTACTTTCTCCACACTAATAGATCATACATATTTAGAGAGCAATTTTTATTACTTGAAACAATGACAACTTACTTGAAGGATCTTACTCAATCCATAGGTAGGTATGGTGGACTCTCATGGCAAAACTGGGTTTAGGATGTTTGGAAGCACAAGTAGTATCTCTACTTGGTCCAAAGAGTTTGGCTAGCATGAGGGGGAAAGGCAAGCTCAACATCTTGGATGATCCATGACAATATACTTTATTTCGGATATAAGAAAACATAACCCATTACGTTGTCTTCCTTGTCCAACATCAACTTTTTAGCATGTCATATTTTAATGAGTGCTCACAATCATAAAAGAGGTCCAAGATAGTATATTTATATGTGAAAACCTCTCTTTCTTTATTACTTCCTATTAATTGCAACGATGACCAAAACTATGTTTGTCAACTCTCAACAACTTTTATTCATCATACTCTCTATATGTGAAGTCATTACTCTCCATAAGATTAATATGATCTTTTTGTTTATTTTTATTCTTTATTTTTCTTTTATTCCCTCAAGATCATATCAAGATAGCGAAGCCCTCGACTCAAAACTAATCTTTATTATATATAGCTCACGGACTCGATTACATAGATAGGTATCAACACAAAAACTCAAAGCTAGATCATACTAAAACTTTATTCTACTAGATCAAGATATAACCAAAAGGATCGAACTAGGAAAAACGGTAAAGATAGAAGTGTGATGGTGATACGATACCGGGGCACCTCCCCCAAGCTTGGCAGTTGCCAAGGGGAGTGCCCATACCCATGTATTTATGTCTCTTTCTTCGGAGGTGGAGATGATGGAGTTGTTGATGATGTAGGCTTGTCGTCCATCTTTCAAGGCATAGGCTCACCATCATAGAAGGATGATCGAGTCTCCGGAATCCTCAAATCTGCAGCCAAACTCATCCTCTTGAATCTATATTCATACTCACAGTTTTGGTTTTGCAGGTCATAGATCTGGGTTTGGAGGTGCTCGATTTTCTCGTGAAGCTTGAAGATGGTCTCCCCAATGTTCTTGGCATCCAGCTTGTGGTTGTTGGTGAGATCCGCGATCATCATGTGATTGGCGTTGAGTCCGCGTTACACCATCCCTTGGCACTTGAAAACTTGTTGCTCCATTGCTTCGTGTCTTGTCTCCACGCTTCCGGTCCTCCTTGGTCCCTCAACATCGCGGATGTGCAGCACCCCCTCACGCATCTCAATGGTTTGAGTGTGTTGCAGCACCTCCGCGAGGTAGGGGTTGATGACCTTCTCGAAAAACTTGTCCTTGGGGGCGCTTGAAGACGCCATGGTGATCTAGATCTGACAGAAAAACAGCTAGAAACAAAGCAGAGGATTTTGTCGTGGTACTGTGGTCAAAACCTTTGGGAGATTATATAATGAATTTTTACCGACCAAAAGAAGTATCTTGCAAGAAAAAGGAGTCCGGAGGGCACACGAGGTGCCCACGAGGCAGGGGGCACGCCCAGGGGGCAGGGCACACCCTCCACCCTCGTGGATGCCTCGTGTCCTTTCCGGACTACTTCTTATTTCCCTATTTTCTTAAATATTCCAAAACGGAGAAAATTTGCTATTAGAACTGTTTTGGAGTCGGTTTACTTACCGTACCACATACCTATTCCTTTTCGGAGTCTGAAACGTTATGGAAAGTGTCCCTTATGTATTCCTCCGGGGTTAGGATATCAATAACATTGGTTTCAACATTTATGGGATTACCTGAGATATAATGTTTGATTCTTTGACCGTTCACCACCTTCGGATTTGTGACTTCGAAGTTGTTGATTTTTATGGCACCGGAATGATAGACCTCCTCGATAATGTAAGGACCTTCCCATTTAGAGAGAAGTTTTCCTGCAAAAAATCTTAAACGAGAATTGTATAACAAAACATAATCACCTACATTAAACTCACGCTTTTGTATCATTTTGTCATGTCATCTTTTAACTTTTTCTTTAAACAGTTTGGCATTCTCATAGGCCTGGGTTCTCCATTCATCAAGTGAACTAATATCAAATAGCCTCTTCTCACCGGCAAGTTTGAAATCATAATTGAGCTCTTTAATGGCCCAATATGCCTTATGTTCTAGTTCGAGAAGTAAGTGACATGCGTTTCCATAAACCAGTTTATACGGAGACATTCCCATAGGACTTTTATATGCAGTCCTATAGACCCATAATGCATCATCAAGTTTCTTGGACCAGTTCTTTCTAGATCTATTCACAGTCTGTTGCAAAATTAATTTAAGCTCTCTATTACTGAATTCTACTTGACCGCTAGACTGTGGATGGTATGGAGATGCTATTCTATGATTAACATCATACTTAGCAAGCATTTTACAAAAAGCACCATGAATAAAATGTGAACCACCATCAGTCATTAAGTATCTAGGGACTCCAAACCTCGGAAAAATAACTTCTTTAAGCATCTTAATAGA
>LR880968.1:32540083-32582670 GCA_904067115.1 Aegilops sharonensis | reverse complement strand
CTGCACGACAGTGTTCTTTCTTTGGAGAAGCGGCGTCTCAGAGAGAAGGATGTGGCATACCCGGTTTTCGTGGCCAAGGTGCCAGAGGGCAAGGGCTTTGTGGATGGCGACATCGGGGGTACGATCGTCCTGCGGTTTGATGACATCTTTGCTATGTTTAACCTTCATCCGCTGCACTACACCTTCGTTCGGCTGTTTTCGCTGAGTATGGAGATGCGGATCATTAGAGACAAGACCCCGGACATCGTGATAGTCGACCCCTTCTACATGCGTGCCAAGCACTTGAGCAGCGCTGGGGACCGCCAAGTTGCGAGTTCACACCTCGAAGGCGTCATTCTAGCAAACCCAGATAAGGATAACTTCCTTGTTGCTTACTTTCCCGAGTAATTCATCCCTTAACCGCCCCGTAACATATGATTTCTTAGATTTCGATCGTTCTTTTTTTCCTAACATTCCGTGTTCTGTGCAGTGACACACATTGCACACTCATCCTCTTAAGCCCGAAATATTCCATGGCCACGTATTTCGACCCGAACCGTAACTCCAAGATAGACTACACAAATGTCAAGAAATTTCTTGATGATGTTCTCCCCGGCTACGCCAATCTGGAGGCACCTTCACCAGGGCAGTTCGTAAGTACGGCAAGCACACCTTCTCACACAATACGAAGTTCTGCTGCGTCAAGCAGCCGCCTGGCGGTCAGAAGGATGCCTACTACGCCCTCCATCACATGCGGGCGATCGTAAGGGACCATCATCACCTTCTGCTACCAGATAATCTCAAAGATTGGGCCGCGAGCTTGCCGGCAATCCAGGACGCGGACCTCAGACAAGAATTCTTTCGCATCCAGTCGGAGTTTGAGGACATCATCCATCAAGATGTCCTTCATACCTCAGGGCAGTTCTTCCTCAGATATCAACCGTCCAACAGTGAGATAGATGGAATGCTACAAATGCAGGGTGACAACAACCGCGATTTCATGACCATCATGACAGACGGGGGCTTCATCCACGCTCCTGTCCGATGAGTCGAGTCGAAAGTAGTGATGTGTAGTTCTGAAACATAGATTGGCTCATGTTGTAATTAAACTTTAATGAATTCGTATGTCTCTTTGGTTTGGACAGTCGTTCAACTTAGATGTAATCAATGATATTTATTAGTAGGACCATGAATCGTGCTATTAATGTCTTGCTTTTCTCTTCCGATCCTTTTGTTGCATACTTACATATTGCTTATGTATTGTCTGTTGTTTGGCTTGTGCATAGAGATGCCGTCGTATGTCATGTACAAGGGTAAGGTTCCCGGAGTCTACGACGACTGGGAGGAGTGTTGGAGACAGGTTCACCGTTTCAGCGGTAACAGTTACAAAGGGTACACCACTAGGGCGGAGGCCGAATCTAGATATGCCCGCTATCTAGCGGGAGAGAGGAGGGAGCGTTGGAGGAACCGGATGAAGACCAGTTTGATCGCGATGATGCTCATCGTGATGACCACAACTCTCTTTTATGTGATGGTAGTTTAGATGATCGATATCGACTTGTAATGTGAAGACAAACTCGATACTCGCGGTCTTGAGACTTGTAATGTTTTATCTTTGTTCGGTCTTTTGAATTCGGAGACTAATATGATGAATTGTATTCGGAGACTAATCTTCTATTGTATTTGATGAGTCTGATGTTGCTGTGTGCTGCTGTCTATATTCTGTCCAATAATATATTTTGTAACCTGTGCAAAAATCAGAAAAGCAAAAAAAAAACCAAATATTCATACTAATGGCGCATCAAGGCAGAGTGCGCCATTAGTATGCCAAAGGATACTAATGGCGCATCAAGGCAGAGTGCGCCATTAGTGTGACAAAGCACATGGTTACATATGGCCCCCTGGGAGGCATACTAATGGCGCATGGAGTTACATACTAATGGCGCACTGCCAGGATCGCCATTAGTATACCAGATACTAATGGCGCACCAGTGGTGCGCCATTAGTAAAAAATTCTAATGGCGTGCTACTAATGGCGCACCGGTAGTGCGCCATTAGTAGGCAAAACCGGTGCGCCATTAGTAGGCCTTTTCCTAGTAGTGCTTGACAGGCGAAGACCTCCTTTAGTCAGTATAGCTTGTACTAGCTGTCCCCCTTCAAATTGGCCGTTGTTGGATCCCTTCCCGCTCAATATTTGGGGAGAGGACCAAGGCCTCTATAAATAGGACTAGCCACCACAGTAGACGGGGATAGATAATTCAGATCATCCTCATCCACACAAGTTCGCCAAGCACAAGAACACCTCTCCTCAGGAGGCTGTTCTTCCCTTGTACAGTTCATCATCAGCCCAAGAGCCAATCCACCACCACACAGGAGTAGGATATTACACCACAACGGTGGCCCGAACCTGTATAAATCTTGTGTCTCTTGTGTTGTGAGTTCATCGAGCTAAGCTTAGAGATCGCGGCGAGGCTGAGTGCGTGATCCGGTAGGGGGAAATCTTCGTGCGCACCCCAGTGTTCGAACCTCAAGGGTTTTGCCAGAACCCCAAATCCGACATTTTGCACGCCAGGTAGGGGTGCGCCGAAGTCTTCCTTCCCCTGATCCACGTCCCACTGCTTCGTCGCATCCATGTCCGGCGACCCGATGACCATGCCGCCTACCCAAGAACACCTCAATCCCACGCCCTAGGCAGCCCGCGCACCGCAGAACGCCGCGGGGCGCGGGCGGCCCGGTCACACACTACCCGCCCATACTCCGCGGCAGGTGTGGGCACCCGCAAGGGCCTCAAGCCACGCCGTGGCCACGGCGCCGCACACCAGACGGGAACAAGCAAACATGAGAGCCGCGGTCACTGTTGCTCGGGAGCTGCTACAATGCAGACTGATGGAGAGCGGTCGGGATGCGTTTCTGGAGCGCATTGCCGAGCTCCTGGATGCTGCAGCCTCGGGGGCACAGCCCTTCTGCTTCCAGCTTGCACCCCGAGGCCCGGTCGGATCACGCGACGGACCTCGTCGCGCCCGCGTGCCCCCGGGCACGCCCCAAGGCTTCATCGACACCATCTCAACCATCGGCGCCGGATGGCAGGTCGCGCCCGCGCCACCTTCGATGAATGAGGGCACGTGCGTTGCCGCCTACGGCCCGGGCGGGCCGCTACCCTACCATCCTCAAGACGGCGCGCTAGGCCAGGCAGCATGGAGCGTGGGGCAGTACGGCGAACTCTTCCAAGCGGCGGCTTCAGAGGTTTACGTGCCCCGCATGGTGGATCGGGAGTACGCGCTGGAAGACGACCCTGGCTCGTTCCTCGGGCCAGGCTGGGAGGAAGAGACGCCAGAAGCCGAGCCTTTCCATGATCCTCAAGGGAGCCTCACCAACCGCGCTAGCAGCAGCAGCTGCTGGGTACCACTAATTCCTCAGGAGCAAGTTTATGCTAACCATGGGTCGCAGGATGGCCAGGTCATAGCAGCAGACGGCTGCCCCAGCTCGGCAACGTCCCTTCCACGAGGAGGAGCGCACTGGGGGCTGCAGGAGAGGGGCTGGGAGCAGGGCTCCTCCCAACGGCGCACGGAGCAAGGCGTCCCACGGAGGTAGGCCCTCTGCCGGGGAGGTACTGCAAAGCCTACCCCTGTAAGAGGACCCGTGGTAACCGAGGGCGCCGCTGGCGTCCCCTTTGCCCCTTTGGCGTCGTCCTGGTTTCCGATCACCACCAATGGTGGTCGAGGGTGGCGCAAGGCGGGGCCCTCGACTGGATGAAGCAAGGCCCGGTGCCTGTGAAGAAGGCCCAGTGCCTGTGAAGCTCACCGCCCGTGACACTCTCACGTAATAATGAGTAGGGCTGTACATGCTCCGGAGCCTCAGGAGTGCCGCCCTCGGGCCTCGGGGGATCCCTCCCACGCCCAATGGCAGCACTTAGCTCCGCACTGGTGAGAAGACATGAAGACTAGACTAGGCGCCAGACGCGGCCATTTGCTTTTTGACTCCCTTTCTATAGTCGTGCTTCCTTGCTTCAGATTTAAGTTGGAGTTGAATTTTCATTTGTGTGCGCTGGGAGGGTGACTTTTCTCGTTCGTGTGATTTCTTGCGTTCTGGTTCCTGCCTTAATTTGGAGTTCGCATCAGCTGCCTCCCCCTTGCGAGCCCCTCGCGGGCGGGGCTGGGCGAAGCGCACGTGCGCTGCGCGCATGCCATACTACGGCCGGCACTTGCTCTCACGAGGCCCTCTCGCCCGGGTCGGAAGGTCCCTCAGGGGAACCTCAGGAGCTCACAACCTCGCGAGCCGATTCAGGACCCATCCTGGCTAAAGGTAAAATAGAACAACAAGCTTGCCACAGGGCCCGTAGGCTCATGGAGGCACATATTCAACATCATCCCTAAAAGCATAGAGACGGCAATCTTTTTACATGAGGGCCATCCCCTCCCAAAATGCTATTACAAGCTTTGGGTCCGTGCCTGAGCTTCTGTATGCAGGATAAACAGCGGAGAAACACGGGATCAGTCAGACATATCGCTCACCGCGTCCCCCGAGTCACCTCCAGATGCATCACGGGCGCTACTATCGCTGTCGCTGGCATTGCCATCACCATAATCAGCACCGCCATCACCATCATCGACCATGTTGCCTTCGTCTGCCGCAACTACCACCCCGTCTTAGTCGGAAGCGAAGGCCCTAACAAGCGCATCCACGGTATCCTCCACCCATTGTGCGAGGTTGCCCCGGATAGCCTTGGGCACAGGGGCGATGGCGGCGTCAAAGTCAAAGTCGGGGTAGGTGTTCTGAAGATGGCTGAAGACGCGGGAAAACGCGCGCCCAAGAAGGCTGCGGCTCCTCTCCTCAACAAGCTGGTGAGCTCTCTCGGAGCGGCTCTCCAGGCGCTTCTCCAGGCGCTTCACCACGTCAGTAAAGAAGCGGAGATGACCGGCGTAGTCGGTCGCATGGGGATGCGGGGCGTTCTCGTTACAGATGTTGCCCAGGGCCGCATTGGCCCTGTTCCTGAGGTCCTGGAGCATGGGGGCGTGCACGTGCTACAACGTCCGCCGTTGAAGCATTTCCTCCCTGTTCTGTTGCGTGATGGACTCGGCGTAGGCAACCCGCCGCTGAAGAGGAAGCAGCTTGGCAAGGTCGGAGGCCAGCTCGGCCTGCGCCGAGACCAGGGTGGCTACGGCGGCCTCCGCGCGCCGTTCCGCTTCGGTTAGCCTAGACCTGAGGTTGGCAGTCCTGCCCGCAACCTCGGCTTCAACCAGCTTCAGCTTAAGGTCATACCTGCTCGCAAGATCCACGCGAGCCTTGTCTACATGGCTGTCGACCTCTTCCTGGACCCGCGCCTCGCCCGCGCCAACGGCGTCCTCCACTTCGGCAACCTGGCGCTCCCTCGTCTCCAACCGCTCAAGATCAAGACTGCGCTCGGCGGCCTCCAGCGTCAACGCTTCCTCACGCTTCAGGACCTCCTCCTCCTCGACAGGCGTCCCCCTCAGTGACGCAAGAGCGGCTTGGCGCACCTCGACCTGCTGCTCCAAGGAAGCGCTCCAGGCTTGGAGCTCCCACGCGCGCTTCTCTGCAATCTCGCGGCGACTGGCTGCTTCCCGGGCCTCCTCCAAAGTTCGGGAGCAGGCCTCACGCGAGGTCGCAAGGGACGCCTCGGCCTTCACGTTGTCAAGCTCGCGCTGATGGAGTGCGAGGTTGATGGCCACCTTCAGTTTATGCCACTCCTCGATCAGCCGCAGGCCCTCGGCTTCAAGGCGCGCATCTACATCCGCAAGTTCTCCACCAAGCTGGCCCATCGCATCCATCGCCTTTTGGAAGAACTCGTTGTGGACGGTGCTTCGTTCGTGCGCAAGCTTGAGCACGCTGCTGATGTCGTCCCCCGTCGCGGGCGCCGTCAGCGGAATCCGAAGCGGTTCACCCCCTCTCAGCAGGGGGCTGGGGGCTGGCACCCCCACGGTCGCTGGCCAGGCCCTGCAAGGGACCCGGACTGGCATAGCCTCGCCACTTGAAGAGGAGCTCAGGATTGACGCCAACTAGCTGCCGTCCACAACCAGGGGAGGAGCCCTGGGTAGGCTGGCCGCGCTCCAGGCAAGGTTGCGAAGGAAAGGCGCAAGGGCACGGGCTGAAGGCACCTGGCAGGCAGGCTTGCTTCTCCGGCTGACCCCGCGCCAGGGGCGGCTTGCAGGCTTGGGACACTCAAGGCTAGCGATGAAGGCGAGGCTGGAGGAGGCTTCTTCTCGGGAGACTCCACGGGCTTGGTAGGAGGGATCCTGAAGAGCTACAGTCAGGAAGGGAAGCAGCGATTGGGGAATTACAGGAATAAGGTACTTACTCGTCTATGGCGATGTAGTTTCTATGTTTCAACGGCCGGATGGTGCCACCGCTGCAGCTCAAAGACTCCTTCCTCTTGCGGAGCGCCGCGAAGTCCATGCGGAATCGGCCAAGGCGTTGGACGTGGGGGCCAGCGCGGGGCGCGGCTGGAGAGGCACCCAGGCGGTCGACCTCAGGAGCGCCAAGCTGGGAAGAGCAATCAGGCTCCGCCTCATGATGGCTTGCCGAGGTTTCAAGAGCTCCAGCCTCAGGAGCCGCCGACTGCATCTCCCCCTCAACAACTGCCTCAGGGCGGGCCTCACGGGCTCCTAAGGCTGGCGCCTCCGGAACCTCAAGCGGCGTCGGCACCTCAACACCCACGCCTATAGCCTCCAGCGATGCTTGCCTCCTTGCGTCCACTCTTGGGGCAAGCTCGGCACTGGCGTTAAGAAGAGGAGCCACGACGACGGGATTCTTGCGAGGCCCCACAAGGCCGACCGGGCGCAGCCCCCATTCGTCGAAGGAAGGCATCTGCCCCGTGAACTCAATCCTGTTCGGGCAGAGATACAAGAGACAACCCCCTTGCGGCATATCACCTGGCGAGGGGTTGCCAGTCAAGACTTCAAGAACCGTCCTTCGCGCTTCGAGCGAGAGCTCCGACTCCAGAAGCCTCATGCGGTCCCAATCACCAGCCAGGGCCCACATCGGCCGGGAATGTCGTTGGAGAGGGGCAATGCGACGCCGGAGGAACTCCATCACCACCTGTGGAGCGGTCACGCCGAGGTCTTTCAACCTCTTCAACCGGAACTAGACGAAGGAAAGGCGATAGCTCGCGAGCTTCTCGTGGCCCCAGCATGAGTTGGGGATGGCGGGCGACGACAGAGGAGAGAGCAGGGGTTGAGCACTCCAACATCCAAGTACACCCAGCGCGTCCAGAACCCGCTCTTGGACGACGAGATATCAAAATCAATCCCCGAGGCGGCCGTCTCCGCCACATCCTGGAAGCTTAGGCACCCCGAGCACTGTGACGGGTCGGTCAGATGCAGCGAGAACAAATGGCACAGGAGGGCAATGGAAGGAGCAATTCCCACCATGGCCTCGCAAACAAAGGTGAAGACGGCGAGAAGGGCAACAGAATGGGGGTCAAGATGCAGCATGTGAATCTGGTAATGGGAAAGCACCGCGTTGAAGAAGGCGGAGAAAGGGGGAACCAGGCCAGCCCACAGGGTGTCAACGAAGAACCGAACCTCAGTGGCTGTCCTGTCAATGGAGGCTCGGGACGCAGGCCAAGCCGCCGCCCCTCCCCACTCGTTGAAGCTGGAAGCGAGCGCAGGGTAGACCTTGCCCATGGCCTCCCGGTTGAGCACCCGCGATCGGCCGACGGCAGGCTCGATTGTTAGAGGCGGATTGGCTGAGGACAGAGGCTTCTCCCCTTTCTCCGTGTGAATCGGCGCCATGGCAATGGAGGGGACTGAGCTCGAGTCAGATTGGAAGCAGGAGCAGGGCCTGGGCGAGGAAGGAAGGATAGGAGGCGCGCCGCCTGCAAGGAGGAAATAACTGTGTAGGGCGGATATTGGGGCAGTGTGGGGAAGTGGATACGCCCACGTCCAATCATTCGCCACGCGTCGACCAAGGCCGCAGACTGCTGGGGCCCACGGCCGAGAAGTCTAGATTATGGAGACTCTCTAAGTTTTTCTCTGATTTCCTGTGTATGTACTACTTCACTTTAGACCTGGCATATTGTATGTATCCTTCGCCCTTCTTTTAAGTTCAGAGAATCCGCCTCCGCACTTGCCCTTTGGCTTCACCGCTAAGCCAAGTCCGAGTGCACCTTGGGCCCGGGGGCTACTGTCGGCGTTCTAGGAACGGGGGTCCTCAGACTTTCCTGCCTGCGGCCAACGGCGTGGCTCCACCAGTGGCCCAGTATGGTCCGTCTTCGTCAACCAACACTCAAGACCCTCGCGAGGGGCCGAGCCTCGCAAGGCGGACGACGCAAGGCCCCTTCAGGCAGGCTCGTGAGGAGGCGGAGAGATCAAGGCAAGGGGTACCTCGTTTCCCCTTTTAATGCTAAGGGGGCAAGCGCAGGCGCGGAGTACCGAGGCATCAGGCAAAGGTTTCCATATCGGTGCAACAAGACCAAGACCAGCAGGACGGCAAGACAGAGGTCATCGTGGAGCCCAAGACGGCGTCACCACCAGCGCCTTTGATAGGCGAATACCACCTTTAGTCAGGATAGCTTGTACTAGCTGTCCCCCTTCAAATTGGCCGTTCTTGGATCCCTTCCCTCTCAATATTTGGGGAGAGGACCAAGGCCTCTATAAATAGGACAAGCCACCACAGTTGACGGGGACAGATCATTTAGATCATCCTCATCCACACAAGTTTGCCAAGCACAAGAACACCTCTCCTCAGGAGGCTGTTCTTCCCTTGTATAGTTCATCATCAGCCCAAGAGGCAATCCACCACCACCACACAGGAGTAGGGTATTACACCACTACGGTGGCCCGAACCTGTATAAATCTTGTGTCTCTTGTGTTGTGAATTCATCAAGCTATGCTTAGAGATCGCGACGAGGCTGAGTGCGTGATTAGGTAGGGGGAAATCTTCGTGCGCACCCCAGTGTTCGAACCTCAAGGGTTTTGCCGGAACCCTAAATCCGACAGGTATAAATTTAGCAACAATGTAATTAGCATAATCAGCATACCATGGAGCAGTGCGAGAAGCATTTATGACAGCTAATTGTTCATCAAGAAATCTATCATCAATATGTAGTGGGTCATCAAAAACATTTTCTAACCTAGAAAAGTAGTCTGCAACGGGGTTCTCGCCTCCCTTTCTATCAATAATATGCAAATAATATTCTTGTAGCAAGAGAACCCATCTAATAAGTCTAGGTTTAGCATCTTTCTTTTCCATAAGGTATTTAATACCAGCATGATCAGTGTGAACAGTTACTTTGGAATCAACAATATAAGGTCTGAAGTTATCACAAGCAAACACAACTGCTAAAAATTCTTTCTCAGTAGTAGCATAATTTCTCTGGGCACTGTCTAGAGTTTTACTAGCATATTGGATAACATTTAATTTTTTATCAACTCTTTGTCCTAGAACAACACGTACATCATAATCACTGGCATCACACATGATTTCAAAGGGTAAATTCCAATCAGGTGGCTGAACAATAGGTGCAGAAATCAAGGCTTTCTTAAGTATTTCAAATGCTTCTACACAATCATCATCAAAGACAAAAGAAACATCTTTTTGTAATAGATTAGTCAGAGGCCTAGAAATTTTTGAGAAGTCCTTAATGAACCTCCTACAAAAACCGACATGACCAAGAAAACTTCTTATACCTTTGATGTCTTTGGGAGACGACATCTTTTCAATAGCATCAACTTTAGCTTTGTCAACTTCAATACCTCTTTCAGAAATTTTATGACCCAAGACAATACCTTCATTAACCATAAAGTGGAACTTCTCCCAATTTAAGATAAGACTAGTTTCTTCATATCTCTGGAAAACTCGATCAAAGTTGCTTAAGCAATCATCAAAAGAAGTTCCATACACGGAGAAATCATCCATGAAAACCTCAACAATCTTTTCACAAAAGTCAGAGAATATAGCAGTCATACATCTTTGAAAGGTAGCAGGTGCATTACATAAACAAAAAGGCATACGCCTATAAGCAAAGATACCTAAAGGGCAAGTAAAAGTGGTCTTATCCTGATCCTCTTTTGACACATGTATTTGAGAGAAACCAGAATAACCATCTAGAAAGCAAAAATGTGTATGTTTGGATAATCTTTCTAGCATTTGATCAATAAAAGGTAGAGGGTAATAATCTTTTCTAGTAGCTTTATTCAATTTGCGGAAATCAATTACCATTCTATAACATGTAATAATTCTTTGTGGGATCAATTCGTCTATATCATTAGGAACAACAGTAATACCTCCCTTCTTAAGGACACAATGGACAGGACTTACCCACTGACTATCAGCAACATGATAAATTATACCTTCCTCCAGAAGCTTTACTATTTCATTTCTTACAACTTCTTTCAACTTAGGGTTTAACCGTAGTTGGTGATCAGCAACTGGTTTAGCGTCTTTCTCCAATTTTATTTTGTGCTGGCATAGAGTGGGGATAATGCCCTTAAGATCATCAAGAGTATATCCAATAGGAGCACGGTGCTTGTTCAGAGTTTTCAATAATTTCTCTTCTTCCTTCCATGAAAGTTTAGCACTAATAATAACAGGATATATCTTATTTTCATCAAAATAAGCATATTTGAGAGTATCAGGTAGAGGTTTAAGCTCAAACACGGATCACCCTTGGGTGGAGGAGGATCCCCTAGGATTTCAACAGGCAAGTTGTGTTTCAATATAGGTCCCTATTTAAAGAATACTTCATCTATTTCCCCTCTTTCATTCATAAACATATCATTTTCATGGTCTAGCAAATATTGTTCTAAAGGATCATTAGGAGGCATGACAATAGAAGCAAGACCAATAATTTCATCTTTACTAGGCAATTCCTTATCATGGGGTTGTCTACGGAATTTAGCAAAATTAAAATCATGAGACATATCCCCTAAACCAACAGTAACAATATATATTTTGCAATCTATCTGAGCATTAACAATATTCTAGAAGGGTCTACCGAAAATAATGGGACAAAAGTCATCTTGTGGGGAACCAAGAACAAGAAAATCAGTAGGATATTTAACTTTCCCACACAAGACTTCAACATCTCTAACAATCCCGATCGTGAAATAGTATCTCTATTGGCAAGCTTAATTGTAACATCAATATCTTCTATCTCAGCAGGAATGATGTATTGCACTCGCACTAGCACCCATATCACGCAAGCCATGAAACAATGACCTTCTATTTTAACAGAAACAACAGGCATGCCAACAGCAGGTCTATGTTTATGTTTAGTATCGGGTCTCGCAATTCTAGCAGCTTCATCACAGAAGTAAAGAACATGCCCATCAATATTATCAACCAAGAGATCCTTAACCATAGCAATACTACGTTCAACTTTAATTTTCTCAAGGGGTGTAAGTGTTTTAGCATTACTCTTACGAACCACAGTTGAAGCCTTAGCATGATCCTTTATTCTAACAGGGAAAGGTGGTTTCTCAATATAAGCAGTAGGAACAATAGGATCAACATTATAAGTGATAGTATTTTCTTCAACTTTAATAGGTTCAACTACTTTTACTTCAATGGTAGGATGATATTTAAACCACTTCTCCTTAGGGAGATCAACATGAGTAGCAAATGATTCACAAAAAGAAGCTACTATCTCAGAGTCAAGTCTATATTTAGTGCTAAATTCACGAAAATATCGGTATCCATAAAAAGATTTAACAAAATCAAACTTAGGTGTTATACCTGACTCCTTACCTTCGTCGAAATCCCAATCTTCAGAGTTGCTTTTAATTCTTTCCAATAAATCCCATCTAAATTCAATAGTCTTCATCATAAAATAACTAGTACAAGAAGTATCGGGCATGGAGCGATTATTTAGAGAAAGTCGAGCATAACATTTTTGAATAATAATTTTCTTGAGAGCTTGTCGGCGTTCTGGATATGGGGGTATCCAGACTTGCCTGCCTCCGGCCCACGGTGTGGCTCCACCGACGGCCTGGTACGGCCCAGCTTCAGCATCAACGACTCAAGACCCTTGCGAGTGGCCAAGCCTCGCGAGGAGGACGACACCAAGACCCCCGAGGGGATCGGCCTCTTCAGGCTGGCTCCCGAGGGGCGGAGAGTTCTATGCAATGTGCACCTCACGAGGCTCAGCTGACGTGAGCCATGACGACCAAGGGCAGGCGGGCGTCAGCGGGTGTAGAGCGCCAGTTTCCTCTTCGGTGCAAGGGAGGCAAGCCACATGCACGGAGTGTGAGGAATCAGCCAAAGGTTTCCATTCTGGTGCAACAAGACCAAGACCACTAGGACGGCAGGGCGGAGGTCATCACCGAGCCCATCGCAGCGTCACGACCAGGGGCTTTTCGCAGGTTAAGACCACTTTAGTCAGGATAAGCTGTACTACTTGTCCCCTTTCAAATCCGGCCGTTGTGGGATCCCTTCGCGCCAACATTTGGGAAGAGGACCAAGGCCACTATAAATATGACTTAGCCACCACCATAGAGGGGGATAGAATCGAGTTCAGAGCGAGGGGAAGAGATCCACTCTCACCTGAGCACCTCACCAGCTCTCTTGAGATCAAGAACACCTCACCTCGTGAGGCCAGTTCATCCAATGTACTAGTTCATCCTCAGCCCTTCGAGGCAATCCACCAAAACACTGGAGTAGGGTATTACACCGCAAGGTGGCCCAAACCAGGATAAACTGTTGTGTCTCTTCGTCTCTTCGAGCCCATCATGCTAGGCTTAGGAGGATTGCGAGTAGGCAGGTGTCGGTGTTAAAACTGGCAGATCTCGGGTAGGGGGCCCCGAACTGTGCGTCTAAGGCTGATGGTAACAGGAGGCGGGGGACACGGGCCCTCTCTATGGAGGTAATACCCTACTTCATGGTTAATTGATCTTGATGAATATGAGTATTACAAGAGTTGATCTACCACGAGATCGTAATGGCTAAAACCCTAGAAGTCTAGCCTGTATGATTATGATTCTGCCCTATGGACTAAACCCTCCGGATTATATATACACCGGAGGGGGCCAGGGTTGTACAAAGTCGGTTACTGAGAAAGGAATCTACATATCTGAATGCCAAGCTTGCCTTCCACGCCAAGGAGAGTCCCATCCGGACACGGGGCAAAGTCTTCTGTCTTGTATCTTCATAGTCCATCAGTCCGGCCCATGTCAATAGTCCGGACGCCCGAGGACCCCTTAATCCAGGACTCCCTCAATAGCCCCTGAACTAGGCTTCAATGATGAGGTGTCCGGCGCGCAGATTGTCTTTGGCATTGCAAGGCGGGTTCCTTCTCAGAATACTCCAAAATAGTCTTCGAACACAGAAAACGTGTCTGGCTCTGCAAAACAAATACCACACACAACCACAGAGAGTATAATATTTCACAAGTCTAATCCGCTGACAACTTTTCATGGCGTGACATCACGTCGCCGCCCGGCCATTATTCGAACCGTTTTTGGCCTGCCGCACCATATTTCGAGATGAGGTTTCATTGGCACGTCTTGTCAAAGCAGAGATCGTGTCCCCTTATTGCGGGATTCTCATGAATACGGGCATGGGTAATCCAACCGTGCCATCTGCACGGCTCTTGGGGAATAAGTGAGTTTTAAGGCGAGTGGGGAGGTGCTTGATATTCACTGCCTCTATAAAGACATAGGGATTCACCCCTTTTCACCCACGCCTTCTATCTCTCTTAGCCTCCCCCATTCTCGAGCTCCAGCGCCCAAGTTCTCATCTTTTCCGCCCCCAGAAAGCACTCCAACCATGTCCGGATCCAGAGCGCAGGGCAAGTGGATGGCCTCCATCGTCAAAGAGAAGGATATTACCCAGCTCTGGGAGGCTGGTTATTTGGTCAAGGAAATGCCCACCGGCTTCCAGCCAAGGGACAGATCGTCCCCACCCTGGAGCCCCATGAGAGGGTTGTATTCATCCCCCACTTTGTCCGCGGGTTGGGGTTTCCTCTCCACCCATTCGTCCGCGGACTCATGTTCTACTATGGGATGGATTTCCATGATTTGGCCCCCAACACCATCCTCAACATCTCGGCATTCATTGTTGTGTGTGAGACCTTCCTCTGCATCCAACCCCACTTCGGATTATGGCTAAAGATCTTCAACGTGAAGCCGAAGGTGGTGAGTGGCCAACACGCAGAGTGCGGAGGCGCCATGGTGAGCAAGATGCCCAATGTCACATTGCCCGAGGCAACTTCATGGAGACTGTCAAAGGATGGCATAAATTGTGGTTCTATATCACGGAGCCGCGCGGCACCAACTCGGCCGCGGCTCCCGAATTCCGGTCCGGACCACCAATGCGGCTCACCTCCTGGCCAGAGAAGGGCCTGGACTGGTCCTCGCCAGACGAGCTGACAGCGCTTCAGACGCGCATCCAGAGCATGACAAACAAGAAAATCATGCTCGTTAAAGTGATTCAGGTGATGCTCATTCGCCGGATCTTTCGTGCCAGCGCCGGACTTGCCACTTGTGGGAGTATGAACCGGCCAAGCACCAGACCTTGCTGCAGTTCTTCGGCACCACGCACGAAGACATCTGGAACGTGCTCTTCAAGGCCAGCGAGGCGCGGCCGGCAACTACCGAGGACCGCAGGCACGACTTGGCCTATCCTGCCAGTCCGGTAAGTTTTTCCATGTTTTCAAGGTGTATCCTTTACTTGCATACTCGAGGAAGACGTCTAAGCCTCCCTATCGATTTTCTCAGGGCTGGACAAAGAAGGCGGAGCGGATTCACTGTCCGGCTCTGCTGCCCGAAGACCCAGAAATCCCCCTTCTGACGAAGATGCTGGTTCCGGTGCCATACCAAGCGTCGGAGAAGAAGGCCAAGGGGACCAGAGGTGGTCTCCGTAATAAGGGCGCTTTGGACGTGATGTCCGAAGACGCCAAGACTCATTCCTCCGCCGCCGAGGACGACGATGAAGAAGAGGAAGAAGAAGAGCGCCATTCCAACCCTAAGGGGGGAAGAAAGAAATGGACGGCTTCCGCGCGTCTGGAGGCCGAGGTGTCCAAGAAGGGGAAAACTTCCCTCCCGGACAGCTCCACAGCGGCCACCGACAGCTGCTCAGAATGGCGCCCTAGGGACAAGCCCCTGGCCCAATCGTGAGTATTCAAAAACCCGAACGCATTCATATATCCTGCCTCATTACTTCATAGTATTAACATGTTGAATCATGTATTTGCAGTCCGGCTCAGTCCAACCTCGAGCGATCCTCATCTTTGGAGGGTTCGCTGGACCCGGAGACGATGGATAGCGGGACCCTTCCGACGGCCTCCTCCCCCTAGACCATGGATAACACCGAGGTGTTGTCCCGAAGGATCCCAGGCCAAGAAGAGCCTCAGGAGGCCGTCAGGGCGGCGCCGGAGGGTGAAGCTTCCACCGCCGGACACATGGAGGAGCAAATCCCCATGGAGACTGGCGATGGGAGCCATATCCAATTCGGCCCCTAGCCGAATATAATTCCGGAGACCCATACGGCTCCAGAATTAGGCAAGCAACCCCTTTTGTAAGAAGGGGGTGTGCCTATTCCACCGGTGACCTCTGTCCATCCAGAGGCGCCAGTTGCTTTGCTGGAAGCGCTGCGAGGCCCTTCCATTGTTGAGGAACACCATACCCTTATGGGTACGGTGATTGAGAGGATCCAGTCCGCGAAGAGCGGACTGACCGAAGCCCGCACAAGCCTTCTGACAGGCTTTGAGGTAAGCAATGTGATTATGTAAAAATAATGTCACAGTATAGACAGTAGCCCCTGAGACACTGTCCAGTGCTCGAACAGACAAGCCGGATTGAGGATCAAACAATTTTTGCAGGAGACTAACCAATTGAGTCAATGTGAATAACAGGCGTCGTTACTGGCTGCGACCTCTCACACTGCCGAGGTCTACGGACTGAAGCAGAGTCTGGAGCGGGCCGAGGAGGAGCTCGGCCGCGTGAAAAAGCAGCTGGAGGATAAACAAGGTGTGCAATGACCTTCTGTGTGTTCAGTAAGGATGAATGATTTGTGCTGACTAAAGTGTCATGATGTTTGCAGGAGCGGCGACCGAGGTGGAGGCCCTCAAGAAAGCGCTAGCCGAGGTCGAGGACAGAGCGGCCAAGGAACAAGCCGCACGTGAAATGCATGAGGCCAGGGTCAATGAGGTCCAGCAAGAGCTCCAGGACGCCGCCAAGAAATGCGAGTCCTTGGAGCGCGACATTACGGATCAAGAGTCCAAACATGCCAAGGCCCGCCAAAGCGCACACGATGCCTGGGTTGAAGCCCAGGGCGCCCTCCAGGAAACACAGGCGGCCAAGAAGATCGCGGCGGGTAAGGCCTTTATTATGCAGAGCAAATATGTGAAGAAAAGGTTCCTCTTACTGACCAGTATTTGGAGTTCTCCAAGGGTGTCGGTGTACTAGAGTAGGGGTACCCTAGTATCCCGAACTCGTAAACGGACAGTTGCAGCACCCCGCGGCAGGGCTGACTTGGTGACCGCCAAGATCCTCAGCAGCTCCTTTGGAATCATTCAAGAACAAAGTAATCAAGACCCTGGCAAGAGGAGCTTGCCGGGAAGTCCACTCAGAGCACAAAGGAAATAAGACCCCGGCAAGAGGAGCTTGCCGGGAAGGCTTGGTGGGCGCCGAGCCCCCGAGCGCGACAAGGTTTCTGCCACGGCAAGGCGCTTGCCGGGGCGGGCAACCTCTCTTCATCTCCGCTCCAGCTCATCCGCCAATGTGTCGCCACGGGGCTTCCCCGGAAACGCGTGTCGACGGGCTGTGCAGCCAGCGGGGAGCAGCGATAAGCGGTGCTGACGAGCTACCATCGTGGCAAACGGAGGCGCGCTTGACGGTCCCTGTTACACTGTTTAGGCGACTGAGATGGGCATTTATAACTCTTGTCCCTTGCCGTCAGAGTTTGGTATAGATCACTGTACACTGTACAAAGCGGTGTACCAACCTCTGTTTTTACTATCTTACCCTTGTCTACTTGCCACATGTGGTGACCCCTTGTGCCTATAAAAGGAGGCCCAAGAGAAACGTAGAAAGGGTTCGGTCCAGCTCCGGCTTAGTTCATCATACTCATACGAAACACACACTCAGGCTAGGTTTTGTAGCTCCCATTGCTCCCTAGCAAGAACACAATATAATCCACAAAGCAGCAGTAGGAGTGTTATCTCTCCGGAGAGCTCCGAAGCTGGGTAAATCTGCTCGTGTGCATCGCCTCAATCCGCTCTTTGTGCAATCTCCGCCCCCCTCCGAACCACAAGGGACCCAGGTCCCGTAGGTGTTCGTGGGACACGATCAGCTTCCCCGACATCTTTGGCGCGCCAGGTAGGGGAAGAAGAAAACCACCAAGTCCGGCAAGAGCTCTGATGCTCACTCCGGCAAGCGCACCTCTTCGGAGTGCTGTGCTACCGTCGAGGACGCACCATCGAGCTCCACCGGCAAGTGCAAGAAGACGATGGAAGCTCCGCCGAAGACCAAGAATGTGCCCGCCAAGGAGGACGACACTGGTGGTACCTTCACCATCAGTGCCACGCTTGACCCTAAATAGGAAGGCGAGCTCGTTGCTTTCCTGCGGGCGAATGTCGATGTGTTTGCATGGCAACCATCTGACATCCCCGGTGTTCCCAGGAAAGTAATTGAGCACCACCTAGCCGTCTATCCTCACGCGCGGCCCGTCAAGCAAAAAGTTAGGAAACAGGCAGTGGAGCGCCAAGAGTTCATAGCGGAAGAAATCAAGAAGTTGGAAGCAGCAGGACTTGTCAGGGGAGTACTCCATCCCACGTGGTTGGCCAATCCGGTAGTTGTACGCAAGGCTAATGGGAAAGGGAGACTTTGTATTGACTTTACAGATGTTAATAAAGCTTGTCCCAAAGACCCATTTCCCTTGCCACGTATCGACCAGATTGTTGACTCCACGGCTGGATGTGATCTGCTTTCATTTCTTGATGCATATTCAGGATATCATCAGATCTTCATGGCAGAAGAGGATGAAGAGAAAACCGCATTCATTACACCATGTGGCACGTACTGCTTCATACGGATGCCTTTCGGTTTAAAGAATGCTGGTTCAACCTTTGCAAGAGTAGTCCATGATGCCTTTGAGCCACAAATACACAGAAATGTAGAAGGTTACTTGGATGACATAGTGGTCAAGAGCAAGGACAAAGCGACTCTAGTTCAAGATTTGGATGAGACATTTGCAAATCTGCGCAAGATCAACCTCAAGCTCAACCCCGAGAAGTGCGTGTTTGGAGTCCCTTCCGGCAAGCTTCTCGGGTTCTTTGTGTCTCAGCGGGGAATCGAAGCCAACCCCGACAAGATTAAGGCCATTGAGCAGATTGAAGCACCGAAGCGCGTCAAGGATGTCAGAAGGCTTGGCGGCTGCGTGGCTGCGTGGCTGCTCTCAGCAGGTTTATCTCTAAGTCTGCTGAGCGCGCCCTGCCATTTTTCAAGATTTTGAAAAAGGCAGGTCCAATGAAATGGACTCCCGAAGCGGAGGCGGCGCTGCAGGACTTGAAGAGATACCTGTCTTCCGCTCCAATACTTGTCACACCTAGGCCATAAGAGAAGTTGCTGCTGTATATAGCGGCAACCAATCAAGTGGTTAGTGCTGCGTTAGTAGCGGAGAGGGAGGCAGATGATGAGCCGGCAACCGAGACAAACGCATCCAGCGACAAGCAAGGGGCTTCGCCGTCAGGCTCTGGTCCCGACAAGGACAGATCAGCGCAGGGTTGCGACAAGATACAGAAAAAGATGGTGCAGCGCCCAGTCTACTTTGTCAGTTCCCTTCTGCAGGGGGCTAGGTCAAGGTACTCTGGTGTGCAGAAGCTGCTTTTCGGCCTCCTCATGGCCTCGAGAAAGCTGCGCCATTACTTCCAAGCACATGAGATAACAGTTGTCACTCGCTTTCCGCTGAAGAGGATATTGCAAAATCCAGAAGCAACAGGCAGAATTGTCGAGTGGGCACTGGAACTGTCAAGCTTTGGTCTCAAGTTCGAAAGCACTTCAACTATCCAAAGCAGAGCATTGGCAGAATTTATAGCTGAGTGGACGCCAACACAAGATGAAGAAATTCCAGAGACGAGCATCCCCGTCAAGAAGGCAAATAAAGAGTGGCTGATGTACTTTGATGGTGCTTTCTCGCTGCAAGGCGCCGGTGCCGGCGTGCTACTTATCGCACCCACTGGAGAGCACCTCAAGTACATAGTCCAGATGCACTTTCCCAAGGAACAAGCAACAAACAATACTGCAGAGTATGAAGGTTTGCTTGCCGGTCTCAGGATTGTGGTAGACCTTGGGATTAAGAAGCTCATTGTCAGGGGGGACTCGCAACTTGTCGTCCGCCAAGTAAATAAAGATTATCAGAGTCCGTTGATGGAAGCCTACGTTGATGAAGTGAGAAAGCTAGAAGAGCACTTTGAAGGCCTGCAAATGGAACATGTTCCAAGAGCTCAGAATGATATAGCTGATGGCCTCTCCAAATGTGCCGCACTTAAGTTACCTGTGGAACCAGGGATTTTTGTGCTCAAGCTAACTCAGCCAACCGTAACACCATCAACAGGACAGTGCAAGAAGAGAAAATTGGTTTCCGGCGACTACTTTCCGGCAGAGCTTCCTGGAGCCGCCGCCAAGAAGGTCCCTAAAATCAATGCAAATATCACTGAGGAGCAGTCTGCTCCGACAAGCCTTGCGGTTTGTTTCGTTGAAGCAGACACTCCCGACAAGTTTTGCTCCGGCAAGCTTGCCGGGGATCATCAAGCTCCGGCAGAACCGCAGTTTCTTGCTGTGGAAGCTAATGTTCCCGCAGTGGTAGATGAGCCTTTAGTCCTTGTTGTCGAGCCACAGGCTCCAGCATGGGCGCAGCAAATCGTCCATTTCCTTCAGACAGGAGAACTTCCCGAAGAGCAAGAAGAAGCGGAAAAAGTAGCCCGGCAGTCAAGTATGTACCAGTTTGTTGACAACATCCTGTACAGAAGAAGACTCAACGGTGTGAAATTGAAGTGCATTTGCCGGGAAGATGGACAGAAACTGTTGGCAGAGATAAATGGAGGCATATGTGGTCACCACATTGGCGCAAGAGCACTTGCTGGCAAAGCTTTCCGGCAAGGTTTCTTTTGGCCAGAAGCCCTCCAGGATGCAACTGCACAAGTAACCAAGTGTGAAGCGTGCCAGTTCCATTCCAAACAGATACACCAACCAGCTCAAGCTCTCCAGACGATCCCTTTATCCTGGCCCTTTTCGGTCTGGGGTCTCGACTTCCTCGGCCCCTTCCCCCAAGCTGTCGGGGGCTTTGAGTACTTGTACGTCGCAATCGACAAGTTCACAAAGTGGCCGGAAGTGGAACCAGTGAGGAAGGTGACAGCACAGTCAGCAGTCAAGTTCTTCAGGTCAATTGTTTGTCGTTTTGGGATTCCTAACAGGATCATCACCGACAATGGCACACAGTTCACGAGCCGCACCTTCATGTAGTACGCCCAAGATCTTGGCACCAAGATCTTCTTTGCTTCTGTTGCTCATCCGAGAAGCAACAGTCAAGTAGAGAGAGCAAACGCTGAAGTGCTGCGGGGACTCAAGACCAGAACTTTCGACAAGCTGCACAAGTGCGGAAGAAACTGGATCGAGGAGCTGCCAGTGGTTCTTTGGTCGATCAGGATGACGCCAAATCGAGCCACTGGCCAGACACCTTTCGCTCTAGTCTATGGAGCAGAGGCAGTTCTCCCCACGGAACTCGTATATGGGTCACCTCGAGTGCTTGCTTATGATGAGCTCGAGCAAGAACAGCTGCGACAAGATGACGCGCTGCTCCTCGAGGAAGATCGTCTTCAGGCTGCTGTACGAGCTGCTCGTTACCAGCTAGCTTTGCGTTGCTACCCTAGCCGCAAAGTTAATGCCAGAAGCTTCGAGGAAGGCGACCTTGTTCTTCGGCGCGTCCAATCCGCCAAGAGTTCCAACAAGTTGACGCCGAAGTGGGAAGGCCCTTATCGGGTGAAACGAGTCACTAGGCCCGGCGCTGTCCGCCTTGAGACCGAAGATGGCGTTCCGGTGAGCAATTCCTGGAATATAGAGCATCTTCGCAAGTTTTTCCCATAAGGCACGGTTGCCGGGACCCGTTCCGGCGACCACCCTTTTTGTACAAGTCTTGCCGCTGTTGCATGTAATCCTTTGTACAAAGCCGGGCGCAGACCCCGTGCATCAGTAAAGCCTATGTGTTGCGCACAACTTGTCAATACATGCTCTCATAATCTTATATGCATGTGTTTTCTAACATTTTGTGCAGCATCCACACCCGGTAAGCGATAACGAGCCACTAGGCTCCATAACTTTATTTTCTCTTCTTTTTTCTCAAACAAGAAGAAGGTTCATCCACCCACAAGTTAACCGGGAGGGAAGGAGAAGATAATGATGTGGGCCACCAAGTGTTGCTTGAGGAACTGTCGCCTTGCCGGGGAATGGACAACAGAGAAGCTAAGTTGCTAAGTTTAAACGATCAGTTTTAAATTTTTAAGTTATCTTCCTCGAACGATAGTACTTTGTATGGAAATCCTGTGCGCGGAGGAACCGACTCGCGACTAGTTTGCGCCCTTACTTTGTTTCGAGTCCGCTCAACAACTTAAGTGTGCTGCAACTAGTTGCGACAAGGTTGCTTGTCGGAGGCGGCATCGCCAGCAGGCTGCTGAAGTTCCGCACTCAGCGCTCGCGGCAAAGGTGTTCGCACTGACAAGTTCCCCTAAAAGCTTAGGGTATAAACATACAAGGGAAGAAATCGAGTAAAGGAAATAACATTGCATTCGATTGCCTAAGATAGTGTATATTACATAATAACTTGTCGCGGATCTAATAGATTTTTCGCATGAACATGATCTACAGCGACAAGAGAAAGATAAGCTTGGCGGCCTAGTCCACGCGGTCGCCATCGAGCCTCTTGACTCCGCTCACCCTGTCCACAATGGGTGCGACAAGGGCCTTGAGCGCTTCAACGTCAGCAGATGGAGGCAAAGACTTGAGGACTTTGGTGAAATCGACGCCTGGGTTGCGGAAGGCCACTTTCATCAACACCTTCTGGAGAGCCCCGGCGCAGACTTGGCGCGACTCCTCCGCCAGCTGCTTTGGGATCTCCTCCCGGAGCCGCTGGAGACCCATCAGCACGCCTTTGAAGAATAGGCTGAGCTTGACGCTGGGTTGGAGGTTCTCGTCGGTGGAGTACCCAAGATCTGTCATCCCCAAATCCATCAGCTCATTATGGATGCCGGCGGCGGTGTCCATAAGACCTTCTGTCCAGTGCATTATGCTGTCTTGGAGATTATTCTGGGCGGTCACAGCATTCGACAGCAACTCCTCGGTGGCCTTGATCTTTTCCAGCAGGCCCGTTTCCCGCTCCTTGGCGCCTTCCAACGTCTCCGTCAAGGTGGTCAGTTTCAGCTACAGGTCCGCCTTGGAGTCCTTGGCGGCATCGATCTCCTTGATCTTTTCAGCAAAGCGACCTTGCAGCTCGCCGAGGGTGTAGGCGTCCTTCTCACGCTCGCGCTTCAACCCGGTGACCTCCTCGGCACTGTTCTGGAGGGTGGACTCCAGCTGAGCCACCCTCGTCTCCAGTTCCTTCTTGGCGGCCTCGGCAGCCGCATCAGCATCCTTTGCCTCCTGAAGTGGCCCGCCAATCGTTTGCTCGCGCACGGCAAGATCTTCCTCGTAGCTGTCGAGGTTGATCTTCCGCTGCGCCAGCTCACCTTCTCGCGTGGAGAGCTTCTCGCCGGCAAGCCTCTGCTGCTCTTCGACCTCGCCCTTCTCCAAGATGAAGGCCGTGCGCTCCTCAGCAAGCTGCTCCCGCGCCTCTGCTATATCCCGGAGAGTTTCCTTGTTGGCACGTCAGAGCTCTTCCGCGCGCTTCTCCAAGTCAGCTCCCGCCTTCGCGACAAGCGCCTCCCTGGACTCCAGCTTGGCTTGTCGGGCGCGGTAGAGCGACAACAACCTCCTTAGCAGCTGATCCTCCTCAGGCTCGCCGCTGCTGCTGCTCGGAGCATCGACCAGCGACAGCCCGGCGGAGGCAAGCAGTTCCGCGTCGAAGGTCTCCCCCTCGGCCGGTGCCCTGGAGCTTGATGCCCAGGGGAGCTTGATAAAGGCACCCTCGCCGGCCTTCAGATAGGCGCCGGGCTGGGGCTCTTCGGAGTCTGGTGCGGCATCGGTGGCGGGAGGATCGGCGGTCGATGCAGCGCCTAGCGCTCCTGCGGCCTCAGGGCCGTCAGTGCGATCGCCAGACTCCTCCCCAGCCTCTGCGCCAGCAGCCTAGGCGGCCTCCTTGCCGGCGGGCCCGTCAGCGCCAACCCCCTCCTCCATGTTGGCGGCGTCGACATTGTCGCCGCGAGCGTCCTCCTCGCCGGCAGCCTCAGTCTCCATCGGATCTCCGACAGATGGATCTGATGGTCAGAAGAAGAAAGAACAAGTCAAGCAAATGTTCGAAAAAGAAGAACAGAAGAAAAGAACCCAAGGGAAATTCTCAAACAGAAGATTACCTGCAGTAGGGTCAGTTGCCGCGGTCTCCACCACCGGAGGGTTGTCGGCGCTGCCCCTCGCCGGAGAAGATCCCCTTGTCGGAGAAGCCTCACTTGCCGGAGAGCGCTCCCTTGGCAGAGATTTCTCCCTTGGTGGCGTAGTTGAAGCAAGCAGAATTTCGGGGGTGACCTCCGAGGCCTCCTGATGGGGCTGGACCTCGGGAGCAGCCTCCGGGACCTCCTGATGAGACTGCTCTGCTCCTACAAAATTCAACAAGCCAGATATCAGTGACGGAAGAGCACCCAAGCACAACTAACCATGAGAAATGAACCAAACACTTACGCTGGGGGCAGTGCTGGGGGCTGCTCTGTTGAAGGGATGCCGGATCCGGCAAGGGAGTCCCGGACGTGCCCCCTGTTGCCACAGGGGAGTCATCCGAGGTTACGACCACCGGAGTCTTGGCCCTCTTCGACGCCCTCTGAGCTAGCGTCCTGAAGAAGGAGAAGGTTCAGAGTGAAGCAAGTCAGATATAAGAAAAAGCAATAAATTGGAAGATTACAAGTAGCAACGACAAGATCTTACTCTTCCTCTTCTTCCTCGGAGCTGAGGGCGGAGAGATCAAACTCCGCTCCGGCGCGACGGATTGGGGGAGAAGATTCCCTCGGACGCTTGGCGGGTGCAGGGGCCGCGACTCCAGAAGACCCCGCGTCCGTCGCCGTTGCGGAATGAGGCGCTCCCACGGCAACAATGCTTGCCGCGGTGGAGCGCGTCGGGCGGCGAGGCGGCTGTTGGACCGTATGCCACCCCGCCACTTCTCCAGTCTTACGGAGGCGTCTCCTTGGCGGGGCAGCGGGCTCCCCCTGCGGCAAGCTACTTGACGACGGAGGAGAGGCGCCCCCGGCAGGCTCGCTCGGCTCGTTGACGGGCTCGATCTTCTCCTCCTCGGCGACGAACTCTTCTCGGTCGGCAAGGCTTGCCGCCTCAGCCATCTCCGCCTCCTCGACAGTAAACCCAAATATGCCGGCGGCAGCAGCCTCTGCAGCCTCCTCCAACCTCGTGGCAATGCGCGCCATCTCCTGATCGGTGGTGTCGCGGGTGAGCCGCCTCTGCTCGTCGGTGCGGATCGGTACTTCAACCAAGTTGTCGAAGAACTGCTGCACGACGTCGTCGGCGGGCTCCTGCCAAGTTGGAACGATTCCATGGGAATCGCACAACGGCATCATCGCGCGGATGCTGTCAAGCGACGAGTTGTTGCACAAGGGCACGACTCCCCTCGGCAACATACACCACTTGGGATTATCCGCTTCAGGCTTGAACAGCTCCCGCAGCATGCCATCAAGCTCCAAGACAGTAAAATTCCAATTCAAACCCGGGCGTAGCCTCATGATGTCCGCCGCGTTCTGGAATTCCCAAGCAGGCCTCCTCCTCTCCTGCAAGGCCGCGATGCAGCGGCGAAGGAAGTCCGCGCCAACTGCTCCTACGGTAAGCCCTGCTTGCCGGAGACGCAAAATCCTAGTCACGGCAATCGTCAACTTGTCGTCCTCCGGCGCCAAGTTGCTCCAATCGTTGCCGCGAACTATGGGAGTTTGGCGCAGGGCGGTGAAAGGTTGTGGCTCCTCTTCTAAGATCCAACACCAGTCGGCTCTCCACTCCTCCCACTTGCTGCGCAACTCTCCGTCAAGATACGCTTCCTTCTTGCCAATCCTAGAGGTCCATGCAATTCCTCCGGCAAGCGGCTCTCCTCTCTCTACGCGGGGTGAGAAGTAATGGCGGAAGAGTGCGACATTTGGGTGGACCCCGACAAAATTCTCGCAGAGGTGTGCGAAAACGGCCATGGTGAGGACGGCGTTGGGGGTGAAGTCAAGGAGGCGGAGGCCATAGGTATTCATGACATCGCAGAAGAATTCAGAAAAGGGCGGGCAGAGCCTGCAGTGGAAGAAAATCGCGAAAAAGGGGTACCCGATGGAGACCTTATCGGATGTGGCGGCGGAGATCACTCTCGTGCGCGGGTGCGCCCGCGTCGCCGTCGACCAGAAAAGGTAGTACAACTCCCGCAGCTCCTTCCTGTCGAGCAGAGGATCGAAGAGGGCCCGCTCTTTCCACAGCGCCGCGAGCTGCTGCGCCTCGGCCGATTTCACGCCTTTTCCCTTGTCGGCCTTCGGAGCCATGGGGAGAGGTGGTGGAAGAAGTCGACGGCGTTGGTGGCACCGGTGGCAATTGAGGGGGCGGAGCGTCGCTCTCTTTGTGCTCGAGAAGAAAGGGGAAAGCGACGGGGGTTTCTGATGTGACAGCAAGGGCAAGTGGGCGTCCTGCCCCTGTTCCCCCTGCTTATAAAGGGGAGAGGGGACGGGCGTTCTGATTTTTCCCATTAAAGAAAGCCCCATGATCTCCCCCATGACGCCACGTCCGGTGCGTGCCGTTCGTGGGAGACGTGGTGGGTCCAGCACGAGTAATGGCGCAATCCAGACCGCGCGTGCCCGTGCACTGTTTTGGGCCTAGCCCAACAGAGCTTGGCGCCGTGTGTGGCCCAGGCCCGGGGGCTCCTGTCGGTGTACTAGAGTAGGGGTACCCTAGTATCCCGAACTCGTGCACGGACAGTTGCAGCACACCGCGGCAGGGCTGACTTGGTGACCGCCAAGATCCTCAGCAGCTCCTTTGGAACCATTCAAGAACAAAGTAATCAAGACCCCGGCAAGAGGAG
Organism: Aegilops sharonensis; assembly: GCA_904067115.1. Classification (NCBI taxonomy): domain Eukaryota; kingdom Viridiplantae; phylum Streptophyta; class Magnoliopsida; order Poales; family Poaceae; genus Aegilops; species Aegilops sharonensis. The sequence continues at coordinate 32,556,558 of LR880968.1, read as the reverse complement.
CTTGCCGGGAAGTCCACTCAGAGCACAAAGGAAACAAGACCCCGGCAAGAGGAGCTTGCCGGGAAGGCTAGGTGGGCGCCGAGCCCCCGAGCGCGACAAGGTTTCTGCCACGGCAAGGCGCTTGCCGGGGCGGGCAACCTCTCTTCATCTCCGCTCCAGCTCATCCGCCAACGTGTCGCCACGGGGCTTCCCCAGAAACGCGTGTCGACGGGCTGTGCAGCCAGCGGGGAGCAGCGATAAGCGGCGCTGACGAGCTACCATCGTGGCAAACGGAGGCGCGCTTGACGGTCCCTGTTACACTGTTCAGGCGACTGAGACGGGCATTTATAACTCTTGTCCCTTGCCGTCAGAGTTAGGTATAGATCACTGTACATTGTACAAAGCGGTGTACCAACCTCTGTTTTTACTATCTTACCCTTGTCTACTTGCCACATGTGGTGACCCCTTGTTCCTATAAAAGGAGGCCCAAGAGCAACGTAGAAAGGGTTCGGTCCAGCTCCGGCTTAGTTCATCATACTCATACGAAACACACACTCAGGCAGGGTTTTGTAGCTCCCATTGCTCCCTAGCAAGAACACAATATAATCCACAAAGCAGCAGTAGGAGTGTTATCTCTCCGGAGAGCTCCGAAGCTGGGTAAATCTGCTCGTGTGCATCGCCTCGATCCGCTCTTTGTGCAATCTCCGCCCCCCTCCGAACCACAAGGGACCCAGGTCCCGTAGGTGTTCGTGGGACACGATCAGCTTCCCCGACAAAGGGCGTTTGCGGATCTGCCGTGCAGCGTTTCAGACGCTGCGGAATTCTTCCGAGCCGAAGAGGGGAGCTCTGCGGAGAAGCTGTTTTGGTCGCAATACCTTGCGCCAGAACATCCGGTGCTCTTTAGAGATCAGCTAAAACAGCTGGTCGAACTGCATAGGGCAGCCAAAGTAGCCATGAAGGATTTGATAATCCGGCTATGGCCTGCCGAAGCCATTCCCAGCAGCTACTTCGGGCTCGTGAAGCGGCTGGTCAGTGTCTGCCCTCGGCTTGATGCTATCAAGCGGTCGGTCTGCATCGAAGGCGCGCGAGTGGCCTTCGCCCGAGTCAAGATGCACTGGGTGAAGATGGACACCGCGAAGCTTATGGCCGAGGGACCGCCTGCGGGCAAGGAGCACCGCACACCTGAACTGTATTTTGACAGTGTCCTGGAGGGATCCCGCCTTGTGGCCGAACAATGCGCTAAGGATGTAATCTTTGAGTGAATATGTTCATGTCATCCCTTCCTATAATATGAAATAGAGTCATTATGTGATATAATGCCTGTTATTTTAACATTTTACCTCCTGTGCGGCCGTTTTGTTAAACCTGAGAGTTGACCAGTCATCGGCTTTAGCACCCACGTAGGTAGTACGGGGGTGTTCGGGATGAACCAAAACACTCTTTATTCCAAAGTTTTGATCCTTCAAGGAGGTATTTAGCGCAACGAACCAGGCAATCAGACTATGTTGCTTTATCACCCTCACTTAGCCATAGGAGTTTGACAATAGAAATTTAGGCGCAACCCCTAGTATTCATAAGTCCGAACTTGGGGTACTGTAAACACCTGTTTGGATAAAAACCGATTCACCGCATAATGCGAAAAAAATCGCTAACGATTTGTAACCTCTCGAACAACTGACCAGCTCACCCCACATCATGGCAGTCAGTTTTTGGCTTTCTCTACTGAGGTGCTCATCCGGGTGAACCAGGACACAATCGCAGTAGTTCTCCCTTTACTACCCTAGCCGATATAGCGAAACGTAAGGTATTAAGCACAGGAGCCGGGCAACCCAACTATTGACCAAAGACATGATTCGGAGCCGATGCATATAATGCTATAAGTTCGGGGTGCCGAACTATATTGTAAAAAAGTGTTCGGACTTTGTTGCCGTATTATGGGGCGTAATAAAGCCCCTGGCGAATTAAGGCGTACCAGAGCGTACGGGTGCAATTGATAAAAATATAAAGAAAAAGAAAAATGAATTAATAGGCTAATGCCGCGGAAATTGGGCCGCAAACCATTTTCCATTGTTGTTTGATTAATACGTCAAAGCGTATTTTGTACAAATAGTGCGATAAGAAAAAGGGCTATTTAACATGCCACAACATGGGACAGCTGCGTGCGGGTCCTTAAAGTAGGCATAATCATTATTTAAATAAACCACCTGGAAATTCCCCCATACGTCAATGCTTCTTGCCGTCTTGGTGTATCCGTCCCTCAATAGGTCCGTCGATCAGGTCACCAGGAAGGACCTGGGAATGAAAAGAGACCTGAAAAGAATAAGAAAAAGAAAAAGTATGCGGGTCCAGGAGAGGTTGAGCCGTACTAAGGACCACGATCTAGCTGTGCCTCCGTCTATGCCCATGGTATTTTAAGTGCGCACGGTACGAATGTCCTGCTTGGTCGGGACTGGGACGGAGGCCGAATTGCTACTCAAGCTCTTGACGAGCTGGACTGTCCTGCTGCAGAGTAGTCCGGACTCGTTTGACAATGTCCGGGAGCTTGGCCGCCGAATTAAGGTTCTGCCTGAAAAGGCCGCTCTGTACTTCTGCTGCAAGGGCCGCGGAATGCTCGTCGGTACGGAGGGAGCGTTCCGTGTTTCCATTGATTGTTATGACACCGCGTGGTCCGGGCATCTTGAGATTGAGATAAGCATAGTGCGACACCACATTGAATCGTGTGAATGCGGTTGGTCCGAGCAGTGTGCGATAGCCACTGCAGAAGGGGACGATATCGAAGATAACTTCTTCGCGTTGGAAATTGTCCGGGGATCCGAAGACCACTTCCAGTGTGATTGAGCCCGTACAGTAGGCCTCTACACCTGGTATGACACCTTTAAAGGTGGTTTTGGTGGGCTTGATCCTTGAGGGATCGATACCCATTTTGCGCACTGTATCCGGATAGAGCAGGTTCACGGTGCTGCCACCGTCCACGAGGACTTGCGTAAGGTGGAATCCATAAATGATTGAGTCGAGGACCAGTGTGGCTAAATCGCCATGACGGATACTGGTCGGATGGTCCCTGCGATCGAAGGTGATCGGGCAGGATGGCCATTGGTTGAACTTTGGGGCGACTGGCTCCATCGCGTAGACGTCCCTGAGTGCGCGCTTGCGCTCCCTCTTGGGGATATGGGTAGCGTATATCATGTTCACTGTTTTAACTTGGGGGGGGGGGGTGAAACTTCTTCTGTCACCCTGGGTTCGGTGGTCGGGACTCCTCGTCATCGTCCTCGCTTTGCGACCCCTTCTCCTTGTGCTCGGCGTTTAGCTTGCCGTCCTGTTTGAAAACCCAACACTCTCTGTTGGTATGATTGGCTGGTTTCTTAGGAGTTCCGTAGATTTGACATGGACGATCTAGTATGCGGTCCAAACTGGACGGGCCCGGATTGTTTCGTTTGTATGGCTTCTTCCGCTGACTGGACTTAGAGGCACTAAATCCAGCATTGACGGCCGTGTCTTCGGTGTTGTCACCATTGCTTCGACGCTTGTGTCTGTTGCGTCTGGGCCTGCCGTTGCTGTTTCTGGCTTCTATTCTTATTGCTACGAGCTAGCCAGCTATCCTCACCAGTGGAGAAGCGGGTCATAAGCGTCGTAAGGGCTGCCATGGACTTTGGCTTTTCTTGGCCGAGGTGTCGGGCAAGCCATTCGTGACGGATGGTGTGTTTAAAGGCCGCTAGGGCTTCGGCATCCAGACAGTCGACGATCTGGTTCTTTTTAGTTAAGAACCTAGTCCAGAATTTCCTGGCTGACTCTCCGGGCTGTTGAACTATGTGACTTAAGTCGTCGGCATCCGTAGTTCGGACATATGTTCCTTGGAAGTTGTCAAGAAAGGCATCTTCCAAGTCCTCCCAGCTGCCAATGGAGTTTTTGGGCAGACTGTTCAACCAGTGTCGAGCTGGTCCCTTGAGTTTTAGTGGGAGGTATTTGATGGCGTGAAGATCATCACCGTGGGCCATATGAATATGGAGAAGAAAATCCTCAATCCATACCGCGGGGTCTGTTGTCCCATCATATGACTCGATGTTCACACGTTTAAAACTTTATGGGAATTCATGTTCCATTACTTCATCAGTGAAGGAGTGGGTGTGTGCGACGCCTCTATACCGGGCCAAGTCGTGATGTAGCTCGGATAGGGTTCGTCTGCGGTCTTCGGTCTGGGCGTAGTTATGTTTTTCACATCCAGCCGGATGGCCATCATCGCGCATCGGGGCACGCCCCGCAATCCATAGACCGATCTGGTCTGACCTGCTCTGTTTTCCAGGTCATGCCGCAGGTCATATGTATATCCCCTTGCTGTTGTATTTCTGTTTTTACGGCGAGGTAGTGTGGGCTGGTGTTCGGCTCAAGTTGTCGCTCTGTCCCGGCCACGTGGTGGTCGGTCGGCCGCATTATGTGCTGTTGGGAGGGGTCCAGTGCCTCGTCATCAAATTGGGGTAACAATTGGCGCTTCCGGTAGCTTTTGGTTGGGCGCTCGAGGCCGTATTCCTCGGCTGCCAGGACATTTCTCCATCTGTCATTGAGCAGATCTTGATCAGCTTGAAGCTCCTGCTGCTTCTTTTTCAGGCTCCTTGCAGTGGCTATTAGCCGGCGCTTAAAGTGCTCCTGTTTGACGGGCTCCTCAGGCACGATAAAGTCTTCATCGCGGAGGCTCACCTCATCATCGGAGAGCGGGAGGTAGTTACTGTCCTCTGAGTCTTCATTTATGGCCTGTTCATCAGGGCTAACTCACCCATATTCCCGTTCGTCCTGTTTGGAGGTTGGCTCAACGGGGTCTTCACTATCTTCGGCATCGTCCGGAGTATTATTTTATCCTGTGACGGTATTGCTGTTTTTTCCATGGCGTGGTTTAGAGCGGCGCCACTGACGCCGACGCTTTGGCTGTATCTCAAGAGGCTTATCGTCGACTGGATTTTCATTGTCGCCGTTGTTCTCTTTTGGTGTATCCACCATGTATACATCATACGAGGAGGTGACTGTCTAGCGCCCTGTAAGCGGTGGTTTTTGTGCCAGCTCCTCTCCGGCATCGTCGTCCATACCGTCGATGTCTTCAGAGTCGTAATCGAAAGTCTTCGACAATGGCTATGAAGTGGGTGGTGGGTGGGAAGAGGAATTTTCCGTCGTCAGCTTCCAATTCAAGCCGGATATAGTTCGGTTGATAGTCTCCTGATAAGGAGAGGGCTTTTAATGAGTTTAGCACATCACCTAAAGGCGAGTGCCGGAAGATGTCCGCGGAGCTGAACTCGACGATCGGCGCCTGATCAGGTTTGATGGGCGCGGATGCACGCGGTTCGGATCCTATGGCCGGAGATGAATCCAAGGTTCCGGTGACACAGGCCCCGCTCCAGGTTTGATCTGTGTGCGGATCTAACGCCGCTCAGTCTACGACTTCCATGGCGGGGTTGAGCTTCCCGTCCTCGGATGGTGCAACCTGCTCCGGATCAAGGGCCAGGGCAGTTACAGGCGCAATCTCTTGAGCCTGGTCAGATGACAGATTTAGGTCACGTTCATCGTGGTGGCAGGAAGTGACCATCATGGGCTCGAATCCGTCGAAGATTAAGTCTCCGCGGATATCGGCCATGTAATTCAAACTTCCAAACCTAACATGATGGCCAGGGGCGTAGCTGTCGATCTGCTCTAGATGGCCAAGCGAGTTGGCCCGAAGTGAGAAGCCGCCGAGTATGAAGATCTGTCCGGGGAGGAAAATATCCCCCTGGACTTTATTGTTGTATAAGATTGTTGGAGCCATTAAACCTTTTGGTGACGACGCAGCGGAACTCTGAATGAAATCACCAATGTGGGTGTCAAAACCGGCAGGTCTCGGGTAGGGGGTCCCGAACTGTGCGTCTAAGGCTGATGGTAACAGGAGGCGGGGGACACAATGTTTACCCAGGTTCGGGCCCTATTTATGGAGGTAATACCCTACTTCCTACTTGATTGATCTTGATGAATATGAGTATTACAAGAGTTGATCTACCACGAGATCATAGTGGCTAAAACCCTAGAAGTCTAGCCTGTATGATTATGATTCTGCCCTATGGACTAAACCCTCCAGTTTATATAGACACCGGAGGGGGCTAGGGTTGTACAAAGTCGGCTACAGAGAAAGGAATCTACATATCCGAATGCCAAGCTTGCCCTCCACGCCAAGGAGAGTCCCATCCGGACACGGGACGAAGTCTTCTGTCTTGTATCTTCATAATCCATCAGTCCGGCCCATCTCAATAGTCCGGACGCCCGAGGACCCCTTAATCCAGGACTCCCTCATCAGGCTAGGTAGGTTGAGTTCTCCGCACGCACCCCAGAGTTCGAACCTTTCAAGGGTTTGCGAAACCCGTAATCCGATAGAGCTCATGATTGGGACATGAATATAACATTGACTTAAGCCTCCCCCAAGCTTGAGCGATAATTTCTCCTTCGCGAGGCAAAAAATTATATATGTAATTACGATCATGATGAACCAGATGCATAGGATAAAACTTCTGATGAAATTCCAATTTCAATCGGTTGTAGTTCCATGATCCAATATCATCACATAGCCTAAACCATGTCAATGCCTTTCCCTTCAAAGATAAAGGGAAGACCTTCTTCTTGATAACATCCTCAGGCATACCTGCAAGCTTAAATAATCCACAAACTTCATCCACATAGATTAGGTGCATATCGGGATGTAATGTTCCATCTCCTGTAAAAGGATTAGCTAGCAGTTTCTCTATCATACCCGAAGAAATTTCAAAGTAAACATTTTCAGTAGGTTCAGTAGGTTGAGGAGAAACTCTTTGCTCTACTGGTCGGGTGAAGATACCCCGAACAAGCCCCTCAAAGGATTATTTTCCATTGTAACAAGTGACGTAAATTTCAGCACACTATATAAATGTTTCCTTACCAAATTCAAACTACCAATGGCGCTTCACTCCCCGACAACGGTGCTAGAAAAGAGCCTTGATGACCCACAAGTATAGGGGATCTATCGTAGTCCTATCGATAAGTAACAGTGTCGAACCCAACGAGGAGCAGAAGGAAATGACAAGCGGTTTTCAGTAAGGTATTCTCTGCAAGCAGTGAAATTATCGATAATAAATAGTTTTGTGATAAGGTAATTCGTAATGGGTACCAAGTAACAAAAGTAAAAAAGGCGCAGCTAGGTGGTCCAATCCTTTTTGTAGCAAAGGACAAGCCTGGACAAACTCTTATATAAAGGAAAGCGCTCCCGAGGACACATGGGAATTATCGTCAAGCTAGTTTTCATCATGCTCGTATGATTTGCGTTTGTTACTTTGATAATTTGATATGTGGGTGGACCGGTACTTGGGTACAACCCTTCCTTGGACAAGCATCTCACTTATGATTAACCCCTCTCGCAAGCATCCACAACTACGAAAGAAGAATTAAGGTAAACCTAACCATAGCATGAAATATATGGATCCAAATCAGCCCCTTATGAAGCAACGCATAAACTAGGGTTTAAGCTTCTGTCACTCTAGAAACCCGTCATGTACTTATTACTTCCCAATGCCTTCCTATAGTCCCAAACAATGGTGAAGTTCATGTAGTCGACGTTCACACAACACCTCTAGAGGAAAGACAACATACATCTCATCAAAATATCAAACGAATACCAAATTCACAAGACTACTTATAACAAGACTTCACCCATGTCCTCAGGAACAAACGTAACTACTCACAAATCATATTCATGTTCATAATCAGAGGGGTATTACTAGGCATAAAGGATCTGAACATACGATCTTTCACCGAAGAAACCAACTAGCATCAACTACAAAGAGTAATCAACACTACTAGCAACCCACAGGTACCAATCTGAGGTTTTGAGACAAAGATCGGATACAAGAGATGAACTAGGGTTTGAGAGGAGATGGTGCTGGTGAAGACGTTGATGGAGATTGACCCCCTCCCGATGAGAGGATTGATGGTGATGACGATGGTGACGATTTCCCCCTCCCGGAGGTATGTTTCCCCCGCAGAACAGCTGCGCCGGAGCCCTAGATTGGCTCCACCAAGGTTCCGCCTCGATACGGCGGCGCTTCATCCCGAAAGCTTCCTTATGATTTTTTCCAGGGCAAAAGACACCTTATACCAGAAGACGTGCATCGGGGGGCTTCCAGGTGGCCCACAAGGCAGGGGGTGCGCCCAGGGGGTAGGGCGCGCCCCCCACCCTCGTGGACAGAGGGTGTGCCCCCTTTGGTGCTTTTTCTTCGCCAAATATTTTTTTATAAATTCCAAAACTGACTTTCGTGGAGTTTTATGACTTTTGGAGTTGTGCAGAATAGGTCTCTAATATTTTGCTCCTTTTCCAGCCCAGAACCCAGCTGCCGGCATTCTCCCTCTTCATGTAAACCTTGTAAAATAAGATAGAAAAGGCATAAGTATTGTGACATAATGTGTAGTAACAACCCATATTCCAATAAATATCGATATAAAAACATGATCCAAAATGGACGTATCAATCATGAGCACATGATGATGATGGCCATATCATGTCACATATTTTTTGATTGCATGTGATGTTTATCTATTATGCATCTTATTTTGCTTAGTACGGCGGTAGGATTATAAGATGATCCCTTACAAAATTTCAAGGTATAAGTGTTCTCCCTGAGTATGCACCATTGCTACAGTTCGTTGTGCCGAGACACCACGTGATGATCGGGTGTGAGAAGCTCTGCGTTCACATACAACGGGTGCAAGCCAGTTTTGCACACGCAGAATACTCAGGTTAAACTTGATGAGCCTAGCATATGCAGATATGGCCTCGGAACACTGGAGACCGAAAGATCGAGCGTGAATCATATAGTAACTATGATCAACATAGTGATGTTCACCATTGAAAACTACTCCATCTCACGTGATGATTGGACATGGTTTAGTTGATTTGGATCACGTGATCATTTAGATGACTAGGGGGATGTCTACCTAAGTGGGAGTTCTTAAGTAATATGATTAATTGAACTTTAATTTATCATGAACTTAGTCCTGATAGTATTTTGCTAATTATGTTGTAGATCAATAGCTCGCGTTGTAGATTCCCTATGTTTTTATATGTTTCTAGAGAAAACTAAGTTGAAAGATGATAGTAGCAATGATGCAGACTGAGTCCATGATCTGAGTTTTATCCTCATTGCTGCACAGAAGAATTATGTCCTTGATGCACCGCTAGGTGACAAAACTATTGCAGGAGAAGATGCAGACGTTATGAACGTTTGGCTAGCTTAATATGATGACTACTTGATAGTTTAGTGCACCATGCTTTACGGCTTAGAATCGGGACTTCAAANAATACTCAGGTTAAACTTGATGAGCCTAGCATATGCAGATATGGCCTCGGAACACTGGAGACCGAAAGATCGAGCGTGAATCATATAGTAACTATGATCAACATAGTGATGTTCACCATTGAAAACTACTCCATCTCACGTGATGATTGGACATGGTTTAGTTGATTTGGATCACGTGATCATTTAGATGACTAGGGGGATGTCTACCTAAGTGGGAGTTCTTAAGTAATATGATTAATTGAACTTTAATTTATCATGAACTTAGTCCTGATAGTATTTTGCTAATTATGTTGTAGATCAATAGCTCGCGTTGTAGATTCCCTATGTTTTTATATGTTTCTAGAGAAAACTAAGTTGAAAGATGATAGTAGCAATGATGCAGACTGAGTCCATGATCTGAGTTTTATCCTCATTGCTGCACAGAAGAATTATGTCCTTGATGCACCGCTAGGTGACAAAACTATTGCAGGAGAAGATGCAGACGTTATGAACGTTTGGCTAGCTTAATATGATGACTACTTGATAGTTTAGTGCACCATGCTTTACGGCTTAGAATCGGGACTTCAAAGACGTTTTGAACATCATGGACCGTATGAGATATTCTAGGAGTTGAAGTTAATATTTCAAGAAAATACCCGAGTTGAGAGATATGAAGTCTCCAACAAGTTCTATAGCTAAAAGATGGAGGAGAATAGCTCAAGCAGTGAGCATGTGCTCAGATTGTCTGGGTACTACAATCGCTTGAATCAGATGGGAGTTAATCTTCCAGATAAGAGAGTGATTGACAGAGTTCTCTAGTCACCATCACCAAGTTACTGGAACTTCGTGATGAACTATAATATGCAAGGGATGACGAAAGAAATTCTCGAGCTCTTTGTGATGCTGAAATCGACAAAGGTAGAATCAAGGAAAAGCATCAAGTGTTGATGATTAAACAAGACCACTAGTTTCAAGTAAAGGGCAAAGGGAAAGAAAGGGAACTTCAAGAAGAATGGAAAGCAAGTTGTCACTCCCGTGAAGAAGCCCAAAGCTGGACCTAAGCCTGAAATTACGTGCTTCTACTGCAAAGGAAATGGTCACTGGAAGCGGAGTTACCCCAAATATTTGGTGGATAAGAAGGATGGCAAAGTGAACAGAGGTATATTGTATATACATGTTATTGATGTGTACTTTACTAGTGTTTATAGTAACCACCGGGTATTCTATACATGTTCAGTTGCTAATATTAGTAACTCGAAACTAGAGTTACAGAATAAACAGATACTAGTTGAGGGTGAAGTGATGATGTGTGTTAGAAGTGGTTCCAAGATTGATATGATCATCATCGCACACTCCTTGTACTTTCGGGATTAGTGTTGAACCTAAATAAATGTTATTTGGTGTTTGCGTTGAGCATGAATATGATTAGGTCATGTTTATTGCAATACGGTTATTCATTTAAGACAGAGAGTAATTGTTATTCTGTTTACATGAATAAAACCTTCTATGGTCATACACCCAATGTTGATGGTTTATTGAATCTCGATTGATACACATATTCATAATATTAATGCCAAAAGATGCAAAGTTGATAATGATAGTGCAAATTATTTGTGCCACTGCCGTTTGGGTCATATCGGTGTAAAGCGCATGAAGAAACTCCATGCTGACGGACTTTTGGAATCACTTGATTATGAATCCTTTGATACTTGCGAACCGTGCCTTATGGGCAAGATGACTAAAATTCTATTCTCCGGAACAATGGAACAAGCTACTAACTTATTGGAAATAATACATATAGATATATGCGGTCCAATGAGTGTTCAGGCTCGTGGCGGGTATTGTTATTTTCTGACCTTCACAGATGATTTGAGAAGATATGGGTATATCTGCTTGATGAAACACATGTCTTAAACATTTGAAAAGTTCAACGAATTTCAGAGTGAAGTGGAGAATCATCGTAACAAGAAAATTAAGTTTCTACGATCTGATCGCAGAGGCGAAAATTTGAGTTACAAGTTTGGCCTTCATTAGAACAATGTGGAATAGTTTCACGGCTCATGCCACCTGGAACACCACAGCGTAATGGTGTGTCCGAACGTCGTAACTGCACTTTATTAGATATGGTGCGATCTATGATGTCTCTTACCAATTTACCACTGTCGTTTTGGGATTATGCATGAGAGACAGCTACATTCATGTCAAACAGGGCACCGTCAGAATCTGTTGAGACGACACCGTAGGAACTGTGGTTTGGCAACAAACCTAAGCTTTCATTTCTTAAAGTTTGGGGCTGCGATGCTTATGTGAAAAAGCTTCAACCTGATAAGCTCGAACCCAAATCGGAGAAATGTGTCTTCATAGGATACCCAAAAGAAACTATTGGGTACACCTGCTATCACAGATCCGAAGGCAAGATATTCGTTGCTAAGAATGGATCCTTTCTAGAGAAGGAGTTTTTCTGGAAAGAAGTGAGTGGGAGGAAAGTAGAACTTGATGAGGTAATTGTACCTTCTCCTGAGTTGGAAAGTAGTTTATCACAGAAATCAGTTCTAGTGATTCCTGCACCTATTAGTGAGGAAGCTAAGGATGATGATCATGAAACTTCAGATCAGGTTACTACCGAACATTGTAGGTCTACTAGAGTATGGTCCAAACCAGAGTAGTACGGTAATCCTATTCTGGAAGTCATGTTACTAGACCATGATGAATCTACGAACTATGAGGAAGCGATGATGAGCCCAGATTCCGTGAAATGGCTTGAGGCCATGAAATCTGAGATGGGATCCATGTATGAGGACAAAGTGTGGACTTTGGTGGACTTGCCCGATGATCGGAAAGCCATTAATAATAAATGGATCTTCAAGAGGAAGACGGACGCTGATAGTAGTGTTAATATCTACAAAGCTCGACTTGTCGCAAAAGGTTTTCGACAAGTTCAAGCAGTTAACTACGATGAGATTTTCTCACCCGTAGCGATGCTTAAGTCTGTCCCAATAATGTTAGCAATTGCCGCTTTATGATTATGAAATTTGCCAGATGGATGTCAAAACTGCATTCCTGAATGGATTTCTGGAAGAAGAGTTGTATATGATGCAACCAGAAGGTTTTGTCGATCCAAAGGGTGCTAAGAAAGTTTGCAAGCTCCAGCGATCCATTTATGGACTGGTGCAAGCCTCTCGGTGTTGGAATAAACGCTTTGATAGTGTGATCAACGCTTATAGTTTTATATAGACTGTCGGAGAAGTCTGTATTCACAAGAAAGTGAGTGGGAGCTCCGTAGCATTTCTAATATTATATATGGATGACATATTGTTGATTGGAAATGATATAGAATTTCTAGATAGCATAAAGGGATACTTGAATAAGAGTTTTTCAATGAAAGACCTCGGTGAAGCTACTTACATATTGGGCATCAAGATCTATAGAGATAAATCAACACGCTTGATAAGGTTTTTCAATGAGTAAACACCTTGACAAGTTTTTGAAAGAGTTCAAAATGGATCAGTCAAAGAAGGAGTTCTTGTCTGTATTACAAGGTGTAAAGTTGAGTAAGACTCAAAGCCCGACCATGGCAGAAGATAGAAAGAGAATGAGAGTCATTCCCTATGCCACAGTCATAGGTTCTATAAAGTATGCTGTGTTGTGTACCAGACCTATTTTCTACCTTGCCGTGAGTTTGGCAAGGGGGTACAGTAGTGATCTAAGAGTAGATCACTTGACAATGGTCAAAATTATCCTTAGTGAGGACAAAGAAAATGTTTCTCGGTGATGGGGGTGATAAAGAGTTCATCGTAAAGAGTTACATCGATGCAAGCTTTTACACCGATCCAGATGACTCTAAAGTCTCAATCTGGATACATATTGAAAGTGGGAGCAATTAGCTAGAGTAGCTCTATGCAGAGCATTGTACACATAGAATATTTGCAAAATACATACAGCTCTGAATGTGACAGAACCGTTGACTAAACTTCTCTCATAAGCAAAACATGATCATACCTTAGTACTCTTTGGGTGTTAATCACATAGCAATGTGAACTAGATTATTGACTCTAGTAAACCCTTTGGTTTTTGGTCACATGGCGATGTGAACTATGGGTGTTAATCACATACAGATGTGAAGTATTGATGTTAAATCACATGGTGATGTGAACTAGATTATTGTCTCTAGTGCAAGTGGGAGACTGGAGGAAATATGCCCTAGAGGCAATAATAAAGTTATTATTTATTTCCTTAATTCATGATAAATGTTTATTATTCATGCTAAAATTGTATTAACCGTTAACTTAGTACATGTGTGAATACATAGACAAATCATAAGTCCTTAGTATGCCTCTACTTGACTAGCTCATTAATCAGAGATGGTTATATTTTCCTAACCAGAGACATGTGTGGTCATTTGATGAACGGGATCACGTCAATAGGAGAATGATGTGATGGACATGACCTTCCATTAGCTTAGCATTATGATCGTTACAGTTTCATTGCTACTGCATTCTTCATGACTTATACATGTTCCTTAGACTATGAGATTATGCAACTCCCGAATATCGGAGGAACACTTTGTGTGCTACCAAACATCACAACGTAAAAGGGTGATTATAAAGGTGCTCTACAGGTGTCTCCGAAGGTGTTTGTTGGGTTGGCATATATCAAGATTATGATTTGTCACTCCATGTTTCGGAGAGGTATCTCTGGGCCCTCCACTACTAGAAAAAGGCCTGTTAGTGGCGCACCTCTGGTGCGCCATTAGTATCCCAGATAGTTGTGGCGCACCATATAGCGCGCCATTACTATGCCTAGAAGTGCGCCATTACTATCTGACTTAGTAATGGCGCACCACATAGAAGTGCGCCATTACTAACAATTTTTTTCAAATATTTATCAGAATATTTTTTTCAATTTTTTTTTGCTTTTTCTTAATCTCGGGTCATTATGGCTTAATCTCGGGTCAATATGCTTAATCTCAAGTCAAATCACTCTCTGTGGTCAAACTTCCCGGAAGGTCACCCATCCTCAATCTACTCCAGCCAAAGCACGCTTAACTACAGAGTTCTACTCCAGCTCACTTAACAGGCACATGTTGATATATCTATCATATCAATCCTATTAAACCTTTTTGATGTCTAGGACTTTGTTTATGTTCATGAGTGTGATGAAAATTTAAAAAAATACTTCAAACTTCCCGGTCATATTACGTATCATATTTTGAAAAGAAAATCCAAAAAAAAATTTGAAACCAATTTTTTTCTGTTACTAGTGGCGCACCTAGCAAATGGTGTGCCATTACTAAGTTTGAAATTTTTTCCATTTTCCCCCCTATAGATCTTAAAAGCCCCGTATCTTTTATTCTGTTAGGTTTTTGGGGATTCTAAAAGTCTTCAACGATGTTCCCCGGTTGAATTCTGCTGTAACTTTCCGAGTAGATCATTTTTTATATAAAAATCCTTTTAATCCGAGTTCGTACGCAAAAGTTATGCCCATTTTACTAAATTCCACAGAGATTTTGCAAATAAAGTCGAAATTCATCTTTGTAAATTTTCCCAACAACTAGACCACATATATCATGGAAAACTTATTTTATTTTATTTTATTGACATTTCCATCATTTTCTTTTATTTTTTTAAACTAAAAAGGCGGTCCACGGGAGGGGGGTGCATTTGGTGAAAATTTTCAAACTTAGTAATGGCGCACCACCTAGGAGTACGCCATTAGTAACCCTGGTTACTAATGGCGCACCTGGTGTGTGGTGCGCCATTTCTAGTTTTGAAAAATAATAAAAAAAATTGTTAGTAGTGGCACACCGTTGTTGTGGTGCGCCATTACTAGTTAAAACTAGTAATGGCGCACTGTCCCCAGGTGCGCCATTACTAGTTTTGAAAAAAAGTAAAAAAAAATGTTAATAGTGACGCACGGATGGTGTGGTGCGCCATTACTAATTAAAACTAGTAATGGCGCACTCTACCCTGGTGCGCCATTACCAGTTTTGGAAAAAAAATTGTTAGTAGTGGCGCACCGAGTGTGTGGTGCGCCATTAGTATATGGACACTAATTGCGTACCTATATATGGTGCGCCACTGCTATATAGCAGTGGCGCACCACATACTTGGTGCGCCATTAATATCCATATTAGCTATAACCCTTTTCCTAGTAGTGCTCTCGGTGATACTCATCACTATAAGCCTTGCAAGCAATGTGACTAATGAGTTAGTTGCGGGATGAAGTATTACGGAACGAGTAAAGAGACTTGCCGGTAACGAGATTGAACTAGGTATGATGATACGGACGATCGAATCTCGGGCAAGTAACATACTGATGAGAAAGGGAACAACGTATGTTGTTATGCGGTTTGACCGATAAAGATCTTCGTAGAATATGTAGGAGCCAATATGAGCATCCAGGTTCCACTATTGGTTATTGACCGGAGATGTGTCTTGGTCATGTCTACATCGTTCTCGAACCCGTAGGGTCCGCATGCTTAACATTCGATGACGATATATATTATGAGTTATGTGTTTTGATGACCGAAGTTTGTTTGGAGTCCCAGATGAGATCACAGACATGACAAGGAGTCTTGAAATGGTTGAGACATAAAGATCGATATATTGGAAGGCTATGTTCGGACATCGGAAAGGTTCCAAGTGATTCGGGTATTTTTTGGAGTACGGGAGAGTTACAGGAATTCGCTAGGGAAAGTTAATGGGCCTTATTGGGCTTAATGGAGAGAGGGAAGAAGGGCCACAAGGTGGTGCGCGCCTCCCCCCTTCCCAAACCGAATTGGACAAGGGATGGGGGTGCGGACCCCCTTTCCCTCGTTTCCTTCTTTCCTACTCCGAAAAGGAAAGGAATCCTAGCTACTAGGACTTGGGAGTCCTAGTAGGACTCCATACACTTGGCACCCTGATGTCTACTACACAACCTTCTTCTTGTAGACGTTGTTGGGCCTGCAAGTGCACAGGTTTGTAGGACAGTAGCAAATTTCCCTCAAGTGGATGACCTAAGGTTTATCAATCCGTGGGAGGCGTAGGATGAAGATGGTCTCTCTCAAGCAACCCTGCAACAAAATAACAAAGAGTCTCTTGTGTCCCCAACACACCCAATACAATGGTAAATTGTATAGGTGCATTGTTCGGCGAAGAGATGGTGATACAAGTGCAATATGGGTAGTAGATATAGGATTTTGTA
>LR880968.1:32430785-32456369 GCA_904067115.1 Aegilops sharonensis | reverse complement strand
GCAGTAGGATCAAGGGTTTTCGCTTTCTTACTCAAGCGAGCCTTGGTGCTGCAATATTCAGAATTGGATTAAGACAAATCGACCAAGGCAATTGTAAATCGAATTGACGGACAGCAGTTACATACCCTGCGGCAACTTTCAGCGGAGGCAGTTGCGTGGTTGATGAACCGCCAGAAGAGTTGGAAGAGGCCTGATAATTCGGGTCAGACGGATTGAGAGGACATCGGAAGAAACCTTTTAAGGGATAACGCTTTTCAGGAGAACAAGTCACCTCTGGACGACGCTTCCGGGTTGGTGTGTCTGGTAAACCGGATGAGGTAATCCGTTGGCCACTGTGTCGGGTCGTACGGCGCTCTTCAGCCTGCTGTGTCTTCAAGGAAAGATTTGGATTCAAGTAAGCACAGGAATGATATTTTTTCACTTTCCGGACGGCGCGACGAATTCTTTTAACCGGCGCAAGATCGGATTCGGAAGAAAGAATGATTACCTCAACAAGGTCGGCATGACTGGCTTCAGCATCATCCTGGGAGGTGAAATTGTCAGTAAAAGGAATACAAAGGGACAAATCATAAGCAAGAAGAAACACAAAGCGGAAAGCTGGTTTACGGCGGCTCCCCCGTAAGAATATCAAGTTTTACCTCAGCTTCTGATTCTTCGTCCTCCGGCGGATCAGAGGACTCGGCGGCTTTCTTCTTGCCTGCCTTCTTGGTGGCCTTGGACTTTACACGCGGCGCCCGAACCGGTTTAGTACGTTTCCAGAAGGAGCTGTCAGCCTGAGAAGTAACAGGAATTAATGCATTTAAAAAAGTATTAAGGACCCAAAAAGCGGTGAGTAGAGCTTTACCGCCGGCGGTCTGTTGGCAACACAGAATGGAGCCAACCCGGTTAGGCTGCAGACGGAGATTGGTTCATCAAGCATCTTCTTTACAATCTCTGTGACCTCAAGTTCAGTTATGGGCAGCTCGTGACGTCTTTGAGGGTCTTTGAGGCTGCCGGTGTACTCATGCATCAATCCGGTCCGGCGGCTTAGTGGCAAGACGCCCCAAGAAAACCAACACCGCACAAGGTCCACGCCAGTTAAGCCATTGGCCATTAGAGCCCGGAGCTTGATTATTTGAGGCGCGAAGTTCTTCCGTTCCGCGGCGGTTAAGCGTGAAGGCAGCGGATGCTGGTTGCTGAGCCGGTGAGGACGATAACCCGGCAAGGGGTTATCGTTGGCAGGAGCAGTGTTCCGGTAGTAGAACCAGGTTTGGTTCCAATCCTTTGGATGGTTGTGGTGTTTGGCGTGAGGAAAATCCACTTCCTTCCTCTTCTCGATTGAAACGCCGCCCAGCTCTGTGTTGGGACCATCAGAAAATTCTGTACGACGGTTCAAGTGGAAAAAATCCCGGAACAGCTCCACAGATGGTTCTTCCTGAAGATAGACTTCACAGAAGACTTGAAAGTTGCATATGTTTGACACAGAGTTCGGGTCGATATCCTGCGGATGGAGTTTCAAACTTGCAAGGACGTCCCGGAAAATTTTTGAACCGGGCGGGCAGAAACCCCGGTCTAAGTGCTGCATAAACACAATTACTTCTCCCTCTTGCGGCTCGGGAGGAAACTCGCCATCCGGAACACGCCAGTGGAGGACATTTTTTGGAGCCAAACCGCCAGTGGTGACATAGCCGTTGAGTTGCGTTTCAGTGATTTTGGACCGGACCCAATTGCAAGCTGAGAATTGAGGAGCCATTCCGGAAGACTAAGCTGCGAAAGAAAGGGAGAAACGGTTCACCATTAAACGGTTCAGGCATATTATACATTGTTAAACCGGCGATTCAGCAGCCGGCTTCCCATTCCGGTTTAACTGAGGACTAATGGAGTGACGGATTAGCTATCAAAAGTTAAACCGCCAAATAAGGCAGAGCTGAAAAATCTACTAAGTGTGGACAGAAACAGTTTTCACATGCGAATGGAAGTAATCGAGATCTACCGAAGTTCCAGTAAGAAAAACCTTTACGACCTATGCAAACCTCATAAAGAGCAGGAGGGTTCGGGTATTCTAAACTCGAGGATCTGAGCAAAAAGGAAGATGCGTGAAGGGTTAAATGGACGGCGGGGCAGTCACCTACACAGGATATATGGTACGGCCGAATCGTATGGCCATGGCGGAGCAGGTGTGAAGAAACCGATATGAACTGCGGGATGAACAGGATCTACAGATGGAATCTAGGGCTTGAAAAAGGACCTTACCTGATGAGCAAAGCCGTGGAGGAGCACCGAAAAACTCTGATACGATCAGGTTGATGCAGCGGCCCGGCGTTGACGCGTCGTTGGAAGATCGGAGGCGACGGCGGAGCTTCAGGGCTAGAGCGTCGCGAGGAAGGAGAAGAGCGGAAGAAGAAGAAGAGAAAGGGGCGACCGGTCTATTTATAAGGAGCCAGAGCAATCAACGGGCGCGAGAATCGAGGAGTCAAAAGCGGCGGACGGTGCAGCGGCCGCCTCGATTTCCGGGATAGCATTAAATGAAGGGAATCTTACTGTTTGGATTTCTTTATTAAAGATGACGTCAAGGCGCCCTGACACGCGGATCGGAAGATGACATCACGGCGGTTCAAGCAGATGGCGGTTTACAAAATATGAAAGGAGATCAAGAGTTTCCTGAAGGTGTTGAAGATTAACATGAACCGGTTCAAGTCAATCTGGGGCCTAATGTTGGGGATACAACTACTAAGTGTGAACCGCCCAGGAGGGGCCGGTTTACCCTCGTCCATGATCCAGGCCCACGGAGGAGGCCCGGAGCCCAGAGGCGAATTAAGGTCCATTTATGTGAACCGCCTTACTGTTGTAACTTATGCTGTAAGACAAGAGAGAAGAGACCGAGCCGGACACTTGTATGAGCCGGATCGGGACTCTGTAGACCGGCCGGGCGTCAACCCGTGTATATAAGGGGACGACCCGACGGCGGATTAAGGACATACAATTCGAGGCTTAGGCGAAGCTATTGCTCCCAAGTCGCCGAAACTACATAAATCCCATCACAACTAGACGTAGGCCTTTCCTTCATCGAAGGGGCTGAACTAGTATAAATCCCGTGTCTTTGTGTCCGCTTTAACCCCTCTAAGTTAACCCGTACGATGGCCCTGCGACTAAGTCCTTTCACGAGGACATCTGCCGTGACAATCCCACGACAGAACCCATGGCCAGGATACCTGTCGTCGTCCTCTTCTTCTTCATTGTCTTCCATCATAACCCCTCTTTCTCCGTGCTTGGTCCAAATATTATAGTGGGGCATGAAACCGGACTCAAACAGGTGGACGTGAATGGTTCTTGACATAGAGTAATTGCGACCATTCTTACAACCAGCACATGGACAAGGCATAAAACCATCCGCCTGCTTGTTTGCCTCAGCCGCAAGCAGAAAAGTATGCACGCCCTCAACGAACTGGGGAGAGCATCGGTCATCGTACATCCATTGCCGGCTCATCTTCATTACACAACACCGAATAGACCAAATTAATACAAGTTCATACAACACTTAAATGCAACAAACAAATAACTCTCTAGCTAAAGCATTTAAATGCAACAACAAATGCGATCAAGATCGCAACTAAGGTAACAATTGATCCAACAGTATAATGATACCAAGCCTCACTATCGATGGCATATTTTCTAATCTTTCTAATCTTCAAGCGCATTTTCTCCATCTTGATCTTGTGATCATCGACGACATCGGCAACATGCAACTCCAATTCCATCTTCTCCCCCTCAATTCTTTTCAATTTTTCTTTCAAGTACTCGTTTTCTCTTTCAACTAAATTTAACCTCTCGACAATAGGGTCGTTTGGAATTTCCGGTTCACATACCTCCTAGATAAAAATATCTATGTCAACTTGATGGGCATAATTTGTCATAAACACAAAATGCAACAAATAGTTTTAAAAGAGAATGTACCACATCCGAATCATAACAAGGACGAGGGCCGACGGGGACGAATATCAAAACCATGGCACTATGTATAACAAACAACGTACGGGTAAGATAATTATACGAGTAACTATATATCCAAATCACACAAACATCATTTTTGTATATAAAATTTCATGAACAAGAGGCTCACCACAAGGTGGTGCCGGCGACAGGACGGTGCGGGCGATCGACGGTGGTTACGACGGAGATTTAGAAGGCACTAAGTAAAACACACCTACATATGCAAACTAAGTGTTATTTTGACCTCAAATTGCATATAAATCAAATACTACCACATATAATTCCTCCCAAATTACTAAAACCCACAATTAATCACTATATAAACCAATGCAAGAGCTAATCTAGCAATGAGAGATGAAAGGACAAAGTTGCTAACCTTGGTGATCATTTGAATGGATGGGGGCCTGCAAATCTTGACAAATTTTGGCCAAATTTTGTGATGAACTCGAGAGGAAGAAGGGAAGAACAGAGGAGAGGGAGAGGGGAAAGGGGGAAGAACAGAGTGCGGGTGGACGAAGGGTTTATATAGGACGACCTTTAGTACCGGTTCGTGCCACGAACCGGTACTAAAGGTGCTGGAAGGGCCCCACTCTGACAACATCCTGCCACCACTTTCTTTAGTACCGGTTCGTGGCACGAACCGGTGCTAAAGGTTCGCCACGAACCGGTACTAAAGAGCTCCTCCCGGCTAGCCGTTGGAACCGGCACAAATGGACACATTAGTGCCGGTTCTGTTACAAACCGGGACTAATGTGTCTCACATTTGACCCTTTTTCTACTAGTGATCCGACTTCTTCGTGCGACGACGAGGATGCTTCCTCTGAAATGGAGATGGACCCTTCCAACCCTTCTTCGACTGTTTCGCCCTCTTCTCCTAGGTTGGTTGAGTCGGTGGAGGTCCGTCGTCGTCTTCCTCCTCCTTCTCCTCACCACCTCCTTCATCGGCTTGCTCCTCTTCCTCGTCTAACATGTTTTCTTCTTCCTCTTCCTCATCATCTTCTTCCTCTTCCTCCTCAACAACGTGAGACGACGAGGCTGCATGGGTAGAGGAAGCTCCGCCGGCGTGGCTCGATGAAGCGATGGCACGCATCGACCCTCCATGAACGGGATCATGGAGATCGGCCGCGCGAGCACTGAGGGAGTCCTGGATTAAGGGGTCCTCTGACAGCCGGACTATATACTTTAGCCGGACTGTTGGACTATGAAGATACAAGATTGAAGACTTCGTCCCGTGTCCGGATGGGACTCTCCTTTGCCTGAAAGACAAGCTTGGATATTCGGATATGCAGATTTCCTTCTCTGTAACAGACTCTGTGTAACCCTAGCCCCCTCCGGTGTCTATATAAACCAGAGGGTTTAGTCCGTAGGACAACAACAACAATCAGAATCATAGGCTAGCTTCTAGGGTTTAGCCTCTACGATCTCGTGGTAGATCAACTCTTGTAATATTCATATCATCAAGATCAATCAAGCAGGAAGTAGGGTATTAACTCCATCGAGAGGGCCCAAACCTGGGTAAAACATCGTGTCCCCTGCCTCCTATTACCATTAGCCTTAGACGCACAGTTCGGGACCCCCTACCCGAGATCCGCTGGTTTTGACACCGACATTGGTGCTTTCATTGAGAGTTCCACTGTGTGGTCGCGATAATGCTTGATGGCTCCTTCAATCATCTTCAACGATGTAGTCCAAGGGGAGGTTTTCCTTCCCGGACAGATCTTCGTATTCGGCGGCTTCGTACTGCGGGCCAACTCGCTTGGTCATCTGGAGCAGATCGACAGCTACGCCCCTGGCCATCAGATCAGGTTTGGAAGCTTGAATTATACTGCTGATATCCGCGGAGACTTGATCTTCGACGGATTCGAGCCCATTTCAGGTACGCCGAACCGTCACGACGAGCATGACCTAGATCTGCCATCGGACAGTGTTCGGGAGATCATACCTGCGGCGTCCCCGGAAATTAATCCGGAGCAGATCGCATCCTCCGAGGACGGGTGGATAGACACCGCCTTGGAGGCCGAACACTCATCGGTGTTGGAGTCGAACACTGATTCCAGCTCCTGTGAGAGTGGGGTCATCGGACCCCCGGACTCGTCTCGGGCCACAGGATCCGAACCGCGTGCAGCCGTGCCTATCGAATCCGATTAGGCACTGGTCATGGAGTTCACCACCGCGGATATTTTTCAGCATTCGCCCTTGGGTGACGTGCTAAACTCATTAAGGTCTCTTTCCTTGTCAGGAGATTCTTGGCCGAACTATGTCCGGCTCGAGTGGGGAGCGGACGACGAAGAAATTCGTCCCCCACCCACCACCCACTTAATAGACACTGTCGATGACTTAACCGACGTGCTTGACTTCGACTCCGAAGACATCGACGGTATGGACGACGATGTTGGAGAAGAACAGGAACCACCGCCTATAGGGCGCTGGACAGGCACCTCCTCATGTGATATTTATATGGTGGACACCCCTAAAGAAAACAATGGCGATGAGGCAACGGAAGATAACTCCTTGGAGAAGCAATCTAGACACCGGCGTCATCGGCGCCGCTCCAAGCCCCGCCATAGCAAAAACAGTGATACCGGCACAAGAGATAACAATCCGGATGGTGCCAAAGACAATCCTGCCCAACCAGCCTTCGAGCAGGCCGAGCAAGAGGATGGGCAAGCTAGCCCTAAAGAACAGGCAACTGATGGAGAATCAGAGGACAACAATTACATGCCTCTTTCCGAAGACGAAGTGAGCCTTGGCGACGAAGAATTCATCGTCCCTGAGGATCCCGTCGAGCAGGAGCGCTTCAAACGCCGTCTTATAGCCACTGCAAAAAGCATGAAGAAAAAGCAGCAACAGATTCAAGCTGATCAAGATCTGCTAACTGACAGATGGACCGAGGTCCTGGCTGCCGAGGAATACGGACTCGAGCGCCCTAGCAAAAGCTACCCAAAGCGCAGGCTGCTACATTAACTCGAGGAGGAGGCCTTAAAGCCCACGGTACGAGCGCATGATGCGGCTGACCGGCCACCCCGTGGCCGCGACAAAACGGCGTACCAGCCCGAAGTCCAGACCACACCCCGTGGCCAATCAAACAATAACACTAAAGCCCGGGGCTACACGAAGGACCTGCGATATGTATTGGAAAACAAAGCAGGACAGTCAAGATCGATCTACGGATCACGGGGGCGTGCCACAAGACGTGACGATGACCGTCACGCCGGATACAACAAACCAAAGTCTGGCCAGGCTGAATATAATAGACCGGGTTCATTTGAACTACGTCGGGATGTAGCCCGGCATAGAGGCGCCGCACACCCCCAATGCTTCACTGATGAAGTAATGGATCATGAATTTCCAGAAGGGTTTGAACCCGTGAACATTGAATCATATGATGGTACTACAGACCCCGCGGTATGGATAGAAGATTTCTTCCTCCACATTCACATGGCCCGCGGAGATGATCTACACGCCATCAAGTACCTCCCATTAAAACTCAAGGGGCCGGCTCGACATTGGCTGAATAGCTTGCCGGCATACTCCATACGGAGTTGGGAGAACCTGGCAAACGCATTCCTGGACAATTTCCAGGGCACTTATGTCCGACCACCGCATGCTGATGACCTAAGTCACATAACCCAACAGCCCGGAGAGTCACCCAGGAAATTTTGGACTCGGTTCATAACTAAAAAGAACTAAATTGTCGACTGTCCGGATGCCGAAGCCCTAGCGGCCTTTAACATAACATCCGCGATGAGTGGCTTGCCCGACATCTCGGCCAAGAAAAGGCAAAGTCCATGGCAGCCCTGACGGCACTCATGACCCGCTTTTGTGCGGGCGAGGATAGCTGGTTGGCTCATAGCAACAACACAGAAAGTAATACTAGCACATCAAAAGCCAGAGATAGCAATGACAAATCACGACGCAACAAACACAAGCGTCGCAGAAACGGTGATAGCGCCGAAGACACGGCAGTCAATGCCGGATTCAGTGGCTCCAAATCCGGTCAGCGGTAAAAGCCATTCAACAAAAACAATTCGAGCCCGTCCAGTTTGGACCGCATACTCGACCGTCCATGCCAAATTCATGGCACCACAGGAACACCAGCCAATCACACCAATAGAGAATGCTAGGTCTTCAGACAAGCCGGCAGGCCAGGTGCCGAAAACAAGGGGAAGGGGTCTCAAAGGACAATGATGACGAGGAGCCCCGATCACCGAATATAGGAGGGCAAAAGAAATTTCCCCCGCAAATCAAAACGGTGAACATGATAAATGCCACCCGCATTCCCAAGCTGGAACGAGGGTGCACTCTCAGGGATGTCGACTTAGCGGAGCTAGTCGCCCCACAATACAGCTTATGGCCGATCACCTTCGATCGTAAGGATCGTCCGGCCAATACCAATCAGGACAATCCAGCCGCACTCGTCCTTGACCCAATAATTGATGGATTTCACCTCACATGAGTCCTTATGGACGGAGGCAACAGCCTAAACCTGCTGTATCAGGACACAGTGTGCAAGATGGGTATCGATTATTCGATGATCATGCCAACTAAAACCACCTTTAAATGTGTCATACCAGGCGTTGAGACCAATTGTACATGCTCCATCACTCTGGAGGTGGTCTTCGGATCACCATATAATTACCGTACCGAAGAGTTGGTCTTCGACATCGTCTCCTTCCGCAGTGATTATCGGGCACTGCTTAGACGAACCGCGTTCGCTCGATTCAACGCGGTGCCACATTATGCCTACCGTAAACTCAAGATGCCCGGGCCGCGCGGCGTCATCACGGTTAATGCCAGTGCCGAACTTCTCCTCACTACCGAAGAGTCTGCCGCCGCTTTAACAACAGAAACAAATAATGGCACCTTTCAATCAAACCTCGAGTCGACGGCCAAGATTACGGACACCGCCCAAGGAGTCCGAAATACTGCGCGGAAGGATAGCCCGGCTCGTCCCGAGCTCAATTAAAACACTCCGGCAAAAGTTGAGACAAGCCACATACTGCGGCTCAACCGCTCTGTGGCACAAAACCATTTCTTCATTTTCTTAGCAGGTTCACCTTTGCATAGGTCAGGACGAAGGGTGTGGAAATAGTTCGAGCGCGTAAGGGAATCTCTAGATATTCCCCTCGATGATCATCCAACTACACTCCGGATCCGCATACAACTTCCTCCCTCCTGGTCTTAGCAGGTTACGCAGCCATATTTCTTTTTATCACATTACCTGTACTCATACGCATTGACGTATCATTCATATAAAACATGTGGTTTTATGTGATGCTCATCTTCTGCTATTTCTCATTTAAAAACTCTTTTGTTAAAAGGTTGCTGCTTATCGCGGTATGCCTTAATATGCCAGGGGCTTCATCACGCCCATACTACGGCAAAAAAGTCCGAACACCTTCACGGTAGTTCGGCAGCCCGAACTTATAGCATTATATGCATCAACTCCGAATCATGTCTTGGGTCAATAGTTGGGTTTGCCCGGCTCCTATGTTTTGGTACCTTTCGTTCCGCTATATTGGCTAAGCTAGTAATGGGAGAATTACGGTGATTGTGTCCTGGTTCTTCCGGACGAGCACCTCAGTAGAGAAAGCCGAAAACTGACTATAATGATGTTGCGAGAGTTGGTTAGCTGTTCGAGAGGTTCTCAATTCTTTAAGGATTTCTTCCGCATAATGCCATAAACAATGCAGTGTGCGACGGATTGGCCTTTTCCGATCAGGCGCTAATAGAACCCCTCGTGCGGTCTTCCGAACACCAGGGGCTGCGCCTACCTTCCTCGAAAAAACTCCTATGGCTAAGTGAGAGCGATAAAGCCCTATAGTCCGATTGCCTGGTTCGCTGTGCTGAACACCTCCTTTAGGGACCCAAAACTGGGATAAAGAGTGCTCAGGTTTATCTCGAACACCCCCGTACTTACTATGTGGAGGCGGAAGCCGACGACTGGCCGACTCTCAGGAATAATATATAAAACGGCCACACAGGAGGAAAAACTTTCAAACAACAAGCAATAGATGATAAGAATGCTCTTGTTCAAATATTACAAAGGACGAACATGACCGTATTCATGGAAATATAATGTCCTTGGTGCATTGCTCCGCCGCAAGGCGGGCTCCTTTCAAGACACCTTCATAATACAGTTCGGGCTTGCGGTGCTCCTTCCCCCTCCGGCGGCCCCTCGGTCATCAGCTTTTCAGCATCCATCTTCCCCCAGTGCACCTTTGCGCGGGCGAAGGCCATTCGTGCACCCTCGATACAGAACGACCGCTTGATGACATCAAGTCGAGGGCACGCACTCACCAGCCGCTTCACGAGCCTGAAGTACCTGCTTGGAATTGGCTCGGCGGGAAATAGCCGGATAATTACATCCTTCATGGCTAGTTCGGCTACCTTATGCAGTTCGATCAGCTGTTTCAGCTGATCGGCAAATGGCACCTGATAATTCGGCGCTAGATACTGCGACCGGAAGAGCTTCTCCGCAGTACTCCTTTCTTCGGCTCGGTAGAATTGGGCGGCGTGAGATATGCTGCGTGGCAGCTCTGCAAATACACCTGGAGAAACCCGAATTCAAATCAGTAAGCATGATTCTCTCCTTTTTACATGCTTTGCATAGACAGAGCCGTGCCAGCCGCAATCTTCCTCGCTTCTTGGATTTCCTTCAGGGAGCCGTGGGCTTCCCCCCGGGCATCACTTTCGGCTTGGCGAGCTTGGGCGAGTTCGGATTCTTTTCTTGATAGACTCTGCTCCAAGGCCTCGCACTTCTTTACGGCCTCTTGAAGCCCTCGCTCAGCTTCAATCACCCTGGCTTTGTGCTTCTTGCAAAGAGCCTGCTCTGCGGTTGCTTTCTTCTCGGCCTCGGCCACAGCCTTCTTAAGAGCCTCGACTTCAGTCTCGCCCCTAGAGCGAACCATGAAACATATTTTTTATCATACTAAATCATTCACTCGCGATCGAACGCGAGCAAGGTTTCTACATACCTTGATTATCCTCCAGCTGTCTCTTCACTTGGCCAAGTTCTCCTTCGGCAAGCTCTAGACTATGCCTCAATCCGGATACTTTCGCAGCATGAGAGGCGCCAGTCATTACAGATGCCTGCATATTAAAAAGAGTAATAGATGTCATCAAGTGAGTCTCCTGCGAACATAATTTTGATCCCCTGTTCGGCTCTTCTCTTCACCGAACAGTGTATCAGGGCCTGCTATCTATACCAAGACACTCTTCCAAATCTCATAAAACATACCTCAAAGCCTTTTATGAGGCTGATACAGGATTCATTCATTCCACTTTCGGCGGACTGAATCTTCTCAATCACCACACCCATAAAGGGCACGGTGCTCATCAACGACGGAGGTACTCTTCCACGACGCCAATAAAGAATCCGACATCTCTGGTCGGATAGAGGTGGCTGGCGGAGCAGGCATACCTCCTCTAGCTGACGGAGGCTGACAAACTGATTCCGGGACCTTATGGGTCTCTAGAATCGTGTCCGGCTGGGGGTCGGATTCAAGATGACCCCCGCTGTCAACGTCCACAGGATCTTTCTGTCCCATGTGTCCGGCCCCGGAAGTACGGCCTCCTGGCGCCGCCTTTACGACCTTTTCCCCTCCTCCCTGGCCTGGGTCCTTCTGGGATGAAACCTCAGTTTCTTTCATATGTTTGGAGGAGGAGGCATTCGGGGGTGTTCCGCTCTCCATCGCATCCGAACCCAGCAGAACCCCTAACGCAGATTGTTCGGCGCGGGGATTCGCCGGACTGAAAAAAGCGCGGCTCAGATTAGAATCTCACGCCATGACGAGCCTGGATGCATGATTGTGTTCGGATTTTATACTCACGAGTTCGCCAGGGGCTCGGCCCTGGGATCCCACTCCGGGCTGCTATCGGTGGTGCCGGTAAGAGGAGTTTTCCCCCTCTTGGGTGACTCGGCCTCCAAGGATGTGGAGGCCGTCCTTTTCTTCTTTCTCCCTGCTGGGGATTCGTCTTGCTCCTCCTCCCCGTCCTCTTCGAAGGAAGAATGGGCATTGGAGTCTTCAGATTTTGTGTCCAAGGCACCACGGCGACGGAGGTCGCCCTTGGTCTTCTTGTCCTCCTTTTCGGCCTTCTTCTTCGGCGCCTTATAAAGCGCCGGGACCAGCATCTTCGTCAGAAGTGGGCCGGCCGGTTCTTCTGGCAGCGGGGCCGGACAGTAGATCCGCCCCACCTTCTTCGCCCAACCCTAAGAAATTTGGGGGGAGTACTTCAAGCATTTTCTTAAAAGATATGCAATTGAAACATATGACGTTGTCAACAAGCAATCACTTACCGAACTTGCCGGGCGGGAAAGTTAGTAACCGCTGTCCTCGGCGGGGTCCGGCCATGATTTACCGGACTTGGAAAACACCTTCCAGATGTCCTCATGCGAAGAGCCGAAGAGCTCTGACATGGTCTGGTGCTTGGCCGGGTCGAACTCCCATAGATTGCAAGCTCGGTGTTGACAGGGCAGAATCCGACGAACTAACATCACCTGGACTACATTGACGAGCTTGATGTTCTTTTCTTCCATCTCTTGGACGCGCGTCTGGAGCTTCGATAGCTCGTCAGACGAAGCCCAGTTCAGGCCCTTCTTGGGCGAGGACGTAAGTCTCAGGGGGGCGCCGGATCTGAACTCTGGAATAGTGGCCCATTCCTTGCCGCGTGGCTCGGTAATGTAGAACCACTGCAGCTGCCACTTGATACGTCTCCGTTGTATCTACCGAGGAGTCTGCCGCCGCTTTAACAACAGAAACAAATAATGGCACCTTTCAATCAAACCTCGAGTCGACGGCCAAGCTTACGGACACCGCCAAAGGAGTCCGAAATACTGCGCGGAAGGATAGCCCGGCTCGTCCCGAGCTCAATTAAAACACTCCGGCAAAAGTTGAGACAAGCCACATACTGCGGCTCAACCGCTCTGTGGCACAAAACCATTTCTTCATTTTCTTAGCAGGTTCACCTTTGCATAGGTCAGGACGAAGGGTGTGGAAACAGTTCGAGCGCGTAAGGTAATCTCTAGATATTCCCCTCGATGATCATCCAACTACACTCCGGATCCACATACTACTTCCTCCCTCCTGGTCTTAGCAGGTTACGCAGCCATATTTCTTTTTATCACATTACCTGTACTCATACGCATTGACGTATCATTCATATACAACATGTGGTTTTATGTGATGCTCATCTCCTGCTATTTCTCATTTAAAAACTCTTTTGTTAAAAGGCTGCTGCTTATCGCGGTATGCCTTAATATGCCAGGGGCTTCATCACGCCCATACTACGGCAAAAAAGTCCGAACACCTTCACGGTAGTTCGGCAGCCCGAACTTATAGCATTATATGCATCAACTCCGAATCATGTCTTGGGTCAATAGTTGGGTTTGCCCGGCTCCTATGTTTTGGTACCTTTCGTTCCGCTATATTGGCTAAGGTAGTAATGGGAGAATTACGGTGATTGTGTCCTGGTTCTTCCGGACGAGCACCTCAGTAGAGAAAGCCGAAAACTGACTATAATGATGTTGCGAGAGTTGGTCAGCTGTTCGAGAGGTTCTCAAATCTTTAAGGATTTGTTCCGCATAATGCCATAAACAATGCAGCGTGCGACGGATTGGCCTTTTCCGATCAGGCGCTAATAGAACCCCTCGTGCGGTCTTCCGAACACCAGGGGCTGCGCCTACCTTCCTCGAAAAAACTCCTATGGCTAAGTGAGAGCGATAAAGCCCTATAGTCCGATTGCCTGGTTCGCTGTGCTGAACACCTCCTTTAGGGACCCAAAACTGGGATAAAGAGTGCTCAAGTTTATCTCGAACACCCCCGTACTTACTATGTGGGGGCGGAAGCCGACGACTGGCCGACTCTCAGGAATAATATATAAAACGGCCACACAGGAGGAAAAACTTTCAAACAACAAGCAATAGATGATAAGAATGCTCTTGTTCAAATATTACAAAGGACGAACATGACCGTATTCATGGAAATATAATGTCCTTGGTGCATTGCTCCGCCGCAAGGCGGGCTCCTTTCAAGACACCTTCATAATACAGTTCGGGCTTGCGGTGCTCCTTCCCCCTCCGGCGGCCCCTCGGTCATCAGCTTTTCAGCATCCATCTTCCCCCAGTGCACCTTTGCGCGGGCGAAGGCCATTCATGCACCCTCAATACAGAACGACCGCTTGATGACATCAAGTCGAGGGCACGCACTCACCAGCCGCTTCACGAGCCTGAAGTACCTGCTTGGAATTGGCTCGGCGGGCAATAGCCGGATAATTACATCCTTCATGGCTAGTTCGGCTACCTTATGCAGTTCGATCAGCTGTTTCAGTTGATCGGCAAATGGCACCGGATAATTCGGCGCTAGATACTGCGATCGGAAGAGCTTCTCCGCAGTACTCCTTTCTTCGGCTCGGTAGAATTGGGCGGCGTCAGATATGCTGCATGGCAGCTCTGCAAATACACCTAGAGAAACCCGAATTCAAATCAGTAAGCATGATTCTCTCCTTTTTACATGCTTTGCATAGACAGAGCCTTGCCAGCCGCAATCTTCCTCGCTTCTTGGATTTCCTTCAGGGAGCCGTGGGCTTCCCCCCGGGCATCACTTTCGGCTTGGCGATCTTGGGCGAGTTCGGATTCTTTTCCTGATAGACTCTGCTCCAAGGCCTCGCACTTCTTTACGGCCTCTTGAAGCCCTCGCTCAGCTTCAATCACCCTGGCTTCGTGCTTCTTGCAAAGAGCCTGCTCTGCGGTTGCTTTCTTCTCGGCCTCGGCCACAGCCTTCTTAAGAGCCTCGACTTCAGTCTCGCCCCTAGAGCGAACCATGAAACATATTTTTTATCATACTAAATCATTCACTCATGATCGAACGCGAGCAAGGTTTCTACATACCTTGATTATCCTCCAGCTGTCTCTTCACTTGGCCAAGTTCTCCTTCGGCCCGCTCTAGACTATGCCTCAATCCGGATACTTTCACAGCATGAGAGGCGCCAGTCGCTACAGATGCCTGCATATTAAAAAGAGTAATAGATGTCATCAAGTGAGTCTCTTGCGAACATAATTTTGATCCCCTGTTCGGCTCTTCTCTTCACCGAACAGTGTATCAGGGCCTGCTATCTATACCAAGACACTCTTCCAAATCTCATAAAACATACCTCAAAGCCTTTTATGAGGCTGATACAGGATTCATTCATTCCACTTTCGGCGGACTGAATCTTCTCAATCACCACACCCATAAAGGGCACGGTGCTCATCAACGATGGAGGTACTCTTCCACGACGCCAATAAAGAATCCGACATCTCTGGTCGGATAGAGGTGGCTGGCGGAGCAGGCATACCTCCTCTAGCTGACGGAGGCTGACAAACTGATTCCGGGACCTTATGGGTCTCTAGAATCATGTCCGGCTGGGGGTCGGATTCAAGATGACACCCGCTGTCAACGTCCACAGGATCTTTCTGTCCCATGTGTCCGGCCCCGGAAGTACGACCTCCTGGCGCCGCCTTTACGACCTTTTCCCCTCCTCCCTGGCCTGGGTCCTTCTGGGATGAAACCTCAGTTTCTTTCATATGTTTGGAGGAGGAGGCATTCGGGGGTGTTCCGCTCTCCATCGCATCCGAACCCAGCAGAACCCCTAACGCAGATTGTTCGGCGCGGGGCTTCGCTGGACTGAAAAAAGCACGGCTCAGATTAGAATCTCACGCCATGACGAGCCTGGATGCATGATTGTGTTCGGATTTTATACTCACGAGTTCACCAGGGGCTCGGCCCTGGGATCCCACTCCAGGCTGCTATCGGTGGTGCCGGTAAGAGGAGTTTTCCCCCTCTTGGGTGACTCGGCCTCCAAGGATGTGGAGGCCGTCCTTTTCTTCTTTCTCCCTGCTGGGGATTCGTCTTGCTCCTCCTCCCCGTCCTCTTCGAAGGAAGAATGGGCATTGGAGTCTTCAGATTTTGTGTCCAAGGCACCACGGCGACGGAGGCCGCCCTTGGTCTTCTTGTCCTCCTTTTCGGCCTTCTTCTTCGGCGCCTTATAAAGCGCCGGGACCAGCATCTTCGTCAGAAGTGGGCCGGCCGGTTCTTCTGGCAGCGGGGCCGGACAGTAGATCCGCCCCACCTTCTTCGCCCAACCCTAAGAAATTTGGGGGGAGTACTTCAAGCATTTTCTTAAAAGATATGAAATTGAAACATATGATGTTGTCAACAAACAATCACTTACCGAACTTGCCGGGCGGAAAAGTTAGTACCCGCGGTCCTCGGCGGGGTCCGGCCATGATTTACCGGACTTGAAAAACACCTTCCAGATGTCCTCATGCGAAGAGCCGAAGAGCTCTGACATGGTCTGGTGCTTGGCCGGGTCGAACTCCCATAGATTGCAAGCTCGGTGTTGACAGGGCAGAATCCGACGAACTAACATCACCCGGACTACATTGACGAGCTTGATGTTCTTCTCTTCCATCTCTTGGACGCGCGTCTGGAGCTTCGATAGCTCGTCAGACGAAGCCCAGTTCAGGCCCTTCTTGGGCCAGGACGTAAGTCTCAGGGGGGCGCCGGATCTGAACTCTGGAATAGTGGCCCATTCCTTGCCGCGTGGCTCGGTAATGTAGAACCACTGCAGCTGCCACTTGATACGTCTCCGTTGTATCTACTTTTCCAAACACTTTTGCCCTTGTTTTGGACTCTGACTTGTATGATTTGAATGGAACTAACCCGGACTGACGCTGTTTTCAGCAGAATTGCCATGATGTTGTTTTATGTGCAGAAAACAAAAGTTCTCGGAATGACCTGAAACTCCACGGAATATCTTAGAATAAATAATAAAAAATCCTCGCCAAATATGAAGACCAGGGGGCCCAGACCCTGTCCACGAGGGTGGGCGGCGCGCCCCTCCCCCCTCGGCGCGCCCCCCTACCTTGTGGGCCCCCTGGATGCCCTCCGACGCCAACTCCAACTCCATATATTGGCTTCCGGGGAGAAAAAAATGAGAGATAAGAAATCATAGCGTTTTACGATACGGAGCCGCCGCCAAGCCCTAATCTCTCTCGGGAGGGCTGATCTGGAGTCCGTTCGGGGCTCTAGAGAGGGGGATTCATCGCCTTCATCATCATCAACCATCCTCCATCACCAATGTCATGATGCTCACCGCCGTGCATGAGTAATTGCATCGTAGGCTTGCTGGACGGTGATGGGTTGGATGAGATTTATCATGTAATCTAGTTAGTTTTGTTAGGGTTTGATCCCTAGTATCCATTATGTTCTGAGATTCATGTTGCTATGACTTTGCTATGCTTAATGCTTGTCACTAGGGCCCGAGTGCCATGATTTCAGATCTGAACCTATTATGTTTTCATGAATATATGTGTGTTCTAGATCCTATCTTGCAAGTCTATAGTCACCTACTATGTGTTATGATCCGGCAACCCCGAAGTGACAATAATCGGGACCACTCCCAGTGATGACCATAGTTTGAGGAGTTCATGTATTCACTCTGTGCTAATGCTTTGTTCCAATAGTTTCCAATATGAACCCGCTGCCACGGGAGGGTAGGACAAAAGATGTTATGCAAGTTCTTTTCCATAAGCACGTATGACTATATACGGAATCCATGCCTACATTATATTGATGAACTGGAGCTAGTTCTGTGTCACCCTATGTTATGACTGTTACATGATGAACCACATCCGGCATAATTATCCATCATTTATCCGGTGCCTACGAGTTTTCCATATACTGGTTCTTGCTTATTTACTTTTCCGTTGCTACTGTTATCATCACTACA
This sequence comes from Aegilops sharonensis, assembly GCA_904067115.1. Classification (NCBI taxonomy): domain Eukaryota; kingdom Viridiplantae; phylum Streptophyta; class Magnoliopsida; order Poales; family Poaceae; genus Aegilops; species Aegilops sharonensis. Next base: position 32,438,630 of record LR880968.1, on the reverse strand, counting down.
AAAATACCAAAAACATTACTTTGATGTCTTTACTTTGTTACCGTTACCACCACTATCATATTACTTTGCTACTAAACATTTTGCTGCAGATACTAAATTTCCAGGTGTGGTTGAATTGACAACTCAGCTGCTAATACTTGAGAATATTCTTTGGCTCCCCTTGTGTCGAATCAATAAATTTGGGTTGAATACTCTACCCTCGAAAACTGTTGCGATCCCCTATACTTGTGGGTTATCAAGACCTTTTTCTTGCGCCGTTGCCGGGGAGCATAGCTCTATTCTTTGAGTCACTTGGGATTTATATCTGCTGGACACTATGAAGAACTTGAAAGACGCTAAGACAACAATTTATCCCTCAACTACGAGGGGAGGTAAGGAACTACCATCTAGCTCTGCACTTGATTCACCTTCTGTTATAAGTAAGCTAGCGACACCTAAACCTGCTTCTGCTATTCGTTCCAATATGTCGCATGTTATTGATGATGCCACTTCTGCTATGCATGATACTTATGATGAAACTACTTCTGTGCTTGATACTACTGTGCCTCTTGGTGAATTTCTAGATGAACAAATTTCTAGGTCTAGAGAAAGAGAAATTATTGAAACTGAACACGATGATGTTAGTGATGATGAAAATAGGCCTGCTATTCCCGAGGGTTACCTTTTTAATGATGAATCTACTGAAGCTATTCTTGCTTGCCAGGATAGTCTTGAACGTAATAGGTTGCTAGTTAAATGGAGTAAAGAATCTTTTAGAGGTAGGATGAGACCCGACCCTCCTTTTGCTACTTCACCTATCTGTGTTCCTGATCAGGATTATTATGATTTTTCTGTTGATCCAGATATAATTACTTTGGTTGAATCTGATCCTTTTTATGGCTACGAATCTGAAACTATTGTGGCACATCTTCGTAAGTTAGATGATATAGCTGCCCTGTTTACTAATAATGAGAGATCGCGCTACCTTTATTTACTTAAAATATTTCCGTTCTCATTAAAGGGTGATGCTAAGATATGGTTCAATTCTCTTGATCCTGGTTGTGTGCGAAGTCCCCAGGATATGATTTATTACTTCTCTGCTAAATATTTCCCTGCTCATAAGAAACAAGCTGCTTTGAGGGATATATTTAATTTTGTGCAAATTGAAGAAGAAAGTCTCCCACAAGCTTGGGTGAGGCTTCTCAAGTTACTTAATGCTTTGCCTAATCATCCTCTTAAGAAACCTGAAATACTTGATATCTTTTATAATGGACTAACCGATGCTTCCAGAGATTAGCTGGATAGTTGTGCTGGTTCTCTTTTCAGGGAAAGAACACCGGATGAAGCTGAAATTTTATTAAATAATATGTTGAAAAATGAAAATAATTGGGCACCTCCTGAGCCAACTCCCGAGCCAGCTCCAGAGCCAATTACTGAGCCTATTCCTAAACCAACTCCGAAGAAGAGAGGTGTTCTATTTCTCAGTCCCGAAGATATGCAAGAGGCAAGGAAATCCATGAAAGAAAAAGGTATTAAAGCTGAAGATGTTAAGAATTTACCACCTATTGAAGAAATACATGGTCTTAATTCACCGCCTGTTGAAGAAGTATGTGATCTCAATTACTTATTTACTGAAGAACCTCCCGATATCCCGACACAGGTAGTAAAGGTAAATTCTCTCTATAGATATGATAAAGCTGAAGTCCCTCCTACTAAAATTGCTAGTCAGTGCATGGATGAGTTTGATGACTTTATGTTTAAGCAAGATGACTTTAATGCTTATTTTGGTAGACAATTAAAACAGAATACCTTTATGATTAAACCTTTGAGTGATTATATGGCTAATATTAGAGGTGAACTTAAACTTGTTAGAAAACATGCTTCTATAGTTACGACTCAAGTAGAACAAGTACTTAAAGCTCAGAAAGAAGTGCTTAATGAAATGAATAGTAAGAAAAATGATTATGCCGTTCGAGTGCCTACTAGAACTGGTAGAATGACTCAGGAACCATTGTATCCTGAAGGCCACCCTAGGAGAATCGAGCAAGATTCTCAGAGAAATAATATTGATATGCCTAGTTCTTCTAAGAGGAAGAAAAAGAAAAATGATAGAACTGTGCAAACTTCTAGTGAACCTATTGCTGAACCACCTGATAATCCAAATGATATCTCTATGTCTGATGCTGAAACACAATCTGGTAATGAACATGAACCTAGTGAAAATGTTAATGATGATGTTCATGATGATGCTCAACCTAGTAATGATAATGAAGTAGAAGTTGAACCTGCTGTTGATCTTGATAACCCACAATCAAATAATCAACGTTATGATAAAAGAGACTTCATTGCTAGGAAACATGGTAAAGAAAGAGAATCATGGGTTCAGAAACCCATGCCTTTTCCTCCCAAACCATCCAAAAAAAGGATGATGAGGATTTCGAGCGCTTTGCTGAAATGATTAGACCTATCTTTTTGCGTATGCGATTAACTGATGTGCTCAAAACAAATCCTTATGCTAAATATATGAAAGATATTGTTACAAATAAAAGAAAGATACCTGAAGCTGAAATTTCCACCATGCTTGCTAATTATACTTTCAAGGGTGGAGTACCAAAGAAACTTGGAGATCCAGGAGTACCTACTATACCATGCTCCATTAAGAGAAATTATGTTAAAACTGCTTTATGTGATCTTGGAGCCGGTGTTAGTGTTATGCCTCTCTCTTTATATCGTAGACTTGACTTGAATAAGTTGACACCTACTGAAATATCTTTGCAAATGGCTGATAAATCAACTGCTATACCTGTCGGTACACTACTAGAAAAAGGGCTATAGATGGAATTGACACTAATGGCGCACCAGACAGTTGGTGCGCCATTAGTATATACTAATGGCGCACCACCTGCTGATACGCCATTAGAGTTGAAACTACTAATGGCGCACCAGGCAAAGGGTGCGCCATTAGTATCAATTTTTTTTTGAACTAGTGCGCCTGTCCAAACATACTAATGGCGCATCAAGATAAAGTGCGCCATTAGTAGTTGTAACTACTAATGGCGCACCAGTCCGAAAGTGCGCCACTAATGTTGTTTTTTTTATTATATTTTTTATTCCTTTTTTTGCAATACTACTAATGGCGCACTGATCAACCGTGCGCCATTACTAGTTTAAACTAGTAATGGCGCACTGCGGATCAGTGCGCCATTAGTATTTTTTTTTGCAAAACTACTAATGGCGCACCGCCAGAAGGTGCGCCATTAGTAACCTGGATTACTAATGGCGCATTTAGTGCGGGTGCGCCATTAGTAAGTGGGCAGCAACAAGATATTTTGGACAGCCTCTCCTACCCACACTCACTTTCTCCCCACTTCATTCTCTCCACCTCCTCCTTGTCTCGGGTGCCTCCTCTTTTTAACCTCATTTCCACCATATATTCATTCAAATTAAGTGGTTAAATTACCTTGTTTTAATAGGTAAGTAAGGGGGGAAGCTATATTTATGTTGTTCTCCCTACAACAATGTGCACATGCACTTTTTATGGCCTAGCTAGATCTATGTATGTTCATGGTGTTGCATATGTTTGTGGTGTTGCATATGTGTTTGTGTTTGGAGGTGTACCGGTATTTGAAATGCGATAGTTGCCAATATTTTGCCGGAATGTTGATTCATTTCCGTTTCGGCGAGAATTTTGGCATTAAGCATTCTTTTTGGTCCTATTTTTAGGGAAAGTCATGCCAAATTTTTGTTTGGTTCTAAAATATCGTTTTGCTCTACCCCGCAGGCGACCATGGTCCGCACGATGACCGAAGGCATCGTGAATAGGTTTTTGAGGTCCGCGAAGGCCGAGATGCTTCAAAAGAACGAGACGGAGATAAGATGTCCGTGTCGAAGATGCAAGCTGAAGAGCCTTATTGCGGACCCGGATTCCGGGCAGGTGCGGGACCACCTGCACTTGCGTGGTTTCATGGATGGCTATCGGTGGCAAGGTGATGAAGATGACTACGAAGTCGTCCATGGGGGCCGGGCAAGAAATGAGGAAGGGCAGCAAGACAACCACCGCGGCTCGGGCGGGCGAGAAGACGAAGAATCCCCAGGAGATGATCACGACGGTGATGCTGTACACAGTCATCATGTAGAAGATGCAGGACATGATGATGAGGAAGATGCCGGAGCAGACGACGGGCATGATCATGAAGATGATGATGCCGGCGGAGCAGACGACGCTGGACCATCGATGGACTGGGTGCAGGACCCTCATATTCAAGAGCTGCTTCTCAAGCAGACGGATAACGCCAGAGCTGCCGCCCGAGAGAAAGCCAAGATGGATCAACTTGAGTTATACGCGGTTACTCCATTGTATGAAGGATGCAGGCCCGAGGATACCCGCCTGAAAGTAACGCTCATGGCTCTGGAGATGAAGGTAAAACACAAAATGACCGATGCATGCTTCGACGAGAACATGTCATTCTGGCACGAACGTCTTCCCAAGGGGAACAAGTGCCCGACCAGTTTGGAGGAGGCGAAGAAAATCGTGTGTCCTCTCGATTTACCGCACGTGAAATACCATGTGTGCATGAACAATTGCATCATTTATCGGGACGAGCACGTGGAGTCTACCATATGTCCGGTGTGCGGCGTCACTCGATACAAGAAGAGGAAGAAAGCTCCTCGAAAAGTGGTGTGGTACTTTCCGATCACTCCTCGTCTGTAGCGGTATTTNTCCGGTGTGCGGCGTCACTCGATACAAGAAGAGGAAGAAAGCTCCTCGAAAAGTGGTGTGGTACTTTCCGATCACTCCTCGTCTGCAGCGGTATTTCGCGGACCCTAAGGTAGCAAAGCTCCTGCGTTGGCACGCGGATAGGGAGGAGAAGAAGCGAGAAGATGACGCAAATGATCCGGAGATAGATAAAAAAGACAAGATGCTGAGTCACCCTAAGGATGCGAGCCAGTGGCAAGCGTTGAACTTCGAAGACTCAGAATTTGGGAACGATCCAAGGAACATCGTGCTGGGCACGAGCACCGATGGAGTCAATCCGTTTGGCAGCTAGAGAAGCACACATAGCACCTGGCCTGTGTTTGTGTGGATGTACAACCTTCCCCCCTGGTTGTGCATGAAGAGGAAGTACATTCACATGAGTATGCTAATTGAAGGGCCGAAACAACCAGGGAACGACATCAATCTGTATCTGGGGCTGCTGAAAGAGGAGCTTGACACGCTGTGGAAAACGCCAGCCAATACATGGGACGCCGCAGAGAAAGAATATTTCCCTATGAGAGCCGCACTGCTCACGACGGTGCACGACTATCTCGGTTACGGATATCTCGCGGGGCAAGTAGCCCACGGATTTTCTGGATGCGTAAGGTGCATGGATGACACAACATATCGCTAGCTAGATAGAGATCCCGGGTCTTCGAAAACCGTGTTCATGGGACATCGAAGGTGGCTTCGCGACGATGACCCGTGGAGGAAACGCAAGGATCTGTTCGATGGTGAAACCGAACCCCGAAAACGCCTGTGTACGAGGAGCGGCGAGGAAATAGACAAGCTGTTGAAAAATTGGAAAGACTGCCCACTGCCGGGAAAGAAGCAAAAGGCGCCAGAGCCGGGAAAGAAGCGAAAGGCGCCAGAGCCGCTGCTGAAGGTATGGAAAACGAGGTCTGTTTTCTGGGACTTGCCGTACTAGAAGATCCACCGTGTGCCTCACAACCTTGATGTCATGCATATCACGAAGAACGTGTGCGAGAGTCTGCTTGGTACCCTGCTCAACATGCCAGAGAGGACCAAAGATGGGCCGAAAGCAAGGGCAGACTTGAAATCAATGGGCATCAGGCAGGAGCTTCACGCTAATGATGATGATGATGATGATGATGATGATGATGATGAGGCGAAGCAGGACACAGAAAGTCGTCGCAAAGGCAAAAAGGCCAAGAAGACCGGAAATCACTACCCTCCCGCGTGCTTCACTCTAAGTTAGGAGGAGATCGAGCAGTTTTTCACCTGCCTCCTAGGAGTAAAACTTCCTTACGGTTACGCGGGGAAGATAAGCAGATACCTAGACCCAACGAAGCAGAAGTTCAGCGGGATGAAGTCTCACGACTGTCACGTGCTGATGACGCAGATACTTCCAGTTGCAATCCATGGGATCATGGACACGCACGTCCGTGAAACGCTATTTGGCCTATGCAACTTCTTCGACGTCATCTCTCGGAAGTCGATTGGCGTGAGGCAACTCAGAAGGCTACGTGAAGAGATCGTGGTGATACTATGCGAGCTTGAGATGTACTTCCCGCCCGCATTCTTCGACGTTATGGTGCATCTGCTGGTCCATATAGTGGAGAATATCATCCAACTCGGGCCAACGTTCCTGCACGAAGGATGAATGGTGTCATCAAAGGATACGTTCGCAACATGTCACATCCAGAAGGAAGCATAGCCAGGGGCTTTCTGACCGAAGAGTGCATCTCCTACTCCACGAATTATCTAGGCATCGAGAACCCCGTTGGTCTGCCCCTCAACAGGCACCTTGGCAGGCTCGCTGGATGGGGTTACCGTGAGGGTCGCCGCGAAATGCATGTCGACTTTGAGGGTCGACTCGCCGACTTTGAAAGAGCAAACCTAGTCGCGCTACAACACATAGACGTGGTCGATCCTTGGGTGGTAGAGCACAAAACCTTTATTAAGAAGACATACAATGACCGAGGCCAACAGAGGACGGACGGAGATATACTCAAAGAGCACAACTCATGTTTCACGCGTTGGTTCAAGCAGAAGCTTCTGTCGTACCCTTTACATGAGGTTTCTTCCGCGGAAGAACAACTCATATTCGCCTTGTCACAGGGCGCCCAGCACAACCTGATGACCTATGAGGCGTACGATATCAACGCCTACACATTCTACACCGAGGCCAAGGACATGAAGAGCGATGGTCATCAGAACTCCGGGGTAACGATGGAATCCTACACCAGTAACGACAAGGACAGATACTAGGGAAGGATCGAGGAGATCTGGGAGCTGAGCTATGCTGGAGAGAAGGTCCCGATGTTCCGTGTCAGATGGGCCAAGAACGTCATAAAAGAAGACCGGTATTTCACCACCATGGTTATACCCGAAGCCAAATCCAAGACCGCGGGCGCAAACGTCACCGCGAAAAATGAGCCATGGGTACTGGCTTCCCAAGTGGACCAATGCTTCTTCATTACCGACCCGCCAAAGCCCAGTCGTGTTGTCGTGAGGAGAGGCAAAAGGAAGATCATCGGAATGGATGGAGTAGCCAATGATCAAGACTTCGACAAGTACGGCGACCCGAGGATCGAACATGACGACGATGATGAAGTAGCAGCATACACCACAAGAAGAAGCAGGACCACCCTACCTAAAGGACGTCAGTTCCATAGAAGAACTCCATTTGCGAAAAAGAAGGGCAAGAAGATTGTGAAGAGATAGCTAGCTAAGATCGATTGTATTTAAATGGGCACTTCATTTCTCGATTGTATTTCATGGGCACTTTTTGAACTATCATGAATATTTTTTAATTTCATGGACAGTCGATCTCGATCCCCCTCCATCTCGATCGCTATCCCACCTCGCCAGATCCGGTCCACCGGCCGCCGCCGCCGACCGCCCGCACCCTCGATTCCCCTACACAACCGCCGCCGCCGACCCCCCGCACCCCTCCCCTACTCAACCGCCGCCGCCGACGCCCCGCACCCCCCGCACCCTCCCCCGCTCCACCGGCATGCATTACTGTTTGATGATATTTTTTAAAAAATTATTACTGTCTTATAAAAAAATATTACTGTTATGATTTAAACAAGTTTGAACATATTTAAACACAAATAAGTATCAAACAACATTTTAAATGCATA